>JACSVZ010000009.1:33673642-34303017 GCA_014706295.1 Lycocorax pyrrhopterus obiensis | reverse complement strand
CACAGGAAAGGAGACGGTTCTTAGCTAAAAGAGCCTGTTTTGATAAGAGTTTTGTGCCTAGAAGTAGTTTTCTGCCCTATGGGAAGTTTTGTCAGCACACAGGAAAAAGGAAGCATCCCATGATGAGAAGCAATCCAGTCATCCTGTCCAAGGGCACCTGTCCCTTTAAAAGAGATGATGAAAAAATAGAATTTGACTTTTTTTAACAGATCCAATGAGTTTGTGGAAAAATACTTCCCAACTTGTCATGGCCATCAGCATACTGCTGTCAGTAGTGCTTTTATCTCTTTGCTTTAAAAAGGCTGCATCCTGAGATGGGTGTAGGGGGGGGAAGAGAAAAAGAGAAAGAAAAAGTTTATCACTGAAGTGGAGAAAAAAGAGTTAGTATTTAGCTGAAGGCAAAAAAAAATCCCCTCCTTGGAATGACTATCATAATTATGTGACAAACTGTCAACCTGTAGCTCAGTAGCTGATGAACATATCTGCTGATTGTGAAGTGTGCACCTAACAAGGAAGAGGCAATACAAGGGGAGGAATGATACAAAAGACAGAAATAAAATGTAAATTGTGATGGCTGTCTCTACATTTTGAATTTTTAAAGTTTGTGCTAACCTCCAAAAGCACTGAAAATTGAGCTGGGATGGACTGATAGTCTACAGATATCTCAGTGTATCATTAGGGAGTAAATTTTTATTTGAGTGTTTGGTGCTTTATCAATAAAATATACCTCTAAAATATATATGAGAGGAAATACAACGAGGCTGGGTTCTGATATTTCCCAGAATATAGCTTTGGGGAAGATCACCAGGCAATGCCTCTGTCAGTGCTGGCCATCCCTGTGCATGTCCCTGCTGCCTCTCACTGCAGCTCCCTCCCTGGCACAAAAGCTCCTTGTGCTGTGCTCAGAGGGAATCTCAGTGTGAATATTTTTGGATAAAAGCACTGAAGCCAAAAGTGCAAATAGCCCAGTGAGTGCAAATACATCATCTGCAATGTGAGTGCATATGATCTGCTCAAGGAGCTCTGCAAGGGGCTCAGTGCTATTTATTTTTTGGTAGAGGGAATATGCATTATCTGACCCCTTTCTCTGTCGTCACCGCCTTATCAGATCCTGATTTTGCAGACTTTCTCTGTGGCAGCTGCAGGAGAAACTGCAGGAGCGTGATCAACACTCACTTTCTGCCTTCCCAGCAGAGGAACTGTTTTGAAAAGTCTGTAAGTTGAACACGAGCCTTTAGGGAAGAGTTGGAGATAATAAATATCTAATGATAACAGGGGCTTATTACCTTGAGGAGACAACAACTTGCTCTCCTTCAGAGGCAAACAGGATAACTATGAAATATCTGAGGAATTTCAACTGTAAAATATCTCTGTGAGGTGAGATCTCTGTATGTTTTTCCCCCAGTACACCCAGTATGACCTCAAGGCTTCCATCTTGTTAATGTAACAAATGACAGCATTTTCACTGGGCCAAAGTGTCTGGAGCTGTCTGCAAAAGAGTGAGAAAAATTGTGAAGGTAGAAACATCCCAAAAGGCACATAAGCCTGGGACTGAGCTGAACTGGAAATAATCCACTTGAAGAGCACAGAAAACACTTGTTTTCCCCCACAGCCCTACAAGCGACCCGGTATTGCCGGTGGGGAATTTCCGCTGCGCACAAATGAGCTACGAAAGAAGATTCTTCAGTTTGGAGGAAACTCATGACTTGATGTTAACGAAGAGGCATTTTTAGGGTGCGAAAAGAAATATTCCAGTCTTTTATGCAACTCATGCCCATGTGACCACGTGAATCTAGGAATATCCTGGTGTTGAGCCTGTTTTGCAGGTAGGGGTCATGAGGGTCGTGCCTGAACCAGCAGGTGAGGGCTACCAGCATCAGCATGGCCAGTGAGTGATGCTGGAAAATCCATCCACATTCCATTGTTTGTCACAATGGAAAATAAATTGGATTGGCCCAGTTCTTCCTTGTGGGTTACTTGAGGCTTAAAAAAAGGCAGCAGCTATAAATACGTAATCTGAGTATTTGGAATTTGATTTAATATGTCACAATCTGTTACTCCATTTCCAAGACGACTAAAAAAATATTCAGAACTACAGTTTCAGAGTCTATTGTCATTTGCTTTAAGGAAAATTTCTGTATTTTAATCTTATGATCCTAGAAATGATTTTAGCAATTTGGTTTTTCTGAAACCAATGAAACATTAAGTTGGCAGATGGTGTGCGGGCTCAGCAGAGATAAAGGTTGTGTGGCTGTGCTAGGAATACAACAAAAGTGTCCTGGTGCATTGTGCTTGGGGGAGTTTTTTGTTTGGGTGAATTTTCTTTCTTCTTTTTTAATACAGTATAAACCCTCTAGGCACATCTGCATCATCTTTTATAACACAATAAGGGAAAAAAAAGGAGCTTCTCATATTGCTGACACGGTTTCTGAGGCTGGATGACTGTCAAACTAATTTAAATTTTAAAACAAAATGCTTACAAACGTGGTACAGGGAGAAGGTACTTGATCCAGTGGACAGACTGGAGTCTGGGATCCCAAGAGCAAATGTCTGAATTCTAATATCTATGAACAATGTAATTTTTCCTTAGTAAAATGAGTTAAACACACAAACGGAGAATTTTAAAAACTGCAGAAGAAAACACATCGTAAACATTCAATGCTATTAATTGTTGAGACAAAAGCCATGGTTCTTTGCCTATTAAATGCATCAAAAATTCTTCCAAATTTCAACATTTACACATAAATATTCTCAAAGTCTAAATCCCCAAAATACATTTCAGCAGTAGAATGAAAGCTTAAAAACTCTTGAGCAACAGGAAGATGCGTAACTATAGGAATGTTATTCAAGAAATGCTCTAGCATGTGCTGTTTATTTATTTATTACAGGTCTTTTGCACTGTCACAGCTTTTAGGAGGGGCACTCCTGAGCAGCAGTCACTGCCTGAGGACAGCAAAGGTTTCTACGCAGGGATTAAGGTAACGCCCATGGCCTTGAGTCACCTACTAGGGAATATTTGAAAATCATGATGAGGACATGTGAGTCCTGATCATCATAAGCGGTGCTGCTCCGATGTCCACTTTGAGAAAATGGCTTTAGTTTGTCTGTACAACATCCTGAAGCACCCACTGGCACTGTGTGCACGTGTGGACAATGATGTGCCACAAAGTAGGAGCAAAGCTACGTGTCCCAGTAAATGTGCCCTGAAGGGCTCTGGGGGTTTTGTGTGATGGCAGGACATACCCACAAACCTGCAAAGATGCACCATTTCATTGTAACTGAGCCAGAACAAAGTGAAGATAAACAAATAAATTTTTGTCCAT
This sequence comes from Lycocorax pyrrhopterus obiensis, assembly GCA_014706295.1. Taxonomy (NCBI): domain Eukaryota; kingdom Metazoa; phylum Chordata; class Aves; order Passeriformes; family Paradisaeidae; genus Lycocorax; species Lycocorax pyrrhopterus. The sequence goes on along the minus strand of JACSVZ010000009.1, from coordinate 34,299,694 downwards.
CACCTTGCGATGGTCAGGCATTAAGAAACTGAAGTTGCTGAAGATAAATTCACACCAAATGTGAGGAGCAGGTCTAATCCCACTCAAGGATTAGGCTGTTAGCCTGGCAGTCCAGGAGATTTTGGGGTGTTCTGAGTATCTGAGTGTCACGCCTCCATGAATGGGGTTTGAAAAACTGGGCAGCCCATTCTGTGTGGTATCTGAAGAGCAGTTTCTGAGGAATTTTTTTGAAATGTCAGAATTTTCCAGAGAATGGATATTCCCATTCCCGACTAGCCGTGAGTGCTGTTTCTGCTGTTTTCCCAGGACAGTGGACAGACAGAAAAGGCACAACCCGAGCTCTCTTCTTGGTGCAGGGTTCCCCAAAACTGTAATATTTTATGTGCAGAGCAATTCTTCCCCCTGACACAGCAGCGAAGGGGAATTGGTCAAAAATTGCACTTATTGTGCACATGGCACAGGCTACAAACCATGACCATGAGGTTAGGCTAGACTCTATGCCATGGTATTCCTCCTACTGCATTGGAATAAGAGCTCCTTTAAACCAGGGATATTAAAAATAAATAAATTCTACGGTATTATTCTCAGGCTTAATAAAAGCCTGTTTTGAGACTGGGAGACGAGAAGCAATTACACACTATATATGGAAACTGCAAACATTTTCTTAATTGCCAAAAATGTTAAAGTATGTTAACAGCAATTTTTCCTTATAAAGCTGAAGATCATTATTGCAAAATTTATTGTTATTAAGATTATGATAGAGATTATTACTATTTTACTAGTAATTATATATCTTCATAATTGATTAAAACCACTTAAATCTTCATAGGTGTCAGTGTTGCCTGATTAATCTGTCATCTCCTTTGCCTGTCAAAATGATATAAAAATTGTTTTCTTATTTCCAGTTTTTACCAGAATCACTAGAAATTGCAGAGGATGGCAAGGAGCATGTTTTGACTGTCCTGAGCACGGTACCCATCGCCTGTCCTGGGCAGGACAATTCCTGTAAAATCACTTTGCAACTAAGTACTGAGGACTTGGGTAAGAGTTTTACATATTGACATCAAATCAATGTGATTATTTTCCCAGTATTTAAGTTACAATTAATTCTAATAGAAAATATAATACATAAATAATGCCAAGGGGCAGAAGCCATAAAATCAGCAAACTAGGCCATATTTTTATCTGCAAAATAAAACAGCTGATAATATCAGACAGATTTTTGAAGGGAAAAAAAACCAAACCCATAAATCTGGCTAGCAATAACCTGAACAGAAGTCTGTTGAGATTTATAGATGAAATAACTGAGAGTCGAAGAACTTATCTTAAATTCCAGGAGCGTAAAATTCCATTTTAAGTTTTTTTTTGTAGCAGGAATGTTCTTAGGTAGAATTATTTCATTAATTATCAATAAAAAGCTCCCCTGCAGATTTATTATTCAGTAAATGCATAGTGAAGCCTTTTTTCTTTCTTTTGCTGGCTTATAGTTTTTGTCTAACTTAATACAGAAGGAAAAAATTCATTCTTCTGCTTATATATTATTCTCTTTCTAAATGTTTAGGGCACTTTTTTATTTTATTAACTTGAAAACGTTGGCAATGTCAATGAGAAAACTCTTGCCCTTTTATTCAGTAAACGGTGTGTTCAGGTCAATCAGGTGGAATATCCTTCCTGCCTAAGGGTGGCACGCATGTATTTACTTTCCATTAGCACTAAATAAAACACCCAAGCCTTTTTCTAACAAGTCACTTCTTTCTCTTCCACAAGTGACTCAATGAGAGAAATGTTTAGAGATAGGATTACAGCTGCAGTTTCTCTACCCACAAAAAGCCATCTCTAAAAAATGTTGGCAAAACTCAGATAGTTCCTGATATTACCCAGATAGTTCCTGATATTTTTCTCTTTTTAGTTCCCTTTCCTAGCTCTCCTCACCACCAGCCAAGTGCTTACTTAGACAGAAGAAAAAAAAAATTAAATGGTATCATAACACAATGATCTTAAACTGAGCAGCACCTTATGGTTCCAGCAGCTGTGTTGGCTCTCGTACGTGGAGTACTTTGCATTCCTCCGTGGCTCAGTGCTGCTCTGTTCTACATATTGCTCTTGGCTTAGGGTCTGTGCTGCTCCGTCAGGAAAGCATCCGCTGAGCTCATGGGAACGGATTTCCTTGGGCAGCGAGGCTGCCTCACACTCAGGGATGGAGGATGTTGGGCTGGTGTGTGGTGGGAAACCCCCACAGACCCCAAGCAACCCAGACGCTGGCTGCTCTGAGGATCAGATAGGAATTAGTCCCAGTCAAGGCCATTTGTTTAAGTCACATTTCCTTAGGCATTGACCAAGGCTTTCAGGATCTCCCTGACACCGAGAGCGTGGGCCAGGAGCTCTCACATGGGAGAGGCTGAGCTCAGCACATCGGACTGAGGCTGACCCCTCACCGACGTCTCCTCCAGTCCCACCGTGTGCGCTTGACTGGAAGAAACAGGACTTGCAGAAGCAGCTCTATTTTCAAGCTGTCAGTGGACTTGATGTGTTGGTGCCAAGAGGTGCCGGGAGGGAGGCACAACTCGTCCAATTAACTCATATTTGAAGGAAGTTGTCACTGAAGTGGAAAATTTCTGTTAGTTTCGATCAACTCGTTTCTGCAGCTTAAACTAAACCCAGCTCTAGCCCTTGGTTGCTTCTTCCTGAGGCTATTTCCTCAGATGACGCTCGGGCTGTTATCTATTGAGCTACCTACATATACTTAAGGCTGAGTATCTGCTGCTGGGTGTCTGCACAACCACGTTTGCTTTGAGCCTTTACTGTCTGTAGGGTCCATTAGTTCATCTGAAGGAACACTGCGTGCTTCTGAAAAATGTGTGCTGGCCACAGTGCTGGAAATTAAAAACCAAAACCATTTTAGCTGAGATTCGTTTATACGGAATAAATTAACTGACAAGCTCCTTGTCTGACTGAATCCATATAACTACACTGTTGTGCTAATTATGTAGGGAATAAGTGATAAGAAAGCTAATTACAAGCACAGAAATATCTCTCCAAGTTCAGACAATATCATAATGAATGCCAAGGCACAGCAGAGCCACTGGAGTTCGGCTTCTGTTAAGTTTATCGTTACTGTTTGACAAGATGATTTTCTTTGATTTTAAACTTTTGTTCTGGGTTGTGAGCACAGCTCATGGGCCTGTAATGGCAATAACTATTCCTCATGGAAACGTCCAACTTAATTGAATCAAGAACCTTGAAAATGAGTCAGGACTTTTCTATAAGATGTGAGGTGAGGCAGCCTTTAAGGATTTTATATGAGAGATAATATGTCATTAATATCTGTAGATTTTAGTTCAGTTCCCATAGTACTGTACAGGGTTAATTTAAGTTATATTTCATGAGATTTTTCCATAAGGGATAAGACACTGATTATTTGATTGTGTTAGAAATGCCATCTTAAAATTCTTTAATGCCATCTCTATAAATTATTAAGCAATTCTACAAATGGGAAGAATGATATGAAAATCACTTATTTTACTGTCAGAAAATCAATATTTCCATCTCAGATTAATTTTATGGCCACCATTTCTAGAACTTGATTCTCATCAGATGACAATTAGTGGTCTGGGACAGAAAACTACATGCTCCTCAAGAAAGGCTGTAAGTCCTGAAATCAGCAGTGAGATTCTGACTGGCTTCAGCAGGACCACAATTTCATTTTTCATCAGCCAAAGGATTCATGAAAGGTTGAGTGGCTTCTTGAGAAGCAAATACACACTATATGTGGTGCAGACCAGATGGCTCAGAACTAAATGCTATCGCTCAGTGTGTGTAAGGGAAAACACACCTAGAGAAATAAAAATTCAGGTTTGCCCTTTACCTGAGACCTCAGCAGGAAAGGTCAGGACCCAAGGGAAGTGGACACTGCCATTCTGGCTGCGTGTAGGGGTCTCTTTAGGAAAGATATGATGTGCAGTGCCATTGTCACACTGATTTAGTCACCACACATCATTTCCCTGCCCTCCACAGATGCTGACATAGTATCTCCATAGCTTATTATTTTTCCTCATTTTTTAGTCAATTTATCTGAGAAGGATACAAATAAGACTGTCATTGTTTTTCAGACTGGGAAGCAAAACACCATGACCTAACTGAGCCAAAAATACAAATACAGACCTGCTGCATTTGCCTTGCTCTCGTGGATCCATAGTTCACCAAAAACTGACTTGAGAACCCTCCCTTTCCACATCAAAACATCTGCTTATTTTAAATTATATAACTCCCAGCAGATATCTCCTTATGCTCCAGACAGTGAAAGAGAAACGTTTTCCAGAAACACAGATTCATCTCTTTCTTTGTCATGAGAACTACTTGTCTTCATTCACTGGGCATGGACCCATAAAGATAACACCGTCATCCCAGAAATATTAGCACCTCGTGGAAAAATAGACAACACCGAGTTTTTAGTAAACTTTGGGGATAAAAAAAAACCAGCACAGAGAAGAGTGCAGAGGGATGCCAGATGCAGTCAGCCACAACTGTTTTCATGCAAAGCCCATCTGGTTGCAAGGCATGTGTGTCCTGCCGTTGATGCCTTAGGTTTTAAATTTTATATTTTTTAAGTTCTGTACTGCTTAGTGTGCAACTTTGAAGCTTCTTGTAGCCTGTTACTTTCTGCTCTCTCATGCTAGTTAGACACAACAAAGCCTCTCCAGACTGCTCTTCAAGGACACCTGGACCATCCTGAGCCCAAGGGGTGTAAACCAAGGAGTCTCTGAAGGGGGGGGTAACTAAGGGGAATTACATCATTTAACTGGGGCTTTAATTGGAGAATTGACCCTGATATGCAAATGAACCAAACCTATAAAAGTGTGAAGAACTCGTGACCTGTCGTCCATCTTGGGGTCCATCTTGGCAATAGCCTCTGGCTCCCCAGGGTGTACCTTGAAGGCCCTTCAAATAGATACCTACTTTTGTTCCTTTACTCTGTCTAGTCTCTGTGTCTAGGAGGCCTGATAAGGCATCACCATGAGCAGCGTTTGTGTTGAGCAGCACGCAGGGTACGGGCGACACTTTGGATAACTCCTGTCAGACTCTGTGCTCGTGTTCACTCCAGGCAGCCAGGTACCAGGGCCCCCAGACATCGCCCTCTCGGCCTGCCGGGTGGATCTGCAGCCGGAGCCCTGCTCGGGGAGCAGCTGTGCGGCAGCCACAGTGACAGTGACGGCCGTGACGGACTTCGCGCAGGACGGGAACCGCGGCAGCCGCATCAGCGCTGAGCCAGTCGCACCAAGGGATTTGCTCTGGAGGGCTTACACACCCAGGGATGTGAAGGTTAGGTCCTAAAATCAGTTGGAAAATGTGTCAAATCTAAATGAGAGGCTTTTCTTTTCTTTTTTTTTTCCTTTTCTTTTTTTTCTTTTTTTTTTTTTTCCAGAGAAAATAAACTTTTAGGGTTGGTTGTCATCATGGTTTGGGTTGGAAGGGTCCTTAAAGCTCATCCAGTTCCAACCCCCTGCCATGGACAGGGACACCTTCCTCTATCCCAGGTTGCTCCAAGCCCCGTCCAACCTGGCCTTGGACACTTCCAGGGATGGGGGGACCACAGCTGCTCTGGGCACCCTGTACCAGGGCCTCACCACATTCACAATAAAGAATTATTTCCTAATATCTAGTCTAAACCCGCCCTCTGTCAGCAGAGCAAAGCAAAACAGTCGCTTTATACACCAAGGAAATTAACATGGAGTTCCTTGTGCTTTGGCAGGTTTAGGTTTGATTATTGGTCAGCACATTGGTAAGGCCAAGAGCTGGAATACAGAGGTGACCAGGAGTGCTTCTGTCCACTGGAAAAGAGGAGAAGGAGAACATGAGTTAGGGAGTGAGCTCCTTTTTGAGAAGAAGGGAGGGGTGAAACTGAGAGTTTGGAGAATATTTTCCGAAAAAGCAGAGGAAAGGAAGAGCCTCAGAGGTGAGGGAAGAGAAGGGGATTCAGCAGTGCCGTGTCCAATTTGTGACTGTGCCAGGAATCACCGGGACACCTTCGATGACACACGAGGCTGCTCCACCTCTTCATTTATACTGCTACAAAATGTCCAAAATGAAAATAATAAGAAGCAATCACAGAAACAAGCCACTTTCCCTGCAGAAACCCTGGCCAAAGAAATGTGGTGAGCAGGGACCAGCCCTTTGTCTGTGAAGTTGTTTCAGGACCTCAGCTGGGAGGTTTGAGAACTGTAATCCCACTGCCCCAGAGAATGAACCAGAGCACAGATTTGACTAAGCTAAATTTCTCAGAGCGGAGGCACATCCAAGCTAGCATATCTTAAGTAACTGAAAACAACCCCCCAGTGAAATCCACTATTTCCCTGCCCTATTTTTTGTGGATTTTCTCATGAGAGAATGAGATTAAACTGGACCAAAAGAATTTTTGTCTTCAAAAATAAAATGCCTAGCATGGATGTATAACCTTTCATCTCCAGATTTGGCTTCTTTTAAACTTTTTAAGATTCTTAAACCAGAAATTACAGCTAATTCAGCATAGTGAGCTCACACACTCCTGTTTTTTTTCTTGAAATTACAAATGCCTTCATTAAAATATGAAGATGTATCAAGTGTGAAATTGAATTAATCAATTTTAATAATAAATTCCATTTATCTCAGTTAAAACTTCATCTGTGGATACATAATAGACATTACCTTCCCTCCCCCCCATTTTCCCGTTGCTGCTTTGCAGTTAATTAGAGGCCTTAATGTAGCATAGTTCTTGCAGCATAGCAAGAAAAAGTCCAAGTATTAAAATCCACATAACATTTAGTCCTTCTGACTTGTTAAAATATTTTTGATTTATCCGAAAATTGAACAGAAGTGGTGGGCAGAACATCCTGACACACCTAGACACCTGATAAAGAGGATTTCCTCAGCAAACTACTCCTGCCTTCAACCAGGAACTGTGTCTTCTGCTGACATCATGCAAGAAAGAGCAGAGGAGGGAAGGCCACATGGATTTGTTTGTGCTCAATTTTTACTTAGGAAGTGTGAGGCTGTGAAGAAAATGGGAAAATTCTGAGATACTTCATCTCACACTGTAAATCCAAATGATACAACTGACCCAAGCACAAAAAGTTGTTAATTTTTTCAGTCCTCGAGATTATCACTCTAAAAGTGCCAGACCCTGGTGGGTATCTAAGAAGTGTCTCTGTGCCATGGTTAAGGGGCATTTTGAAATAAGGATGATGCATTGCTGCAGGTGAGGAATGTTGCCAGGAACTGAGGTTCTATCTTCACCCTCTAATTCATTTATTTCATTTCGCCCTTGTTCCCAAAAGCCAGGTTCTGCTTTGTCACTGAAAGACTGCACAGGGATATAGCAGCCATCCTTCTTCCCCGCTCCAGGGATCCTGGTAGAACTAACTGAAGTGCACCTCTGGACTCCTCGTGGGCAAAGAGGGAGCAAAGAATTAACAGCCCTGGCCAAGAAATCAGTCTGGCAGGACGGATAATGGAAAGCCATAACACTCCATCATTCCCACCAGTATGACTGGGAGCTCTTCGTATCGCAAATCACTGCACAACCCGGTCCTGCATTTTTGGGAACCGGACAGCAGAGCGCTCAGCCATTAAAAAAACACCCTCTTGAGCAGACCTGGCAATGTGGGTCCAGCACTGCCTGAGATTCAAGCGTTACAGCTTCAGAGCCCTGCCTCTGGCTTCTGCAGGCACATCTGCTCCCTGCAGGGTACCAGGGCTCTCACAGCTCCTCTGCAACCCAGCTGGTGCCCAAGGAGTCAAGGGGTGATGCAAATGAAATCTCTGTAGCTGCAGTAGATCCTTTCCTGTTTCACCCACGTGCCTAAAGCAGTCTGATTTGGAGCCTCATCATCAATATCTGATCAATAACCACATCAAACAGATAAATCAGCCATTCAGATGCTGTAACAGGAAATATGAGGTCGGACTAGGGGACAGGCAGCTACTACTATAACATGCTAATGCTACTTAATTACAGCATATATTTTTGCCATACTTCAGGCATTAAAATTAGTACAATTTAATGAGCACTCTATTCTCCTGATAATTTCAGTAAATGGACTACTCCTTAGCAAAAAGTTTTAATAAAAACCTTCATCTTTTACCAGATAAAGGAAGACATTACATCAGATGAACAGGAACACTTTGAACTCCCTTATTGCCTATGATTAAACTCTGTTGTTTGAAAGCTAAGACTATTTTGTCCCCATTCGCAATCATGTTTTGGAAGTCAGATTGTAGTTTGTACTTAACCCATGAATCCTTCCCCTAATGTTTTGTGAGGAACAGTAATGAAGAAAAACTGCTGTGTAGACTGTATTCATTACACATTTCATTTTAACTAGGTCACAGTTCGAGACCTCCCAACAGGGAACTGCTACTCTTTCACTGATCCTCACATTATCACATTTGATGGATGGTGAGTACTTTACTTTGAAATAATTTGGCTCAATTACTGCAGTTATCAGTTTCTGGATGTGGCATGCATTTGGGTTTACATTAGAATATCAAAAAAGCATTGAACAAGTTTGCTTACAATGAGGAATGTACTCTTTCAACAACACATGTGGTTTCCTTCCAGCTGTTTGTACTCCTTCTAACAAAAGGACTAAAAATGGATTAATCTTTGAGAAACAATGGCTTTGAGTCTGAATAATTTTTACGAGACGAAGGTCAGATTCCAAAGTGTTCTTCAAACAGAACCATCACTAGTGGCTTTGAGAGGGTGTCTACACCACGTCATCATGTTAGTGACACCCCAGCATCACCCAAGTGACACTTTATGTCACCAGAGCAGCACAGCACACAGGGACAGCCTGGTCCTTCCCAGGAGTTTAGCAACAAAGTCACTCATCAGAAGGATGCTCTCCATTTCTTGTACTTCCAGAGCTGGTTTATGCACAGCTGTAGCTGACAATCATAATCACAACCGAAAAAACCCATAAAGATGACTCTAATGTCTCAAATAAAAAAGTCCAGAAATTATAAGTATCAACTATCAGGAGAAGAGTGCAAAAATAAAGTTGTACATCCTCCTGTAGTGTTCGAATGTCCTTCTGTATTACCCAGCAATAAGCTGCTTAAAGACTTACTGAGCCAAAGTGGTGCCTTTGTGTTTGACAGCATAAACCAAACAGAAATTTTCCTTGTTTAACTCCCCTAATCACTCAGGAATCTATTTATCCCAGCTAACTGACATCACTAAAAGTTTTTAAAATTTTCACCTGGCACGTTTGATCCAGAGTTGCAAATATTTCAGATGACATTCCAAGTTTGTCACTCCTCCGTTAACCTCCTGATGGCACAGACAATGACTTTGGGTACGCAGTGTCCACAGGGGCTCAGCAGGTGTGATTCTCTGGTATTCTGATATCCTGATATCCCAATTTCAGTCCAACATTCTCTGGAGGTGGCATCTGAAATGATGTCAAAGCTGGAGAAATCTGTTGACGAAATGTGAGTAAGAAAGGCAGTGACTCCATTAAAGGTTATACGTCCACTTCTAACAAAGATTTCACCTAAATTGGGCAGTCTGAGACAGGAGATTATGTCTGCTCATCCATGGCTTCCCAGTCCCCCTTCTGCTTTGCTGAACAGCATTTAAATGTGGTCAGGAACTGGTTTCATACAACTTTCGGTGCTTTTCTTGCTTTAGAAGCTTCATTAGAGCTGCAAGAGGTTCAAAGATATTCCCATGCCTCATGTAGCTTCAATAATTTCAACTCTGGGATATTAAACTAGATCAGAGTATTATTTCAAACCTCTCTATGCATTTATATTCTAAAATATTCCCTTTTGATTTAGGGCCAGGAACGGACAGTGATCTGTCAGATTGTTGTGTTTAGGGAGTAATAAATAGCTGAAATGTGCCTCTTGGAATGGGGACACTCTTCCAGCCATGTAGCACATTTTTACATTGCTTCCATGGAAAAAAAAAAGGTCTAAAATGAAATAAAGCAATTTTATTTGAATAATTCACTTTTTAATCCTATTGTTGATAGCACACAGAAATGCTTCTAAGCAATTTAAGTTCTATTTTAACACAGGGAGTTTGGAAAAGCCCATCCTTCTGTGCCATGCTGCCTCAGAGTCACACAGCCTCGAAAGAGAAAAATCCCAGGAATTGTTTGGCCCCTCAAAAACTCCACTTTTTCCCTCGTGGACAGACGTTCATTACTGCTCTGTCCAGTGCAGCTTTAAATGAGCCACGCTGATGGGGCTTCGTCCATCTCAATAACTAGGTTATTTCCCTAAGATGTATCACTTCTTGATATGCAGCCAAGTTCCTTACCCATCATTTCACAGTTCCATTACTCCTACTTATACTCCCATTTATTATTGTAAATAATTTCTCTTTCAATTATTATAATGACTATGCTACCTTATTACACGTCAGTTAAGCAACTTCTCTAACTGCCTATCCAAAAAAAATGTTACCACCTTAGCAAATGATTTTAAAGCTCCATATTTAAGGAGTGGGGAATGCAATTCCTGCTTCTGTCCTTGTGCAAAACTGTAATCTGAAGGCAAAGGCCGACACAGAGGTCTGAAAGTGAAGCATTCCCCTTTTTTCATGGAAAGGAATGTGGTGGGAAAATGTGTTTGAAATGAGAACTCTTTTTTGGTTTCAAAATTTAAATGAAAATCATTAAAAATTTAAAATTTAACTTAAATAAAGATATTTATTTGAATAAATTTGGAAAATTGAAAAGTGCTATAAAAATCAAAAGACTGGAAGTGTTTTCCTTATTGGCAGTAAAAATTTCTTACCGAAACGGCCACTCCCAATGTGTTTTGTAACTTCTTTTGTGATGTTTCCAATGTTTTTAGTCTGACATAGTGAGCTCACATTACACCTGAGGTAGTTAGCTATTCACTAGACAACTGAAATACCCAACTCCCACTCCTTAATAACACTCCCCTTTGCTGTGCCTCCTGCTAATATATGTCTGTAGGAATACTTATCTTGTAATCTTTTTGTTCTTTTCACCAAAGGCAGTGACTGAAAATCAAAGAAGAATGTGTCATATTTTACAGCATGAGCACAATCAATTTGTGTATATTGGAGCGTAGATGTGAAATAACGTTAATTATACCAGCTAAAGCCCAGAGAGAGCACTTCCTTTTATAGCAAAGTACCTTCTAAATTAAACAAATGTGAAAGCCTGGTAAAGCAAAAGTATAGCCCTCATTACTGGTTATGGCACATTATAAATATAAAAGCTTTTCATGCCATAAATTGCAGATTCTTAAATATGAAGTACCAGCTTAAAACTAAATATGCAGAAAATCCTTTTAGGGTAAAGTAAAAAGGGGAATATTTTTTGATTGGGGAACTATACACACCATCTATGTTATTTTGCATTTTACCTTACCAAAAAAAAAGAAAAAAAAGGTTAAAAGATTTTTCAGATTTCTCAAACATTTACATTAATCCACACTATCCCATCAATATTAACACCAAGGCAATGGCACCATTTGCTGGTTGGTTTTAATGACTTTCATCATAGGAGCCCACAACAAGTCCTGGTCATGAGTAGCCCTGCCAGGTGCTGGGTTTTTGAAAATCTGCAGCAGTTTAGCTGTCCCCAGCAACACCTGCTCTGAGAACAACGTGATGGGATGAACGCTCTGAAAGCGGAGAACGTCTTTCAGCATCACCCCAACCTTCGTAGGGTCAAGCCTACCATGAAATAGTTCTTAGTAGCAAGGAAAGAAGGAGCCAGGAAAGTCATGTCAGCAAATCAAATAATTTGACAGCAAAGCTGTGCTGGAAAATCTTCAGGAACAGCCACAATAAACACTGAATTAATACGAAGGTGAAGTGTAGCTTGGTGAAGAGTAAGTGCAGTGAGCGTTAAATGAGCACTACTAGTAGTAGTTGTTTACATACATCTATCTTCCCTTCTGTCCCTCTCTTATGTTTTACCAACAGAAATTATTCCTATAGAATCTCACTGCCATAACCAAACACTCAGGAATGTTTTATAAGTTTTGGATAAAGAGTATAACTCGAGCCATGACTTCATCTGGGGACAAGAACTTGCTTCACCCCTTTGAAAACAACCCAGGCACACAGAGGAGGAAGGAGGGAGCCCCTTTTCACCCAGTCTATCCCTTGCTGCAGACTATTAGGGAAGCAGGATGGGGAAGTGCACTGTGAAGGGAGATTTAGACACAAACAGTGGTGCCAGGTCCACAAGGAACGTGCAGAACTCTTTCGTGCAAGAGCTGCACGAAGTCTACTTCAGGCGTTTAGTGCCACAGGCAACTTCTCCAATGTTGTCCAAAGAATCATTATCACAATTACAGTTGTATAAACATCACAAAAGTTTACCTGACTACATCCAATTATCCATTCAACTGATTCAAAGGTGCCTGACAGCTCTAATTTAGGCACGGTGCAGGTTTGTTATGTGCTATGCAATCTATGCCACGATTTAATTGAAGCACTCGAGCGACTTCCAGGAAGGTTGGATTGGGTCCACTGTCAATGATTATTAAGCAATAAATAGCTCCCCTGACTGCAATGGCATTTATGTGCATATGCAAATACAGCCTTCTTTACCAGGCAGAGATGATTAGTCTGGGTACAGCCAGTCTGATGCCTTGTTTTCCATCAGCCTCCCTAAACACCTCTCCTTCTAAGGTGATCCTGTAGAAGGAAACTCTGGAAGGTGCTCCCATAAAATATCCTCTCTCCTCTTTCTTCCCCGCAAAGATGTCCAAATGGAGCAAGTGCTTGATGTTTAAAGACATTATCTATTTTTTTATGTTGTCCTTAGTTTTGATCCATCTTAGCAGCACCACCCAAGCAGTCTACTTACAGGATTTATGTACCTAATTAGAAAATAGGATGAGACAGAACCATTCAAACTCTTATCACTTTATGGCCAACTTGACTAAGTTTTTCAAGATGAAAGATAAAGTCAGATGTGTTTTCTACCAGAGAAAAGCAGCTGGAGTTTCAATTTTTACTGTGTTTTAAGCTACAAAGTTATCTATAGCTTTTATTCTAATATGTAGAAATATACATGTGAAAAAGTCACCGTTCTCAAGCCATTTGTCCTCTGCATAAGAAACATTAATGGCCTGAAAAAATACTGATGTTTGTATGGCACTGCTTAAAAAATAATCCTGTTATTTACCAGAAGCATTTTATACATTCCTGTTTATGTTTTTTTATTGTAGAAAAGAATAAAGCTTTTTATTATAAGCCTATAGTTTAGTTTCCATATTACTTAATTTCATAAAAATCATGTTTAAAACTAATCACAGTGTCTTAAAAGAAAGCAGAATAATACATTGTTTTTAAAGATGGAAGCTGTTGGCTTATAGGGAGAAAACGTCAACAACATATATTAAGTGTATGACTACTGTTTTCTTTTATAGAACATATTAGAATAAAATAAAGTGAGCATAAGACAAGTTTATGGAGTGAGAGCACAAAGAACAAGCAGAAGAGGGTCATCTCACAGGCATCTGTTGTGGAAATCCCAGAGGCTCCAGATGGCTCATGTAGAGGCCAAACACTTGCAAAGTTATTAAAGTTATCCTGCTCTTGGCCTCACTCAGATGGAGCAGGGACGTTCCTCACAGAAAAGAATGAAAGTCCTAAAATGTTCTCCACGCTGGCTTGTGCTGATTGCCAATCCATTGAGTGTGAAAGCTGTGCTTATGGGGAAGTCGTTGAGGGGACGAACAAACTTCCTTTTAGCAGGCCTTCAGTAGAATCCCAGATTTTCACAGGAAACCTTTACCTAGCCACAGCCAGACTTGTAAAATTTGGTGATTAGTCACAGAAGAGGTTATTTGAGCAGTGATTTCCCTTTGAAGAACATCATACTCTAAAAGCATCTGGTTAGAACCAAAACATATTTATTAAGACCCAGATGCAGGAACTTCTTCCCATTTGCTTTATATCAAATGTTTATCCTTTTTATCCATGCCCATTGCCATGGCAGCAGCTGGGACACAACTCCCGCTTTTCACAGGAATTCTTAGGCACTTCCAGCTAACAACTGTGGTGGCGTTCCCTTGGATACAGAGCCAGAGAAACCCTTCCCCCTGTGTGGATTTTTCCCTCCTTCAAGGCCAGCCACCACGCTGGTGTAATTAAGGAGTGCTGCTGTACGAGTACCAACAAACAACTGGCACAGGTGGGTGCTCAGGGCCTCTAACCCTCTCTGGTTTTGTTTCTTTGTGGCTGTTTAGGCGCTATGACAACTATAAAATCGGGACGTTCCTGCTGTGCCGCAGCGAGTCGCGGCGTTCGAGGTGCACATCCGGCAGTGGGATTGCAGGCGGCCACCGCTCCGCCACCGCCTGCAATTGTGGCGTAGCTGCACAAGAAGGGGGTGACATCGTGGTGCTGGACACCTGCAATGGCCACTTTCAGGACAGCAGGCCCCATCTGACCGTCAAAAGCACCGAGGCATCGCCACGAGCCAAAATCCTGAAGTCTTACGGAGGCAGGAAAATAACAGTACGTGCGTGGACGGTTGAGCGCTCTTGCGGCAGTTGTGCTTTAAAAACACGCGTTTAATATTTCTGAATTATTAATGAAGTTGCTACGAAAATATCTGAAGCCATCCGAGCGCCTGCAGCCCAATGTACCGCAAAACGAGAGGCAGGGAAGTAGCTGGTTAAAGTGTTGGTTTAATAAACTGTAAAACAAAACAAAACAAATACCTCTGGAAATTTCTTGGCGACACGGAGGAGCTCTGATAGAGCTACTTATTTTCTGCAGCACGGCAGCCCGCTCCCTGTTTGCTCATGCCAGGCACTACCCAACCACATCACATAAAGCAAATTTCTTTGCGGAGCTCAAGACATAAGTATTCAAGGAAAGATCGCAGGTAGCAGGATAATGGAGTTTTAGAGTGGAGCAGTAAGACACCATTAGTCAGATCCAGAGAGCCCCCAAAAGCTATGAAAATGGGCTGTAAATGTGCAACATTTGGTGCAACATAAAGCATTTGCCTAAAAAATATATGGCCACAACTTACTTTGCATAAGTATGGCTTATCCACACTAATCCACTGAAATCACTTGAAAAATAAGAGCAGGTTGCATCAGGGGTTTTGGTAAGGAAAAGAGCCGCAAGTTATGGCCAAGAAGATAATTTTATCCTAGAGTTGTATCATCAAGATTTATTGCCATGAAAAGGTTTGGATGAAGATCGGTCCACAGCAGAGCCAGAATGATGCAGGAAGTGCCTGTGCTTGGCTCTCCTTGTGGTCTCGCTTGGAATACATCTCAGGAAGGTAGTAATTGAAAGTCTGTTAATTATAGAACAGAGAAAAAGCAGGAATCAATCTGTCATTTCTTTTTGCAACTGAATGCAATATAATTACTGCTTTATTACGAGGACAATCTTAGCAAGGAATCCCTACTCTCATTTACACCTAAGGTAAGACTCGGGGAAATAAATCAGAGCAGACTGGGGACACAATATGAATCCTGCTCTGATCTGAGTGGGAATCTACAGGAACTGTGCAGCAGTGCACAGGATCCCTGAGCACACCACTGAGTATAGTGCATCCCAATTCTCCCAGCACTTGTCCATCATTATCCTCATGCAGCTCAGGAACTGGCTCCCCCCGGCTCCCATGACATTCAAGGGGGCTTGGAATGGGGTTAGGTCATAAAAAGTGGCTGCTTTCAGGAGCCAGTCACTAAATATCTCTGCAAACTGAGGCCTCAAAAAAGCTTCGAGGCCTCAATTAGCAGCATCAAATCCAGGTGGGATGCGTTGCCCAGGGCAGCAGGAAAGAAAAGGGTTAGAGCCCTCCAAACTCCCAAATTAAATCCACACCTGGAAATATTAATCTGGACAGCACAGAACACTGAACAGCTCACACAGTTCTGACTGCAAGGGTTTTACACGCAGCCCTGCAGGAAATGCTCCGCTCTGCAGTAAAGTATGTGATTAGAAGATACTGCTTATGTGAGGAAGGAAATCAAATCCTACCCAGGACTGTGTCAGCTGCAGTTCTCCTGCTCCACCTGGCAAACCACCAGGAAAAGTTAACTCATCAGGCCAGTTGGACTTTGTGTTGGGGAATCACTGGGGGCTTCTTCAAAAGATCTTGGTAAGTGAAACATAGGAACAGCCAAGGTGGAGGAACGGCCAAGGTGGACGGACAGCCAAGAACTTCTGTGGTGTTCAAAGTACTGGATGTATATGATGATTTCTATTACTCCCCAAGGCCAACAAGTTTTGGGAAAAAAAATGCTTTAAATAAAACACGGAGGGCCTGAGTTCAAACCAGTGTCCCCAGCTGTCCTTGCAATCAGTGGCACTTTGCTGTTGGGCTCATGGAGGGCTGCTCCAAAAGCGTTCCCATGCCTGAAGTAATGGGGAACTAAAATGTTCAGGAATATAACTTAGTGAGGCCAATATGTAAACTCTGGGTTCAAGCACAAGAATAAAAATGTGAGCTTGATACTCCTTCACAGATAGGAGTAGATGTGACAGGTAGGAACTTCAAAGGGACCAGAAAATCCCCACCAAAATAAAGGAAAGCAAAGGACATTATTTGTATGAATAAATTATATTTAGGCAGGGGCCACTTTAAAAAGGAAAATAATTATTTTGAAATTATTATAATGAGATGTTTGCAACTCTTTAATGTACTTATAAGATTAACTGAAAATGTTTAATTTTGGATAAAAAGAAAGTATTAAGGTTACTTATCAGGATAGTGTGTTCCTGCTCCCGTTCCTGGCCCAGATAATTTTCAAATAATTTTCTTTTTACCTGTAAAAATAAAGCAAACAAAAAAAGCCCCATTTCAGTTGAGCAGATATTTTCTTTTTGCTTTTTTTCCATTTTATTATTTGGTTAGTAAACCAATCTGAAAAATCCATTATCCACACAGTTACTTCTTGTTTTGAACCCTGCCAGGTTTTTTTCTTTTAAAGGTCAGTGTAAGTCTACCACTACTCCTTTAATGAGAAAATTGCTTTATCCACTTTAAAACACAATCATTTTCTGGGTAATCTGGCCTTGGAAAATGAAACAATTCTTCAGAAGGAAGAAAGCTGTTTTTTAATCTTGGCAGTTTATCTAAAAAATTATTTCCCAGGCAAAGACACAAGGGTGGCCTTATTGTCATGGAAGTCACTTCAAAAATTAGCTGGTAACTTACCACTGGGAAAACTTCAATGGATGCAATTATTAATTTAAAAAGAAAGTACTCGTGCAGTTATATATTTATGTAATGTTATCAGATATTAATGCCATGGAATCTGAAAGCAAGCTAAATAATAGCACAAATAAATATTTATAGTGTTTCTAAGTGATCTTAGATTACCTCCGCCATCACTAACGTCCTGCTTTGATATTTTCCTTTATGGAAAGAGACGGTTTTTATTGCATAAAAAGCTTGGTAAGAGCTTCAATTCACTGGGTGTTTTTTTCCTGCCTCTTCAGATCCTGTTCCCTTCGGGAGCGTTTGTTCGAGCGGATATGAGCCAGTGGGGAATGGGTGTGACAGTGAGGGCACCGGGCAGGGATTTCAACAGCACCCGGGGTTTGTGTGGCCTCTTCGATGGGATCACTCACAACGACCTCAGCAACATGCCCGAGGAAGACTTCATAGAGGAGTGGAGGTACAAAGCCAGAGAGAGATCCCACCCAGGAGATGCTCTTAGCAGTGTTTCAAACTGTCTTGATGAGTTTATTTCATTCCAGACTCCCCTAATGACCTGACAGAGAGATCTGCTTAACCTAAGAGAGAAGCCTGGAGACCCATTTCCATCCCAGCAGCACAGGAGCTTCATTTCCAGTCAGCACAAAACGCATCAGCAGTTACCAAGAGAGAAGTTTTATATTCACAAGTGATGTCATGTTAACAGCTGTGTTAAGAGCCCTCTCAGCTGTTAAAAAAAATGCTGTTCTCACCCACACTTGAAAATGTAGATAGCTGACAATAGGGATTAATTAAGGGTTTCATATTTCCCTTGTTCTTTTATTCCTGAACACTAATTACAATATGTGAGTATAGGTTAAATGTTACATTTTGACAAAGTGTGGTAATATTTGTACCATGCTAAAACTTAATATCAACTCTACTAATGATGACAGTGAGCTCTGAAAACTTGTACATTCTGGGACAGATGGTCTGGAAACAGAGCCAGGAGTCTGACTCTCTGACATCTCCCTGTCACTGTCCCTGTCCCTATCCCTGCTCCTGTCTCTATCCCCACACCACATTTTAATTCCTGTTGCTGAACTTCAAGCACGCCTAACAGGTGGTCCTAAAACCAGAATGGGTTTGCTTGTGTAGTCCGGTTTGTGAAGTAAGGAAAAAGAAGGCAAAACACTGTAACATAGCATTTATTCTGTGCATGGGAACTCAGCACAATCCTATAGGAAATATGAATTCTTACACCTCTTGCACTTCAGAAAATAAACAAACACCTCTGCCATATTCTAGTTCTATTCAGTGCTTTAAGTAATGGCTACCTAATGTCTATGTTGACCTTTCATTACAAATTGTACTATTTAGAATTCAACAGCCATCATTAACATCTTAATAATGTGATAACCAGAGATTGCTTCTGGGAAGGCAAATGGAGAAATAGCTTGGTGCAAGAACCAACCAATAGCTCACTACCCAAAAAAAAAGGGCTAAAAAGGTCCTTAGGAGAATCTGTTCAAAGCAAGTTTGTTGAAAGAGCTGAAGCCAAAGCACGGTACAAAGGAATTTATACATAAAACACTGAGGAATTGTTTAGGGCTCAGCTCCATATGATGGAGATACTTCAGGGAAGCCAGGAGAAGCTCCTGCTAAGTGAGAAGGGCAAGAGGGGTGGTGAGTTTCATCCTGCAGTACTCCCAAAGATGGATTCTCAAGGACCCTTCAGAACCTGGTTAAAAAAACAAACCAGCAGAGGAACTAAAGGCACCTCCAGAGGAGACAGGATCATTCTGTGACCCACTCATGGAGAAATGGCGCAGTGAAAAACAAAAGCTAGAGGGTGATTTTTCTGCTGCTGTTTTTAATCTCATTTTAAATAACCCTGAAAGAGTGTTAGGTTTTCTCCAGCACCTGAAGCTAGTCTGAGTGCCCACCATCTGGCAGTTCGGAGCTTTCCCTGGCTCCCACCTCTCTCAAGCAGCTGCAGGGCTCTGCACGCACAGATCAGTTTTACACACCAGATTTCCAACACAACTTTTCAACAATAAAACCACATCAGAGCTTCCCAGCCATTAAATAGCAACCAGAGAAGAGATGGGTTTTAAAACATGTGATGCAAGTAGGCGAAATAAAATTTTCAAGCATTTAAGTAGGCAAAATAAAATTTTCAAACATTTAAAATTATACCAAGAAGCTGTCAGAAATGCTGTGAATTTTAGACGCTTTCTCTGTAATAGCATCCAACTCAGTTTGAAAAACTTGGTCTTAGTTCTTCCTGGATTATAGTGGGGGGCTCAGAGGAATGATAGTCTGGTCATCTCAGGCCGAGGACAAAGGGCACATCCAAGCTCACTGAGGAGCTGTTGGTACGTGTATGGCCGTGAGGAAAGATGAGGTTTCCATTCTTTCCACACCATACACCCCTGTCCTGCTGACAGGGGCTGACCAAAAGAAGGTAACTGGTTTCATGCAGGCTTAACAGAGGATTTTGTTTCAATAAAATACCAAGGCAAAAGAGTTTCATTTTACCGAAATTTTCATTTGTGAATTAAGTTTCTGCCCTGATTCTGGACCAGTTTATGTGGTTTATTTGTTTATTAAATAAATTGTATTTACCCTACACTCTAGTTTATGAAGTATTATATCAAAGGAGGTGCTACTGCTGCCTTAGTCTAGGTTTAAACTTGATGAAGAGTCAGGGAAGCTTCAGGGGCAGATAGCACCTCTATTAGAGCCAGAGGAATGGAGCGTGAAGGACACTCATTCAGACACTAAAATGTGTTGTCCAAAGGACAGCTCTCTCAATCACCAAAAACGTTTTATTTTCCTAGTCTCTAGGAAAGTGCAGAACAGCTTGTGCATTTCCATGAGCATGAAAATCATCCTTTTGTCTCATACTGTATCCTGCTGAGCCCACACTTTGGGCAAAACGGTTCCATAAATGTTTGTGCTCGTATTTCAGGAGGAGAAATAGGTTCATTTTGTCAGTGTCATTGAGATGTTCTATTTAAAAGTTATGATTGTGTCAATGATCAAAATAGTAGTATCAGATACGCCATTTTAAATATATTTTTGAAAAACTGGATAAAGGCAATTACGGTTTCCAACAACAGTATCTAGTGTTTGGCTCCAACATGTTGGCGAACGCTTTCACTTTCCTCAGACCTCAGCAATCTGGCTGCAAGACAAAATTAATGCCAAAATAATTTAACATTTTGGTGCTATTTCAAATTTGTCTGGTAATGACATACTGCCAGATATTGGGACAAGAAACATATCCTTTTCTATGAAATTCTAGGGTTCCTTTTGTGATGCACAAATAAGGTCAATAAGAGACATAAGATTTCTGAAGAAACTTGAATCATGGCTGTTTATTCAAACTGAACTCTCTAGAAGTTCATCCACCATTAAAGACTAAATTTAAAAGGGGGAAGAGAATAATCTCAGCTTATATGATAGCTTAGCCCTATGGTCAGTAGAAAACTGCTTTGTGTTGGAAGAAAAAATCAAAGAAAACTCCAGTAGAAGACAAGAATGAAATGAAGTATACAAAAAAAAAAGGAAAAAAAAGACATTTAAAAGAAAAAAGTTAACAATCCACATCTTAGACAAAACTATCGATAAGGAGAGAACAGGCACACAGACAAAGATGATTTTCATAATATAAGATTTGAAACAAGTATGACTTTTTTGTCATTCTCCAAGAGTTATCTGGGTCACCCAGGGACAAATCCAAGGCCTTATTTCATGTGTAATACACAAAGGGTAACCTGCACCTCAGAGAAAGTTCTGCAAAGAGAAGTCAAGCAGTTAGGCAACGCTCCAGCAAACCACTTAAACATCTGGTACTAAAATGTCTCCGTGAAGACAGGGCAACTCAAGAAGGGCAGTGCAAAAGTGACTAAAGAAAACCGAGATTAAACTTAAGCATTTTCTTAAGTATTTTGTAGATTGGGAATTCACGCTTACCCCAGCCTCAGGGAAAGAAAGCTTCCTTGTATGATAGACTAATTTGTTAAAAGTTTTCTCCCTCTAATCCCTTCCTATTTTTAAATCAGAATTCCTCCAGGGAAGAGTTTATTTGACAAGACTCCAGCGCCTTCTGAGAGGAAGCAAAGGAAAAGTTTCTGCAGGTGTCAAAAGGGGAGCACCAAGCCTGTGCCTGTGGTAAACGTAAAAAATGCCTTTCGGACTCCTTCCCCTCAGCCCTCTGGCTGCCGTCATGACCATGTGGATCACAGCTCTGCAATCCCATACCTGGATGTTACATCTGAGTTTCTCACTCACACAGAAACAGAGTCAACTTTGAGAAAAGATGGGAAAGCCCCAACCAAGTCTTTTGGTCAAAGATATTTGTCTAAATCAGTCCAAAAGCGAAGAAGCCCTGAGGTCTGGCTAAAGCCTCTCACACACAATGTTTCCATGAATAGCAACAGTTCCAGTGACTCTACCAAACCAACAGGAGACCTAAGGAAAGCAAAAAGGCAAGACAAGTATTATGAATACTCATCCTTTCACCCATTGCATGGCCCAACCCAGAGGGACCCAGAGAGCTTTGCATATTTTTTCCCCGAGGACTACTTTGAAGGGGTTCGGATGAAATTTCCACTGTCATGGCCCACTCCCAATGGCCTGACTGCCACCAAAGCTCGGGACATTTGCCACCAAATTCTTGCAAATTCCACCATTGGCCTGGTGTGTAAAGACCTCCTTGGAAAACATCTGGATGAGGCAATTGATATTTGCCTTTTGGACCTGCAGCTCAAGGATGACGTGGCTTGGGTGAGGGCACTGATAGCCCTTTTGGAAAATGAATGTGAGAGGAGAGTGCTAGGAAACAGAAATGGAGTGTCCCCTGTTGGAAACCAGGAGGAAATCCTCACCGCTCTCCGGTGTCCCGCGCTCTGTAACAGCCATGGACGCTGCACGGAACTGGGCTGCCGGTGCTTTGAAGGCCACAGCTCCTACGACTGCAGCGTTGCCACAAGTAAGTAAAGCATTCTTTCCATACTGGAATCATTAGGTAGAACATCTGCACAGAGTTGTTTGCTCTTCAAGCAGTGCTACCAGTAAGGTATTTGATGAATTAGTAATCAGGTTTTGACCTTGAAGAGCTGATCAAAATATCTGGTTGGCTGGTCCTTCACTTTTTTGCCTCAGTAACTTTTTAAAAATGGATTTTACAAGCCCCTTAGCAAATTGGTTTTGCAGAAGTGATTTTCTTTACATCTGATCTATCACTGGCATGCTGACAAGCAGGCTTCTCACAAAAAGAGAAGAGCGTCCTGCTCACCTTGTGGTCAATATTCATGTAAACAGTGTAGAGATACTTCTTTCTTTTTTTTTTTTCCTGGTCAACAGAGAATAAAGTTTGAACATTAATTTCAAACACTGTACTAGTAACAAAACAAAATTAAAAGTGACAAAATGAACAAGTAACCCTGCCAAAGCTATCAAATAGCTACAGGACATACTTGAACCTGCAGACCTGATTCTGCAAATATTCATGAATTACATTTAGACAGAAGACTGTCCCACTGGGTTTGTTTCTTCTTTACAGCTCAGCCTCTCAAAGGATGATTCCTTGTCCAATATGAGTGCTGAGAGTGCTTTAAACTAAGCACACGCAGAAACGTTAGCGGTGATTTCTGAATGCGAACTCTGCCTCAGCAAACCACACAAGCTCAGGCATGAAGTGACAGAGAGGTACTTCAGGCTCAGCCATACAGCTGAGTTCCTGCAGCTTAAGGAGCCACACTGTTTCAGCTGAACTGAAATGACAAGGTGTGCTCTCCTAACCCATCCCAAGTGTGGGGGAAAGCCTTTTTCTGAAACACGTAGGTTGCTCTGTATTTAGGACAGGTAAAGCTCACATCAAGGGTCAGTCACTGTGGCTTAGATGAGTTATCCAAATCTCCAGCCAGCCTCAGGAGCCCAGTGGCTCTGATACCCCAATTCACTCATTATCAGGGGTGGGATCACCCACGTTCTTCACACTGAACATGACTTCACTGCATGTGTTTAAAACAGCTAAAATATATCCTGACATTTGTTATTTTGTTAATGGCAGGCTAAAATTTGCAGAATAACTTCCCAAATATGGAGGAATTAATTCTCTTTCACGCAAACTGACATCAGGGACTGAAAAGTGAGTTGAGCAATTTTGAAGCAATTGTCCAACACACAGTTTAATGTTTAACTTCATTTCTCTGTGGTACAGAGGGGTTAGGGGGCCTGCTTAGGCCAGATTTTAAAATTTTACTTTGCTATGGCTGAAATCTCTCAGATTAGAGGAAAATAGCTTCAATATGACCTTTCAAGTAAAAGCTAATGGCACCTTGTCTTCTTGCTGTGACATCAAATATAAACAAGGATGGAGTACAGAGCACAGCCTGAGATTGCACAGGGAGGTGAGAACTGGAAAACAAACACACATCAGCTGTGGCAAACACCCCCTAAGTCGCTGCCTTCCTCTGCCCTGACTGCTTTGTCTGTCTCTTGCTGCCTTTGCTTTGTACACTTTTAAGGTTTGACAGGACAGGGTGCTGGCCCATCTTGTCTAGGCAATGACTTTTCCAACAGAGGATAGGCCAGATGAGCTCTGGGGTTCCTTCCAACCTGGCATTCCATGAACCCACGATTCACTTTTCTTCAGCTGAGGCAAATGTGGTTGCTGGTCTTTGCTTCAAATCACTTCTCTTTTGGCAGTCTGGTTTATTAGAGCTCACAGTACATCAAATTAATCCTCCCAGTTTTCCGGTCACTAACATCCTGACTTCTCCTGGCAGTCTCCTACTCCTTCAAGTGCTACAAACCTCGAAACCTGCTCCACTGCTCCTGGGCTTCCACAGGGTCTCCACTGGGTGAGAGCTGCTCAGAGGGGCTGAGTTTTTAGCATGAGCATCCTCTTGGTCTTGTTGGACCTGCAGAAGAGTTGCACTGCTGCAATTAGGGAAGTATAAATTCCCCTTAATGTTTATACTGCTCTGTTTGCTGGGGGTGAGTGTGTCAGTGTCATGAAAAAAATTAACAGTGACAGCTTCAGCAGATTAAACAGAAGTAACAACTGGCATGCTTAATTTTCAGGATATTCTCCCTTGTCTTTGGTATAAATGCAGAGAAGTTAAGAGAAAACTTCACGATAAGTTAGTTTCAATGTTAACTGTGGAGAGGAAAAAGTAATGCCACAGTCTAGAGTGAATCAATGGGATGAACTGCAATGAGCTCCATTATTACAGACTATTTATGAATTCATTTATTAGTGATTTAGGATACTTTTATATATATACAAAAATAGAGAAGTGGTATATATATATATATTTATATTTATATATATATATATATATATATATATAATTACCTGATCTCATGAATGCAATGTAAAGCAGATCTATACATACAGCCAGAGGTCAGATCCCCTACAAGGAGAAATAAAATCTTAATTCTGGCATGCCAATCACCCTGACATTATAATACTTAGTAAAGGTCATCTAGATAATTTGGTACAGTCAATCAAGACAAGCCTTCATGTGAGTTTCACCTTTATTTGTTCTTGGTTTTTAGATTTCTTTCACAATATATTTAAAGAT
This sequence comes from Lycocorax pyrrhopterus obiensis, assembly GCA_014706295.1. Classification (NCBI taxonomy): domain Eukaryota; kingdom Metazoa; phylum Chordata; class Aves; order Passeriformes; family Paradisaeidae; genus Lycocorax; species Lycocorax pyrrhopterus. The sequence continues at coordinate 34,274,946 of JACSVZ010000009.1, read as the reverse complement.
ATTTGCTTGTTTTCACATTTCATAAGCTGAAATGTTCTACACAGACAGCATAGAATCACTTAGATTGGAAAAGACCTGGGAGATCATGGAATCCAACCCTTACTCCAGCACTGCCACCTTCACTATCAAACCATGTTCCCAAGTGTCACATCTGGGTGGTTTTTTGAACACTTACAGGCATAGTGACTCCACCACTTCCCCGGGCTGCCTGTTCCAATGCCTGACCACCCTTTCAGTGAATAAATTTTCCCTAATATCCAATTTAAACATCTCTTGGCATGACTAGATGCTGTTTCTTCTTGTCCTATTGCTTTTTACTTGGGAGAAGAGACCAATCCCCACCTGGATACAATCTCCTTTCAAGTAGTGCCGAGAGCAATAAGGTCCCCCCTGAGCCTCCTTTTCTCAGGGCTGTTCCCCTACATATCCCAAGGCACACGTGTGATGGGACACCTCTTTCCAGGGAAAAGCACGGCAGCACCACACAGCAACAAAGAACCTCTCAAACGTCAGTTCAAAGGACTGGAAGCGCTCCGAACCGAAGTCCTGCTGACGTCCCTAAAGCCGGGATTTCACACCAGGAAAAGTTATCAGAGGCGAAGAATTAAGATCAATCTCAGAAGTAAGGCTGCGTGCTCCGACCAGAACAGCTCAAGCCCCGTCACTGGGAGCTCAGGAATCCTGGCCTGGCTGGCAGAGCACAGGAAATCAGCACTGTGCAAGCACAGGTGGGATAAACCCCTGGGCTTTGTGACTAATAAGCAGAGGTTCTGTAGAAAGGGAAAGAAAAGAAGAGAAATTAAGAATTGAATTAGATTTCTGCTGGGCATATAAAAGTGCTGCCTCTTTCACTTTCTTTTCAAAAAATCAGGACCAAAGAAACAGGAGAATATTCATCGATTTCAGAATAGCTGAGTTTTAAGTGCCACTGCTAGGGAAAAGTTATTTTCCAGGAGAAGCTACATGAGTAATGAAGGAGAAGGCAACTCCTTTTGCTGTCTATATATTTTCCCATCAGTTCCAAAACAAATCTCTGTCTAATTTTCTCGGGCTGGAATTATAGATGTGAATTAAAACTCCCCCAAGATCAAGGAGGCCATCAGCATAATTCAAATATCTTTTCCAAGGTCACCCGACCTCAGCTACGCTGCCAATACATAACAATATATTCTGCCACTGGTTTTGGCCAGCAAACACACACAAAAAGATGGCCCTGCAGTATTTTTAGGGATCGGAATACAGGTCATAATATATTTGGAGTAATTTTAAATGAAAACACGCATAAAGAGAGAATATGTGAAGTGTGGCTTGCAGACAGGCTCACTCGTCTGCTCTGCCTGACTCCAACAGGAGCAGTCCAGGTGGCCAGAGCTATAATTATCCTCACATGAAAATCGCTATTTGGAGTTGAAAGGCACCTCTGAAATTTGGCAGCGCTCCAGAAGCTTAGAATTTCTTAATGTTGCTTAACATTTCATAACCCCCACCCCCCCCAACACCTGTATAAGGTGCTTAAAATGTCATTACCACCTGTAATTAAAGGCAGAATCCAATTACAGCAGGTAGAAAATCAGGTTGGTGCTTACCATTTGTATATATTGACCATGTTGCTTATAAAAAAAAATCGGGACTGGTAAAGCACACATAGAGCAATGTAATATGCAGATTGTATGAAGCTCTAAAGAGCAATTACAAGATAAAAGGTAATGAGGAATAATAAGGACAAATTAGTTTCAGTGAAGTAATGACACTTGAAGTTTAAATTTCTACATGGAAAGTTCTGGGGAGAAAAAAATTTAACCAGCAAAGAAGTCAAAGCGAGCAGAAAATGATGGTCGGAAGGTGAGAAGGGGAGAAGGTGAGAGGGAACGCTCACCTGCCACACTTGCAGATATCCCATTTTCATATCAATACATCCCATTGGTTTTATTAAGAGGGGCTGTGAACCCAACTGCATTTTCAGAGCTGTGAACCACAACCACACAGGTCCCTCAGACCCATCTGCCACAGCAGCTACATCGATTACACCCTGTTATTTTTAGAGTGGATATAGAGACCTTTCTGAATTCAACAGCCTGCTTTGGGTCTTGTTCATGTGCTGTAATTAAATAATATGAATTAAAGCATGCAATATTTTTTTAAAAAATATATATAATGAGCAAAAGTATGAATTCAGCTATTACAGTTCCTCAGGCTGGGTCTACCAATGGAAAATGTCTCTTCCCCTTGGAAGGGTAAGCTCAGAGCTTTGATCAGACCAGGAATGCAAGGTCAGGTACATATTGTGGAAATCTCACTGTTTATGTAATTGTGCTTTATTTTTAAGCTTAATTCTCGTTTTTCAAAGACAAAAGCCAAGGAAGACATTTAAAGAAAATACTTCAATGTTTTCAGGATCCCCAGGTGAAAGGGGGTACAGTATTTCAGTTGTCTACGTCAAACTCCAATCTGCTTTGGAGGCTTTATATGGGAGCATACTGACTGAAATAAATACTTTTCTCCCACTTGTATGAATTCAGTGATCTTTAAATTCCAGATCATAATGATTACGTAAGGGCTGTTAGCATGTCAAGTAAATGAATACTTTTTGGCATTTTCAATGTGTGTTTTGCTGATGTGATGCAGATGGAGCCATCAGGGTGTACTGGGTCAATAGATGCTCCCCTTGCATAAATTAGACTATACAAAGTAAAAAATGTATATTAGAATTTTCAAAGAAAATGCAATCAATTTCTAGAATCCCCAGGACATTTACAATGAAAAATATTACTCACTGTGTATAAGGCTGGTGTCCTCTGTGGCTGGGACCAGCCTGTGGTGCTGGTGTGACCAGATCTTCGAGGGAGAATTCCATTTCATAGCACCACCAGGGCCCCAGAAATAGAGTTACTAGAAACTGTGACCCTCTGCACAGGAATTGATCAATTTATCAAATTGTTTGGGTTACTAAACAAAGAAAAAGCAACCAAGCTTTTTGCTAATATGGCAAAACATGTTCTATGGCAGAGAGGATGCAGTACACTTTAGCAATTCTATTGATTTTTCAAAATTGGATTTCATAGGACGAGTCAAACGTGCTTGTGAGAACAGCAGACACCATGCTTACTGCTTCTAAACTTTTCTCACCAAACAGAGTGCTATTGCTATAAAAAAATATTAAGTGGCATTATTCCTTATAAAGCCCTTCTTCTTTTCAAATAGTAGGGCATTGGGCTGAATTCCACTCTTCGTTATAACAATTCCATTAACTTTGGTGGACGTAATATCAACAAAGTCACGGTTACTATCACTTTGATGAAATTACGCTATCAAGACAAAAATCAGGTCTCTTTTTCACAAATATTCTTTTATTTTTCCTTTTTTCTCATACTAATTGTTGACTTTTACACTCCACAATGTTGGCTTTTCCTATCCATCCAGCTGAGGGAGGTTTGACACTTTCCACTGCCTGTAGCCTCCCCTTTCCCTCTCGTGTGTACAGTTCACTCGACAGCGTTCTTGTGCCAAAGTTTAGAAGCTGGGGCATCTGCTTCTATCAAATACATTTTTCTTCAGTAATGAATTCTGTAAGATGGGGAACACTTCAATCAGATCTCTATGTACCATTGCAGCATAAACCACACTTTAGTACGCAGCTGCCATCCCTCTGGGGTTGCGTTCTTTACACTGGGCTTAAAGATATTAAGGGTATATTCTTGTTTCCTTAAAGCTGACATTAAAGAAGTCTCACTAAGATGTCAATACTCCATAAAAGAGGTTCCGTACAACTTGAAAATGAAAACTTTTCTTTTGAGACCTGTTATCCCCACTTAATATCATTTTTTTCCCTCAGCTTGCTGAATAATATTGGAAAGTAGATAAAGAATAAATATGGAGATACTATTATGCAATTCAAGATTACATTGGGTTCAGTTACTCAGCTTTTTCCTAGTTAAAACAATTTATGATTTAATGCTGAAATAAAACTGGGGGAAAATATCTTTTAAATGTTTATTTACAAAACACACTTTCCTTCTCCCAGCCATCTACACAGGAGGGGTCCTCATCATCATTGAGGCCCTGACACAAGTTGCCCAGAAAAGCTGTAGATGTCCCATCCTTGGAAGTGTTCAGGGCCAGGTTGGATGGGACATGGAGCATCCTATATGAAGAAAATTATTCTATAGTATCTTTAGGTCTGGGCCATAAAAATTTACACAAATACATTCTTCTCAGGCTAAAAACAGAGCCAGTATTATCAGTCATATTTACAAAAAGTATAATGATTAAATATCAAGCTTTGAGATTACCTGTCAAAAAAATCAATTTTTGAACATAGGACTTATCAGCTTTTGAAAACAGAAGTCTTGTTCTTTTAAAGGAATGAACACCTCCAACCACAAAAGTTTTAGTAAGAACTACAAAATTTACAAAAGAAAAATAGTTTAGAATCAAAAGAGAAAAAAAGCATGAACTCTAACTACCACTGATGCATCCTCACTGACACCCACACGCTCTGCTTGGAGACACATTTTTCTCAGTCACATCAAATATATTTGTGGGCAATTCTCAGGGACTGGAAACTTTTTGCTAGTTTTGAAGCCTTTCTTCTTTTCACAGCGGTTTTACTTTAGCTTTTGCTGGTGCAGATGCAATAAACAAGCATCTGAAAAGGCAAACATCAATACCAGCTTTAATCTACTGTTTTAAGTCCCAGTTCTTTTCATTCGAGGCACAGACCTGGCTGAGCAGGAAGAGGGCTATTAGCTTTATAGTTATAAAATCAATAGAAACCGAATTTTAAAAGGATATCAAATCCTCATGATAAGGGACATGGAAGGTTGCATGCTCAGTGATCCATACTATTCCCTGCAAACCAGATCATGGAGATTAGTCTTTTCTGGAGATTAGTTTATTTGCTTTAATGCAAAGCAGTGAAAACAGTCCAGTGAAACATGTAGCTAAACAAAACCATTTTCCTAAGTGCATAGAATTAAATTGCTAAAAAAGTTTCAAAACTTATAGGTCTGATTCAAGCTGACCAAAGCCAGACACCCCAGAAGCACTCCTTTACATCTAACTTCTTTACATCAGGCTGTTTAAAGGTACCACAGGAAATTTCAGCCTTAAGTCTTCTTAAATCCACAAGAAAACAAAAAGCCCTGACCAAACAACTTCCTTCTCCAAATACTCACACACACACACAAGATAAATTACAAATTCACAACTGTTTGTAAACTAGAATTATAACCTGTAAACCATTCCAAAGTCTGATTTAAATGGACCGAAGCTGAAAAATCAGAGCAAACCTGCGATGCCTTTAAATCATGCTGTGTAAAGAGCCCACAATCCACCAGATACAGAACATTCAACCAATTGTGAACAAAACCCCAAGTGTAATAAGCAGATTTAATCTAATTCAGTAACTTTAGACATGGGAAAATTACTGAAACCAACTAATTGGACACTAGAGTGGACATAAGGACTAAGATGACACCACAATGACCCAAATCTCTTTGAGTGGCATCACTGCACTCACTCATAGGAAGCCTCAAGATGCTGCCAAGGAGTCTGCCCTGAAATGCCATTGAGGGACAAAATCTGGGACCTGCTTTGGTGTGCCAGTGAGCACCAGGAAGGCACAACCAGAACCTTACATGATGTCACCTCTCCAGGCCATCTGGAAAAGAAGAAATATTCTGTAGTCAACACCACAATCCTCTTCCTTTCTATTGCCGAAGTACATTGCTAGCAAGCCTTTTAAAAATAGAAGGATTGAATAAACCTAAAATGTCATAGTGAGGTTTCTAAAGCAAAAAATAATCTACCATATTGTTGCAGCACATGGATGCTTTCTGTGTGAAATTGAGCCAGGCCATTTCTCGCATGCAGGGAGATCTTGCAAAATGCTTTTTCCCCACACTCTCCCAGGGCTCGTTTCTGCAATCCGTGCTGGATACCAGAAGCCCTCAAAGCAGAAAGCCAGATTCATTCCATGCCAGTGAAAAGTCATAGGTTTGGAGTTTGGTACTATGGAAACAGAGTCATTTAGGCTGGAAAAATCCCCTAAGGTCATCGAGTCCAACTGTTAACCCAGCACTGCCAAGCCCAGCACTAAACCACGTCCCCAAGTGCCACACCTACATGGCTTTTAAATACCCTCAGAGATGGTGACTCCACCACTTCCCTGGGAAGCCTGTTCCAGTGCTTGACCACCCTTTTGGGGCAGAATTTTCTCATAATATCCCATCTAAACTTCCATTGCTGCAATTTGAGTCCGTTTCCTCTTGTCCTGTCACTTGTTAGTTGGGAGAAGAGACCAACCCACACCTTGCCATAAGCTCTTTTCTGGGAGTTGTAGAGAGTGAGAAGGTCCCTCTGAGCCTCCTTTTCTCCAGACTAAACCCATCCAGGTCCTTCAGCTGCTCTGGTTCTCTGACATCTGGTTTTGGAAGCAGGAAAAAGCAAATTTCATTTAGAAGCCAGGGAGATCACTGATGCGCAAAACTCCTGGCAAACAGCACATGGATGCTGATTGTTTTTTCTTAGGGAGGATTATCAAATAAGCTTTGGGTCATGGATAGCACGAGTTCCAGGATAATGCATTCAGTGATTGTGTCTATGATTACTGTAAAAACTCTATATACAAAAGAAATACAATGTTTGTGCAAGCATTTGAATGGAGGCAGACTCAGGCTTGCTCTGTCCAAGGTGTGAGATAACTAAGCATCAATTTGCTCTGATACAGAACCCTCATAGATACGGTAGTTGGAGGTCGACATCCACACCAGCAAGCTCTGGCATGGCAAATTGTTTCATCATCTACCTGATTCCAAGGAAGGGGCAACTGGGCATCATGGGCCATTTACTTGTGCATTTCAGCAAAGATTTAACCCAACCCATGCTTATGATCTGGTTCTTGATTTGCTTTTCATGGCTTAGATAGCTTATTCATCATCCCCTTTAAGAAAAGCAGGGCAGTTCCTTTCCATCTCTTTATTCAAACAAAATTCTTGCTGGTTTCAATTTCAGGTCTGCTGCTCCAGCCCAAAGCCTCATGTGTGGTTTTCAAACACTGCAGAAGAAAGTTTATTTGTGCTGGGATACTTTTCTAATCAAATGTGTAAATCCAACATGAACAGTATCTATCCATCAGTAAGCCTTCAATAAGTGCAGTTTTGCAATATTCTTGATTTTGTGTCAACTGTCTTCACTTTGCTTCTGCAGCTGTGCATTTTATTTACATACCACACTGCAACAAATACCTGTAAAACCAATGGTGTATTTGTGTGGGGGGGTTCAGTCTGTGATGCAGCCTGTGCTCCTTGTCAGGTTTGATCCATGTAAATGATTACAGAATGAAACCACACTGTCAGCAACTCTGAATTTACTGCTCTTTTCTGGAAATTCCTACTGGAGGTGGGAGGAGAAGGAAGGGGAGGTGGGGGAGTTGTTGTGCCTTGAGGGAGGCACAACACAAGCACTGCAATCCAAACAGCACAGATTCCTTATTCTGTCACCTGAGGTCTGCAGGTCTTCGAGATTTCCACCTTCAAATCGACTCCTCTTTCCTTTTTATCTCAAGACAGTTTCATTAAAACACAAGATTTTTTTTACTTTTGTTTTCCCCCAACATTTCCTGCTGTTCATCACTGCCCCAATGCAATGTTGTGCCAGGTGATAGATGCATTTTTTTTGTGTTTCCTTGCTGTGTGTACAGACTGGGCACTGGAAATGCAGCAGGATGCCCATGCCTGAGCCAGTGGATGTGAACACACAGCTTCTTAAATCTTCCTCCGTAACTGCTGCACCCTGTCACACACCTGAGCCCCAGGCTCCAACCTGAGCTTCAGTTTTTGGTCTACCAGTCAAAGTCAAAGCACATTCTTGGCCTATAGGCCGTACAGAGAAGAGAAGGAGGATGTTCTGCCCTGGGTTTTGTTGAATTTTGACGTTCACACTTCCTAAACATTAATTCTTAATGCTCAAATATGTCATACTTCTTAGAAGCTTCTTCCAGGAACTGCCCCTTTACCTACAGATAACTCTCCTGCCTCTAACTTGCCCCTCTACAGGCATCAGACATCCATCCCAGATTTCCACAACCTCTGCTTTCTCTGGACATCTGCACTTTTGCCCTTGCTCTTACCGTTGTGATGTTTCCCAGCTCGTTTCATTGCTCCTGTCTTTCTCCCCTCCAGTCTTTAGCTGAACTACTTGCAGATCTTGTGCTGAGGTTTTTCAGGCTCTCCAGTATTTCCCTCTGATGTCATCATCTCTCTGGACTTACCAGCTACCCCTCCACTACCACGGAGCAATGAATGACCACACCTCGATCCCTGTACCCCCAGCAAGAGCAGGATCTGGATGTTTGAGTGCCCAGCTGCCAACTGCCAGGAGACTTTTCCAAAGCCGGTGTCATGGAGATTTCCTCTCCCCTGTTTGGTTGAAACTGGCTAATATGCAATAATGCCAGAAGGCAGAGGGGAAGACAGACAGAAACCCTCATTAAAACCAAATGCCTAAAATTCCTGCACCCATTACATGTGACACCTCATTTTAAAAAACAGATAAAAACAACAACCCTTGTCAATGTTTATGTACTGCCTATACTGAGGTCTAAAGGCTGAACTCTAGTACCCATTTCTTTTAAAATGGAGACATTATGATTACTTTTATTTTCCATCAGTCTTAAAGTTGGTAAGACACTGATGTTTTTAGCTGTTGCCAAGTAGTTTTTGTATTAAGGAAAGGACTTTCCAGGCTCTCATGCCCTGCCAGTGAGTAGTCTGGGGTGAACAGAGAGCTGGGAGGGGACACTGACAGGACAGCTGACCCCCACTGACCAAAGAGATATCCTAATGCATGTGGCATCACTCTCAGTACATAAAGTGGGGGGAAAGCTGGCCAGGGGCCACTGCTCAGGTGCTGGCTGGGCATCTCATGGTGACCAATTACATTGTATATCACTTGTATATTCTAAATATTTTATAACAATTATTATCATTACTGTACTTTTCTTCCTTTTCTCCCCTGTTAAACTGCCCTTAACTCAACTCACACATTTTCTCACTCTCTCCCTTTTGATTATCTTCCTGATCCTGCCAGGAGGGGCAGTGAGCGAGGGCTTGTGTGATGTTCAGTTCCTGGCTGGGGTGAAACCCTGACAAGTGTGTACAGAATGGTTTGAGAGGATTAAATACAAAATGCTGATACTCTAAGTCACTGGGCAAAGCACTGGGGCTGGATAATCCTGCCCTGACCCTGACACGGGAGTGTGGCCATAAAGATGTGAGGAAACCCTTGGGGAAGTGGGTGCAGGGGTCTCATCAACAAGCAGCTGACCTGAGAATGCTTTCGTGGAACAGGAAGGGCTACAGGAGCTCACCCCTGTGCCTCACTCCTTCCCAGCCTCTGAGATTCTACTGCACCCACAGAAGCCTGAAAATCTGCAGTGATAATGAAAACATTAATGCAATCCAAGCTGCCTCAGTACTAGTGGGGCTAACTATTAAAATCTCATGAAAAACATAATGAAGCACTTTTTTTAAATCTTTATGCACTAACCACAGAAGAAGGCAATTCATCAAAACCAGTCACCACATCTGACTAATAGTTTTGTGCATTACAGGAATCCACCAGTAACTGATGAAAGCTGATAAGCTGTAAACGATTTCTCTTCTTGTAAATATTGCAAAGTGTCCAGCAGTGTTGGTCATACTGCTGCAATAAAATCATTAAAAACAAAATGAAAGAAAAGCCAAAAGCATTTCAGAAGTGCAGGGCAAAAAAAAGTCTTTTAACTATTTTTCATATTTATGTTGCTTTCCTTGCTTCTTTTCTCTGGAAAAACATGAGTCATGCAGCTCTGTTGTTACAGGCTGCAATCTGGTGGGATGGCAGTGTTTAAACAGCATTTTTCCTAATTACAGCCTTAATGGCAGAGCCCTAAAGGAACAGCAAGGTGCTGGGAAAGGTTATCAACTCAGCTCAGGGCATTTTGCCCCTCCAATCAGAGCTGAACTAATGTACCATTAAAATATTAGGTGATGGAGAGCTTCTGTTTTAGCTAAGCTATAGCTCAGAGAAAATTGATGGGCAATATTGCTTTGCCAGAGCCGTGGTGATGAGGCTGGGAAGAGGAAGCTAAGCAGGAATAACAACTGGGACTCCACTCTGCTGGTGAGCAACGTCCCTCCCAGGGCTCCTGGTCACGCCCCTGCTATTAAGTGTTGCTCAGGAGGCAAGAAGAAAATGTTCTCCTTTGTGTTACCTGCCATCAGAGTGGCTTCTCCTGATCACTAGAACTACAAATAGTATAAATAAAAATATGTGACTGTGATCCTGACCAACTGCTGTTATTGGTGTATGATATTGAAGCCATTCTGAGAGGTGTGCTACCCAAGAGCTGATGAAAATATCTACCAAATTATGATTTTTCTTAATTGAAGATGTGAATTCTGGCATCCAATGGATTTGCATTTTTCCTCTGTAAAAATAACTCCAACGTGAAAGCATTGAGCAATTTTAAATGGTGAATACCTAAAGTGCAACAGAACTCAAAGGAAACATTACCTGAGAATCATAAAACATTTTAAAAACAGCAATAGGTGCAAGTCAGACTTGTAAGGGGTCCAGCAGAGTCTGTACATCACTTAAGCCCTACTTAAGGCCTCAATGTAGGATTTAAGTGAAACTTAGCTGGTGCATGACCTCTATGCTGGCACAGTGCAGAGCTGAGCGCTACCATTAATGATTTAACCCTCACGAGAAGGCTTTTCTTTGAGGATCCTTTTACTGCCTCCAAAACTTTAGGGAAAAAGTCCCCAAAACAAACAGCAAAACAAAACCATAGGACTACCTTTTACCCCGCTTTTTAACACTACAGGGATCCTGGGGGCATGGTCATGTCTTGTTCCACGCTTCTCCATACTATGGGATGGGACTTTGTCCTCTCAGCTGTGCTCCCATCCTGTTGCCTGGGTCAGCAGATGTATTACCCCTGTTACCTGGGTCAGCAGAAGTGTTACCACTGGATACTTAGGTCAACAGAAGTTTTACCCCTGGAGACCTTTTAACACAAAGCCACAGGTCCAGTGAATTGATTCAGGAGCTCTGACACTCACTAATACATCTTGCAGCACTGGGTGCACAGGACAATGTTTAATGGAGGTTTGCTGCTTCCCCTTCTGACAGCTGCTGTTTCCCTATTCAAGAGAAATCCACAGGGAGGCAAGGAAGACCCTAAGGAAAACTGTTAAACCACAACAACCAGGAACAACTACAACAAAATCTCTGAAAAAGCAGAACAGAACAGCGTGTCAGTGCTGCTCTCTCAAGCTTTGTATCTGTCTCACCCTTGCAGAGCAAGCCTTGGAAATCACGGGCTTGGAGAACGGGGGCCTCTGCGACGTCCGTGCCTCGGACTGCACCAGGATCCGGGTGTTTGGCCTGGGATTCAAAGAGTCTCCCAACCTGCACTGCCTGGTCACCAGGTTAATCGTAAGCAGCCCCCTGTTGGCTCCTAAAATATTGATGATATAGCCAAACTTTAACATGTTTATATAGAAATCTTTTACTCTGATCTGTGCTGTCTTCTCTCACTGCCTCAGCAGGGTATAAACACCTTCCAAGCCCACTGCCAGTGTGTGTGCTACCTGCAAGGGGAGCTGAAGAGGCTCAGACCTTTCCAGCACTGATTCCCTGGAAATGCACAGCTATGAGCTCTTGCTCGTTATCTCTGTGGAGTTTTGTTTGACTCCTGTTTGGTTCATCTGCTCTGTAGTCCATTGAAGCCTGACATCACAATATTATTTCTCATTTTTGTACATCTGGAATCACTACACTTGGTTGTTTTCCTAAACACATTTAAATGCTAAGTTTTTGTGGTTGAACATAGGATTTCCTCAGCACAGTTACAGAGGCTCTTATTTGAATTTTCTTAGTCATAGTTCAACACCAAATCAGAAGTTTTAATGAGCATTAAACCCATCTCTTATGCTAGCACTGTAGTTTTATCATAAAAAACTATACACAGGCAATGCTGCAACCAAGTTATTTGGTGGATCAGCATCCTCAGATATGAAATGTTTGATTAAACTCATAAATCCACCTCAGAACAGACGCTCAGCCTGACTCCCAGTCAGTGCTGGCACACTCACGAGGCACAGCTGAGATTTGCCATGCCCGCTTAGGGCTCCAGAAGCTCTTATCAGCTTGGTATGTTTTTTGCAGCTGATCCAGAGGAGTAGCTGACATCACCTTCAAGGAGCCACGATCTGGCTGCTGAGCTCCAGGGGCAAACACAAAGTTACTCGATTACATCACCCTGTCTCATCCCAGCTGCTTGTCCCAAGACCACAGCGCTTCCTAAATCAATAGCCCACCTGCATGCATGGCTAAGCGTGGCTTCCCTTTTACTGTAGCTACAGTAACAGCATGATCTCTTTTAAATAAAACACCTAGGAATGCCTTATATTATTGATTAGAAATATACACATGCATTGACAACCGGAATCTCTTTATATGAGCCTTCAGTTTCTGCACTGTCCCTCTGTTCTACTGCAGCATCTCGATGGCAAATGGATATCAAGAGAACAAGAAAGCACAAAAGCAGCTTTTCTGAGCTCTGAGGCTGTTGACTGCCAGATCCCACTCCTGAACATCACAGAGGCTGTGCACTTCGTGGCCGGGGAGGAGCCGTTTGCAAGATGGCAAGTGAAAGTAGGAATTTTATTATGTTTCTAAGAAACGCTTTAGAAAGAGAAAATCAGTTGTCATGGTAAATTAAAATGCAAAGCACAATTTCCTTCCTTTCAGAAATGAAAATGCCTGTAGAAATATTCGCACTAATGTCATGTAGAGAAAAAAAACACCCCACCAACCAAAACAATGAGCTAAACCCAGGTGTCTCTGTAGCCAATCCAAAAGTGCAAATTACAACCACTTCTAGAGGTAATCACCTGAGATTGATGCAGTTGTGCTAATCAATTGTTAATCATTAGTATTCCACTTCTGAAAGCCCCAGCTCAAGCTCCTGATTAGGCAGCAAGTGCCAGAGAGCTCTGACTCCCTGGCTGTGCGAGCGGTGCAGGAGAAGGGCACGGGCCTGGCTCCTGGGCAGGCTTGGGCTGGGATGTCACGGTCACAGTCATGGCCTGAATGGCTGCAGGAAGAAGCACGTGCAGTATCTGCTTGTTCTGGGTTCTCTGCTGCAGTTCTAGCCCCTTTTTTTCACAAAATGGTACCTACTTTCCAAATATCCCCAGGAAACCAGTGCCTTCCCGACCCTGTGCGCCTGCTGCCCTTGGTCTCGCTCTCGGCCTGGATGGTTATTTTCTGCAGATCAGTTGTTTTCAAACAAGACTGAGATCTTTTAAAGGCTCTGTAGCTGAGAAGAATATATTGTCATTGTAGGGAGACTGCAGATGTGCTCTGAAAATTGCAGCATGCAAAATGAAACACGTAAAACACTCCCTTCACCACGGTGTTACTGCCTGTCCTGCACCCTGCAGCCGCCTGCACCCCAGCTGAGGACACGTGCTGCCACGTGGCCTGGGGGAAACAGAAAGATGTTTGGCAGGGCATGCTTTCTAGTCAGTCTTTGTTTAAAAAAAGATAAAGATTTGGAAGTTTAGGACATTAGGGTAAAACCTCTGTGGGAGAAGAGCCTGAGTGTTTGCTGCTGGGGTGGACCTTGGACCTTCCTTGTGTCACACACCAGGGCTGAACCAGGAGCGAAGGTCCTCTGCTCAGGGCTCCAAAATCTCTCAAAAAAGGTATTGAACTCTGCCAGCTGTGAGATAAAATGCTGCCTCATGGTGGAAGGATCTGAGAGGGAGACATGTTGGGCATTCCTGACCCAAGAGGACAGCTAAAATCCTTGTATGGGCACAGGAAGGTTTCTCCAGTACTCCCAGGACAGCTTCCCCACAGTACAGGTCTATTAAAATTCTGATTGTGTTCAAGTGCTTCCTTTCAGCCCTGAGGAATTCTGTACAATTTTTCTCATTCTTTCCCCTCAAAAATAGATACAAAAACTCTCTTTCCATGCACTAAAGCTCAAGAAAACCTCTGCACCTGTAAGCCTACTGCCCTTTCCCTCTCCCTCAAACCCTGCAGAGGAACCAGGCTGACGGCTACACAGCGAATGCTCAATTAAATCATCTCAGTCTGCACGTGAATCCTGGTACTCCTGTGGATCTTTTGATGAACAAATTGGGAAGGCAGAGCCCAGTGCTCAGTTTCAAAGACAGCTGGCCTTACATGGCAGCACAGAGAACAAAATCGTGGAGCTTTTCAAGATAAAAAATTACTTTCAATTAATTCCACAGGTGTTCAAAAATTCGTGCTCCAGAAAGTTCCTCACAAGACTTATTGCAACATTGGCAATCTGGGTTATGTATCTCCGTATCTACTTTTCAAAATGTAGTTAAAAGATTTTTCAGAACCAAAAATCAACACAATTCTTTCTGGAAATGTCACTGTTCAATATTTTCAGAATATCCCCCCCTTTCCAAATCAAATTTCAAAGGAGCCAGAAAAATTTCACTAAAGCTTTTTTCACTACCGGCACTGAGGGAACAGGAGCTCTTCTCAGTGCTCTTTCATTTTATCTCCTCTTGTATTCATGTTTCAGATCTTGCCCATTGTTTCCATGACATGCTGCCGAATGCAGATAAGAAAGTACGTGTGGCTACACCAGAGTGTTTGGCATAATTAATTGAGATATCAAAATACAAACCCACGCTTGGGCAGCGGATGACTTGAGCTGTCCAGGCAGATGCCTGGGCGAAGAGGTGAAAGAGCTTGGCAGGCACTAATTTAATTTGGGAAGCAGCTCTCTTCCTTCTCATTAAGTTGTTGTTGCTGTATTTGTCTAGAATAAAAAAAAAAACATTCGCTAAAAATTCAGCGAGGCAAAACCTGAATTTGAACTCAGTGCAGTTTTATAGGTTTCATTTTTATTTTAGAAACTTTCACACAAAGTCTGCGTAGAGTGATGCCAATAGCCAAGATCATTTCATGACAGATGAAAAACCTGAGGCAGAAGCAGCAGACTTCCTGATCATCCTTTCCATCTATCCAGAAGCAGCTCCTTCTTTCCAGAGGATACTTATGCTCAAGCAAACAAGGCCCAGCTCTAAGTGGGTTTTTCCCTCTTAAGATCCAAACAACTTTAAGGTTTGCTCAGCGTAGTTCTCATCAAAGTGTTTGTTCCACATCACTAAGATGACTAATGGAAAAGCAATTAAAATAGCTATAAAACAGCCCAATTCTAAACGGAGATCAAAATGGATGGTTATAATAGAATGTAGAAAAAAACCCACAGATTAAAAAAAACCAAATTGCAAGTGTTACACTTCACTCACAATGCTCACTTCAGACAGAACAATTAGTGCAATTTTACAACTTTTTATATTTTTCCATGTCGAGCCATTTCTTCACCTGTTATTAGCGCACAGGTATTGAGACAGCATTGGACACTTTGGTAAAAGAATGAAGTTAAATGAAATTTAAATTGCATTAGGAATAATAAATTCTTGATGGAAGTCTTGCTGCCAGAGTCTTTCAGCGAAGAGCAGGTCTAGAGGGGGGTTGCCCATTCCCTTTTTTCTCAAACTGCAGGAGAAATTCTTTACTTTTTTTAAAAGGATTTTTACCTGTAGTACAACACACTATAGTCTAGTATGTCAATAATCTAATATTTTCCTTAAACAGATGAATTTTACTAACTCAATTAATTTTACTGGATTTTTGGACCAATTTATATTAGTCCACAGAAGTTATTTCACTTCCACAAGTCCAAATTGTGAATATCCGTGAATTCTGCCTTCCTCTCCTTGTGGTGCTTTCTGCAGACACAAACACACTGAGCTCACAGCACATTTTGAGCTGAGAACCATCCCATGTGACATTGTGGGAGAATCTGCTCCATTATCTTCCATGAACTTTCAACCAATTCACGATAATTACTGCTTTTTTTGAAACTTACTAAGTATTTTTTGCTCTCTGTACTTCTGTTTACCTCTGTTCAGTCTAACATAACATTCTTTCTGTGAACTGAAAGAGTTTACTGATTGATCAAAAACTTTATGGCCTCAATCTCGTAAACATCCCCCGCAAAGGGACTGAGGATGTTTCAGCCTTGGGGTCACAGGACAGATGGAGGAGAGCTGGGGGTTGATTTCATAGCAAGAAGACACAGGGGCACCTGATGGATCCAGAGAAAAGGCCCTGTTAGATCTGCTAAACAGCAGCTTTTTTTTGATTGTGAGAAGAGAAAAACTGAAAAATACCCGATAAAAGGGCTTGGCTTTCCTGCTGGTTCCCATCAGTGTCTACAGCATGGCTTTTCCCAGGGTTTTGGGGTGCTCTTTAAGGTTTGCACCTCTCAAGATGTCTCACAAAGCATTCTCAGGAGTTAACCACTTCTCCACACTTCTGTGGTATCTTTTCATTTTCATTGTGGAAAAATTAAAATATTATACTCAACTCTTTTGTACCGTGTAAGTATTCTTAGATAAAAAAGGCCATGCTCAAGGCTTTCTGAATTACCCACACGTACCCATGGTGAGCTGGGACAGGTGACTGCTCTAATGCACCTTCCTATAGAAAGGGGACTGTTGCTCTCTCATATTGTCCACTCTTGCATATTTTATAAGGTTAATTTCAAATTAACCTATATAATACATGTTCTCTTTTTTTTCACTTTCAGCCCCAGGATTTTGCTTACTGACTTGCTATTAGTAAAAAAGTGGTTCTGAGTTCCAGCCAAAAATGTTAATTGTGTTCCACAGCTCCTTGAAATCCCCCTTGTAGTATTTGAGTACAGCTTCCATAAGGGTATCGGAAAAAAAAGCTCCTCGGGATAAAACCTAGCAGCAATCAGAAAAGCTGAATGCCAGCTGAGCCAAAAGATCTTTTGGTTATTAATGAAGAGTTTCCAGTTTGGAGCATTAAGCAATTTGTTAGCTTGCAGAGCCACTCACAAGTGGTTTAATTTATCTTGCTGGCACACATCCAGTTCAAGGGGGCAGCAGTATATGCTCCACAATGAGCAGACAGTCTCCATATGGAACATTATCACTTATAAAGATGATTTTGTATCATTTAGATCACTAACGATGGCTTCCAGTACAGTAATTCCAGAGTGCTGACCCTGTACGACGCGGTCTGCCAGGTCTGCCAATTCCATCCGGCCGGACTTTGTAAATTAAAGGTAATTTAAAGATCATAAAGGTTTAATACGGATCGTTCATCTCTTCCTTAGCCCTCTCCCTCCCTCTGATGCACTGTGTGTAATAAGTGCTCTGGAAGGGGAAAACCTATTTCACAGATCAGCTGCACGGCCCAACACTTCGCTTTTCTCTTTCACAACTGCATGTCTGCGATATTTTATTTCTTTTTCATATTTATGTGGGGTATGAACACCTGACAGAGCATGCTTTATGATGGACCTTCCTCACACAAACACCTCAGGAAAGTCCGTGGTTGGCAATATTTATCCTTTGCAGCTGTTAGTGGGAGTAAATAAGAGTGAGGAGCCTGCCCTGAAAGGCTTAACTTCACTTCTGAAGTGTCTCTGCTATTTTCCCTCTCCCAGCCTGTTTGGTGAGGGTATATCATTTCCATTCCCATTTTCCGCCTTAGCAAGAGGCACACAGAGATGCACGTTATACAGTTTTTGTCATGTGAGAACACCCTTGAGAGAACATAAACCATTCTTGCTTGCATTAAACACTGCTAAGTACAAACATATAGTATTTTGACAGTTTCAAAACTGTAATCAAAAGTCTAGAGCTACGTTTTAAACTGCCAGCGTGTTAGAAACTGCCTGCAGAGCACCATAACCCTCTGTTTTCCTGTGGACTTATTGCTGTAACATCCCTTGAAAAGATCTTCCCTGCTCTTTTTTTCCTGAGACCTGCATTAAGCAAATCATCTGGCTTGCAGGTGGGCTTCAAAAAAATTTTGGAGGGTATTAGGTGGGCTATTGGAATGTGCTGATCCTGCTCTCCTGCCCTGAGGCAAGTATGAATTAATAGGAGGCCACCAGTCTGCTTTTTTATAAAATGAAGATTAATCAGGTACATCTTAACTGATTTGCCTCACTGTTATCATTAACGCTAATGAGAAAATACAGTTTTAAAACCTGCACTGATTACAAGCACATACCAGTTACCAAAATTTTTTAAAAGTTCACTTTTTTTCAAGTAAGTGAGTGAATAGAAGTTACTTTATAGGCCTATGTGGTAGTTTGACCCTGACTGGATGTCCCAAAAGTCCCTCTGACACTGCCCTCAGAGAGACAAGGGCAGGGAAACCCAACACAGCCCAACTGAGGGCAAAACCACTTTAGTTTCAGATAAAAATAATTGTGTCAGAATCATTTAACTTAAATCTGAGGGGTTTTTGTCAAAGGCTTTCCTTATTCTTATGTTGTTGAAACTCAGAAATATCTATTTTCTCTCAATATGGTGTTCTCTAGAGATTACAGTAATTTTTATTCTAAGATGCTTCAAGGGAATATTTGAACTCGACTTCCAATTGCATCAGACTACAGTCTAATTACACCTTCTTCATTACTCTGCAACACCTAAATTGCTTTCAGAAAAGGTGTTTCAATTAGGGGACACTTTGTATCAGGCCATTTCACATTCTGTATTCTTTAATGGAGCCCATTCTGTACCACACCATCACAGAAAAAAAAGCATCTTTTTTTTTTTTTTTCATCAGAGCATCAAGCCCTTGAAAACAACAATGTAATAAAATCTAATTAACATCCAGGTTTTAATGCTGGAGATCTGTCATGTTCTATCATGTCGGGGCCATTATGAGAATGCTTTTTGTTTCTCTACCTTACCCATCGCTCTTAAAGTGGTATTATTTAAAATATTGACTCATGAAGTTTGCAAAAGGAGTTTGAGACAGCAGTAAAGCAGTAGACAGAAACCACAAGGCCAGTAATAGGACACATATCAGTCTCGGAAAAGCAAAGGAAGGAAAAGTGAAAACGTGTTTGGTCTTGGTAGCTTCTCCCTCCTGCTGTCCCACTGTGGCAGGGACATTCCCCTTGTTCCCAAAAGTATTCCGTGTTTTTCTGGGAATCAGCACGGTCAGACAAAGTCTCACCTGCCCGTGCAGCTCAACACAGGCTACAAGGCCTAACTCTGCCATTGGACCTTCCCATGGGATAGACCTTTAACTACACCTGTCAATCATGTCCCTGTGCTCACCTCTTAGATAACCCAAGTGTCTTCAGCCCACATGGAGCCCACACGGCCCCTCTGGCCCTGGTGGGCTCCCCAGGTGGGAGAGGAGCCAGCCAGCCCAAAGGCTGCTGTGCCCACAGAGCATCACCACACGGATGCCCTTTGGGATGCTCTGCTCCACCGAGGCACCGTGGATATGCTCAGCCGTTATCTACAGCTCCCTCATGGGAGCCTAAACTCTAATGCACTTCTTTATTCTGCATTTATAGCACTGCTTTTGCATATATTTATGAAGTACTCCAGAAATAAGATCAGGATTCCAATATTTCGAATGGAGCTTCTACCTAGTCTCGGGTTTTGTGAGTCTCGGGGAGCTCACCTTGTATGGATACCCGATACTCATCACATGAACAGAAACAGCTGGAAAAATGACCACACACAGCACATGAGTGTGGAAATGGGAAAAGAGTCACATTCTGTTGCATCCATCATCCATCTATGACAAAGCAACACCACATTGCCCAAGCTAAAACATTCAAAGCTACAAGGATCCCAAGCTGGAACTGGAAAACTTCCATGGCTTGTTTCCTCACTCTAAGCAGGAAGCACCAACATTTAAATTGCTACTGCTTCATTGTTTCAAGAGACAAGTGAATTTCTGCTTCTATCCAGAAACTACTAATTGCTAATTTCTTATCTTTCTTATTCGTTTTTTTTCATTGCCTTCACCTCCCACCCGTTCTTATTTCCCTTTTTTTTTTGCAGGAAAACACATGCAATATAGATGGACTTTGCTATGGTGATGGAGAGTCAAGCCCTACCAGCCCTTGTCTTCTCTGTGACCCTGACATTTCTAAGTCCACCTGGTCTGTTAATGAAAGTAAGACAGAGGTTTCTTTTCTAGAATTTAGAAGCACTTATCTGTGAATTTATGACTAATTTTATTAAATATATCATTCTTTCATTCAGATAACCTGAATCCATCCTGTGCAGTGCAGATGGGCTGTTTTCAGTGGGAACAATTGAGTGCACCAGAAATGCAGACTCCACTGCATGCACTGTGCATCTTTTTTCTGCCTGAAACCTGATAAATCTCAGTTTAATAAATGAAAAAAGTACCTGAAAATAAAATTTTGATATGCCAGTGCCCCATGCAGTGCCCAAGTCTGTCAGCTAAAAGTGATGAACCCTAAATATCTCTGTCAGCATCTCACAGGTACAAATCTTTAAGGAGGCAATTTGGGGAAAACACTGTTTTTAAAACACTAGTGTATATTTTTGGTATCTGGAAGAATTGCTTCCTTTCTCTGAGCCAAATCCTATGAAATTCCACACAACAGAGCTTGGCTTGGCAGGGAGTCCAGGTGATAGAGGTCAGCCACTCATTACCTTCACTGCCATAGAACCCAAAGGCTCCTTCTGCAGGCGCTCGAGGCAGGGGTCACGGACAAGGCTGCCCTTTAAAGCATCTCCTGAAGGCTGAAGACTTAATCACAGCTTTTTCATGGCTACATGCCCAGTGTAAACAACAACCACTGCTTGCCCCACGCTTTTACAGACTGTCCTTGTTTCCAGCAGCGTTATCCCCACAGCCCATCCCCTCCCTTACGTGAGCAGGCTCACATCTGGTCAGTATAAAGATTATATTACTGATTTTGTGTAGATTCATGTGGTGCTTCTAGGCAGAGTTTCTCTGCACTTTTAGGCTTTGTAAACACAAACACATTACAGAAAGGCATGTGAGTCACAGAACCAGTCTGCTTGGTTTGTTTGTAGTTTTATAACACCCCAAAAGCTGGCCAAATAAAAATCCCTTTGGATGTCACTTGGATGAGTAGTTAAAATGCCTAAGGGTAAGTCAGACCTGAAGGAGAGCCTGTGCACTTGAAAGCTGTGTGTTTTCCCCCAGAAAAATATTCAAGTCAAATGAGGGGTATTATCTGTGACTCACAAACCTTGCCTCCTTTGTGTCACAGAATCATTGAATGATAGAAACGTCTGAAGGGTTTGAAAGGGACCTTAAAGATCATCTTTCCCAAGCCCTGCCATGGGCAGGGACACCTCCCACTAGACCAGGTTGCTCAGAGCCACACCCAACCTGACCTACTATTGTGTTGGCCAGAGCAGCAGCATCCCTAGGGATGAGCTGATCCTGAGTGTTACACAGGCAGATTCATTACTAATACCAAGACAGCTCGATTTGAAAATTCAGGAAATGGTTTAAAAAGTGAAAACTGCATTTGTTTTGAAATTTATAAAACTAGAAGTGATTTGGGAACTCTGAAACACATCATGGTTCACTTTTAAATTATGTCAAAATTTAAAAATATTTAGAAGAAAGGGTTTGTCAGACCTGTTTTCAAAAGTGCAAAAACTACCTTAAAAGTTCTGAAGTAATAGGGAGAGTGTAGATATATTTACTGGATGGCAAGCAGATCTCTGTAGAATTAGAAACACTCCTCCACAGACTCCTTTCAGAACATCTGATTTTATGTTGTTTTGTGCCTACCACTTCCACTTACCATCCATTCAGTTAACACCTTTGTGTTTATCCATAAATGCATACCCTGCATCAATATTTCATTGATTACTTTGGGCACAACGTTTATGGGCTCCATGGCTTTAGTGTTTGGGAAATAAAAGCTAAATGAATAGATGGAAGCTTTCAACAGTGATGCCAGGACAATCTGCTGGACAAGCATTTTAGAAAGCTTTCATAGCACAGCAGCAATAAAGGAGACACATATTTAAATAATTGCATAATCTAAGCTGTGCTATGGAAAGCAAAGCTGGATAAAAATGATATGCACCACAAAAAACCCCTAATGGTGATTTCCCACGAGCATAATGCAAGGAGTCCTTATGAGAACACGAATATAGTTCACCATGTTAGAGCATGGCTTGAAATTAATCCTCAGTATTAGAAATGTGCTTTAAGTTAAACATAACTATGGTCAAATTGCATTGTGAGAAGACTCCTTTAAATATCAATACCTGTCAATTTGCACTGCTGGTTAAAAAGGAAAGATGCCTCGAGACTGGGGAGGCTTAGGACACGGAGATGGAATTCCTAGCCCTGAAAAGAGTTGCTGTCACCTCTGGGTACTCATCTGATCTTACTTTTCCTTGGCTTCTAATTATAAAATATAATCATTTTCTCTACCTTATCCCCCTTACCTATGTATATCGAAAGTATCTTCAGGTAGCATTTGTCTTCTGCTGTTAAATAGCCGTGTGAAATTAGGGGGTTTTATCTTTATTAGGGAAATACTGAATGCAAACAGCAACCCTAGAAATAACAGCACCAAAGGTGACAGGATACACACCACTGTCACTGGGGATAGAGAGTCTCAGCATCTCTGATGTATCTCTGCTGGCACTAAAAAGACCTTTGTTCCTGATGGAATGTCCAGCTGAATTCAGTCAAGCTGCTTGGGCTTAATTATTTCTCATGGGAAAAGGCAGGAGAGTCTACTCAATGGAAGAGTTACAATTTACTTTTCCCTCTGAGTTGCCCTCCCAATTAATTTGTCATTCATCCTTTTGAGATTTATTTTACTTATATTTAAATGGATGGATGGTAGATAGATTAAACATGTATGTAAGCATAAGAAATATAATTAATTGCAGTTTTAGTAAGAATTGGCATTAGGGGGAGATTATAGAAAATCACGTATTGTTTACTCCTGTATATCAGATAGCACATCAAAATTAATCAAAGTGCAGGATGGGACAAAAATTCAGTATAGGGCACAAAAAAAAGGTGAAGAAAAAGATGTTCTTTTTGGTAAAGCCATTTGCTGCCTCTAAGACCCAAATCACTTCCTCCATCAGCCTCTGGATATGTTCTGTACGTTTTCTTTGAGAGCATTCCTTCAAAGACCCACTCT
This sequence comes from Lycocorax pyrrhopterus obiensis, assembly GCA_014706295.1. NCBI lineage: Eukaryota > Metazoa > Chordata > Aves > Passeriformes > Paradisaeidae > Lycocorax > Lycocorax pyrrhopterus. The sequence goes on along the minus strand of JACSVZ010000009.1, from coordinate 34,251,863 downwards.
GAGAATCTTTACATGGGAGAAACTGGAGCTTATGTAATCATGGTTTCATTTTTGCTGTTTAGACAACCTGCCTCCTGTGTTCCAGGCCCCCTCCAGCCAGCTGCTGACATTTATTGGTGAGAATTTTGTTTACCAGCTAATAGCAGTGGATCCAGAAGGGTCAGCTGTGCTATTCATCTTGGAGGCTGGGCCACGGGATGCCAGGCTCTCTCCTGCTGGCCTTCTCCTCTGGAAAGTTGATTCAGAAGAAACGCAGACCTTTGAATTCACTGTGTCAGATGAGTGCAATGCACAGAGCAGATACTCTATCGAGGTAAGGGAAAGAATGCCTTAAAGAAAAAACAAAACAAACCTGTTTGTCATGTCAAAATTATTGTGCAATTGTCATCATAGCTAATAATTTGTTACTGTCTTGAAAAGCAAGGCTTCAGCTATTTCCTCATAAGTGTATAATATCCAGCACAGCAATAATGATCAATTAATGGAATAAATATCTCTGAGAACACAGAAACTATATATACAGGGAACAAGAGAGAGTGCTATTGATTGCTGTTTGAAAGAACATTCTTGCAGAGCCTTTTAATGGTTCATTAATCTGCTTTAAAATTCACATTCTGCATCTGGATTGCACAAAAAAAGCATATAACATAAAAGACCAGGCTTTAGCTATAAAAGGGAGATTATAACTCATTCTCAATGATATTTTTAGAGGATGTCTTGCTCTTATGTCATTACTCCACACTCTAAGTTTCTTGGCAGAGCTTGTGCATGGCTTTGTCTTTATTGTATAGGCTAACATTAATCCTCTGATCGGATGAGCTAATAAAGCAGCATGCAGACTTTTGACATAAGAACAGTTTTGTGAAGAAAAGCTTTTTCTTCCCAGAGATTCCTATTTTTACTCATTCAAACTGCAAAATACCAATCTGCTGAACCCACACAGCAGAGGGGAAACTGGAGCCTAGATATAGTGCTAATGGAAATATTTCAAACTAGACCTGTGTTATCTAGGGGAGATAATGCAGGGCTTTGAATCCGTTGAAATGCAGTTCTTGTACATATGTAAAATACAACCGTGGATCTCCCTTCCCTGAAGAGAGAGACCAGATAAGGAATGCCACAGTCATGTTCCTGCCTGGGAGCCGTTTGTAATGTGAAAGAGGAAGGTGGGCAGGCAGGCAAAGAGAAGAGATTTTTCCTTTCTTCTTTGAAGAATAAGGAACAAATTCTGCCCTCAGATACGATGTGAAAGCTGCTGTTATAGCAAATAAGGTTGAGGTTTTTTTCCTTATAAGAAGTCAGAATGTGCCCCTAAATGATGAAAAAAGAAATCCCTTTGAAATCGAGCTCTCAGTCAAATAAATAAGTGCACTGAGTATAGGACCATCTATCTAGACAAAGGAAATTGGTTAGAAATAGGTTTCCATCATACTGGATAACATGTTTGCAGTGCAAATCTCTCCCTTCCTAAAGGGTAACGATACACCTCCCGGCTGTGATTATTCACAGGAATCTTACCAGAATTCCCTTGTGCCTTCCCCAGGTTGGAGTGAAGCCCTGCAGCTGCCTCAGTGGTGGCACATGTGTCACCAATATTAAATACCCTCCAGGCCTTGGGGAATACCTGTGCTTGTGTCCAAATGGATTCGATGGAGAATTCTGCCAGCAAGACACCAGGGACTGCAAATCAAACCCCTGCGGCAGCGGAACCTGCGTGGACAGCGTGGAGAGCTACTTTTGTAAATGCCCCCCTGGCTTGAGAGGTAACACCTCACTGTTGGCATCTCTGGTTTAACTACAGATGTATTGAGCTACAGGATTATTGAGCGTGGCATGACCACAACCTCTGCCAAATCGGCTGCAAACATAATCTTGTTCCTCTGCTGCCACAGCTTGGCTTTAGACACAGACAGAAATGTGCAAAAGCAGCTATTTAATGATAAGGAAAAATGACCTAAAGCTCTGTTGTCCTGAAATGATTGCTCAAGGAGGATGTGAACCTCCCTGATCTCTGTTGCTTCCTGCTCATTTCCCACGATTTGTTCATCCATGAGAGGAGCTAGGAGAAGACTGGGTGAAAGGGAGAAAAGGCGAAGATTCAGGGCCCTTTTGCACTCGACAGGATTTCACTTAATTAAACTGAGGAAAGGACTAGAATTAAATGGGGTTTTTTAGGTCTAGGAAGGAGAAGTAGAGATGGAAAACATGGGAAAATAAATTGTCCTTTAGTCCCGCTTGAAGCTTCATTAAATTTAAGCATTAGGAAATCATAAGCCCGTTGAGTTGTCAGACATGACAATGAAACAAAATCTAACCCTTGAAACTCAAGGCTGGTGCCCTGGTTTCAGAACTCTACCCAAGCCAAAACCAGAACAGCTGGCCAAAATGTGATTTTAAGAAATGAAGGGAAGAAAGATGATCACTTAACCCCCTGCTCTGTTCACATTCTTGAGACCCATAAGGCTGGCTGCTGCCAGTGTTATAGGTTTGAAAAATCAAGTAGAAGCAACATCAAATGGACATAATTATTACTGCTTTTGGAGCATATATACAGAAAAAACCTCGTTTTTAAACAAAAGCAGTGAACAGCTTTTACTCAGTGGGCAAGGTACTCTTCCTGCCTGTCAGCAGCTCATGAAACCTTCATTGTTTTGGTCATGTGGGACTGCAAGCCCAGAGTTCATTTTTATAAAATTCCAGCAGAAATGAAAAATAAAATAAAAATCATTCAGAAGTAGAAGTCCAGAAAAATGGCCTAAAAATTCTGTGACACCTAATCTGTGTTGACTCCAGATAATGCTACCTGATGGCCAAAGCCTGCTGCTGTCCAAAGTCTTTAGGCCACCACAGAGACTCCACTGAGGCACGAACACACAAGCCTAAGCATGGAGAATAAAGTTATAAAGTGAAAGTTTGATCAAAATATAAAAATACCTAAACAGTCAAACATATGCAGAGTGTCTTGAATCCTCTGGAAAGAACAGTCCTATGAGCACAGGAAAAATTGGGAATTTTTATGGTATATTTGATTAAACATTGGAGATATACAATGAGAACAACTATTGATTGACTGTAAGGAGTTGGATTAAATGAATAAAAATCAATATAATTCCATGAGTTAATAATTTCAGTGGACCTGCTGACCAGAGAGACAGGGGCACACAACACCTTGATGGCCAGAGAAACACCAGGTTTTCTTGCACCTTTTGTTCTTGCAAGTTAAATAACGGTGCAATGGTTTTGCTGTTCTTCCCTGTTCTTCCCAAAATGCCAAAACACAAGCAACAAAAGAAAATAAAATATGATTGAGTGAAAAAGGAATACATCTCAAAGTTTTAATAGCAGGTGAAAAATTATAAGCAAGTGGAGCTGAAAGCCAGCTGGGAAGCAGATGATTTTACTTCAGGGCAGGTTCGGTGACAACAATAAAACCTCATTCGTGATGCTGTGTTTATGCCTCAATTCCCCAGAAAACCGTCAATAATCTAATGAGAAGGCAATGCTATGCAGCTCAAGTGACAGCACCAGTTCACCATCAAATCTCCACAAATGACAGCAAACAGGCTGTAGAAAAAAAGAGGTGAACTTGTGAGAGCCTCCCAAACACCCCTGCAAGGGAAGCAGTAACTCAGGTGCATCAGTGGGAGGGTAAAATGTAAGAATGGGAACAAGGCAGGGAGAAAAGCCAGGCAGAAAATCTGAGAGGAGGCTGACTCCAGAATTATTACTGGATCTCTGAGAGTTCAAAGCTCATTCATTTTTCATCCACATTGTCGACAAGATAACAAAGATCCCTGTTGTTTATTGTTTTGGCCACAGAAAGCAAGAACATCACCCACCTGAGAACAGAACTCATCCTTGAAAACTATCCCCATCACAAACTCATTATTTCTTTCCCCATATACCAGTGATTAGTACAAAGTTGGGAGTGGGACGGGGAGCAAGATGGAAGGATAATTTCATTTTATATTTCAAGAAACTGAAGAAACTCCCAGGATTTGTTAACGGTTTCTAATAACCATAGAGCCCCGAAATGAGATTTTTCTGTTCCCTTAGAGTCAACTTAATGTGAACAGAGTCAAAAAATCTTTCTTTGCATCTGTAGGTGGTCAGCTCCTACTGAGGCATGAAAGGACTTTATTTTCTCAGACAACTTCCCATGCAGGGATGGAGAAATATAGCTGGCACACAAACAGATGGTTCAGCCTTGGAACTTGAAGAACTTCTATTCCTATTAGTTTTATTTGTACTGTAGCAGTGCCAAGACAGTTGAGACTCCCCTGTGCTGCAGTGCACTGGAGGTCGTGCAAACAGAATAATTGACACTTCTTGGTGCAGACAGTTTTCTGTCTATTTCTGCTGCTTCTTCAGCGTTATCCAGCCAAGTTTCAGTCTTTGCAAACATTTATCCTTGGATTCATCGGGATTATCCTTATGCCCAGATTGGTCAGACACTGTTTAAAATCAAATCTCTCTGTGTGAAAAGCAGTGCTTGCATAGTTTCACCTTTACATCACAGAAATCAGCCAAGCATCTGAGTTTTAAAATTTGTTACCTAAAAGTGGTCCTTTGATTCTTGCAATTCCCTCACCTTTGAGATTGGAAAGACAGCCCTTTGCAGTGAAATTACAGTATTTAAAGGTGAGAAGAAGAGTATGAGAGGGACCAGGGGAGAAGTGACTGTTGTTACTGAAACTGGGAACTTTGCTCCTACTCTCATTGTTTATGGTATCATGTTTAGTCTTTGTGTGATACTCAGAGAAAGAAAGCAATTACTAATCTAATCAGAGGGTAACTCATTTGATATTTTCCATAATGTGATGTCTAATAATTTCCCAATGCATCACCAGAAATCAGCATCAGAGAAAAGCAGCCTGATGCCAAGAATGTGATAATTAAATAACGAAATAGAAACAGTCACCCAAAATGCAACAAGGGATGGAAAAAGGTAAGCCTAGCCCTGCAACACTGTGCTATGTCCAGTTTCAATAAAAGAAGCAAGAAGCATGAAAACCAGAACAAATTAGCTTGAGATGGCACAGAAAAAGGAGTGTGCCTTTCATGCTGCTGGGGTTTTTTTCATCAAGAAGAAGCAGGCATGGGAAGGTGATGTCACTGGCTTTTTAGGCAGCTCAATCTAGAAAGAGACTTCAATTTGAGTTTTCTACATTGAGATGCCATTTTAACTCGAAAGGACTAGTGGAAGCTGTCTGCAATGCTGAGGCAATGAGAGATGATGTTGTAAGAGATGAATAATAATGCTCTGTTTTTATCATCCCGCAATTCATTCCACCGTGACAAACTTCTTTTTTGATGGGGAAAAAAAGAAGATGCCTTTATCCTTAGACCTTTTGTCACAATAAATCTGGGTATCTGATATGGAGCAAACCTTTCTGTACCTGTTCTGAGGCAGGTACCTGGGTTCTCCAGAGGCTGTCCCAATCTCCTTGTATATTCCTACAGGGGCAAAGGGGATGCCTTAACAGAAGTGGTCTGGGCTGGTTTGTGACCTGCCCTCAGGGCTGTACATCCTGTGACCAGCAAGAGCCAGGCAGGTTTGCCCAAGTGCACAGAGACAGCAGCACCTGAAGCCTGAGGGAGTTTTAAACAAAATTATATTTGATAACTCTTCCTCATTGCTGTTCAGATAGTAATTTTAACTTTTGGGTCACCCTCCCCTAGAGGTATTCACTAAATCACTCAAAATTGTGAATTTGAATATCGGTTGCTTCAAGGGATTTTTAAAACCTTCTTTCTAAAATTGGCAATAGTCAAGAGACATTGTTTTGGACCCAGATCCTGTGGCAGCCTATCTTCTGACCACCAGTACTGTGGTTCAGGGACATTTTCAGAGTGTTTCTTCAAATTTTAATTTTAAGGAGAAAAACTTGGAGTTGTTTTTTTTTTTTTTTTTTTAAATCTGATCATTTTGTAAGGTTCACCTTCAGCCAGACTATCTGGCTGGTTCACAGTTATGTGGAAAACACAAGAGGTCAGTACATGGCTCCTCATATCCCAAAGCCAAAATGGTGGAGTTCTTCGGCTCCTTCAGTATCTGACAAAGACCTCACATGAACAAGACAACAAAAGCAGCAGCAAAGACATGAAATGCAAGGGAAATATTAATTTCATTTATGTGCATTTTTACCTAACATGCACAGCTTTCCAGGAGCAGTAGTCTCGAGTTCAGCACTTCTGGTGCCAATAACGACAGTAATAAACAGCGTGATGAAAGCAGGTTTAAGTGAGACAGTGGGGAATTTGGCTGGAACATGAGTGACATACCCTGTAATGAGTTTGCAGCTGAGAAGTGAGCCTTTGTCTGCTTCAACATTTGAGCTGAAGTATAAACAGGGAATCTTTCCTGATTATTAACTTCCCCTTTGCTTTGCCACAGGGCTTACTTGTCAGGAAGACAAGAATGAATGCGAAGAGAGTCTCTGTTTTCCTGGAGTGTCTTGTATGAATACCTTTGGATCTTATGCATGTGGAATTTGCCCCAGTGGGATGGAGGGAAATGGTAAAACTTGCAAATGTAAGTGTTTTACATGATTTATTTTAATAGATGGGGGGGGGGGGAGGGGGAATGGGCTCAATTCTACTACTGTTATCCCTAATCGAATACTTTGCCACTCATTTCAAGTACAGATCCTTAAATGTACAAAACAGATTATTGTCATGTTATATTAGTGTAGAGATTTGCAAATTGCTCTGCTATTTTTCATTTTGGTAGAGAACGAACACCACAGCACACAAAAAGGTACTTTCCAGATAGATAATTTGCCAAGGACATTCTGCACGTTCTCCACTATTTCACTCCTAAATATACATCCATGAGTGAGTTTGGGGAGCACCCCAAGGGCTGATTGTGCTTTGAGTGAGAGCTGGAGGGAGAGTAAGAGAAAGAAGGTCCCTGTGCCAATCCTTCCCATCCTTCCAGCTCTGTTTCCAAGGTGTGTTTTCATCAGAGGACACAGCCCACAAATGCTTGGCATGAAGTCATTCCTCAGATCCCAACTAGTGAAGAAAATGGCCATGAACAGTTTTAGATCTGCTCCATACTTGCTTTTGGAGCAACAGACTCTTCATTGGGGAGCCTACAGTGACCTTGAGACTTTCCCAGTGCACTTGACGTGAGTGACACACACTCTGCTGGTTTCAGTCACACAGACACAAGTCTTCCCCAAAACAATTTTTGTTTTTTTAAACCAGAAGGAGATAAATCGACACTTGAAGACTTTTTGTTTGTTTGTTCCTTGGTATTTCCAAAGAATTCCAAGAAGTGAAAGACATAGATATTTACCGTACAGTCATTAACATTTCCTTGTATTCACTATAGAAAGGAAAAAAATATCCATTGTGAACAGACTGAGTGGGAACTGCAGGACCCTGGGGCCAGCAGCAGTGCCTTTGCCACACTGACCAAACATCCCTTCAATCATAATGCCAAATATCTGTATATAAAGTCTTCTGTGCTGGATCATTTGGCCACATTGGTTATTTCAAAGTGGTTTTGCATCTGGTTCACAAGTGCATATTTTAGTGGTTAATTTGACCCGCGAAGGAAGGATATACAAATAATATCCTTTTATACAAATAATGTGCTTTTGAGAAATATAACATTTCTTACTTTACATTTTTTTAATTATAGAAAAAAAAAATTTCTGAAGTGAACGTTTATTAGAAGGAATAAACCTGAGGGCTTATTTATTCACCTAAGATAGGATAGAAATCATTATTTTTAGTTCTGATTCAGTGACTTAATAGTCCTGCTCATACTTCCCTTGCTTAAGCAAGTATAAAGGGAAGGAGGGAAGGAGGACTGAAGTAGTTCTATAGCTCCTGAAGTGAGCAACAGCTCATTGCATTGTTTAACATATATAAGGACTCAGAGTTTCAGGCTTTATTAAGAGTAGAGAATATTCAAGAGACCCAGGGCAATAATTGTCTAACTTGCAGCACTACCCACGTAGACTTTATCCCTAATTCATTACCTTAAAATTATGCAGAAAACAGCATTTTTCAGAGTCTCCTCATTGCATCCACATACACTTTTTACAGGTATTCTGACACACCCAAAGTTGGCAGCTGAACTCACTGGAGCCCACAAACACACTCACCAGAGTTTCAGAGAGAAGCTTTCAAAGAGAGGCAAGACCCAGAGCACAGCTGCCGGGGTGAGGTGCAGCATCCCCATCCAAGGAGCAGGGCTGTCAGACACTGATTGACCTGAGGCTTTCCAAGTGCCCTGAGCCCAGTGAAAGATCACAGTGCATATTAAGACTTCCACATAAGCAAATTCCAGAGAGCTTGGGCATAATTTTTCCTACACTTGGTTGAAGCTTTGCTGCGTGTCAGCAGCTGGACGCACCTGATCTGCCTTTATTTGCTTGTTGGCTTCCAGAGCAAACTTCTGCCAGGTTACCTGATTTGCTGTGGCTTTTTATCATCAATCACAGCTAAGCTCTAACACCTTGTTTCTTGTCTCTGTGATTTTTTCCACAGCTGTGCTTGCTGCTGACGTTACAGAAGCTTTAAGCAATGGCAAAGGTGAATTGAACAGGACTAAGGTTAAGCAGCCACTGCAATCCTTAGAGGCAAAGGATTCTCCTGTAATTAAGAATTTTAACATAAGTGATAGACATGGTAGGTATACAAGGATATGAAATCTTTTTCATTTGGGGCAGTTTATGTATTCAGAAATCATTAATTTTAACACCTTAACAGTAAATACAAACTAGCTGTTTATAACATCAGAAAATTTGAGTTAAAAACCCTCTTAACACATCAGACTGTGGGCTGCTGCTAAACAATCTGACATGGAAGAGAGGCATTACAACAATAACAGAGTGGTCAGGCTTAATCAGAAATCATATCACTTCTGAGGTAGGACAAAACCACTCCAAATTTTAGTGATCAATGGAAAGCAAGATGATAAGAGTGGCAGCTTATGCCAGCTTGCTGTAACCAAGTGATGCTGGTGTTTTATTTCAGTATTCAGCGGGCAGCCACTGAATTAACACTGAGTTTTAAGCACAAGTGAAGATCAACTCGAGGAATGAACTTGCCTGTGGCAGTAGCTTTTCCCAGAGGTGCAGCACTACAGCACTCCCTGGTGTGGGTGTGCACCTGCACGATGCTTGTGTTGGTCCTGCTCTAATGAGTGCTGCATGTTTAATTGATTTTCTAGTGAAAGATGGCAGAAAAAATTGAGATTGGTCATATCTGTTATGCAGAGGCACATGTAAAATAACAGGATTTTTTTCCTTACCCTCTGTTTTTTTTTTTTTAATATATGTACCAGGCCTGCCAACCCCTAAGCAGAACTTACCTTTTGCAGGTATCCTATATCATGATGCTGTAGGTAAAGTGCAAGAACAATGCAGAAAATACTTGAGAATTATGGTGGAGACCTTGCTGGAGGCAATTAAAAAAGATCTACAACCATCATTAAGATTGCATTCATCATCTGTTCTCTGTCTTGACACTGTTAAATACTTCACAGGCAGTTCATATACACTTGCTATTCAGTGACATCATCAGTGATAAAACATTATATACCACCAGAATGTTAAATTTTGCACATAGTCCTAAAATAATTAAAGCAGTTTTCTGCAATACAAGGTTTGACACATTAAGGATGATTTCCAGATCAGAAACATATGTACTTCACAGTGTAATTTCAAAAGTAGAGTATAGGTGCTGTAAGGTTTGATAATTACCTTCCAATTATAAAAGACCAAAAAGATGTCAAATAGTACCTTTTCTCACTCAGTTAATCTTTCACTTGTGCTGAAAATTACAGTTTCTATATTGTACATGATAAATGCCAAACAAGTTGGAGTAATAAACTTGAAAACATGTAATTAGAGGACTAATAAATCTTGCTGTAATGAGAAACAGCTGTTCCGTTACACTGTGCCTACAGGACATTCTCATGTTTGGCTCAAGGTTTGGGAACATTTTGCATTAATTAGACTTTAAAAGAATAAAAGCAGTTATAAAGCTTTAGCTCGGCTCAGGCAGTCACTGCTATATTTTAGATTTCATCTGAGAAATTATTAATAACATGCTTGAACTCCCTTTTTTTTTGGGCATGCAGCACGTGTGTCACACATCCCCACCTGTGCCAACAGGCCGTGTTTCCCTGGAGCGCTGTGTTTTGACCGGAAGCCCCCCTACGTTGGGTACGTCTGTGGCCGGTGTCCAGCAGGGTTTTTTGGAAACGGTCGAACGTGTACCAAAGTCCCCAGACCAGGTACTTTCTATTTATTCAGAATTCTAAAAGGTTTTTGCACAGAAAGGCTGTGAGAAGGTGTGAGCTAGCCTGGCGTTACAACGCGCTGTACTCCGTAACCAAACCCTGGCGGATGTGTTCTGTCACTCTCACCTGAGGAGCAGCTGGCAGGAATTATTTCAGGAATACCCGGCTCCATGAGTTGAAATCCAATAGATTAACCTCCTCATTTGCTGCTAGGGGGAATTCTTCACGACAGGCCTTGTTCAGTGGTATGAGTCACCACACCTGTATTTCTGCCACAGCACTGGCACAGGACTTCAGAGCGTGTTTCCTCCTCAGTAAGATCAGGACATGACACATGCCAGTATCACTCAGCCCTCCTTCTTTCCTAATTCTTCTGCTGCAAGGCATCTGTTCCACAAGCTGACCTGCGAAGACAATAATAAAGTGTCATGCAAGAACAACTATACCAACAACTGAAGGCAACAGATAATTAAAGAATTTCTGTAGTATTGTTCATAGCCTGAGCAATAGTCTTCCTCGGGGAGCTCTGAAACTCAGCTGCTCCCATCAGCCTCTGAGGACTGAAGAGAAGACCTCATTAAAAGAGGTCTTCAGCTGTGGTAAAAGAGAAGCTGGGTCCTGACCTCAGGCAGAAAGTGGCAGTGGCACAGCAACCACTGTCATCTGATCCTGCTCTCTCTCAATGATATTCCCACAATTCAGTGTATGGTTCTATAGGGACAGTCTGGATGATTGTCCCCTTTTTACTGCACAGACTGCACTACCAGGAGTACTCATGTTTATTCCTTAATAGCAGTAGTTGCTAGGTTAGGTTCCTTGGTTTTCTTCTAGATTGTTTTCCTAAGTATCCAAGACAGAGTGGCTTGAAACCTGTCAAATTGTTCCCTGACCTACACTTGACCAAACCCTCTTCACTTCTCATTCTGTATCCAAATCAATGATTGTTACCTTGTTGTTATATTTTAACACACTCTATCAAAGTGGAAGCAATTTTACTGCGTAGTGTAGGTAGCATACCATCTCTTCAAACTATAAATTGATTTTTGCCAGTTCTCAGAATCTAAAGGTCACTAAAATAAACCCAACATTTTTCTCTCCCTAGCAATGAGTATGTACAAAGTATTACTTAGTCTGCCAGCATCACTAAGCCAGCAATTGACTCTTCTATAACTTGGGGAAGCTGTAAAAGTTGTTGAGGAAAAAAAAAACATCATTGTCATATAAATAACATTTCTGTTACTGCCCAAAGCTGTGCCTTGTCATTAATGGGATAATGGGATACACATTGTGCACCCCAAAGGTCCTTTAAATGCTGTTGAGTAGAACAGACCTTCTACAGCTGTAGGTATTGGTACAGTAAATCAGGCACACTTACACCATGCTTATATAAACATTAACCAATAAATTTGTCTGAGTTCCAGACAGGGGAATGCAGAGAGTAGCTGCCATTTACTGTGATTCATACCTGTCATATACAACTCCAGGCAAGGTTTAAGAAATATCCCAGGTATCAGGATTTGAAACAAGTACATGATCCTTCACAAGTGAGCTGTAGATCAGAGGCAGGGGGATTGTTTTACATTTTTGTCTCGAATATACAAACTGAGTCAGGACTTCATGCTGCAAATGATGCCAGCTCAAACACTTTGGGAAGGGAATGAAGAGGAATTATATTTTTTGTTCCAACAGAACCTTATATTCACTCCTGTGAATTATATCACAATATAAGCGATGAGAATCTTGTGCCTCAAGGTTAAACGAGAGTAGTCATTTGTTTTAATACTTGGAAATGAAAGCAATTGTTGCAGCTGTATGAGTGTCCTAATTTATGGCCAAAATGATGGGCTTAACTTTCCTTCCCAAGTGCTTTGCCAGTAAAAGCAGAAGTATTGTATAGCATTGATGATTAAAAGATATCGGACAATAAAGAATTAACTTTCAATTAAATTTATGTACAGTTGTGGATTATGATGATTGTGAAATCCTCCCTGTTGGAATAATAGCTTCTCTACCTTGTAACTTATGCCATCAGTCTTCAAACGAAACAGAACAATTCCTCTTCAGCTTGCTACAGCGCTCGTGAAGGTACTGAGATTATGTGCCACTTCTTTCCAACTCCAGTAATTTTAATCTAAAAATACTCCTGCTAATCCCTATTTTGTACTTTTATTGGCTGCTTTTGACACGAAATTATATTCAATTGCAGTGATTTAAAGATTAAAGGATAAGTATTTCTTCACACTGAAACCACAAAAATTACCCAACTGCCTTTGTAAGATGCCGAGGAGAAAAATATTCCAGAAGAAAATTGTTTCCTAAGTCAGTGTTTGATGAGCTGCACCCAAAAAGTCCTCCAATTTTGATTTATAATCAACAAAGTACCATTTCCTCAGCATTGATATGTGATGGGTATTCATCTCTTGAAGTGCTTGACTTACTGCAAACTATGTAACTCTAAAAATAAGTTTCTGAGCTACATTTATCTGCTCTAACAACAATGCAGGGCCTCATTCTGTTCTCACTTACATATTTTACCTGGCTTATATCTGCAGTTTGCACCACTTTAAACCAACCAGACTTGGTTGCAATTTTGCTTGAAGTACATCAGAACAGTCTTAAGGAGAAGCCAGTATGGAATTTCACATATAAGGAAAATAATAATTTTTTTAAAAACAGATTTTCCTATCAGAAACAAAAAGCTATTTCTCTTCCTTTCAGATACATAAAGCAGGTATCCTACATTGATTTAAAAATTTACTAGGAGGGTCAAAAGTCCCTTAAGTCCGCTGACATTGCAATAAAGAGGAAAGCCTAAGGAATTTAAATCTGTCCAGGCTTCCCTGGGCACATTTCACTTTTGTATAAAATATCTGTTGCTTTTTTGCTAGAAGAGGCAGCTCTATTAAATCAAACCATCCAGTATCATTGGTCATATTTTTGGCACAAAGAAAATGAATATATCCTAATGCAGACACTGGTGATGTTCCTGCACGCTGCAATATTAGTTCTCGTCAGGCGCTGTGGGTATTTCTCCAGACTGGCTTCATCACTCACAGTCACACAGATACCCATCTGTTTGCACTTCCTTTATCAGGTTAGAGAGGTTGGTGTCATCACAAAGGATTTATTTTTTAACTATTAGTAAATCAGCAATTTTACTGGACAAAGCAGTGCCACATCCATCACCGATAAAAGGTTGTTTGCTCAGAGACAGCTCTTCCTGCCTCTCCTGGTTTAGGCAGCTGAAGACCAAGGGAGAGGGTGATTTTATGATCTCTGTAATCGAGTTCTGCTTTTCCATTCTGAGCACCACTTCGAGATCTCCTGTCATAGCAGTTAATTTGCAGTGTTGTAGACATTTGGCACTTGCTGTACTTTTGCATGTGCAGCTATTTGTTTTGTTTACGTGCTCTGTGCTTCACACTCCTCTGGTATCTGCACCATGCATCTGAATTCACTTTGATTTTACATCAGAGAGACCTCTGTCACCTTCTCATTTGCACCACTGTCAGATCGACATCAAGGTGTGGATTTAAAAGGAGAATAAAACATTTTGAAGTAAAAGAACGTGTGTGTCTTTAAACACATACTGCTCAGTCAAACACCAGAGGAGCACATTAACCTGAAGTTTTGCATTCTTAAATTTTAACTTGGAAATCACTTCTATCGTTAGTAGCACTCGTCACTGATCACTATCCATGAAAAATAAATAACTCCAGTGAGAGCTGTGGTCGTCAACCCAAGGTTTCATGTCTGGAGATAACTGCAGGAGCAGAGACCTCTTACTGCCTGGAACCAATCAAATGATTGTGTTTCAAGAGATGACTGAGGAATGTAATAGATTCCTTTCATCTTTTATCTAACAGAATTGATGAATTTGCATTAAAAAGATCAAGGCCCAGATTCCAGTCTCACTTACAGCAGTGTAAATCATAAGTGACTCCACTGAACGAGCAGCATTACCCTAATGGACTGAGCTGAGCACAGTTCCTGGAAGACACAAAAAACCCCTGTAAAGGCAGGCACATCACACACAGGACTTTTAAATACGAGATCTGTGCGCACCAATAGGTGTGGATAAAAGGCAAATGCTGTTCAGCATCCAGAGAGTGCTTTGCGAAGAGTAACTGACCCATCCTGACATGGTTTATGCAGCGAGTTACAAGGCTTACATGAAGGCAGGGAGGTGGTTGCTGCAGCCATTAGCTGTGAAGTTGCCTGAGATCCTTGCAAAGACATAACAGAAATACTAAACAAACAGTAAAGGATACTCTGATTTGTCTCTGTGGGGCAGCAGCTCTCAGCTCTGCCTGTGGGCTCCAAAACTGGGAAGCCTTGCATCTCAATGGCTTCCAGCTCCTAGCTCTGACTCAGGCCATGGAAACTCTGCCCACAATTCATCTTTGGAATGCATGGTGGGAGTTGCTGGGCCCTTTTATAAACACTGGTTCAGTGTTTCTAGCTGGTGTACTTCAGGACAAAATGTACTTTCTTTTCAGATGGACCAGTTATGATGTGATAATGTCTCCTTCAAGGGATATGTGATGAAATGGCAACTGAAGTGGGGTTAGAAATGCCACACAAAGACATTCCATATAAATTTGGTCTTATGAAAGAGTCAGTTTTGCAAATGGCATACCAGTAATCTTCACGTGAGGCCTGGATCAGCCTGGCATTTTGGACATAAGCTCTGACCCTTTCCTGCCCTCTGAGTCTGTAATTGCCACTGGAAATCCACTCCTGTGCTTGTCAAGACTGAAAAGGAATCAGAGAGAGTCTTTCTGATGTCTTTCTCCTCCTTAAGGATACCTCATAAAATATTAAGTATTTTCAGAAAAATATCAAGGGACCTGTACAGTATATGCTATGACCCAAACATAACAACCAAAGTAGGCACAGTGGGAAGAATATGTTTAGATAATTTAAAAGATAAATGGTCTCCAGCTTCACTGATCCATACACTCTGTCAATCCAGAACTTGTTAAGTGCTTCCAATACAGATGATATATTTAGGAAATGATGTAGCTCAGCAATAGAAGACCAATGAAGCCCAAGCCATAAAACCACTAGGGAAGAGGACTCAGCTGTATGCCATGAATAATATTTACATTCAATCAGAATATCAAGTACAGATTACATTTCTCTCCTACCAAGAATGTGCCACCTTTTGCTTAAGCAATCACTAGGCCATCATGACTTTTAAGTGATAATAACAACTCAGTCTCCAACAAATAATCTACACGGGATACAGGCTCAGTAGTTTTTTACATTGACAGAGCAGAGCAAGATTATCTTCTCTTAGAATTTCCAGGCTCATTTAATCATCCAGCTATAATAGCACACAGCTTTTAAAGGGAGCCAACCCTGTTTGCACAAATTTGACGAGATTGCTGTTTTGTTAAAGGCACTTAAAGGCCCCTTTAGACCTGGAAGTAACTCAGACTGGACCGATATCCTGGCCCCATTAAAGCAATATGGGAGTTTTGCCACTAAGGGATAAAGCAAAGACGGATTTGAAGAGAAAGGACTCGTAAGCAACGCAAAGCACAGCACAGTACAGGGAGGTAAAAACAGGTGGGAAATATGCAGACTTCTCACTGCTCAGGACAAATTTAGGACCAGTTCCTTATCATCCTGCTTGGTTTTGAACAGGTACGTAAAGGTACAGTAGCACCCACTTCACAGGACTTGCTTGCAGAGCCAGGGGATGTCCACTGCCAAATCATGTGGATTTTGCCCCAAGTATTACACATCACATGAACAGGGTGGGTTCACTCCTGAAGGGACAACAGCTTATAGCCAACACAAGGCAGCTGATCCTCTGGGATGGAGGAGAAAATCATGGCCCATGCTGATAATGTATTAGATTTAGAATTTCAGAGAATCAGAATAACAAAGTTGGAAGGGCCCTCAAAAGATATCCACCCTTTGTTTTCTCAAAGAGAACTACATAAGTTCTTCTGTGACTTCTGTGACATCTGAAATCTTATTATTGAAATTCCTTTCCTTTCCTTAGGAAGAAACTATAGGTAGTTGTCAACCTAATCAGCTGAAATTGTGGCGAATTCCATAAAAGCGTGGTTTCGTTGAGAGTATTTATACATGCTTATGTGATATTAAAATAGATTCATTACTGGTTCCCAGTATGGCATAGTTCATTTTGTGTCTTGGCTTTTGTATGTAAAATAATTCAATTTTTATATGTTTACAGCCCAAATCAACACAATTATTGTTTTAGACCATTTATTTCTTGAATTGAATAAAAGAAGAACTTCAGTAAAATATTCAAATTTAAGCTTAGGTTTTCTTTGAAGAAATATTATGGCTTTTCTTTTGAAGAAATGAACTTTCTTTATAATCTATTATTACTGTTCTAAAGGATTCTACATAGATATTTCAGGGAATTAGACAGGGGTGCTTCAGAAACGATCTGCCTTAATTTAGCCTATTTTGTATATATCTATCAACCTGTTCGTGCCATGAGAGAGTCTGAAGGCCCATGAGGCATCATCAGATAAGAGCACAGTTTCTATTAATTTTTCCATCTATCTCAGTTCTGAGAAGTAAAATATACTGTCAATTCTTGAATAGAAAATATAATTTAGTTCCATGAACTCTATCTTAACACCACCTTTGTAGCTGCTGATATAATACAGTTTCAGGCTCCAGTAATTGGAGGAGGCAAAACACAAAAGAGGAGAGGTAAAAGTTGAGACCTGAAAGATGGACAAGGGATAATGAAAGGAAGGGTGATAAAGCAGCTACCAGGAGATTAAGTGGGTGATCCAGGGTGTTCTGAAACACAACCACACTTCTGCTTCCTGTTTTCTTAGCTGGGTATTCAGAGAAAAGCACAGGAAGAGCACTTTTGAAAACAGCAGCAGAGAAGGGGTTAGACCCGAGGAAGGTAAAGAGCACGGAAGGAGATCTGGCAACAAAGCAGTGAGAGGAGCACGGCTCCTGCGCGAGGGGTGAGAGCACATCAAACATTTCGTGGTTTTTCCAACCCACAGGAGGGAAGTTTTCAATTAAATCTTGAAATAAACTGGAGGGTAGAAGAGGTGTTTGAGAAAACATTGTTTGTAAAAACATAGCAGGTTTATAAACCTCCATAGGCAATCCAAAAAAAGATACTGATAAAGAAAATTGTTGATAGGGAAGGAAAAAACGTCCATATGTGGGGAGCATGGTCATATCTTTGCAATCCGTAACTCTTACACCATTTTAAAACACTGTCTCTGGTGATCCTGATGTTAAAATTTGTGTTGAAAACATACAGAGAAAAAATCACAAAAGAAATAAAGAAAATCCCCCAACAAACAGAGTCTGAAAACAAAGTGTTCAAAATACATTATTTTCCTCAAGGACCCATTTTTCTGTCATTGTGTTCATCGCCTTCCTGCACTTTGCCTGTATACGATGTCTTGTCCCGAGAATCTTACTTGGAAAGCAGATCCACATAATAGAGGAAAATGTCACGTATTAGGATAAATTTCATATTTAAAGCTGTTTTATCAGTTTCAGACTTGACTCTCATTCTAGGACTCCAGCTCATGGCCTGATAGTAGTGTTATCTACCCAGGACACAAAAACAGGAGATGATCATTTAAATCTATGAGAAACTTGGCTTAAATGAATATAAACTAAGGCAGTATTAGTGCCCCAACTCTTTGGTCCTCTTAGTTTTTTCTTTCATGCAATCTTCACAATTACTCTATAATTAATCTTCACAATCTCTTAAACTTCCCAAAAGGTTTTTTGTTTCTTAAACTCTAAATCATAATTCTTTCTATTGAAAAAGTTTAACGAATAGGAAAATATTCCCTATAAGAAAAAGAGCTATACCTAATCAATATCTTTCTAATAATTTTGTATTTGTTCAGTATGAAAGGGAAAATCTTTTTGTGCTCCTTGACATACCTTAGATAAGACTGAAAACTTTGTCCTGTAGTCAATGATGTCATTTGTGTTTTCATGAACTGTTTCTTTCCTGACCAGCCATCCCAGAACACCCATTTTCTGTAAAGACAGCAGTTAATGAATTGAGATGTCAATTATATTGTTCTGAAAACCTTGAGGTGAATGAACTGCACAGTGATGAAAAAATTATAAATGACCTTTAATGAGTAAGCAAACTCACTACCTCATACTCAGGTAATATTTTCTTGTATACTCACAAAGGTTTTCAACATCTCAGAACTGGAAAAACACCTCCTTGATAGCAGAGCCTAAACCCTGTTCCATTTGTGGGAATCACTTACTCTGAACCCAGAGAGACTCATAAACAAGGTCTAGTGGGTGAGCTGGCTGAAGATCCCAGGTTTTCTCCTCCACAAAAGTGTTGTGTTAGAGCAGAATGACTTTGTATTTCATTGACACAAGGCAAATTTGCCTTGCAAATTATGAATGGTGCTAAGGGAGTTGTGCATGTGCAGCTGCAGCCACATTGGCAAACAGGAGTCTGAAGCAGAGGAGTTGTTATAATCACAAGTGGCTGAGTGATGCAGAGTCCACAGACTATTCCCTGTTGCTCATGATTTTGGGAGGTGAAGGGGAAGAAAATTGCTCACCAGACAGCAACATCAGCGACACAATCTCATTTTCTATCAGGCTGAAAGAGCTCAGGGACAGTGAACTAGATGTTCACCTTTTAATTTCATCATCAAAGCATCGAGTGAGTAAATTTACCCATCACAGAAGTGGTGGTTTGAAAGCACAAGGACTGAATTCTCCTGTATGTATGGATAGAGAGTCGTGTGACTGCTTTGCCCTGTGCTGAGCTGTGTGGATGTGAGGCACGCCAGGTTTACAACATATTTTACTTTCCAATTTTTTACATTAAAAATAGGTAAAGGATCATTAGGTCTAAAATTAAGCCCCTATCTAAATTTACACTAATATCCCGATCACAGTGAGCCTTTGAAATGCTTTTGTTGCTACAAAAATAATCCTGGAAGTAACTCCTTGTAAAACTTGGGGGGTTGAAGCTGTGTTTCACTTAAAGGTGGTGAGGAATTTATTCTGGGAGTTACTGCTTGTGATTGTAGGAGAAATAATATGGTGACTGGGAATTCCAGCTAGCATCTAATGTGGGGAACTTCTGGATGCTTGAGAGGAAGGAAGGGAGAATCAAAACTATATTACTGAATATTTAGGAGAGGGAAGACATTAGGGTATGCCTGGATGGCAAAACAAGAGATTTAGGAATTAAACACACTCTGACTAGAGAAGAAAGTAATGCCAGAACATAATACTATAGACGAGAAGGCTAAGGATTGATGAAAAAAACAGAATTTCCCTGGAGCATCCTATTGACAGCTGCTCTCGTTTCCCTTTTCTCACCAAGTAAATACAGAAAAAAATATTAACATGGAAACATACAGAGAGAAATGGGAACACCCTTAGCACTCTGGTAACAAGACTTCTTAGACCAGGGTAATTTTTCTGTTCTCTCTTGACATTTTAAATAAGATTTATGTGCTGGTAGATGTTTCAGATTTTAAATGATGACCCACACAGTGTAATATGTCAAAAGAGCATTTCTCTGCCAACATTCTTCTGAATGAGAAATGGGCTGGACAGCAGGTACTACTAAATGTTAATAGCTCTAAAACTACACAAATTGTAAATTTATTGAATTGTGTTAATAATGAATTCTTAAACTGTTCACAGAATTCTGAGAGAGTTGTAACTCAGGCAGAATTAAAGGTGCCCATAATCCTCTGAAGTGGCAGGCAGAAGTGGCCACAGCCAGAGGAGTCTGTTAAGGTGAAGGAGCCAGTCTCCACCTGAAGATTAGACTGGTTTGGGGCATTTTGTTAGATTAAAAGAGAGAGAAGCACTTGAGATTACATGGTGATGCTTACAGTGTCTCTCTCAAGTCATCAGATAAATAAAAATTTACACTCATCTTTAAAACCCAAAAGGCAAGTTGCTAACTCTAATAGCTGCAAAGACAAGCATGGCAATAAAAAGGTGATAAATATTCATTTCTGCAGGCAGCTTAAGCAAGTGTTTGAGGTGTCACCTGCCAGTTTTGGCCAGGATGGGGCTGTCTCCAAGGCACGTGGCTCGGGAAGAACAGTGTGAAGGTGTGTGAGTCTAAGCCCAGCAAAGATGTGGGGGAACACCACCAAGGAATATGGTAACCAGCCTGGTGCACCCTGTTCTAGGCAGGGTGTGAAAAGTGCTGCTTCGCTGGGAACAGAAGTCGTTGGGGTCAGAAGGATATGTGACTTCTCTTAAGTCAAGTCTGGATCTGGTCTTTTTTTGAAAGACTATAAATGCAAAAAAAAAAAACAAAAAACCCCAAACCCAAACAAACCAACAAAACCAAACCATAAACTCAGAAGAGAAAAAATATATTGGATTTCTTTTCTGTTTCAGAATGTTGATCTCCCACCCTGGGTTTAAGAGATGTCAAGTACCTTCTCTGTGAATGGCTGTTTTCACCAGATTAAGTTATCATTTTATTTCCTTCTGAATGAACTTGATCCTCTTCAACTACAGATATTTATTAGTTCACTATAAGATGGAATTCAAGTGGGAGAAGAGGCCAGAATTTGCTGTGCCTTAGCAACACCATGATGGCATTGGAGAGCCAGGGCCTGGTTGTGACAGCTCTGATTTGTGAGTTTAGTGTGAAACCCTGGGAGAACCAGGGGTTGGAGGGTCACAGGCTGGGGGGCTCCTGCACCACAGGGACGGAAAGTGTCCTGGTGTCGAGTTGGATGAGGGATGTTAAACCTGTGTCTCGGAAATTTGCCCTCTGTCACCCTTGCTCTAATCTTCCCCAGACAGAGGACGACAGAGGAATCTGTCTTTTTGGGAGCTGATCCACATGGGAATGATGCTCTGCTTGCAGTGGGCAGTCCATCAGTAAGAACAGGGGTCCTGCCATGCACAGCTGGAGCAGAGCAGCAGTGTCTCGGTTTCTTATCCACCTCTGTGAAAAATAAACTCCATTATTCCGCTGCTGCACATTTCCCCGTTAGCATGGGCAGAAATACTGACAGGCAGGGAAAACCTGGGTTTGTTCCATTGGATAACCTTGAGCCTTGTAGGGCTTTTTTGGTGATTTCATCCAGTCTAATATGTAATCATATTGCTGGCATAGCAGGGAAAAACAGATTCACAAACTCACAGTTTGCATTGATAATGGGTCATACATTTGAAGATATTGATCAACAGCAAGGAAAATAAATTGAAATAATGCAGGATTTGAGAAAGCTGCTGACTACAGACAACTGAGCCTGCATTCTTTTGGTTTGCTTTCTTTGTTTTAGCTTATTTAGAAGGCTGCAGAAAGAAATTTTCAGGTATTCCAGAAAAAAATCTATCGTGTTCTTATCTGAACTAAATTGCACACTATCAATATAAGCAAAAATCTGAAACCACAAAAGCTGAGAGGACACTCTGGTCACCACATTTGAATGACACCAACATCTTATGAAGTTTAGTCACCTCTAGAGAGTGGCTGAGGGACTGTGATCAGTATATACCATAATGAATAACCAACAAAAATGTGTCGCTACTCTTCATCAATAGTATTTGAGACGTAAAAATTACCTTATCACAGAAATACTCCAACAATGTGCTCCCCCTTACAAGGAAAGATGAAGCTTATTTGAAGGATGGGTGCCTCACCTATATCATCTGCTAAAGAAATTAAAGATTTCCCTTTCTCAGGTAGTTAGTCTGATCCCCTTACCAGTCACTCAAATTTAATTAGGAGTAAAACCCATTTAATTATGACACAGTGGAAGGAGCTCAAAGCCATAATCAGGGCTCATTTTGGAAATTTGTCAGAGAGGTCATTCAGCCCTTCACTGTCATTCCTGTTGATTTCTGGTCCCTGAATCAAATTTTCTAAGGCCTGTAATGATCATCTATTACTGATAATTTTCTATGGAGATATTTCTTTCATCTTTCTCTCATTCATTCATTTTTAAAAATCCTTTGACTTCTCTTATCCTCACATGCTCCTTTTGCTGATGTCCTCCTGCTTCACCATCTTTTTTCTCCAAGTCGGTGTCCCCTCATCATTCACCAGCCTTACTTTGGACACCAAAATCCATGTATTTGCCTTCTGCTCTACTAAATACCCTGTATTTACCTACTGATGGCTACAGCTCGATCCAGTACCATTGTAAATCTCCAAAACATTGTGCTTCAGGGCAATAGAAACTCATCAGCTGCCAGGAGAATGACACTATTTATCAGCCAAATAAACACTGCTTTGTCTGCCAGGATTTGCTTTGGTCCAGTCAATTCCCTAACTTTCATCTGACCCTTGCCAAGCATCCGAATCTCTTTCCTTGCTAACTATAGTTAAGATCTCCATCAATGGGAGTTTTTAGAAAGTGATTAATATTTATATTTAAAAGAAAGATGTGCATCCTGCATGGGGTTAACCCCAGAACCAAGTGAGGGTGTTTGTTCAGGATCCAATATATTCCATATCCTACGGAGTGAGTATGCCAGAACCGGTTAAAAATAGCCTCTTCCATTCATTAGCGTCAGCAGATGGCCATTAATCTTCCTGAAAGTATTGATTCAAACTACTCGTCTCCACTTTCAAGGCCCTTCACAGAGTCCCCTCTGCCCATCTATCATGCCTCCTTACACTGCTGAAAAGGTGGCTGGCTTTGGGACAAGAGGGTGACAGTAACAAACCAGCCACCTCCCTCACATGCTGCCCCTCACGTCTGGAGGGAGCTGTACACAGCACCAACAAAGCTTTTCCATTTGCCTCCTTTAAATGCTTTCCTAAAACTTCCCTTTCGGCCTCAGGGCTGCAGAAGCATTCCAGAGTTCCCCACTGGTGTGATGGCACTGGAGCCTCTCCAGGGCACGATCTTGCCAAGGGCCATGTTAACACTGTGTGTTTCTCCATCTCCAATATCCACCTGTGCCACACTGCAGTGTCCTGTCTCCTTGACTCAAAGAGCTGGAATCCAAACTCTCCGAGTTATGTCATGCAGAGCTTTTCCCAGCACAGCATTGCAGTATAGGCAGGTAACAAGAAGAAAATCTTGTCTCAGGAGGTCGAGAACTGGAAGACTCACCAGAAAAAAAGGTGCAGAGTACCTCACAGACTAGAGTTAGCCAAAACTATAAACCAGCATGGCAAGTGTTGTTGCTTGGCTGCAGTTCAATCCCTGCATGTCAGCCCGGTGCTGCACCGCAAATACTGCCTGACCTTCCCTGAGACTTGCTACCAAAAATATAATTCATCTAGTTCATGAATGCCACCCTTCGAGTGCCACCACTGCAGTTCCCTGTGCACCAGTGCTGGTGTCACCCACAGCAGCAACCCCATGTCATCTCTAAGCCAGCTGGCATAAACCTGCTCTTAGCATATATGATAATTAACCCTTTTACTTCTAGAAATGATGTTCTGTCGTTTGCTCCAAACCTAAATGTTCACTGTGGTTCCTTTAAACTCTAAACCAGCAAATTTAGCTAATGTATATCTTCCTTCTGCCTCAGTGTCAAGATCTTCCCAAAGCCACGTGGATTTTCCTGGAAGAAATATTGAAGATGCTAGAGGTTCTCACCAAGAAGATGTATCTAAGACATCAAGAAATGTATTTTCCTTTCTTTCCCAAACCCAAATTCCAAGACAGGATATTACATTCCTTTTGGAAGGAAACCCCAGAGTCATTCACACTCCATCCCTTACAGTGGAAAGGAAGACTTCCCGAGCTCAGACATCTCCAGCAAAACAACCTGGTATGGAGTTCACAGCACCTGAGGAACAACCTTCTCTTGAGAAAAGAGGTGGCACACACAGCCCCGTTCTGCATGAGGAGCCAGAGCCCAGAGCCCCAGGTGCCAGTGTGACCTCCCACACCCCTCTCCATCTTAAGCAGCACAAAGCAGCTACAGCACGGCCTGTTCCTCCTCATCCCAACAGGAATGCGGGTTCCTTCTCCACAAGGTCACACGCTGTACAGCAGGCTCGTTCCAGGTATGGTTATTCTCCCAGGAAATGGCCCGGTCGAGTCGCAGCCTTGAGGAATAAACCAAGCCAGGGTTTCCCTACAGAGCAGCCCGGAGCATCTCCTTCGGCAACGCACCCGCCCTCCCCTCACCATTGGTCAGGTTCTTCCCTTGATGCTGCTTCCCGGAATGTTGGTGCCCCAGCAGGGTCTGCTCCCGGAGCAAGGCTTCCAGCACAGGCCACAGCAGCCAGGAAGCTGTCCAGCAGAGCAATGGATGCTGTGGGACTGCCAAAAACCAGCGGTGGGGTGCACCACAAAGTGGTGTGTGCTGATCTGACGTGCTTCACTGGTGTGCGGTGCGAGCCAGCTGAAGATGGAGGGTTTAAATGTGGTCCTTGTCCCCCTGGATTCGGAGGTGATGGAGTTACATGCGAAGGTAAGGGAGAAAATCCTCTTTAAAACACTCGTATAACTCCAAGCCTAATAATTCTCCAAAGTAAAAATAAAGTTTTGTTATAAACTTGGAGGTATTTGTGGTTGGGACCATTCTGTTTTCAAAACCAATTATATTTCAAAATAATAAATAAATCCTATAACTTTGAAGCAGCTCTTTCTGCTTACAAAAATGACATATTTATTTGATACCATCTAATCTATTAAAACCAGGGACAGATTGTGATCTTGCTTAATGCTAGATTCATTCCACTAAAGTCATCACATTCAAAACCATATAAAATTTCTGTGAGAAAGAGTAAAATTGATTCTATTTCTCTATACAACATATTCTAGGAAAAACTAATTTTTCTAATACCTTAAAAATTACTTGTAAATATCTACCTAATATCTTAAATACGAAACTGAACTTGTCATCTGAAATGTGTAACACCAGAAGGGTTTTCACAATATATTGAGTTATTTATTAGGCACCTGAGAATCCCTCCATAAAACAATAGGATTATGCACTTTGTTGAAGCAATGAATTCCCTGACTTTGCTATCATCAATCACACCTTTTTCTGACATTCCCCTGATAAGTTGATATCTTAACTGGCCTTTCACCACACAAAGCAAAAGTATTTGTATCATTTATTCCCCTCTCTTTCTCATCTGGTCTCTCATCCTTCATGCGCAGAGCAGGGGGGTCTCAGCCACGATGTACTGGGAAGGACCTTGCAGGGATACCTTGCTGTAAGCCAGGCTTTGTGGGGGTGTGAAGCCCCCAGCACTGCTGCAGCCCTCTGAGCTCAGAGCACTGCCCGGGATATAGCACAAAATGTGCAAGAAAAGGTTACTATAATCTTGGGCATTTTAATTTTTTTGCCTATTTGCACATTTCTGAAACGCTCCTCCTAAAGTGTTTAGGGTTACTTGGCACAAAGGAGTCTGTCTTTGACTTCTGTTTCACACCTGGAGATGGAAAAGTACCAAACAGGTACAGGGGAGCTCAAAGCAGGCCACAGAAAGGCCTCCTCTCAAAGGGTTGCTTGGCACAAAGGAGTCTGACTTCTATTTTATACCCGGAAATGGAAAAGTGCCAAATGGGTTCTGGTACTGGGAAGCTCAAAGCAGGCCACAGAAAGGCCTCCTCTCAAAGACCAGGCCCATGCACATATAAATATTTACAGCTGTGGACATAAGGCTCCTGTGTGTTTAGTAGGCCCATCAGTATAGTCCTTAAAACATAAATCTGCCTTAAAATGTAAATCTGCCTCTCTGCCTTTTACTTGCAAGATGTTTTCTTCAATCTCTGGTATCACTGAAAATCTCCCTGGAGAGTCCTTAGGATGAAATACTTTATTACCAACATCATTCTGCGTCTTGGGGCTTGATGACATGATACACAGACATCCTTTTTTTGTCTCTTGTCACCGACCATGACACCTGACTCAATAATTAGCCTGTCCCTTCCCTGCTCTGCTCCATCCCGAGCCCCCCTGCACACCTGTGCCCTGGAGCACAGCCAGTGCTGTGAACAGCACCCATTGTGCCTCCAGCCAGGGATGTCTCTTCCCACGTCAGATGCAGGTGATTCATCATGACAGATGGGGTTGAAAAATGAGGGTAATTTCTTGGATCAAGGCCTGTCATAACCTCAGCTATCAGCACCTTGCGATGCCCATGCAACTACACTGACTTCCCTCAAGACAGCAGCGCCCTCTAAGAGCAGGAGGCACAAATGTCGGGCAAAATATCAAAGCCTGGATGAGACCAACATTTGCAAAATCTCCAGGCTTCAACACAGCATCCTTGGCAAGTGAGCAAAAAAGTCAAGAGACTCAGACACTATTGATAGTCATCACCATCTTATTTCATATCAAAATTCAATGAGATAAAAGGGCCAGCCCACTGATAGCAGGTTTTAATACTCTTGGATCTTGAGGGGATGTGACCTTTGTTTAATGAGAATGTCTGAAAATAATTTAAAATAAGAAGTACTTTACCCAGTGGTATATATTTTGTGATAAAATGCAAATTTTTTTTTTCCCAAATGTTCAGATTCAAAATCAGGCTGGGAGGACTAGTAAGAAAAAAACATAAGCAACACACTGAAAATTAATTTCTTTTCTAAAGTATATGATAACACATTTTATATCTTTAATATTATTATCCCTCTGGACAAGCTCCTCAGTCTCCCTGTCATGGTTAAGTTGGAAGGTCTCTCCCTCTGCTTTGTCATCCTGCACTGGAGGTCACAGGCTCACAGGGCCACAGGATGGAAGAGACTCCTGGGGACCATCAGGGGTAACCTCCTACCTTCTTTTGGAAGAACACAGCTAAATGTCAGTGTGTTTGGCTTATATTCAGACATCTAAACTGAGATATTTTCAGATGGTTTTAGCAATTTCCACTTGGATCACTCCCTTCACTGCTGACATCTGTGTTGTCTGTCAGAAGCAGAGCCCTGCTTTTGCTGCTCCTGCTTTGGCACAATAAGAATTACAAATTATTAATTCTTTTCCTTCTGTCAGCAGCTACGTACTCTGCAGGTGAGGGGAGATGAAGCAGTTTCTCAAGGCTCTACAGCTCTTTCCCCTTCCTGCACAAAGGCAATATGACCTTTTATTAGTAGCCTAATGTTAAGACTTCACAGCCAAACAGGCCAGCTTTAAAAGCTCCATTTCAGAGCAGTGTTTTGGAGACCGTCAGCATCACCTAAATAAGTCGGGGATAAAATAAAAAATAAGTAAGGCAGGTAAGGCCTGCTGTAGTCCACTGGATCCTCCCCCATTTTCTCTTGCAGAAGATGCTCTCTGGCATTTATGGAGTAAGCTCAGCCAAGCATTCCTCTGGTGATGAGGGAGGTTGCTAAACACCTTATTTTCACTCTGAGTGCCATTTCCAAGGATATGTGCAGTAAAAACCAATGCATTGTTACAGTCTCCTTCTAGCAGCTTTCGGGACAGCACGAATCACCTGCCAAAGAGCACTGCAGGAGTGTCAGAGCACGAACAGGGCTTTACACATTTCAGCTCCGTGTGCCAGTTGAATAAAAACCCAGCACTGTAACAACGCAGAACGAGCCCAAATAGGATTGTTGTCAGAGCGTTTCTGACATTGTGTCTGGTGTGTGACAAGGGGCACATGTTCTGCAGCGATTTGTAACATTTGGGGCTAATCCTCTGAAATATTTGTTAGTGTTGGTGGTCACCCTACTTGTTCCTTGTCATCCTGCCTCTGCTCCCCACTCTACCACCGGGGCACAGGCCATCACTTGCACAGATGCTGCAGCCACTGGACTAGGAAAAGGGAAAAAGTGCTGTCATTTCCCTGGGCTCAGTTAATTCTCCAGGGTCTGTGCACCACCTGAGAGCAGCTGTTGTACTCCTGCAGTTCCTTGGGGTGCCCGAAGGTGGAACACTTCCTTTCCATTTGATAACGAGATTGAACTTAATGAAAAAATCTGCTTTCGGTATAATTGTCGTGCTTCTTTCTGAGAGACCTAGACCTGAAAACTGATGAAACAAGAATTTAAGCTAAATTTCTGGTCACCCCTTTTGTTTTGTTTCCCTAACTCCAAGTTCCTTTGATAGGGAATGTCTGGTCACTAAAACTGTACCATTAAAAAGTCAGTCTCCATTTCATAGAATACAGACAATTATTTAAAACCATTTTGCATTAGGTTGACAGTTAAGGACTGATATCTTTCTGGGATTTTAGCAGTCATAAAAGAACCTCAGCATTCCTATTGAAGATAAAGTTGTAATACTTTAGAAAAATACCCTTAAGAGGGTGAAATCAGTAAAACTCTGGAATATTTTATTGGTTTTGCACAGTATTTTCTGAGAGAAGAGGAAGTCTAGAACACCTGGAGTCATGCTTTCTGCTCAAGAGTTAAAAGCACAGCATTGCCTTGGCATAGCAAAACCACTTTTCAAACCAAATAATTTTCTAAAGAACAGGAGAGATGGAGTAGTTGGGAAAGCGTTATGACCTCACATGTACAGCTGGATGAAACGAGGGGAAAATTCGAGTAATTCACATTCATTTCTTTTGACATTTTACACCCCAAAAGATCTACCATATCAGACCAAAAGTCCTTCCTCTATCTCCAAGAGCTGCCAGCTGCGTTTGTCTGGCAATATGTGGGAAAGATACAGGGGAACTGTGAGGGATAGCTTCTCAGAAGTTGTGGATCATGTGCTCCAAAACACCAAGGCGATACCTTTGATTATTACCCTGTCCACCCTTTCCAGGCCATGTCTGACTTCACAGTTTTCTGTCCTAAAGTCATTCCTTCCCCAAGGACTTGATGTAGTCACTTGTTCTTTGTACAAAGCTCTTCTATAACTTTTATTTATCCTTGCTTCTTTTTCTGCATCTTTTCCACTTTTATTGTAGCTTTTCTGAGCTGAGGGATCAGACCTGCCCATGGTATTTAAGATGGAGTTCACCATGGATACAGACCATAATGAAGTCTGGCATTTTGTGTTCTGCTCCTTTCTTAACAATTCCTAACACTTTATCTGGGTTTTTTTTGACTGCAGGTGAGCACTCAGCTGACATTTCACAAAACAAAATCCATCACTACAACCTAACCAGCTCTGTTGTCTGCATTTGCATTCCCAATTTATTTAGTCAAGTTTCTCTTGTTAATATTCCAGTTGCTAGGATGGACATTTCTCCCACAAATGGGCTCCAGACTGCTGGACTATTTAAATATGCAATGTGTTAATTGAATTGCAGTAGCACAGGCTTTAATCCTATGCTTCATTTCATTTATCTGTGTATCTTACATGCAAAAGAAATGCTTCAGTCCACAGCTTTTCAAAAGAAAAGACAATAACCTAGGAACTTTCTTTTCCCTTTTTCACCACCCCCTTGTGCTGAACATACTAAATCTTCATCTGCACATTTAGGAAGTTAGGTTAATGTATCTTTGAAAGGAAATAAATAATGCACAATGAAACAAGGTAGACTACTCTCCGTCCAGTGAAGCCTGTCCTGATCTGCCTGTTGCTCAAAATTTTAAGTGGGCAATGCTCTCACAGCTCCAAGCCTGGCTTTGTTTGCACAGACCCAGGGCCTCACTTGTGGATGGCACAGGGAGTTACTCACTGTGGAGATGCTAAGCAATAACTCTGTCCTGGAAGACGTTTGCTGATTAGGCTATGGAAAATTAGGGAAGCAACACAGCATCTGGTATTCCTGAGTGCCCCCAAAGTTATTGCAGAGAAACTTATAAAAACAGTATGATCTCATTTTAATGGGAAATAGAAGTTTGGGGATATTTCCCAAAAAGCCTTTTCAAAGAAAACAATAATGCACTTCTCCATTTTCACCTCCAGATTTTAAATTGTAAACATAAACATACGTACACTTGACAGCAAGATTGACCATTTGCAGCAATGTTTGCCTCTTTGCTGTTATTTTTTCCTATCTAAAACCGCTTAGTATAAAAACACCGCCATACCTTTCCACAATTTAGCAAATGCTCATGGAAAAAAATATTCATTCCAGAAGATGAAAGATAGAAGTTTGGGAAAAGAATTTGACACAAGCCGTATATTTCTATTACAGTGGGAAATGTCTTTTAAGTGAATATTACTCTCACTCTCACAGAGCAGCCAGTGTTCAGTTTTTATCTTTTGCTATTCACCAGTAATAGAACCGTTTTAAACATTTTATTATTAAATGTCACCGTAAGAGCAAAATGTTTTAATATCCAAAATACCATGTTCTTTTCTGACAGTTCAGATGCATCTTGGAATGTGCAAAGGCCAGATGGAAAGTGTTCTATTCACACGGACACACTTGCTTTAAGTGCTACGCACAAACCACGCTGAAATAAAGTGTAATATGCTTGAATGTCACCGTGCTTGGCACAGCACTCAGGCACCTGGAGGCTTTATGCAACCATCATCCTACAGGAAAGGCAATCACATTTAATGTGCTTTAAAAAGAGTGGTACATTTTTCCCCAGGTTTTGTGCTCCCCTTATCTCCTCACAGACGTTATTAACCAATTCTACCTGCTTTTAACATCTAATTGCAAAGAAATCCCTGTCCCAGGTTGCTCCAAGCCCCATCCAACCTGGCCTTGGACACTTCCAAGGATGGAACAGCCATAGCTTCTCTGGGCAACCTGTGCCAATGCCTCACCATCTTCACAGCTAATAATTTCTTCCTAATATCTAATCTAAACTTACCTGAATCTATTCAGTTGTCTAGACAATGATGATTTGGTTTTATCCTTTTTTTTTTTCACAGATGTACACTTGGAATTTCATCTTAGCACATATTGCTTTGCAAATGTCTAAAGCTTATAGCCTGTCTAATCAAAACCAAATTTGGCTTAATGACATTCTCAGCATATACAGTATGGATCTAAAATACACCTAGTAAGTGTTCTGTTCTCAGGCAGGTCAAATCCCAAAGTTATATAGTGCAGCATTGAAAATTTCACAGCTAAATACCAAATATATTTCTTCAATGCTAGTTATGTCAAAATGGTTCATTTTAAAGCACGTTCTTGGAGCTTGTCTGTAACTGCAAAATGTGTGAGGGCTTTCATTATTTTTTTGGATGTCAAAGTTCATATTCCATGGCTTGGTGATAATCACAAGAGGTGAGGAGGTATTCCCCACAATAACTGTGTTTAAATTTTGTGGCGCCCCAAGAATTTGTCCTTCATTTAGCTTTCCATCCCCATTGCCCATTTTCCAGCTTCAAGAACAAAATGTGGTGCATTAAGGTTCTCTTCCCTTGTAACAATACTTAAAATGAAAGATGCTTTGTTTCGGGTCTGGTTAGCTGCATTTCTCATTCTCCTTGGAATAACCTTGCTTAGCTTCATATCCTTCATAAGAGACAAAACTCTGCGGTGAACTGAGCCAAAGTACAACATATTTCTCTGTATGCACTTCCCACACACCAGGGAAGATACTTTTCACTCTGGTATGTGAGGTGCCTTTCTTTTTCCCAGAGTCATGAAGAGCCTCTGGCACACATTTCTCGCTCTGCTCCTGCCACAGAGCTTCTCCTTTGAGTGGCAGTGGTCATCCTGTCCCTTCAGTGACCATTTTGTCGCTTCAGTGACCTTCCTCCTCCTCTCTTGAGTTTGCCATACACAATTACCCCTTATTAGAGGGTTGCAAATAGAAGTGTCAGGTACCTGCCTTAGATCTTAGGTTTAAGGGGCCAAACCTTCCAGGATCCATGTACAATAAAATTTTTGGATTCATAGTGATCAACATTTAAAAAACAAGCA
Organism: Lycocorax pyrrhopterus obiensis; assembly: GCA_014706295.1. Classification (NCBI taxonomy): domain Eukaryota; kingdom Metazoa; phylum Chordata; class Aves; order Passeriformes; family Paradisaeidae; genus Lycocorax; species Lycocorax pyrrhopterus. The sequence continues at coordinate 34,219,947 of JACSVZ010000009.1, read as the reverse complement.
TGACTTCAGCAAATAGCCTGTTTCAGGAGCTGCTTTCCGGGCTCATCCTCTTTCTTCCACAGAAGCACATTGCATACTGAAATAAGTCAAGAAATTTTCATCTAATTTGCTGCTCTGTCTGCAGAGCTCATGTTACTCATTAAATATTAATTTTTTTGCTTAAATGTTTGCCATTTTGCTGACAAATCCACATAGGACTCTTTTCTGTAAGGAACAAACACTCAGTCTGTGCCTTATCTGACACCTGTTAAGGCTTACTGACCATGCACAAGGCAAATTTGCAGAGAGGGATGGGTGAGGTCTTGAGTATTAACTGCATTTGTACTTCAACCGTCCCTCGCCTTCAAAAATATGTGCTTAAAAATGTGCATGCTCAGAAGTTAAATATGACTACGTTAAAACCATTCCCTCGCAGACTTTATACAGCTGCTCATTAGTGCTGTGTTGCTAATGTGATGCCTACTGCTATCCTGCAGTGTTTTCCTCAGCCAAATTACTTGCTGGATTAATAAAATGGGATGGGGAAAGGAGTAACCTGTGCTGTGCTCATAACCACAGAGGATGTAATATTTGAACTGTATTTTTTTCCCTCGTGTTTCACTCTTGCAGCGCAGTGTGAGCCGCCGTGTGAGCATGGAGGAACTTGTCTGCCTCAAAACACTTGTTCCTGTGCTTATGGATTTGTGGGGCCTCGATGTGAAACCAGTACGTATGAACTCACCCAGGCTTTCTTCATTACATGATTCAATTAGCAGAAAATTACAAGATTAAAAAAAAAAAACAAAACAAAAAAAATACCTTTTTCTTTTTGCCCGTATTTCCCCTTAAAATGCTTATTGAACACAAAGGATAACACACTGAAGTAATACAGTAGCTATTTCAGAGCACATATTTACCAGCAGCATAGTTGTATTATGTAAAAATATGCACATCTAAATCAACATTCTCCACGTAAAACTGCTTCTGGAAAAACAAACAACAAAAGAAGAAAAAAGAGTGCATGTTATTTATAGTAATATTTATGGAACTTAAGATTGTGAGTGAATGCAATAATGTTAATTTTGAGAACACTAAATACCAGCCATACCTATTAGGAGTTATGTTACTCTGCAATACAAGTTGAAAAAGAGTTTTAATACAGAAAATATCTGAAAATCAGCCTTCAAACCCTTCTATATCAGCACTTCCATCATCATAGTCCTCTGCTGATTTAAATATCAGGTTGTCCTTGAGAGCAACATAATTTTATCGATGAATCCGAGTAGATGGAATACTTAAAAAGCAAAGAATTTTATGTGTATGGCTTCTAATAGAGAAAGCAAACCAAAGGGTCAGATTCCACCCTCAGTTCACCTCCTGGACTAATACTATCAGTTATTGGCTGTAACAAGGCAATTGTAGGATCTGCAGTGATTGTTAGTGATAAGAGATTTTGATCTTTTATGTGTTTTCCAGTGGTGTGCAACAGGCACTGTCACAACGGGGGGGTCTGTGTGTCACCAGACGAGTGCCAGTGCAGGCACGGGTGGAGCAGCCCCTCTTGTGAGACAGGTGAGTGGTTGGCAACGACTGATCCCACCCTCTGCTGGCCAAAATCCCTGTGGTTCCCCCACAATTCAGCTCTCAGACTGGGAATCTATGGATGCTGAAAAAGCTCCAGCAGAGAATTTCTTCAGCTCTCTGCAGCATTTTTGTGGGAGTTCTGTCTTTCCCATGCAAGTAACTCAAAACAATGTTACAGTTTTGTAAACTTCTTGCAGCTGCAGGTTGTTTTGCAGCATTGTTATGGTTTTAACTAGAAAAACATTCAGAGATGGGTGTCTTAGAACTTGACCAATCCCCTTAAGGGGTGGATGGCAAAAAACCAATTACCTTATGCCACTTAATACACTTTGCAAACTAACATATAAAAGCCTTCTGAGAGATCACTGAAGCACTTCCATTATCCCTGAGCCTGGACTTGGTGTCATTTTTCTACTCGTCCGTGGGGAAAACAGCGACAGGAATCCTGCTTAAAGAATTAAAGCATAAGAGCAGGAGACCAAGTACAGCACAAAACCTCGGAAGGCCTTGAGTTTATGCAACTATTCATAAGTTTGGGTGTTTATGTAAGTATTCCTAGGCTTAGACGTTTACCTAAATCTCAGGGTTATGTAGAGGGAACCCACAAACAAAAGCTTCTTGCAGCTTTTTCAGCTCCTGTGATTCTGGAGTTAATTCTTAGCATGCACTGCTGCCAGAATTCACACTGCTCCTCCTGCCTGCATCTCTCACTTGCAGAGCACCTACCAAAAGCACCCACAGGAGTGTGAGAGCTCAGGGAAAAGCCACCTCCACCCATCAGTACAAAATGACAAGGTGTGGACTGGAACTAGGTATCTATTTCTAGTCCGGGCTCAAAGTTTTACACAGACACAGCTCAGACCTCTCAGGATCAAAGTCCTAAAAGCTGGGATAGATATTTTCCTCCAAAGGCACAGAAACTACAGCACTCACCTGGGACAAGCCACGCAAAATAGTGAAATATTAAAAGACGAGGACTGCCTTAATCAGTGCCAGACCTCAAGGCTCCAGAGGCAGTCTGCCTCTGCCACGGTGAATATTAAATGTCTGAGACACCTTCAGCCTACATTACCTTTCCTGGAAGGTGAGAGATGTCATTTTAACCTCCACCTCCTGGAGATTGCTCTTCCTGTAAGTGTTAAAATGACAGACCTACCGAACACACATAAATTAGCCCAGCTATGATCCACAGGAACTTACTGGGATTGTCACTGCTATTCTGGTTCCCACTAGCTCTGCTTTTTCTTCTCAAGGAGTTCTACAAATTTATTTTGGCGTGGCTTTAAACAGGATCATTCCAAGAGAAGGCAACAAGCAACAGGAGCAGTTACTTCCAGACCAGAATTGCAGCAGCAGGATTTTTTTGTCTGCTGACAGCTTTGGTGACAGGCTGCCAGACTCACCTCTCTGGCACTGTTTTGTGTGCACTGCACAGAATATTTTGTGGACACTGCTGGGGTTTCCCATCTCAAGTGTTATGATAGGAGTCTCGGGAAGAATACAGGTATAAACATTTTAAAAAGGGGACTTTGCCACTGGAAATACAAACACTGACAGAGTGACAAGAATATGGACATCTATGAACCAGCCAGGACAATGAGGTGACTAAACCAAATTCCCCTCGAGCAATGAATGAAATCCATTTTGACTTCATAAGTGACTGCTCCTTAGTCAGAAAAGCCTCTCATCTAGACTACGATTTCACTTTTTTTTCCTCTTTCCAAATTGACATTTTATTTCTTCTTTAGATCATCTGAAACATTTTAGTGACCCTTAATTTATTTAAGCTTAAATGCATTTAATTTATTTAATGGGCTACTCTGTAAGATACTGAAAGACAAAGGGAACAGAAGGAAAAAGGCTGGTTTAAAGTGTCACTCCGCTTTACAATGAAAACTTTATCAGATTCCTTATTCTTCACACACTGACTTCCCATCTAAACCAATTTGCAATTCTAATAGGTTTTTTTAACAGTCTGGTACTTGCCACATAGAAATATTCAAGACAGCTTTTAATTCCTGATGCCTGTTGTATCATCTAGAGTAATAACAGATACATAAAGAAGCAAAGGGAGCTCAGCCAGTGGCTTTGTTGGTGATGAATGAGCCAATGTGTTGTGGGAACTGGCATTTAAATGAGGCAGAACAAACAGGTTTTTTGGTGCACACCTATTCAAGTCCATGGAAATGCCACGACGCTCTGCTGAACGCAGACAAAGCAGCAAACAATTAATATCTCATCTCCAGGTTACCCAGGGTATTTTATTTGACTACGTTTACTACCTTGGGATCGTGCTTGGTGAGAACACTGGAATGGAAATAAATGAACTGTGAGAATCAAAGGAATACATCCAAAATAAATTAAATCATTACATCAAATTATAGTCTATTTCATCCCCCAAGCTATGCTAAAACACCACTGAAATGCTCCCACTGTGCCGACCATGAACAAACACTGCAGCACAACTGACCAGCAAGGGTTACATGAAACTTTCCACTGTATCACTAGAAATATTAATTCTAATGACATGTGCAGCAGTGAAAGAGTGCCTACTCTGAAAAGTTCAACATTACCAGAGATTCATAAAGTTATCTTGTACTCCCATCCAGCTGTGTGCAATCCTGTGTGCCTGAATGGAGGAATCTGTGTACGTCCAAATATGTGCTCGTGTCCTTCTGGTTTCTACGGGCCGCAGTGCCAGAGAGGTAAGAAAGTTCTATTTATCATCTTGATAAAGGACCCAGCCTCAAAATATAAATATCACCTATAACATTACCTGTCTCCACACAAAATATATCCAGAGACTCTCCTTGTCATAACTCTGTGTGCTTCTTTGTTGTTATAGTCTGTCATAAATCCACATTTTGTAGTCCCTGATGGTATTGGGAAGGAGTAAGCACTTATTTGTGATGCCATTAATGGTAACTAAACAATTACTCTGAAACTACCTGAGTCAGTGATACCATTAATTATCAACTATTCAATTAAATGTCAAAGCATGGCTGCACTTTGTTCATTTTGTACACCCTGTGGTGTGTACTATTCTGTGTTTCAGAGCCAGGTGATAATTTACCTTCAAATGGGGCTCACAATATCACCTACGTGATCACCTTAAAGTGTTGTGGGTGGGAGACTTCTGTAGGACTTCATCAGATCCCTGCTTAAAAGTCTGATCAAATATTGCTCTGATTGAGCAGGAGCTGATTGTGAATCCCTGTCCTAGGCTGAGAGCTCTAGACTGAGCCTAACAGTATCCTGGGCTTCTTCCTCACTCTGTGCTGCAGAAGCCAAATTAATGAATCCTTTAATGACCCAGAATCTCAGGCAGAACATACAAGAAAGAGAACTTAGGGCCCAAGTATCTGGAAGACCCCTGTGCTCACTTTTCTTTTTTTGAGTATGGCTCTAGTAACTCCTCCTGAATCTGGGAATATAAATGCACCCTTATTACCAAAACCACTTCATTGTTAAAAGTTCTTTGCTCTTGCTCTCTCTCTCTTTTTTTCCCTGGAGCTCCTAGATGAATGTGGTCCTGATGCATACTTTTGCAAGTGAATGATTCACACACAAAAATCTAATTGCAAATGGAGCTTTCTGGAAACTCTTTGTTTTTATGATGGTGGGGGTGAAGGAGAGAGTGGAAATGATACAGACTGTGACTTGATGATCTTGCTCTTGAGTTGAACACGGGGTGATTTTCAACATCTACGTGATTTGAAATTTTTGCCCTTAAGTGTTATGGTTTAGACAGAGCTAAAACTTGAAAATAAGTATCCACTTTTGTGGGATCTGGGACTGACAGGAGGATATAGTGGATGGATGCTGAAGAACAGCAAAGCTCTTCCCTCTGCTTCTTTGAGAAAGGGCAAAGAAACAACACCAAGGCCAAGTCAGCAAATGTCAAACACTGACCTACATTGCAAGGGCAGAAGCCCTTGAGGAAGCTCTTTGACAGAGACTTAAAAACCTGAGACCCTTGGGAATATTCTGACCACTTAACTGCAAGTACCTCAGAGACCCTTGGGTGCTAGGAGCCACGTCCCACGTTCTTTCCACAAACAACACAGAGTCGGAGCTTCCATCCAGGTACCTGCCCAAACCACCCTTTGGGGAGACACCTTCCCTACCCCAGCTGAAAAAACACCTCTGTGAGCTGCTCTCCCAACACAGGCACCTCAACAAGGAGCCTGTGTTTTGGCAATGTTGATTCCCTGTGTGATTTTGGTGCACAGAACTTCTCCTTTCCTTTCCCCAGCTGTTTGCATTCCCCCCTGTAAGAACGGTGGTCACTGTGTCCGGACCAATGTCTGCTCCTGTGCCGAGGGCTACACTGGGAGAAGGTGCCAGAAAAGTGAGTTACACACTTCCCTTTGTTTTCCAGCAGTTCTCTGACTCCTAAACAGCTTTTCTCCTTTTTGTGCACGTTCCACAGAATATTTAGCCTGTACTTATGCTATGCTTCTATCAGAGCCCATATAACATTATGTTATACCCAAAAAACCAACTTGTTGATTAGAATAGCATTAAGTCAAGTTGAAGTTGGGAGGAGAACATTTTGCTGGAATCCTCTCTAAATATTTCATGCGTTCAAAATGAGTAACATTCATATTTGGAGATGAATTAATTATTTTGCACGAAAGATTTTTGGGGGAAAAAATTAAAGCCAAAGGCCAAGAGGTTGACTAAGATCCTTAAAAATATTAGAACATCATAGTTCCAGCTTAATTAAGGTAATTGGCTAATAGCACTTCACCCTTGAATTTGTTCTTGTCACGGAAAACTCCCTTTTTACGTTACCATCAGTATTAATATTTGATTCTTCTATTCTTCTGGGGAAATAGGTTATTTTGGCACTTTTACAGGCTCAATTGCTCAACTATATCTGTCAGCCAAGGAGTTTAGGATATGTATGGGAAAACTTTTTTTTTTATTATTATTTCTTAATCAGTTTGAAATTGGCAAGAGGGGAGCTGTGAAAACAACCATTCTTGGCAGGAAGAATCTGTACATTTCCAGAGCATTTTATGTCTCTCACACACAGAGGAAAAAAAGCCAGTAAAAAATTCCCTGCAGCAACGAAAGCCCTCTCATTCCCCACACTGCAGCTCTCCCCTCCTTCAGCAGGGAGAGTCGTGATGCACAGTGCACAATTGAATAGTCTGTTCTGGCAGGAATGTGCTGGAGGGAGAAAAAAGGAGCAAAAAACCTTATGTTTGGCATCTTGTTTTTGAGGTTAGAGAACATTAGAAAAGTGCTGTTTCCAGCTTTAAACACCCTGCCACATCTCCAGGCAGATCAAAGGGAAATGCGCTGATGATGATTGCAGTCTAGCAAAGCACTCCCTGGAATCCTCCAAACTCCACCAACTCACAGCCGGTTTCTTTCCACTTTCCAAAAGTTTCTGAGTTTTTGTTGTCCATCTTTTGCAAAAAGGCTTTTCGAGATGATGAAAATATTTTTGTTCTGTCTGATCCAAGCCTCCATTCTACTTCAATACGTGCTATTTAGTCTGGTTTATTTATCCTAGTGTTATAAAAACTTAAATAAAGGACCTGTGAATGTGATGAAAGAAAAGTGATTAAGTAGAAGGAAAATACTACATTTTGCTGACTCTTACCAGTCACTGACTGCTAATTGGTGAAAACTGTTGAGTAATGTTTCTTTTTTCTTGCCTAAAATCAACAGCACATGGGACAACTATCAAGATCCATTGAAAGGAGTTTATTCACAAGTTTTTATAACAAGCAGTTTCTCTTAGAGCTGTACATCTTCTTATTGTTGTTATATAAAATAACTTCTCTCTGCTCTGGCAGAGGTTCCAGGTTTTGCAGCTCCTCTGGAGCAGAGGACTGCAGGGCACAGCAGAAGTCAGTCTCAGCTGACCTCTGCAAACCTTCCTCTACACTCAATATGGAGAAAACCAGTGCTCCCAGCAGTGGGAGGCTGCTCTCTGTCCCACAGACCTCTCAGAGTTCAAGTGCAGAACACATCTCACCCCTTTTTTAGGCATGATTTCATATCATTTTCCATTGGGCATAGACCAGATTGGGGGATTAGATAACATGCATGGCATACACTGAAAGGCTAAAAGGGTAAACACAGGCACGTGTTCCTAACTCACCTACACACAGACAAATGAAAAAGTGGAGAATAAATCCCTAGTGTGGAGAAGTTCCACTACCCAACGCCTTTTTTTCTTAAATAAGACATATTAAAACTACCATAACATCCATCTGAAATTCCAAAAAGAGCTGATAATCAGGCAGCTCATTCTGCAGTGTCACTGGCAGTAAACATATCTGTATTTATACATTTATCAAGTTCATTTTGATAATCCTGAGGCCAGCTGGGGTAGCTGACTGTGCAGAAGTGAGACAGCCCCATGAGCTGTGTGCCTGGGTGCTGAAAAATCCAAGTGGGAGACTTTTTGTGCGGTGCTTCTGCTGACCTTCCTGGGAAGGGTATGGCAAGAAGGAATCGGGAAAAACCAGTAGATTTCTACTGTACAGAGACATTTTTTCTGGATTTGAGCATCTTTTCTTTTGGGCTTTAAGGACTCCATGCAAGATAGCTGAGCCCTGAGTTGCACAGGACATTTCAGCTTGTGCAGAGTTGTAATATCCACACAAAAAGTGAGGAAAAGAAATACACACATCAGGATAGCAAAGCTGTGATCAGATGAGAAGTTTACTGGAAGTTTAACACTGCATCATCTCCCATTTCCAAATCACCAGGAAAATGTCAGAGAGACTGCTAAAGGTGAACCTGTGGCCCAAATCACAGGTCAGTGGTTGCTGCCAGGTGACCACTGGAGAAAAAGAAATCCTTTTGAAAGTTTTTATCATTATTTTAATTGTTCTTTGCACTCTGAATAGGAAATTGCAGCTTCCTTATGTAGTTTTACACTTCTAGTACTGTTTAAAACACCTCTGACAGCAAATCAGCTTTACTACGTACTTACACCGAGTCTATAACCTTAGAAATTTGGGGTGGATTTATTACCTGCCTAATAAAACCTATCAAGATAGAGTGAGTAAACTTAATACTAAGGCAGACAAATTGGCAGTTTATTCAATGTTGTCATTGTTTGAGACGTTGATATTGTTTCCACTGCTTTTAGACATTTCTCTTTCCTTCTTAATATCTCAGCTGTATGGACAGAGAACGAAAAGCTTCTGTTTACTTGTTTAATTTTGGCAGCTTCAGATTCTCAATTGAAGGAGATAATTAAAACTAAGAGCCAGGCAACCCATCAAAGACAGGTTATTTTTGAACTGAACCCAAACATGCTATTGGTTTATTTTAAATACATAGAAACATGGCTGAGGATTTTCACTTTCATCCCTGTACAGTTTGGAATTTCCGCTTTAGGATTTTTGGTTTCATCCCTGCACTGTTTGGAATTTCTAATACCATCTGCATGCCAGCCAAAAACGTAAAAGGCAGAGTGGTGGCACCTTGTCTTTTCTATTCGGGCTTGCTCTCCTTTACTTCCTGTGCGTGTGGAAAGGCATTCAGCTTGAAAGTTTCTGTTTTGTATCTAAATAAACATCACTCCAAAACCCCAAAAAGTGTAAATCAGCGAGGTCTGATTGGCTGCCAGCTGCAATAAGTGCCTGGTGATTACACAGACACCCACACCCCAGGCATGCATGCTGACAGGGAAATGTGTGGTTGTGCCTCAGCAATCTACAGCCTCCTATCCTCACTTGAGAAGGATTGTTTCCAGTGTAATCAGTCTTGTTGAGAGGGAAGAGGCAAATGCTGGCAGCACCTCAAAATAAAATATATTTCTGGTTCAACTTTGCGTGTAGCAAACACAATCGGGCGCTAGCACTAAAGAAAAACTGTTTGTGCAGTGGTTTGAAACCCCCTTTTGAAAAACACAGCTTTGACAATCCTGGGATGCCACTGCTTTTCACGAGGCTTTAAAGCAGGGTTCTGACTGATTTCTACTGCATCCTCACAAAAATTATAAACAAAGACAACACAGTAGGTTTCCTTTATTTACTGTGTGTGTTTTCATAGGACTGCTCTACAAACAGCCTTTAAAAATGAAAGCCCATAAAAGCTGAGTTTTCTTACGAAAGGTTGAAATGAAGAGAAGGGGACAAGAAGAGGGATTCATGGGCCCACACATTTATCCTTTCCTCTGCTGTCTGCTTCTTGTGAGTGCATCTCTGAGTGAAAAAAGGCGAGCCACAGCTCCCTCTGGAGCTCATCAGCAAGCAGAGGTCATGGGAGAACAGTGCTGAGAATCCTCCTCTCTTTCCCGGCACACCAGGCACACCTGGAGCCTGACCTCAGCCCCTCTTTCAGCACTACCCCATGGTCAAGCAGCACAGCCAGAGACCTGGGGTTTGCTCACCATGTAGAACTGAGAACAAGTTTCTGTGGGCATCTGTTTCCTTGTGTCGGCCTCAATCCGGACGACTTCGTATCACAGAAATCATCACGCCGACACTGGGACTTTGGAGATTGGATCTCAAAGTTAGGAGATAACTATTTCTCCATCTCAGTAATTCCTGCAGCCAGGATTTATAGCCAATTCACAGTGTGCAATATAACTCACAGTCATTCCTCCAGCTCTGCTTGCTCCTCTTCCCTCCTCCTTTCTTTTTCCTTCCTGGCAGCATGAGAACTTTCCTTGCATGAGAGCTAGAGGCAAACTAATTGGAAATGTGAACACTGGGTTTCAAAGGCAGCTTTTTGGTAAGCAATGTCATAGTGTGAAAGTCACTGATTTCCCACATTCCAGCCTTCCCATGTAATGTTTCTGTACATTAATGCCTCACCAGCTGCATAAGCAGGAAGTTTTACTGCTCAACAAATCAGACTCCCACCGAGCTGTCATCTTGACACTGTGTGATGTATTCTCTGGAATGTCTTCACTGAGAAGCCAGATTGACTCAAGCTATCTAAAATCAGCCAGTTTGCAAGCCAGAGGTCCAGCAAACCCTCCCACACAAACAAGTAGGGAACAAACAACATATCTCATCCAAATGGTTGGAGGAATCATTTCATCAGACTTGCTTTTCATATGGCAAGGATGTGCTTAAAAGCAACAAGTGCTTGCCTGAGATTCCTGGATGGCAAACACCCTTGAACAGTGGGTGTTTGGAAGTAAACGAACAGCTGCTTATAGCAAAGAGACCTGTAACTTCCTCTTCAAAGCATTATCTATGCAATAAAAGCACAAAGATTTGCAGGCTGGCCTGTCCCCTGGTTGGTGCCCGGTCTGGAGACACAGAAAAGGAAACACTGGTCTCAGTCCTTCCTTGATTTTCCAGTCTATGCAACAGAACTGGTTCATATTAGATGTCATCCTCCTTCCCTGGGCAGGAAATACAACAGAAGATGAGTGAAAAAAAAATCAGGCTACTGCTGTCTTTCCCATTCAGCTGAACAAAACCTGATCCGTGCATCTTGCCTGGGGGAACAGGGATAGCTGTGACTCCCAGGAGTCAGTGACTCAAGGCACAACCTAGTTCTTGGTCTGCTCTCAGGGCAGTCCTCCTCTCTGCTCACTCTTAGTAAGGATTTGTGACAAAAACATTAGTTGGCCTTTCTTAAAAGCTAATTTTTTTTCATATATATGTAGCTGATGCATTTATTTTAATAGGGGGTTTGAGCACATGCATCTGTCTAACTTTATTTTCCAGGAAGGGAACAAGAATACATCTGGGTAAGAACTGAATATATTTCCTAAATAAGCCCAAAAGCCTTATTAAATTTTTTATTCATTCCATGAGCAGAACAGTCCCAGACTACAGCATGAATTTTACTAGAGTAAAAAATCTAGATTTTGATAGAATATTTCTTCACTTGTATCTGAAAGGCACTGAAGAAATGTGCCAGATCTGCTGCTGTATGTAAAAGCATGCCTAAAGCAAAAGAAAAGGAATTCCTGAATTACTGCATTTCTCTTTGCAGTGGGCTTCTGTGTAAGGGTAACTGCTTTTTGCCCGCTAATTGATTTAAGAAACATTTTGGGGATCTGTTTTTGACCCAAACATTTTGTAAATCTCTCTTTAAAAATGAGCAATGGATCTACCACTTGAAAAGCCCAGGGGACAGACGGTCATGGAGATTAATGTTGTCTGTTTATCCACAAAAAGACACTGGCAAGACAATCCTCTCCAGCACTGATGTCCATGTGAGCTCAAGCTTGCTTTTGGGGGCAGATAATACCAGGGTGATGAACAGATTAGTGCAGTGCCAGTGCAGGCAGCAGTCCTATTCCAAATTTCCTGAGCAGGTCCTTACTTTTTGGCTGGGTTATCAGCCAAACCACTGTGGCCTGTGGCTGCTCTCCTTCTCTTGAGGCTTGAATCTGCCTTTTCCTTTGTGCAGATGGAAATGAACCAAATTGCACCAAGCACAGGCAGTGGCTTATCCCACACAGGACAAGGAGAATGTGCCCAAATGGCCCAAACTGCAGGTCATCCTCAGGCACAGGGCTGCAAAAACAGTCAACAAAGGAGAAACTGTGTGTGCGAGTCCTCTTTCCCTTCTCATTCAGGCATGATAAGAAAACAGCTCAACAGAACAATTTGTACACAGGCTGGAATGGTTCACTGACCTAATAAAACTCAGAGCATTCTTCAGCGAAGAGAAAATGTTACCAAACTCAAGCCCCTAACAAGATGGGAATACGAGCTGTGCTGAGAGTATACTTTGCAATTCCCTACATTAATTATACACTAACAGCTGCAAAAATGAGAATAAAGTAGAGCTATCGTCTCTTTCAAATTAACAGTGTTGCAATCAGACTAAAACCAGTCCGTAAATGAGAAAAAGGACTTACTAATGATCTCAAAATCTCACAGTTCCTAGCAGAGTATTCCCCAAACGTCCAAATGTGCACCTACACGTGCTTATTTTGTTTATGGTGGTTTCATACTGAAAGATGCTGAAGTATTTCACAGCAACATGACACCACTGCATGTCCAGAGTTTCACCTGACAACAGACAATAGGAAAAATGAAGTTCATAGGACCAAGAGGGAGAGACCTTTCTGTCCAAGGAGAGTGAGGAGTCCCCTGCCTGCGTTGCAGTGACAATCCCCCATTGGTTTCCTGGGGTTTAGGAGTCTTGCCCACCACTCACTACCAGGGAATCTTTTGGAGATACGGGTGGAGAGATCGGGATCCTCCTTAGCTGATGGAAAGTGTTCTCAGCTGCTGAGAGTGACGTGACAGCAAACAGGAATGCAGTGCATTACACACTGACTCTAGGAGTGCAGTCTAGCAGCTCAGTAGTTTTTCCATACAGTAGTAATTATTTTTCTCATTTTTACTGAACTAATAACTAAATTAGATTTATTTCCTGCTTTAATATCTCTAAAAGGCCTCATAAGTATATCAGAGCACACATCAGAATGAAGACCCAGACATAATTAGACAAAGCACTGACATTGCACTGCTATCTATATGGTTTACAATTTTTCTGACCATTTTTTCTTCTGAAATGTGTGCTAGGTCATGCGAAGTAACTCTTATTACTAGAGCTCTGTGGTAAAGTGAATATATTAGAGATGCAAACTGTCACCACAACCATCACAATTACATTTACAGCTCCCTCTGTGTCTTGTAGTAATTTGTTCTCCCGCACTGCATCCCTCAGAGGTTTCTACCAGATTATTTTTTACTATTCAGAAAGGTAATTTATTGAAGAAGTGCTTTGCATCTCCGTCAGAGGTACATGAAGCAAGAAATAGGGATGAGCAAACCTCAAAATGATTGGTAGTTTGATATGGATAAGGATCCAAATTTCAGAACGTTGCACAAAATTTGCAATTTCGTTACATGACAAATATTCTTTCTCCCTAAAATTTAATCTGTGGCTATAATTACTGACTTTCAGTGGATCACACGTCCGAGGTTACTCAGACAGAGCTTGCAGAGAAAGTTATTTCTTTATTTACAAACCCACATCAACACAGATGAGGAATTTCAGATAAAATCAAGCTGTGGAACAACATATGTGCCTAAAACTCAGCATGGGCAAAACTATTTCCTCACTGCCCTTGGAAGCAGAAGAAAGGGGACTAGAAATTGCCAGTGTCCCGAATCCATAACGTGTTTTTCAGAGCTATGTGCATTTGGGACCTTCACAGCAGCAGATATATTGGTACATCCATCTCGCTAATGATCTGTTGAACATCAGTTTTACCCTCTAAAGGGGTGAATGACATTGTTTTACCTCCACTAGTTTCTGCCAGTAGAATCCAAACTATGGTGCCCTTTGTTAGAAAAATCTTTTTTTGGCCAGAACACACCCATTTGGGGATTTTTTTTTTTTATTTTTTAAAGGATTGAAGATCATTCAGCAAGATCAAATCTTTATTTGGAGCCTAGAAGCATCCAAGCAATTGTTTCCTTTCTGCAGCCAGGATAATGTTTCATCTGAGCAGTGCTGCTTGGGTGCACAACGCACCCAGAGAGATGGGGAACCTTCTTCCAGTCAGTCAATTGAGCTGTGATACTTTGTGAAACTGCTGGTCTGACCTTCCAGTTCGTGTCCTGTGAAAATGATCAGCAACAGCCCCACACTTTAAGGCTGCAGTATCATGATTGTGCCATTCCTGGCACAGAGCTTCTCCAAGTTCTTGTTTTATCAATAGGTAATGTATTTTACCTACAAACACTGCAAAGGGCTAGAAGTGCCAGCTTTAACACAAAATCTACTTCTTTCACATTTATTGGTTTCATTTTTGTCCACAGCTTGACTTCTGTGAGCTGTACTTTCCTGACAAGACCAGTCAGTGATATTTTTAAATGTGTCCCATACTCCGTGTCCATACTGTGCTGTATCTCCCCAGCTGCAGCTCTCTGCTTTTGAGAATGTCACACCAGATCAAGGTAACCACTAAGCAGCAAGGAGGAAACAAGCATTAAAACAACATGTACCTGTAGAAAAACCAAAGCTGAGACTGATCAAGCTCCCTGCTCCTCAGAAGAGCAACAGAACAAGTTGAAATATGCACTGGACCCACAGAGAAGGCATCAGTTCAAAACCAGCACCAGCCAGAAATAAAAACAATGCCTGTGAATCACCAAGAAATGTCAGCACAGGGATGGTGACTTAAGGGATAAGTTGAAGTATGTATCTACCAGTAGGTGTTCTTTTGGCTGCATTTCTGTGTTTTTGTCAGCAAGATGCAGCCTGATGCATTGCCTTAGCTGGCCCACACAGATGTTGCTGCTTGAGGCTATTTTCTCTCTTCCATCCAAAGGCAGGATGCACCCAGAAGCAGGTTAATTTACTCAGCTTCTACAGGGCAAATAAAAAAATAAAAAAGAAAGAAAGAAAAAGAGAAGATGTCTTGAAAACTACATTTTCTAATCAGCATTGCAGCTTGATGCACTGTCTCCTCATCAGAGCCATGGCTCAGGATACGTGATGACAGGTCATTTTTGATTCAGAAAGAAATAGTCTGTGCAGTCTCATGGCCAGGAAAGAACATGGATGTTTCAGTTCCTGAAGCATTGCAGAGGATCCCTCTCTGCTAAGATTTTAGGACCCTGGTTTAATATTCCCGTTCTTTTGACTTTATGAGGGTAGTGATGAAGATTGTCTTATTTCAACAAAATTAAAAGCTTCTCACTACTTGTTATTCTCTCCTTCTAGTGAGAAAAGGGGTAATGAAGTCCTTGTGTCTAAAGGTGGCTCAGGTTGAACTGGGAAAGTTTTTTGTCCAATAATCCAAGAAGCAGTGGAGGTCTGGAGGACACGTCTGGCCTTTTCTCATCACTGTATCTGCTCAGCAGATACAGCTGGTTAATAGTGTGACTCTTTGATAGAGTCAATTCTAGTATCTGCAGTGCAGCAAAGCATGTCCAGTGCTTCATTTTGTCCCCAGTCCCTTCTGGTTTTGCATAACAGGGATATTTTGCTTAATACCATGTACATTCTAGTAGGAATGTTACTGCAGATCAACGGGAACAAAGGCAGGCAGCAGAAGTCACTGAAATTGTGGGTGTCCATCGCTGGTGCTACTTACAGCAGGAGGACAGGTTTCACATCACACACAACATTTCAGGTGTTGGGTGGTTTCAGTAATCTCCAGAAATATTTATTTCACAGGAAAATTTCTCTTTGGCTGACAAAGCAGAAGGTCTGACTGCCTTAAAGATTTTAGGGCTGAAGGGTTCTGTATGGAGCTTCATGGAGGTTGAGAAAAAGAGTTGCAAGAAGTACTTCACTGGGTCAAGTGAGCCTAGAGGGGATAAGCTATGAAAAGAGTCACAGGAAATTTTAAGTGATTGTAAGGTCAAAACGCATTAAAGCCATCAAAGAGAAAGAGCTGCTGCATGAAACAGAAAACTCAGCAAGCTGTGGATGCCTTTCAGCGCATGGGAGAACTGTGCACGTTTTGTGTGATGTTCTGTGCAACACCTGTGTTTTGTCTTAACACCTGCAGCTGCTTGTTACCATATCAAAATCACCCCTCATCTGAAATACAACACATAACCAAGCTTCTTCAACCTGCTTTAGCACCTTCAGCACAGGCTTACCTCATCTAACCCACCAGCTCAGGGAAACCTGAGATCATGGAGGTGGTTCCTGGCTGTAAATGGTGGCCTTACAGAGTCGTGGCACATTACAGGCTCGAGTAACACCCTTGCATATGAAATTCCGTGCTTTGGTTCTTGCTGAGGAGCATGGAAATGCCGACATTAGCGGCAAGGGAATGATTAAGGCTTTAGTGGTACTCACTGACTGCCTGCACCCAGGACCTGTGGATAGAACGGGACTCCCCCTACTCCAGTGATATTTCTCACCTAACTGCAACTAAGGGAACACACAAATGTGGTTGTATCCGTGGCATTAGGACTAGTCCCCAAGAGAGATGGAGAACTTATCAAACCACTGCTGTCTCTGGGCCAAGATGCCAGGCCTTTTATAAGTGGAGGGCAAAAAAAAAAAAAGTGAGTCTTTTCAAAGTCATGCCAGTACCTGGGAGGATTGCAATAATTTGATTTGCTCTCCTAGTGTCTGATAATTTATTTAGTTTTCCTCTGAGAGGATCTAACATTTTTGTTTGCTATTTTGAAATTGGAACTCCTCCACAGAGGCCAAGGAGCGGGACCAGAAAGGATCGGAACTAGTTATCATTAACAAATGCTGAAGTCTGCCTGATGGGTATTGAGATGGAGCCGTGTTTAAGAAAGTTAAAGAAAGGGAGGACAAGGTGATGTCAGGCAGGAAAAGGGGAGAGAGAACAGTGCATTCATTTACCTAAAGGTACTTGTGAATTCCTTGGCAAAAAGAGAGTTTCTTCCCTGGAGGGCAGGCAGGCAGAAATGCTCCTCCAGTTCAGAACAGGTTTGGTACTGACTTGAACTCTTAGTTCACTTTGAATTGAACTCCTTCGGATTTATCACTGAAGTCGGAGACGCCATAAGTAATGAAGGCAGTTCATACTGTATTTTCATAGCTTCTTGGTCATTTGTAAGGCAGCTGAACAAAGAAAGGGAGAAATGGAAAGTTGAAAGTCCGTTTGAACTTTTGTGTTTTATTCAGATCAAGACTGGACCTCACCTGTTGCTGAAACCTTTGCTGAATTACTAATTTGACTCCCCACAGCTGAAGAAAGAGTCTGCTGTCAGTACAAAAAAAACCCAAAAAACCACCAAAAAAACATGAATGTGATTGTTTGTATAAGGTTAAAAATATACGGAAAATGTAAGCAACAAAAGAAAGAAAAAAGGAGAAATATCCATCTGAACAAGTGCTACTGTCCTCATTGCTTTTTCTTGACTTCACTTTCTAAGAGGTGATGGGAAGATATTGTCTGAGTTTCATGTGATCTCAGAACAAAATCTACAGATTTTCAACTGATTTTAGGGGAGCAGGTCAGCACTGGGGACACTGTGGTCCATGAATATCAAAAAAGCATAAGGTGATTTTAAATCTAGAACCAAACTTTATTGTTTGGGCTCATCTTTTCCGAATTCTGAATGTCTGAGCTGTTTTATGATTGAAATGTGAAGTCAAATACAACACAATGTAAGATTGTGGATCAAAAATGTCTTATTGGAGATGTGAGATCAAAGGGGAGAGAAAAAGGAAAATAAGAAATTAAATGATTTCAGAGTTATGGATGCCATGACTCTTTGAACTCACCTAGGTTTTAACCAGTGGTTGCAGCATTTTTTTTGATAGCTCAGCAAGAACTGTAGATCCCTGTTAGCCTTCGTAAGCAGAGGCCAAGACTGCAGCATGGATCAGGAGAGGTGGAGAAAGAAGGAAGTGGAGGATGACAGTTTGAGGGCTGGGCTCCAAGTAGCCCCTAATAATCATGGCCATGTCTGCCCTGCCTAAGGGCAGGGCACGATGCTGAGGGACCCAGAAGGCTTGGCACAGAATGAAATGCAAATGTAGTAGCCAAGCAAGAGCAGCAATACAGCTCTAAAAGCTGCCAGTGCAGCAGCATCTGGACTGAAGGGAAAGGCCAGCACAAAAAGTGCCACAAAAGCAATATTTCACTACATCGGAGGAATAATTAGGGAACCTAAATCTACCTACTTAAAAATGCCTGATCATCCCTGAGAGAGGAACAGAAGGTTATTCTCCCATCAGATAAAAGCTGCTGCATTTTTGCATGCTATCTTTTAGTAATCATCCCTATTCTGAAGCCCTTTTCAGGATCCCACCTCCTACAGGAGAGGTCTGAGGGAGGGCTGTGGTCGTTCAGAGTCCTGTATGCAGAGACAATCGGCAGTCAGGATTGCTGCAGCATCAGCATTCACGTTCTGTTCTTGCTGCTGATGTGCTCAAAGGCAGCACAGCCTCGAGGCTGATGAAGGCACTGCTGCCTTTTAGCTGTCAGCCCCTCGAGTGCCCTGCTCCCTGCTGAGGAGGAGCTGGCTGTCCCACAGCCACCCATCCCTGCAGGCAGGGAGGAACGACACCCACCACCGCGGATGGGAAGGAGTCACTGGCAGTTCCACTGTGCATGTAAAGTTTTGAACATGGCAGGAGCCTCTGGACACAAACGTGTTCTCACACCTTCCCTGCCAAACTCCTCCTGACTTGGCTCTCCTACCCCAGCCCAGCCACTTGCTGTGTTACACGGCTCTTTGTACTCCACCCAATTATCCAATGTCTCTTTCCATGTAAAATGCAAATCATTCCCACTCCCACCACACCGGCGCTGCCATGTTTCTGAATTACCCTGCCTCTGATGGGTGCTTCCTACACTTACTGCAACAGGCAAGAAGAAACAGGACAGGAGGAATTCGGGAACCTGCCTATGGGATCTCCCTACATCAAAGCAGGTTTGGATTGCAGATGTTTGAGTACCCAGAAATGTGAGATTTTAATGCTGGGTGTTCTAAAACAACACTGATAAATACAGCTTAATCTGAGACACAAAAACTAGCTATTAGATTTTTAATGAAGTCAACAAAAAACCCATCTGGCTTCTTGTGTTTGAGAGAACAACCCAGCTCTCACATCTTATTTGTACAAAAGAATAGAGTAAAAAGGTAAGTGCTTTAACAAGTAAAGGTTCAAAAGGGCAATGGAGGAATAGATCTTTAGGATTCATGCTTGGTACGCAAAATCATACCCAAAATTGTGTGAAAACAATCCATCCTCATCAAGGCTTTTCTTATCCAAATGGACATCTAAGACCATGAAGGAGGAATTTTCCCAAGAGGAAGTGAAAGCTCTAACAATCTTTGGCCTGTCCACTTGCTTTTCTGAGAATCTCTGTAATCAGGGCCTCTCTGTTCTGTCTGGTGCGGCAGCTCTTACTGGAACAAGAGTTTCCACACGCAGCACAGCATTTCCCATAAGGATTTATGGGAGCTATCAAGCCTCTGTGTTTCAGATACTCAAATCCAAATTACTCCTCTGGTTTTTAATTACAAGCAAACTAACCTTCTGCAAGGAAGCAAGGAAGCCTCTACTAAAGTCTTCCCTCGTTTCCCAGCTCCCACGCTCTCCCTTTGCTGTGTTCCTGCAGGTGTCTGTGATCCCACGTGCATGAACGGGGGGAAATGTGTCCACCCAAATGTCTGTGACTGCCCGTCTGGCTGGAGGGGACAGCACTGCAACAAACGTAAGCACCTCTACTCCCTTCAAACAGATTGTATTAATTAGTCCAGTCGACACCAATTTGCAACCTTTCAATACTAAAAACCAACATAGAATCTGTTTTGCTACTTCAGCAGTTTGAAGGAACAGTTTTAAGTACAGGTAATGCAAAATGCATTAAACACTTGATGCTTGCAAAGGAGAAAAAGCTGTGTGGGGGAACCCTGGTTCTGCTCCATGCAGCTCTGGTATACATCTTGTTATGGAAATTCATTTTTATAGTATTAAACTTGAAGCATTGATTTTACGTTTTAACAGCTTCACATATTTTGTTATATTCTGCAGAGAAATGTCATATATTTCAAAGTACAGAACTATCTAAAGCCTGCTATAAAGCCTTCCAGACTGATGTACTCTCAAGGTCATCGGCGCATAATTTGGAGAATGACGTGTTCTTACTCTGTAACTCTGACTACAGTTACATAAAAATGTAATTAAAAAAAAAACCTCTCACCCTAAAATATTTTCAAGGAATATTTTTCCATACAAGGCTATTCATTACCGTGAAGTTGACAGATAAACTGAATAAATTTATAATCAAGATGACATACTGTATGCAAACCAGATTAAAATATTGGCTTTTTACCCTTTGGGTCCTGCTAGTAAATATGATTTCAAAACCAGTGGTTGGAATTTATAATATTAATAATTTATTCAGAAATGCTGAAGGAAGGAAGCTTCTCTCATACATATACACCAGATCATGCACTCACTCCTGCAGGATCTCTGAACAAATAATATATGCAACAAACATACCAAATTTACCATGAAAATATTTGGTTTTTACATGGAACGTGTAGCAGGCAAATAACCCACATGGATGTATCCTAGACAGATTATTCTTAGCATTAGAAATGTCAAGTCTCCCAGTAGACAGTTATCAAAGATAAACTTCTTAAGCAGGAAATATCAAAGAATCCTGCATACTGATAGCGTGACGAACAGAACACATCCACTCCTCTGGAGGTTGGCCACACGGAATAAAGCCCAGCAGGTCGCCTCTCAGACAGCTCTTGACCACACAGATATGTCACATACATCCTCTCACTTGTTTCACATCTACCTGTTCAGCTGTTTGCCTGCAGAAATGCCTCAATGGCGGGGAGTGCGTCGGTCCCAACGTCTGCGAGTGCTCCGGAGGATGGGCGGGAGCGCTGTGCCAGACCCGTAAGTGCTCCCTCAATTACGACAGCTCCGTAACCACCGGAGGTTTTTACACGTTAGGTTTTCTGCTGCGTGTGTGTTGTGTTAGGTTTATGCTTGAACTCAATCATCTTACGGGTCTTTTCCACCCTGAAAGATTCCATGATTCTGTTACGTGTAAAAGTGAGCCGCAACATGATTAGCACCTAAATTCCGCCTTGTTTGTCAGAACTGTCGTGTGCTGCCAGTAAAACTGGTACTTTCAAAGACATTTCTAGGCTCAACACAAGAAAGAGGCCTGACTCATCTCTTTTCTGGATGCTGAGATCAACCTGTCAGCCAAAATAAGTACTTTTTATATTAAATAATTTGAAATACAAGGTAAAAAGGAGAAATCAAGGAGAAAAGGATATGGAGAACCCATTCTCTATACCCAGGTGGCATTAAGCATGGGAAGAAATTCTATGTGTCTGCTAACCTTAGAGCCTGACCCTGTAAATTCTACTTTTTCACACTGACCAAGGTGGCTGGAAGTATTCGCATTTGGGGGGATTGGAAGACCTGGAATGGGAAGAGATCTGTTATTGCCAGTTACATACAGGGTCACTTCAGTTTGTGCCTTCTATTAGCTTTACAGCAAAGGGGTATGAGGAAAATACCAAGGCATTATCCCCTCTAAAGGGCATTATCTCCTTTATCTTCCTTTCCCTTCACACTCACAGAGCATAATTAGTTATGGAAATCTTCTGTCAGCTAACTCCCAATGGCTGTGTAATTGTTTCTTTGTGCCAGCTGCCTTCTAGTTCAAACATGGGAATGTTTAAAGTTATTGATGGCATATTCTTGACTCAGTTTATAAAATAAATAAACAAATCGTGCTCGTTCCTGTGAAAGGCAAGACTAACATTAAAAATTTCTGCTGTCCTATTCAGGCACACAAGCCCAGGTAATTTTTTATAGATTTATCTAACCTCTGAAACTTTGCTCCAAATCCCTTCATTTGCTAGTCATTCTGGTTTTATTATTTTTTCCCATAGTGGGAGGTTAAATCTTTTTTTTTTTGTCCAAAAGGATCTGGCTGAAACTCCCAGGTCCCACAGCAAGCCCAAATTTCTGTTTTTTAAAGAGAAAGAGAGAAGACTATTGTCAGAGAGCAGATGGTGAGGTCTCACAATGTTGCCCCAGGGTATTCACAGTGAGGCAGGGGTGAAGCAGGGGAACAGGAAAGTCCTCATCCTCACAGATGTCAGGTATAAAGTTTTGCATAGAAGTATAACCCTAAAAGTAAGTCGTGTTTCATGTTTTAATGGGAGGCTATTCCTTCAAACACAGAACTCCGTGACACAAATGTATTTATCCATCTAAACACGAAAAGCCTCCCGAGTGCCTCCCTCGCTCACCTTCTCCTCGGCTCTGGCGGAGCCGCTCAGGCTGCAGCAGCTCAGAGGGCTGAAACCAACCCCTGGTTACTCTTTTTGTTGCTCTTGTACTGCTTTGGCCTCTGTCCCATCTCCCAGCAGCACAGGGACAGAGGGCCAAACCCACAGGCTCTGCCAGAACCCGTGTGCTTCTGGCAAGGGGCTCTTTGGTTCATCACTCCTGCGCAAAACTGCTTTGTCACATTTAAGCTCCTGAGGTTTCCCTGAGCTCAGCACCCCCGTCTTGCTTGGATGTGTATTCCCAAATTCTGTGTTCCACTGTAGTATCAGCAAGGCTGAATTCAGCCCAGATTTGCACCACTTTAACTACAGACTTTGGCCATTAAACTCAACAACAGAGCAAAATCTTCACATTATAAAATAAGAAAGTAGTGGCCACATATTTTTCATTATATCAAAATATTTTCATATTTTTATTTATTTATTCTATGATATTATATTAAGTCAATAAATATTGCTTATTATATTATATTTGAATATATTAATTCATACTATATATTAATTCTATGTTTTTATATGATTCATCTCAATTGTTTCCATTTAGTTAATCTCAATAGTTCCCATTTCATGATGCAAAAATTCCATCTCACTCTACAAATAACAATCCAGAGGAAAGGTTTTTTCAATGATCACTGTAATTTCTCTGTAATCCAGAATCCATTAGGGCTGGATTGTTTCTCAGGGGCTTTTTCAAGGGTAGGAGAAGATTCGATAATCCCAGCTTCATTCTCTGTTTTTAGCCTGTGAATTCACTCATCTGCCCTTATTGGGATGGTGGTGATGGAAATGCAGATACAGGTTTCATCTACACCCTGAACCTCATTTTTTGCTCACAGACTTCCTAACACATTCAGGAGGGTGACTAAACCGCAGGATACACAGAGACTTCCACTGCTATTTGCTGGACATTTCCCAGATGGGATAGATTGTTGCAGTCCTCCATACTGAGATAGCCAGAGAAGCCCCTTAAGCCAACAAAGGGACAATGGACAAATACTAAGAAATCATCTTGGACATGTACTTTTTGATTTATCTTCAATAAGAAGTCACAGATCACCTCCATCTGTTCAGTTTCTAATTCACTAAGGCCTGAGCCTACATGGACCATTCAAGGAGATGACTGGAGGCAGCAACTGCCACAATAATTGCTCCCTAAACACTTTCTTTCTTCAATCTTCTTCTAAACCAGAACAGGCAAAACATTCTCTACTTTTAGGTGGCTAATAATTTAAATATTTACAACTCCAAATACTGATGTCTCAGATCCTCTTGTCACCTCTCACCAGGAGCAAAGACACAGGTCTCTATCACGAGTGATAACTCAAAATGCTTCAACCTTCCAGAAGACAAACCCGTTGACAGTATCCTAGTACAGATTTTCCATTCTACTGCAATGAAGACTGGCAATGTCTAAGTCAGAATAATTTTATTTCTAAAATATTTTGAAAATGCCTCAGAGAGCTAGAATGGGCTGTAATATCAGAGGTATCCACTGTATGTTAAGGAGCTTAGCTGTAATTTGGAACAGCTCTGCTACATTTTGGAGATGCAATCACACAAGCAGAAACTCTGCTTGTTTTGCAATGATGCACAATGGAATTGCATGTCCATGTCATGCAGTGAATTACGATTTCTGAATGCTCCAATCAGTCAAACTCACAATGACGTTCCAGAGACATCTGTGCAGGGAAGCTTATTTAGAGTTTCACTGGTTCCTGACTGCAACTAGAGAACTTGGCAAGAGCAAAAGAGACTTTCAGTAGACATTGATAATGGATAAAACACAATAGTTCTCCTTTATCAGACTGTAAATAAAGAGTTCAGTCAAAAGAGTAGTTTTCTTCCGCACTCATCTGTAACTGAACAGAACTGCTCCCGAAAGAGAATCGATAAAATAGGTCATTTGTCCCAACAAATAAGGTGTGTGGTGGAATACACACGTTATCCTTGATAAATACCTATGACTTTGAGGGGCATAGTTTAAGGAATAATGGCCAATTTTCAGACTGTACTGCAAATGTAGGGAAATAACCTTTTGGAAGAGCAGGTTAAAAAAAAGTAATTTAAAATATTCAATGTGTCTCAGCTGTAGAAAAGAGCAGCTTTATAGATGAGGGTTTTCCATTAAAAGGTTTTTTGTCTGACCCTGTTTTTAGCTTTCATGGCTGCAAAAATACACAAAACCTTCCCTTTCTGAAAAGGAAGAAACAGTACCCCAGGGTCACCATGTTTTCCCATCAGTGGCTTCCTTCCTAATCCCTATCAGACACCCCGTTTAAAGCTCCATGCCTGTGGCTTCCCCTTGCCTCCTGTGCTGGTAACTCATATCTCTCTTTTTCTTGAGCTCAGAAAGAAATATTAGGCCAAAGAAATGAATCCCTGGCAGCAGAATCTGATTACCCTGGCAGATATACCCAAAACACAACTCGGTAAAGTCAGAAGGCTTCTGGCCAGGGGTACAAATCTGTTGTTTAAGGCTCTGAATGCAGGATCAAGGTATAATTCTAACAATTAATTATGAAGTATAAGAAGGTTATAGTTGTGAAGGATGTTCATCATTAAAATTCATGCTGCTGTCTTCTGTTCTAATATTATTGAACCCATACTGGCTCCTCATTGCCCTTCAGAATAACTTCTCTTTATTTGCATGTTGTAAG
Source organism: Lycocorax pyrrhopterus obiensis (assembly GCA_014706295.1). Classification (NCBI taxonomy): domain Eukaryota; kingdom Metazoa; phylum Chordata; class Aves; order Passeriformes; family Paradisaeidae; genus Lycocorax; species Lycocorax pyrrhopterus. Next base: position 34,195,037 of record JACSVZ010000009.1, on the reverse strand, counting down.
TGTCAAGCTTATGGCCTTATAATTTCCTCAATATTCTTCCCTGTTCTCTCTCTCTGCCTTGAACAACATCCCAGGCAGGATTTCTTCGAGCTTTCCTCTGTAACCCTTCCAAACCTTAAAAAAAAGCAAATAATTTTGAAAAGAATGTCGTTCGCATGCAAATTATATCCCTGTTCTTTTAACATGCAGGGATAAAACTCCTTCTGTAATTGGCATTTATTGATTATAATTTTAACATAAGCTTAGCTTGTTAAATGACTTTGCTGAATCTGTACAGGATAATGCGTACATAGCTGGTGTCATTTTTAGTGTTTAGTGGCTTAGCATCCCTTGTAAATACATTTATGAAATATTCATTTGAACTTCAGCTCTGTTATTATCCTCTGTGATGTCAATTCCAATTTTCCTCCGAAATGTTTTTAACTTTTCTCCTAACTGAGCTCTTGTTTTTCTGAGCACTACAGAAAGAAGCTGGGGGGTGAACAGGGAGAGAGAGACAGGAAGAAAAGGATAAAAAAAGGAGGAAATATTTTCCCTTTTTTTAATTTATTTGCATCCACTGAGAATCAGAAAAAATATCCTAGCACCCCATCTAATGCCCATGTGTGCCAGAACACCCCCAGATGCCATAGGGACCTGCAGAAAAATCCACTTCTCTTTGCATTACCTGTTCCTATTTTATCCTCTACCAAGCTGGAAGGAAAATCAGCTTCCTTTTTTCCCCAGCCCATGTTCATACCAAGAAAATAATAGAAATATACACAGTTCTTTCTTTAATAATGTTATCACACACAGTTCTCTCTCCTCCTGCTTACCATACAGCGGAACAAAACTTGCTTGGGCACAAGGAGCCCTTTCTGCTGAGGATGCAATCCCTGTTGGGAAATGGTTTTGTTCCAGTGAGTGAAACTCTAAGAATTTTCCAATTATAAATCTGTCCTTTCAAGGTTCATGGAGGAGCTGGAGTAGCACTCAGCAGATGATAAGCTCCACTCTATCTTGAGCGTGGTTTCGTTCCTCCTCTGCCCCCTCCACACCCAGAATTCAAACTTGCCCCTGCCCTCTCAGAAGAAGGAGAAATTCAGAAGTTTGCAGTTCACAGTTCTGGACCTTTAGGAGAATTTTGCAACAGACACCTAACAAAACCAAGTTTCCTCCTTAAAATTTGTTTCAAGAAAAGAGCACTCTACCTTTTCAAAGCGGCAGCAATGCATCAACAAGCTCATAGACCAGGAAGGCAGGTTCCTAGCTCCAGGTCACTGGAGTCCTACAGCAAATAGCCACTGACAGAGCTGGCTTTTCCAAAAGGAGCACCTGAAGGTCACCAGCACATGCAGGTCTGTGTGTGTTCTTATTCTGGACATGGACTGGGTCAGTGGTTTTGACACAGCGTGAGCCCTCACTACCTGATTATAAAAATACTCTTTTGCCAAGCTGGTTACAGCCTCTCCTCCTTAAGATGTGTAGAGTGGCAGTAAGTCTGGTCATTTGCTCCTCTGCTCCATAGCTGTGAAGTTTGTTATAGATATTTAGATTTTAATATTCCCCACTCTGCCAAAACCTCAGCCACCACACTGACATCATAACCTGATAGAACAAACCCAATACAAATCCCAGGTGTTGTTAAACATGATGCCATTAGCCTCCCAAGGTCATTACAACAATTATTATAACTTTGAGTATCACTTTTGGACGGCTTAGGATCCCACAATGTGTTTCCTAAAGAGTTTTGACCTGGTCTGTCTCTGAGACTTCAGATCTCAACGCAAAGACTTTGAATGAGCTTAAATCCATGTCAAAATCAGAACCTAAGTGCAAAAAACCAAAATTGTGGAATTTGATCCTTCAGCTCTTGAATTTGCTAAAGCTGATTTTCTGTAGGAAAAAAAAAAAAGAATCCTCATAGGAATACACCAAATTCATTCCGATCTGATGGAACATTCTGCTCTGTCATGAAGGAGATTGGTCACAGACATGTACCTACTTCATCTTCAGCTCTGTCTTAATGGTGCATGGCTGGCAGCTTCCTATATGCCTCTGCCACACAAGAAAACGTAGGAAACCACTTGTTGGGTCACATCTGACCAGTTTTGAAGGCATTAGTTTGACTGCCTGTAACTAGGATACAATACTCTGGCAATATTTATGGAAGGTTTAACTCATGAGATCTAATTAAAATACTGTGACACGTGTGTTCTTCTTGAATTGGTGCCCTCTGAATTGGCTGCTCTTTTTCCTCTATGCCAAAACAATGTCATAACAATAGAAACTGCTAATGAGGACGAAAAACTGGCTGAAATCTGACTAATTGCTTTTTTCTCTCTTAAAAAATAATAGAACACTGATTCTTTTATTAACAGAATATCTTCAAATTCATGGGCCTTTATAAATGCAGTGGCACTCTAGATAAGATAAAACGTTTCTCTGATTACTTTTTCCTTGGGATAAGTAGCTCATTACTGGTTCTCTATGACCATAAAATCACAAGTTCTTGCTTGGTTTCCAGAGGAGTGAAGTCCACCAAGTTTTCCCATTTATTTATGTATTGTGATAGCATCACCTTTGGGAGTGCATATTTAACATATTCTTTCATCTCAGCTCGAGGTCAGCTCTTTTAACAGCTGTTATTTATTTTAATTGGAACAAAAGAAAATCAATTTTGGCACAAATCTTGCCCAACCATCAATGCCCAGGATGTATCCTGGCATCCAAAATTAGGCCTTGTACTGATCCATTTCCAGCTGAGCCAAGGTGATCACTTTGTCTCAGTCTTCCCTTTCCTCACCATTGTGAAAAAAAGGAAAAATGAAAAATTGTAAACATGAGAGGCATAGAGGCATAAGAAGCCACAAACCACGTGGGTATTTCTAAATATTCACATCCTGATTACAAGACTTAGAATAAGTGTATTTCTAAAGAACTTTATCTTTTATTTGTAGCACTTTGTGAGCAGAACTGTCTGTTTGGAAGCAGATGCATCAGACCAAATGTCTGTGCTTGCAGAAGTGGCTATACTGGTTCAGCATGTGAAAAAAAGGTAAGGCCCAAACCCACTGATCCTCCTGGTAACGACAAAAATAACCAGATGTAACTGAAATAGTTTACAGGTAAATGGAATAAAGTCCTGTTAACCTTATGGAAGACGTAAATACGGTTATAGAATATTTGAAAGGAGGTTTAATGACGGCTCAGTTGCAAACTAGGCCTGTATCCAAGTTCTAGATTTTTTTTTTCCTTTTTTTTTGCTTTACACTCAATAAGACATGTCTGACTACCAGAATGGTTTGCAAGGCTATAGCACATCTGGCAGCTGGGCTTGGCCTGACCATCACACCAGTGTAGGTCTTCGAGCCCAGTTCATCCCCTGCATCACCACTAAGACAAAACAGGTTGGTTTTCTTTAAGCCACGGCCATTGCCCATACCACAAACACTATTCCAGACAGATGTCCTGGCTGGCCCAGTCTCCAGCTCTCAAAACAGAAGGTTGCCCAATAATTTACCTGTACTGAAAGGCCAGGGGCAAAAATCAATGTATTTTCATTTCAATTACATAACATATTAAGAGAAAGCCTGAAACTCTATTCAGATAGTCACTTAATTTTGTTAATGATGATTAGATTTTAATATCACAAAGTTCTGTATAGATTTTTTAACAAGTACATTCTCCTACTAAACTACAGCTCCTACATCAATACTGAAATCCGATGATGTAGATGAGTAAGTGATGTAATTTTCTATATATAAAAAAATCTATTAAACAGGTTGGCCGTAGCCTATGAAAGTAAGATGCACATTTTCTCAAATAATTAAGAGAAGAAGTCGAAATGAAAGCAGGGATATGACAGGATAAACTGGAATTATTCTCTGCAGGTGCTTCCGTTCAGGACACTTCCCGTGATAGGTCGAGAGTTGCCCTTTTGGGTCCATCAGACCAAGATCACCAGGATTCCTTTGAAGCATTGTTCTAGTTGTGAATGTGCAGAATATGATAGTGGTCATTTCACAAATGAAGTGGAAGTCTGTTGCACTTAGCAGAAAATATTAAATAAAAAAAAAATCAAGCTTCCTTTTCCACTTGAATAAACTGTTACACTCTAAATCAGTCCTGACAGAAAAAGAAAGCAGAAAAAGACTTTGCAAATTGTGTATGTCCAAGATGCCAAGTCACCAGTGACACGTGCAAACACACGTGTCTCCCTAGCAATGATTCATCTCACAGTTTTTGGGACTGTGTGAAGCACTCTTCAGTTCCAGGGCTCATTCTGCAGAAATCCTGATTGGCCGCTCTGATATGGACGTGCATTGCTTTGATGTGAAGAAGAAAATGTTCTGAATAAAAGGGACTTAACAGGTTTCCTCCAATCTCTGAGCCTTGCTGAAAGCTAAATTCAGTTGGTAATTAATATTATGGGTTTCATGGTATGTAATATAAATTACATGGCTTATGTTATTTGAAAGCAAATGAGCTACTCCTCCAAAAAATCAAAATTACGGGAGATACTGAAATGAAAAGCTAACTTACTAGCATGGATTATAGTAAACTGTACACGTACCCACGTTTCTGTAAAAAACTTGGGATGATAGGTGTCCCAAGACTGGAGTGGGTGTAAGTGAACAATCTGTATAGGCTTTAATCAACTTCTTCTCCAAGCCTGTTAGTCATGGATATCTCACAGTTTATCAGAGTAATTATTCAAGTATTTAACTGCATTATTAGAGCACGGTTTCGACTTTCCTGACACTGAATATAAACCCAGTCTGCTGTGAGTAAAATTGATACTTCTTGGTGCAACCACGGTAATCACAGGGAAAAGTGAGCTCAGATCTCTCAGAGGCAACATTTACATATCTGAAGGAAACTGGAGTCTCTGCTGCCTGATTCTATCCCATTTTCCTGAGCCAAACCAACCAAGGTGTGAACCCTGTTCTCTCTCTAAACTCCAGTTTCCCCACGTCCTTCCTGGCATGCTGTGGCTGAGCTCCAGCCCCCAGCAGCTCCCTCCCCAAGTGGCTCCTGTCTCTGATTAATATATTTAAAGAAAGAGATTTACACTTTTCTGCCACAGCCCTGCACAAGCTCTGTCTTTCCCACAGTCCTGACACCTTATCACTCGTTTCCCATTTGGCATTGGTGCAGTTGACTTTTCCTCTGAAAGCACCATCTTTATCCTCTTTACTTAATTTTGTCTTATGGATTTCAAGCTGTTTCACCCATTTATCAAAAAGATTTTTAATTCTAAGCCTGCTTGCACTGCCTCCAAGTGTGACATTGTTCAAAAATGTGACATCTCATTGCCTGAGACGTTAAGGAAAGTGGTGAATAGCAGAAAAATCAGGACCTACAGACTATTGATGAAATTATTCCTTGATAATGTTTTCTCAAACAGGCCTTGCTCCTTACTAATTTATTATGAATCATATTTACTGGCATGACTGTCTGAGTCATATCAGAAGCTCCCTAAAGTGAAAAACATCCGTTCTTTGTGGACAGAGCGACTGCTTCCCTCACTAAGCTTGAGGAGCTTATAAATTGATTGTTTAATAATTTACGTTAGCAACTCCCCAGATACCAACTTAGTCTGAATCTTTGGCTGTCATTCCCTTGCTTCTCCTTCTTTTTTCTCGCTTAAAGACATGTACTATGTTCATTGGGACTATTTATATCCTCTGGGAGTTCTCAAAGCAAATCACTGCTGGTTTAGAAACCGCATCTTTAAATATGCTGGGGTAACTCTGAGGATCTCTTGACCTGGAAAAGCTGCTTCATGTACAGACCCTCTTATTTGCTGAGATGTTCCATATGGGGAGTTAATACACAGCAGATAGCGTGCCATAAATGCAAATCCCAGCTTATTGCCCAGCCATTTAACCTTGTAAACAGATCTTATATCTGACTTTTCTGAATCTAAGTGCTCTGTTCCTTCCCTGTTCTCCCTTGCATTCATGTTCCCTCACTAATTCTGATCATGTCAAACCTTTTGTCACATTTAACCTTTCTGTGAAGAGTGAGGAAGAGGCACGGAGCACATCAGCCTTGCCTGTGTCATCTGCATCTTCTCTCCTCCCTGCTGGATTTACCACTATGTTTTTCTATGGGAGTTAAAACTCATGCTTTGCTCTGTTTCTGTTATGAATCTGCAAATAATGGGAGCAATACAGTAGCAGTGACACGTAAAATTTGTCAAAAAACCTGGAATAAATCGGAGAGGGGCAGCCTCTTCCCTCCCTTCAGCAGCAGCTGACAAGGGATTCTCTAGGTGACTGCTCCTGAAGTTAAATGGGGAAGGAATGCAAGGTAATTGCCTCTTATCCAGTTTAGGAGACTGATTTCCACCTGTAAACTTAAATTTTGGTTTTCAGCTTATTCTCATGAAATTAGAGTGAAATATTCATTTTTAGCATTTTTTTTTTCCAGAGTACAAACTGAAGACACTAAGGAAATAGAATCATGGACTGGCAGAATGGTTTGGGTTGGAAGGGCCCTTAAACATCATCTAGTTCCATCCTCCCTGTGTCTTTTTTTTGTTGGTTTGGGGGTTTTTTTTGCACCCAGCATCTGCAGGGCAAGAATAATTTACTGTGGAAATAGTGAAAACGTCACAAATCCAGTCAAATTGTCTGATGTGAATAGATGCAGAGAGCTGGAAACAAAAAAGCCTCCCTGAAGAACTCTTTTTGTTTTTCCACAAACTAAATAGTGCCTGGAGTCTGGTTTTGCCAGTGTATTTGGAAAAGCTGCATGGCCCATATTTGTTTAATCAAGTTATTCCTCTTTCTCTGCTGTAAACTTTAGCATTGTTCCCATTTGTGCAGTTAAGATTCCTGGAGGAACAATATACATTTCCCTAAATTATTAATCATCTACATCCTATTTCTCACATTTATATTGTCAATTGATTTGCAATTCATTTTGTGACATTTTTGCTTTACTTTGTTTTGGACTTCTGCTAAACAAAGCCTGCCAACAGCATTCCTCAGAAGGCTAATGAACTTGCTAGAATAGCAATCACTCTCTTAGAAACCTTGTGCGTATTTTTAATTTGTATTGACTCGGAGAGATCCAGATAATTTAGCAAGTTCCATGGCAGACATGAAGACAAATGCTCGCGCTGACTTTTACATTCAAACCTGCCATTAGAGCGCATTTGTTCAGGGCTGCAAGGCGTGACCCAAACAACACAGGCTAAACAAACCTGGTTTCCAGTGGAAGCACAGTTAAAAACTTTGGCATTAGTCCCAACAGAGACTGAGACAATCACTGCATCATTTGTACAACAGGGAATTTTGTGGGAAGTTGAAATTGATACTGTATCTGTTGTCCTAACTGATACCATCACGCTTTCCTTGTTGTTTTTGCCTTCCTAAATGGATTAAAGTAATAGCATTAATTAAGCCAGCAGAATTAATTTAAGCTAAACAATGTTATCTGGTTAGATATAAATGGTACATAATATTACACTACAAGCTATTGTGATGGTATATTTTCCCAATAAGAGTTTAAATATTAATGTGCTGAACTTGTCTGTCTCTTGAATATTTATTCTAAGCAGAAAGGCTCTGAGAAGTGTAGCCTGTTGCAGAAAACAATAATTAAGAAAAGGTAAATCTTATAGCAGTTATTTTTATCTCTGGAATTCACCAGTGAATGGAACAGTAACTGGCCATCCATTCCCTAGGAATGAACCCAGTATTGATTTCAGGACAGCCTGAAAATACACAGTGTCTTTAATAAACTATTTCTCATATTAAGGCAATCCTTCGCTGCAACTAGTGACCTTCACATCACTATTACTTAGTTCATTTATACATTAAGAGACATTAAACCACAAATCAAGGGTGCTCAAGTTATCCCAGCTGCATTCAGCATCAGTCAATGTCCAAGTCAGTCATCTGTGGAGTTTTCTGAAAATACAGCTTGTCTCTTCGTAAATTATTTGACAAGTAAATGGAAGCAATATGAGATTAGAAAGGGAAAGTCAAATACAAGCAGTATCGAGCTGCACATGTCTGTTGGTCAGACTATTTGTGCATATATATCCACATATTTATATACACATTTATAAACTCGCACATAAAAATATGCACATCTAAAATCCAGATAGACATTTCCATCTAAATGTGTATATACACACATGGAAATATGTAATACGACACAGACATGCACATTTATTTTTATTTGACCTCAATAAACATATCTCACTCCTGCAGGTATTACACACATTTTTTTTCTCAAATCCTTATTCTAACTAAGCCTTTCTAAATCCCAGCAGGCACTTGTAGGAGTCTTTTCACATAAAATAATTGTGCCATGTACTAGTCACAAATAATGCCTAGATACCTCACTCTCCAAAAGTAAGGAAGGGTATTTTAGAGTCAAAAATGAAGAAGAAAAATTTGGATACATGATGTTAATATCAAGGTTAACCTGTCATATCAAATACAGATATATCAAGATTAAGAAACACCTTTCTTCTTCTCCTGGATAATAAAATAGCATCAACCTCTTTATGTGCTTTGTAATAAAGATTTCTATAAAAATGCCCTTCAGAACAGGTTCCTAAATGTATATGCTAGCATAAAATAAAGCTTTTCATATCATCTATTATCTTGCTTTGAGATAAAGCAAATTCGCTCATGTATTTAAACCAGGATGATATTCATGGACAACTTCTACCGTATGGAAATGGGATAAGTGCCCTGAAACGCTTTCAGGCAAGAAGCCAACAATCTCCATGCGTTATACAGAAGTGGCAGAGTGATTTTTTTTTTTTTTTAAGGCACACCTGTTTTAGATGAAAGAAATTGAATTCCAACTCCATAACTGTCAAGTGCCACCGCAAATAATAGAGCCTAAGCGGAATGATTCCAGCAATATTGCTATTTTCCTGTTGGGGCGATGGAGCAGAAACCAGCCTCAGCTCGGTGATAGCGCTTTACGTGCACGCTTTGGGAACAGCTCCATTCATCATCCCACTGCTTAAGCCCTTTCAAAAACATGTTCTTCATTCCCGGGTTAATAAAACCTTTGGTTGCCTAAGTCAAAATTGTGGGGGAAGAAAAAAACCCGGTGGATTGTGATTTTGCCAGAATTACATAAATTCCGAAGAAAATACAGCAACTAGAATAAATCATTTGAGTACTTGCATGTAATATTTCTTACATGACACCCTATGCATGAGGCTGTTTCTTCTGTAGTGCCATAAGCAGCTGAATCCTCATTTCTTTTTTGCAGCTCCCAATAGGATGAAGGGAACAGCAGGACAATGAAGGCAATCATTTGGGTATTGACAATCTGGCACTGAGCACGTTTTTCGTTTGGGAAGATGAAGTGTGAAGAAATTGGTATTTCTCTCCCTTTTACCATTATATAATCACACAGAAGAATAAAGAAAAAAGCCAAAATTTTTCTCATATGTCAATAAACCAACATTTATTTTCAAACCAGTCCATAGCAAGACTCAAATTTGTGATCTGCAGCTGTAGTGACACCATCACAACTGTTCCTGACAACAAGATTTTACAATGAGCAACAAGATTTTACAGAGCACTTCATAATGAAAATTTAGTGCCAAGTTATCCTGCTTTCATTAAAAATTGATGGCACAGGTGAATTTCCTCTTTTTTTTGGGATATTTATTAAACATGTATGTTTACCCACAGTCTAAAGGTAAATGAATAAATAAGATCCTGATTTAACTGAGATATTCCAGTGACTACAAATGAAAAGACTTCAATGATGTTTAACTGACACGAGCTCAGTGTCTTTCTGCTGAGTAACTGCTGAAGCCAATTTTTTTCGTTTTCTGTGCTGTTAATGTGTCAGCATTTATTTGGGGAGATATCAATGCAACACCTGGGGAAAAAAAGGCTTTTCCTGGGTCAGTCAACCATTGATATGCTAAGGACACACAAAGCCCCACGTAGCCAAACAGCCTAAATCCCTGGAAGCATTTTAGAAAACCATCCTTCTAATCATACAATTGGTGAAATACTGGAAAATCTAGGTGGGCTCAGAAATTTGCAGCTTAATCTACAAAATTCAGGTTTACAGAAATCTACCATTGTCACACCTGCGTTTCATCACAAGCAGAGGTACTGATGTAGAAAAACTGGGGAGAGGAGAAAGGAGTGTGAAGAAGGGAATAAAAACAACAAGTATAAGTTCAATTGGAAAAAAAGAGTCCCAAAATGTCACCTTGGACAACTCAGGTTCTGTAAGGTAAATCCTAAATGCCCTGGATACCCACCCTCTGCTTTTGTTTGTCCCACTGGAAGATTCAGGGCAAACATAGACTGAAATCTTGGATGCCTTGGTTGAGGAGTACAGAAATTTTGATATTCCCTCATTCTCCCTGAAGAAACTGAGGGGAACAATGATACAAGCAAGGACGCTTTGATTGAACCTTCGGGGCTGTAACAGTAACTAGGTGTAATATTTGATCTGACTCTTGCTGTCAGTTCATAAGAATAAAAAACCTGACTCTGACATGCTTCAATACTCCAAATTAAGTCATTACAAAAAAGCTTGGAAAAACTGTAGCTGCTATAATTCACTGAAACACTCCTCCTTCCCTTCTTCTAAGAGCAGTATTTTTTCCCATATTTAACTAATATAGCAAATTGTTTTTAAATCTATATATTCTGCTCTCCAATAGATGATTTTCTATTCTTTATTTCTGAAGTTTCATTTTATGTTAGCAACTGTTCCAATGTAAACAGTATCCCAAACGCAAAAGATTAAAAAAGAAAATTACACTCGACACTCCTTGAAAGTCTCCTACACTTAGACAAAGGACCAGTGTGCAAAAATCCTTTCTATATTTTACTAATACACTCTGATCTAGACCACAGCCAGCAATGCTAATATGAAGTTTTTTAGCAGTTCCAGGAAGACATTAATACTAAAACAGAGCATTGGCACCTGATGTGTATCTACAAGATTAAATTTAGGGTGGCAATTACACGTTTCTTCAAGTACAGCCCCAATCAATAAAAAAGATTTCTATTACTTTGCCTCCCTACCTACCACAGACAGTGCTAATGATCAAAACTACTTGCCAAGATTGGATTTGAAAATCTAAAACAGCTTTTCACGCCTTGCAGTCTCTCACTGTATTTCTAGAAGGGACTATTTGAGACAACCTTCACCCCCATCTATTTTTAGGCAGTTCAAAAAGGTTTTGCCTCCCTGAGGATTGTTGATGTGTGGTCATAAAACAGAAACAATTGCTAATAAACAGCAACACTCGAGCTCTGGTATCTGATACTATGGGTAACCTGCTGTTACTTTGGCTCACAGGCCATGTCAGTGTAGCTCTTCTTCCTGAAGGATGAATTTGACACTCTTCCTTTCCTCACAGTCACTTCAACACTTAACTCATTTGCTGTCCCTCGGTTGTTCAATACTCTTTGCTAAAAACTCCTGAGACGTGGCAATTACTTTACTCCCTAACAGTGTTTTAAACAAGATATCGGAGAGGAGAAAAATTATTCTTCAGAATTTCATACACGTTTTACGCCTTGTTGAAAGCTATCCAATAGGGACATTTTGTTGGGAAAAAAAAAGGTTTTATTTTTCTAAACCTTGTCTTATAAGCCACTGCCTCTATGTCCGAAAATACAAAAAGGAGCTGAAGGCAAGAAGTCTTAGTAACTGCACTCTACCAAAAAAATTGTACCAGCTCAGTACAGTCACTTGAAGTTATGAATTACTTAGAACTAACTTCTAATTGTCATTATGACTTCCAATAGTCTTTGTTTGCTGAAGACTTATTTCAAAACCCTATTAAACCCAGAAAAAATAGGGTACAATAAATCCTGATCTCTTTTTGTGGGAATAGCAAACATAACCATTAGGAAGAAGGGGGATGTTTAGGGGTTTTTGCTTAATATAAACCTTTATAAGAGCACCATTATTGGCAGATTTAACTCATCCTTGGTTTATAATATTCGTTCATGTGGGTGTTAAACATTAAGTCACTGTCTCTATTCTTTTAGGATTTTCTTAGGGTTTGTGTTGTTTTCAAGACAAAAGGTGTCCCCTACACTTTTTCTGCCTAGAAAGCAGGAGGCTGCAAAACATATAAAGGACTTATTTTTTAGGGCTTACGTTGCCACTATCAACCTTTGCCAAAAAGATGGGACAGGTTACAAGCTCCGTTGAGCATAGGTATGTGTGCACATATGTGCATCACCAGAGTACATCAGCTCAAAACCTCATAGAAATTGCTCTGAAACAAAAAAAATATATATACTTTTAATGGAAAAATAGCCATGTTATTCAGCACTCCATAAGGGAAAATACAATTTCATTTTAAAAGTGTTTTTTTCTCTCATGTTATGAAGTGCATTTTAAGTTTAAAGAAATGCACGTTCTCCCTGAAGAATAGATAGACACAATATCTTAACTCTTTTGAAAAGAAGCAGTTTTGCATCAGAAATGTCCCACTTTTGGGGGCCTGCAGACGTCATTCCTTGATTTATCCATGAATAAGTACAACAGCAGAAGCCGCTAATCCTGACCAAGGGAGACCACCCATAGGGAGAGAAGCATGAACCAGAAAACCCTGCTCCCCATGGAACACTGATACAACAGCCAGAGATGGATTGAAATGGGGAAAGTTTGGCTCTCATTTCAAGCTGATGACACATTGAGAGGATCTGCCAACTCATAATCACATCCCAAATGAGAAAGACCTTGCAATATTCCATACACATAAATAAAGGAACATGAAATTATGCATAGAATTATTTTCCTTTTTATTATTAAACTACAAAAGCTGTAGTTAATGATATGCTCTGTGGACCTCATACTACATCTTTATACTCATTTAATTTTTTAACATTGATATCATTTGGGGAAGGAGCAGGACTTACCAGAATATACAAAATATGCATAACCATATGTACCTCTAAGATTACTATTTATACTTGGGCAAACTAATTCATGCTCAGGAGCTCTAGGTAGGAGCTGCCACATCCAAAATTAATGATCATTATTCAGAACAAGTTGTCACTGTGCTTGAGAACAGGAGCTCAGGGGCAGGTTTGGACAGGGAGGAGGTCTCTGCCTTACGGGACACAGACATTCCTCTGTCTTCTCTGTTGCTTCCTATCTATTTCTGCTGAGGTTTGGGAGATTTTAGCCAGTTTCTCCCAAGAACAGGAACACACAGATGCTCTGTGCAGTTCTTTTGTGAAAGCTCCAGGCCCTGCACTGTGAGCAGAGGTGCAGGAGCTCTTCCAGCAGAGGTGAAGTAAAGCTCCCGCAGCACAGCCTGTGCCTGTCTTCTCTCCATGCCCACTCCCATATCCAAGAGGATGTGTTCTGTCTCTGCTCCTAAGCTAAGACACAAATTTCCTTTCTTTTCTGCCTCTCCCTGAGTGCCAGGCAACTCCATTCCAAATTGACATCTTAGTTGACCTCTTCAGAGTCCAAAGAATTACGTCCTTCTCTCTCTTCCCTGTGTCAGACCAGTTCTGTTATTATTTTCCCATTTGACAGGTAACTCCACATCTTCCCAAACTCTGCGGCTAACCTGGCTTGGAGAAGCCTCTCTATTAAAACTGGAAAGTGACTCCAAGGAAAAACTCTAGCTTGCAAAACTCTCAGTCTGAACCAGAAAGAACTTTTATCCTGATGATCATAATTTTGTCAAATTTCTTTTGTACTAACTTTGCACTTGAAATTTTATTCTTCTGTCATGACAATGTTTTGGGTGGAATCAGCCAATTTCCCAGATGATTTCATTGACACCTGGCTAGATATTTTTTCCCTTTGTTTAGAAATAATTTCAATCTAGACATGCAACTTGCTGGCATTTGTACTGCGTCAGGAAGATGGGAATAACTTGTGATGAGTTTACTAAGAGAATACAGAGACTTTAATCAGTTTGCCTTACAGCCATGGGAAGAAAGAAACCTGCTCCTGATTTGCTCTCAAGTCCCTGCCTTTTTCCTTTCTTTTTTTCTCCCTGAAGCAGCTTTCAGCATGCATTACCCATGACTGATTTATTAGATTGTCAGTGCTGTTAGAGTCCATGTCAGGTGTACGACAGATTTGTCATAAGGGTGCAGCAAACCCAGATTAGCCTGTTCAAAAGCTGCATGCCTTCCTATACTCTGTGTCAAGCTTCTGAGAGCCAACAAAGCCTTTGTCACCAACATGGACGTCTCAGAGAACGAAGATCCAAACCTTTGTGATTACCAAGCCTATTTATTTCACATTTTAACTAAGTCTGCTGGACTGAAATAGACTTTCAGCCTGCACAAGATGAAGCAGCCTATCTGTTTAATACCACAAACCACTAGCAAGCTCATATGTTCATTTGCCCTTTAATACAGAGACCATTTCAAAATCTTTCTCCTGCTATTAAAACACTTTTAAAAGCTTATGCCCTCCTAAACCAAGCAATCATTTTCCCCTTGACAGCTACGACCTGCCATCGCTGTACCAGACCAAATTACTGAAGAAGATTGGAGGTTCATGAAGGCACAAGGCAGAGATTTCCTTCAGGAGATAAAAATGACCAAAGTTCTATTCACACACAAAAAGAAATTAAAACCTGGCTCTATTCACTATTTCTTCATACAAAACAAAAACTATTTTTGCAACTTCTACTTAGAAACACCTGAGAATAAAGATACAAGTCAAGACATAAGCAATGAGCTAAGCAAAATTGTTTTAGACTGTAGCTGGGAAGATCAATAAGGAAAACCATCAGTTATGTAAATCATGCAAGGTTCAGGACATTATAAAAGAAAACAAAGGAATAAGTAGGGTGGTATCTGAACAAGGCAAGAGCAGAGGGATTAACAAAGTCATAAGGATATACAGATATTGCAAAGTAATCCCAGAACACTGATTTGCCTTTCCTTAAAGAAAAAACAGAATAGGAGGAGATGAATGAATTCAGAATAAACAGAGGAAAGCCAGGCTTAATCTCAAGGTAACGAAAGTTGAAGGTGAATTTTTGAGTCACAAGGGCTGGGGAAAAAAAAAAAGAGAGAAACTGGGAAAGGTTACAGCAGCAAGTGAAAAAAAACTGGGGGTAAGGGCAGATAGGATCTGAAATAGAAACTGTTACATTAGACACTACCTGGATTAGAAAAGAAATGTAAAGAACATTTACATAAAATAGCATGAAAATATTCTAGGATTATAGTCTAAATAGGAAAAATATTTACATGTGAAGAGGGTTTAAAGTGTGTCTTACAAAGAAGATGGAGACTCGCTTTTTACGAGGAGTTGTGTGGAAAAGACAGGAGGTGATGGGTACAAATTAACCCTGGGAGATTCTGATTAGAGACATGAGGAAATATTTTCACAATGAAAACAATCAGGAGTTTGAATAATCTCCCCAGGGAAGTTGTGGATTCCCTAATATTGGACAGTTTCAAGATTCAGCTGGACATGGTCCATCATGTAATATGGAACCCTACTCAAAAGCCATAACTCTTTCAAAGCCCATGACTGGTTTAAAGTGCAGAGCACCATGAAGACAATCCAAAACTCAGACAAATCAAAATCAAGGCAAATATTTCCAAGGCCTGGCTGCCACTGTTTAGTCCATATTTCAACTGCATCAAACTTTAGAAAGTAAATTTCAAGCTAAACACATTTTAACAGCTAAGTTATAGCATGAACCTAAATGCACTAGTACACTCATACCAGTTAATTAGCAATCTGCAAACTAATAAATATTCCATAAACAGGGGAAAAACTGTCCCTGTGCTTAAAAAGGAAAGTTCTGTGCCAGCAGCCTGACACCACAAAGTGCTTCCAATGTTTGTGTGGTGTTTTGTGCCCATGAAAAGAAGTCTTCGTCTGCAATTTTAATAGTGCACTGACGGTACCGTGCTGCAATCTGTTACTGCCTGAGTGCTGGAGAGCGCTTTGCCTGGATGCTCTGGGCTGAGTCCTGTCCTTGGGTGCAAGGGCGCAGCAAAATGCATCTGTGTACTTGAGGACTAAATTTAGCTGAAGGAGAAAAGGCCACATGAGATAGTTTCACTTTGGATCATTTCATGCTAGGATTTGTAGTCAGTAGCTTTAAATTTTCCTGGTTAAGAGAGGGCACCTGCAATACACTCGATTTTATGCAAGTTAGGGGTGCTCACAGATGTGTAGTAGGCTGCTGAGGTAGCTCTTATCTGATGAAAGTTTGTACAAAATTAATAGCAGAATTGAGGGGGAGAGGACTTAAAACAGCAGCAAAACAAATTAGCCAGGGGTTTAGAAAGTTGTCTGGCTGGTTTTGAGGTCGAGCTCACAGCCTTATACAGACAAAACCCCCCATAGCTCCTCCACAAGCTTTCCAACACCACACAATCTCTGCTGGACTTCCAGCAACAGATTCAGGAAGAGTCTGTAGGATTCTCTCTTTCTCCCTCAGCCGAGGTGGATCACACCAAGCAAACATTTAACGGGTATCCATTGACCTGCCCAAAAACCATCTGCGTTTTCTCCTTGGCCTCCCTCAGGAGAGAACGGACAGGGAACAGGAACTATCTCATGTCCCAGCTCAAGAGCTGCAGTGAACTAACAAGAAAGTGAACCCTCACCAAAAAAAAGATAATTTCTTTGATTTCATAAGGTTGTCTATAAAGAATTCAAAACCCACAGAACTGAAATCTGGAGAAAAGAAGAGCTCGTAACTGAGTTCTAGGCTGTAACAGCAAAAGAAAAGCCTGAAATTATTTGCAAATTAGAAAGATGTCTAGCAGGCACTGGGATTTGAAACCATTCCCCAGCGCATCTTTATTGCGAAGCACATTGTCATTGTTTTATATGCCATACAAACTAATCAGAGATTACTTTACGTTAACAAAATTACAGCACGAGTTATCCAAGACAAAAGCTAAAACATTATTAAATAATACACTCCCATTAAAAATTATAAAACGATTGTTTACTTCTCTTTGATATAAGTAACTACTAGGGACACAAATCCAAGTGGACATTTATTGAGCACAATGCATTTAGTTTTTAATTAGTAGTTTATAGGTAAAATAATGTATAACTCAAAGAGACAGAATCAGATCAAGTTTGGCTGTTAGATTTTCCAAACATTAATTTAATATTCCTGTATCTTATCATTATTTTATAAAGCTACCACCAAGACAATGAAAATATTTACATTTTATCTTTCTAATCAGGTAAATAATTTGTAGTGAAGAAAATATGCCTGCTCAGAGCATCAAAACTTTGAATGGACTTGGATCAAAATATATAATGAAAAGGAGGAGAAAAAATTGCATAATCCATCTTCAAAATGAGGGAAAATAATTATTTTTTTTCAGCTAATCTGAGATCTCAAAATGCAAAGTCTTACCTGATACATGGGTGAAATGACTCAGTTCCTATTTTTGCATTTCTTTTATCAATAAATGCACCTCGGTTGCTATCTCCTTCCTTTTACAAACTGCTTAAACAAGCAGAAAACAGTTAAAAGTCTAGTTTTGAGCTGAAGGAGGGATTAATGGTTAAAACTGGAGTCTACCAGTACTTCATAACCAAGTGATGAGTTATATCTGAAAAATTTGTTGGTTGTCACCAGACACAGGGCACAGCCAGTGGAGCCTCGCTGGCAAAATGTGCCCACACAGGTGCTGGGAACCACCTGCAGCTCCTCAGATTTGCTCCCTCCTCTCCCCACAGCAAATACACCTGGACCAAGTTTCCTCAGCTCACTTAAGAAGAGAATTCTGACACACCTGCAAAAGGCATTGAAATCCAGGCACACACAGCTTTCCACAGAAAACAGTTGGTTTGACATGAATTCTTCTTAATAAATTCATTTTGACTATTATTCATGTTCTTGTTAGTGTGCCCTCTGTACATGTAGAGACAAAAACCTCACCATCAACCTGCTCCTCCTTTTTCCCTTCCTTCCTGTAAGTAGTTCTCGCTGTAACTCGAAGCCCTAGAGCCAGATGATATTCCTTGCTCCTTGTCTTTGGTTTCAAAATGGAAGTGTGATGGATATTCTGACAGAAATGGGAATAGACATTAGGCCATAATAATCCTGTGTTCTCAAATAACTTAAGGCACTAGTTCAGCTTCACTCATTCAGCAACACAAAATATTATTTATTGGCTGTTAAAGAAAAATATGGTAGCTCTCAATGGCAAATTCATCCTCATTTTTAAACATATGTTATCAGTGCTCAGAAGGGAGCTGTAAGCATAGGTTTTAAAATAGTCCTGCAAAGACATTACCTCTGAAAAATTGAAGGCAAAACCGATGGAATTCAGTTTGATCCCATATTGATAGTCAGAGAGTCACAGAATCATGGCATCATAGAATGGTTTGGATTAGGAGGGATCTTAAAGCTCATCCCATCCCACCCCCTGCCATAGGCAGGGACACCTTCCACTACCTCAGGTTGCTCAGAGCCCCATCCAGCCTGGCCTTGGACACTTCCAGGGATGAGGCAGCCACAGCTTCTCTGGGCAGCCTGTGCCAGGGTCTCAGCCCCCTCACAGCAGATAATTTCTTCGCAATGTCTAATCCAAACCCACCCTGTTTCAGTTTAAAGCCATTCTCCCTTGTCCCTTCTCCTCAGGGATGCTCTCAATCCATCCTCCTCCCAGCCATTCTTTGTGCTTGGGATTGCCCTGACAGAGGTGCAGGACCTTGTACGTGGCCTTGTTGAAATCCATGATGCTCACACTGAGCAGCTCCCAAGCCTGTCAAGGTCCCTCAGGATGGCATCCCTCCCTTCCTGCGAGCTGACCACACCACACAGCTCAGTGTTGTGAGCAAACTTGTCTGGAGTGCTGTCCCAGCAGCCCATTTCCCATATTTCCCACAAAATGTCTAAAACACAAGTGAAAGCACAGAAAAGAGCTGGAGAGAGGCAGGGCTCACTCAGGCTGCTCTCCTTCCACGCATCCCCTACCACTGCACACACACAGCACAGGCTGGAGCCATGCGGGACAACACACAGCCTGAAATTGGAGCATTTTTAATCCTCCAGACACTGTAATAGAGGTCAAATACCATTTACAGTGTTTAATATTTTATCTTTAGGAAGACTGATGACATTACAGCTCATTGGATATTTATGAAGAGACTGAGCAGTCTCATTTTCGTGGGTAGCAAGCGCTGCGGACAGAAACGTTCACACACAAACCCAGCTGTTGATGAGCTGCATTGGGAATTTTTTGCTATCTTACACGCATTACCCACAACATTGACATTCTTAAAACTGCCAAGCCTTATTTTGAGCAAAGCAGCCTGTTTGGCTGGTGATTTCATACAGCAGGAGGCATTCTGAGAAAAGAGAAAGAGGCAGGGAGCATTCAGTAACACAGGTTCATTAAGTCATTGCGACACAACTTAATTTGGCCGTGGGACATTATCTTCTATGGGAACTCTGGTTCATGCTAACACAGTCCTACAGGAGGCCTAGTCAGAGAAGTCTGATGCATTTAGTGGGAGCAGAGGGAGAAGGGCCTTGCTGTGCCCTGTGAGCTGCCAGGACCACAGCTTGTGGGAGCAGAAATGTCTTTAGGTCTCTCTCCAACTTCCTGAAGTGCTGGAATCCCTCAAGGTTCTGGAACACAGTTTCAGGAGCAACTGATGCCTTTTCCTGGTCTTAAAATCAACAATCAAACACGGTTAGAAGGGAAAAAGGGGTTTAACCTCTGTATTTATTTTAAGGATCCTTAGGTGCACCACATCCAGCTGGAATGCCCCAAAATGCACACCACAATGCACACCCCCAAAAGATCTGGTATAACATTATAGGTGTTACTAATTAGCATATCTATCAAAGATTCCCCAATGAGAGGCTCGAGTGAGGCCCCCCCTCCCCAAGGAACCTTCCCCTGGATGGTTCTATCTTAGTTTACAAAATGTGTTCTGGAGAGCACCTTGGGGTCTGGGTCATTCTGATCCCTAACTTCTAAACTTCTAAAATGTTGAGTCTCCTAGCTTGACAAATAAGTCTAAGAATGTAGGCTAAAAACCACTGAGAATACAAAAGCTATAAAAAGGTATAAAAGGGGTATAAACGAAAAGGCAAAAAACCATCATGGCATCACAACAAGGGCAAATTTTGTCTGGCAAAGGCTGAGAGGTGGAATGGCTGTAGCATCATGTAGGAGCACTGCTGCATGGCAGAAATAACCTCACAAGAATAATTTTGCGTCGGCAAAGCCGCTGTGGATGCTGAGGAAGAGCCCTGCAGGCAGAAGGTCCCATCAGCCCTTCATTCCTCACCCTGGGAACCAGTGCCTTGAGACTGCCACATAATGTCCCTGCTCCTGCAGTGGCACCAGGGAAATCGGGATTGCAATTGCAATAGTCTCTACCACTATCTTCTGTAACCACGCTCAAAGGCTCTTTTTCTCCTAAAACCAGGCCATTTATCTTTTAAAAGTTTCTGTGTCAGGCTGTCGTTGTCAGATAATGCCAGACCAATACTTATCCTGTAAACCTTGACAAGACCCTCATAAATGGAGTGATATGGGCTTTAATTGCAAGGACACGCTTTTCTGTAGGATCCTGCCTCACCCAGTGCACGATGTGGTCATAGGAAAGGGTCAGACTCAGATTGCACAGTGCCACAAATCTGGCATTCCTTACACCTCAGCACAGAGCAGATTTCCTTTTCCTTAGTCAGGCACCTTCCCTGATTAAATACTGATAACTGAAAGAGACTGGCACTGACTCTATCAGCAAGACGAGAAAAGATTGTGGAAATAACCTCTGCTGGAGAAACTGGGGAATGAGTGAGATGTAGATAAAGTAAATAAGGAAGAGGTGAGGAACATTACCAACTTCAGTACCTTCGGGCTCCACTTGGAAATAGATAAATAAAATATAGAGTTATGATAATCAGGCCGGAATAATAAAGCGTTATCTACCAACCTTTTGAATTTTAAGTGCTGCTGTCGGCTCCACATAAGCAGGACTTGTTACCTTTTAATGTCCCCTAGAGACTTTCAGCTGTCTTGACTGCTTTCTATCCCATTAAATCACAAGTACAGTTTTCCAATTAGCTGGGATAGTTGATAGAAGTTTTTCCCCTTCAAAAACAAGTCAATTCAACAAGCAAGAAAAGCTTTGAGAGTGAGGTGGCCTTTTACCAGTTTAGTACATCATTTTCATTGACTGAACTTCATTTATTATGTTATGTGAAAGAGAACAGTCAAACATAGATAGACAGATAAAAAACTTATCAAATTTAAGTTCTAGAGTTATGCAGGTTAAAATCTGATTATTTTCTAGTAGTTGGACAACCTTATTATGTTAAAAGTAAAAGATTATGTTGAAGGTAAATACTATTGTCACTGTTACCATGGTAGAATAGCACCCAGTGTTCATCTCACAGGACATGCATGTCACAATAATGAATACTTGTTCAATTTACTGATTATATTCACATTAAAATACCTCCTTTTAATTCTAAATCATTTGTTCTAGGCTGAACAATCTATTCCACAATTTTTATCATTAATAAATGCAAAGTTGATCAGTAACAAACTACTGCTTTTAAGTTTAAAAGCAAGAATTTAAGGCGAGAGTTTTAAATAAATGATATTTCAGGTGGTGGCTTAGCAAAAAGTATTATTACTATTTATTTTTTTCTTCTAACAATTCTGCTGTGTTTCAAATTGAGGAAAAACACTTTTAATTCTACTTTTAGATGACATTTACATAGATAATGAGTTCACACATCTTTTAACTTCTCAAAGTGGTATGCACACTTGCCTTTCACCTGAGCTGGAGAAAAGAGGTATCAATAAACCTTGAGTTCATTGTAGCTTAGCATGGTTTTATGTCTAATACAACCTATTAACAGAAAGAGAAGATTCCACTGAGGTATAAAATTCACTAATCCTTCAGAACTTTTTCACATGGAGGCTGGCACCTAGCATTGATGCTAAAATAAAACAGTGTAATGCAGCAATAGTCTGAAATATCACAAAATACATGCAGTAAAGCTTACTCTTATCCCAAAGTATTAGAGAATTTTAACCTCTAAGACAGAAAAAAAGTGATAGGTTTATTTCTCTAACATTTCTCATCTTTGTGAACATTGGTTTAGCTCCACTGGTTTGGAGCAAATTGAAATCTGCAACTTCACAAAGCTCCAGTAAAATGCATAATGTTCAATTTCTCCCTCTCCGAAGCTCTCTGTCCATTACCACAATGGACTTAAATATCTATCACTCAATTCTCAAACTATGTGTTGGACACACAGAACAGACACACATTAAACACAGGTACAGGCTTATGACAAACAATTCAGGGAAAAATGTGTTAAGAGCACTCTGAAATCTGCAGGCGTCTCCATTCTTAGCACACATCACAGCTATAAGATGCTTTCCCACTTATACGTATATTTTAATATAAATGTTCTGACCTCGGATAAATAAATAAACAAATGTAACTAAACTTTAGTAAGGTTGGTTTACTTTATTATGAATCTTAAGGCTTTTATAAAGATAGACCATGAAAATACACTCTAGCTACTGCACTTTAAAAAAATGTAGGCTATGACATATTCTCCAACCATCCTGGGGGAAGCAGTACCAATTATGAACAAGCCCCTTGAGGTTATAAACAGATTTTCCATAAACCATCATCTCTTCCCAGCTATTATACTAATTTCCTTCTTACTGCCATCACTAGTTTTACCAATACCTTTTCAGCCTACTTATGCAGTAAACTAAGTAATACTCCACATAGCTGAATATTTATTTATTTTTGAGAGATCAGGCTCAAGGCTCAGCTGAAGAAACCTATCGGAAAATACTCTTTAAGTGGATGCATTCTTCTACTTGGCCTTCTGTAAGAGACTTTTATGAAGTAGTAACATTCTGGCAACATCTTGCTTGCACCAAGGGTCAGAAAGTGATCAGTTTGTTGACATTTAAGTTGTCCCCCTCCACATTTTTTTTGCCATTTTAGGGTTATCATCCATCCTTCCATTTCCAAATATATGTGGTTAGGTTTTGTTTACCGCAGGAGGGAGCAGAATACACCATAGGAATGAGTTAACAGTCCATAGTTTTTGGAAGTCCCTGCCAGACAGAACTGAGTCAGAAAGACTCTGTTAATTCTGTGTGAGACTAAGTTTAGGACTAGGGGGAGAGAAAACATCAATTTTAATCCCAAATCTGCCACAAATTTACCACAGACCTTCAGCAAAGGCATTAGAATGTTCTGTACTTCAGTAACTTCCACTATTAAGATGTATAAAGAAAATCTTCCCTTTAAAAGGATAACCTCACGGAAAGGATTAATGGGGAATAAATCCCTCATGGCCCACAAATCCTCTGGGCATGTCTCACCATCACCTGCTGCAACAGTCCCTCCAGAAGCACCACACACGTGAGGATCAGCAGGGAACACGTCTGCTTCCCTGTATTCCTCTATTTCCTTCCACCCTCTTCGCCATCCCAGTATTTGAATTCTCCACGTCTCGGTGATGCATCAAACCTCACCAGCAAAATCCCTGTGACTGACCCCCTGTGCCCTTAGACCACATAAGTAGCACAGTCTTGATTTTGATTTCAAATTGAGTTATTCCATGAGTAGAGATTCATTCTTGGCACATGATAATCCACTCTGGCAACAGTTCTCCTCCCTGTTATTTTTGATAGTCGTCCAGCAAAACAAGTAACATCTGTAGCCTGGAATAATTTTTTCTGAGATTGTCCAAATTATTGTTTACCAATATGTGAGCTGCCACGAGGTAATTGGCAAAAAGATGCCCTGGCATGAATATAATGTGTGTAAGAACCCAGGAAAGGAGAGATCCTTCCTTACTGCTTCATCCCTCCTGCCCACCATTCGCGGCGGTAAGGATGGAGGAGGTGGGCACACAAAACCAGAGGTGTGAGAAGGGAAGGGAACAGGCTGAGCAAGGAGATGGGTAAGGACAAGTTGTTTCTGGTGATGACAGGATGGAAAGGAAGGAAGAGAAAAAAAAGGAAAAGCATCAGTTGCAAAGATCACCCGAGGGACATGCAATTATTTCTATTTAATTGCAGCTTCTCTCCTCTGATAAGCTGAGTCCTTGGGTGAGCTTCCTAAAAATCTCACGTCCAATCGATACACATCAAATTAGCACATCATTACCCATGCTTTTTTTAGAGATATTAGGTCCATGGAACAAAAATCCAGGTCTGATTGAGACTAAATTCATGGTGAATTTTGACTCATTTCAAACAACTGGCACCCATCAGAAATGAGTCCTGAGTTTCTGAAATCTCGGCTGCGATTTGAGCCCTGCTGCAGTATTCCCTGGGCTGATGAGAATTGTGGTGACTCTTTCCAAAGCATGTGCCAAGCCTCAGAGGAGTTTCAGCTTCAAGGGAGAGAGAAGGAAACTTAATTAAGAGCAAACTAAAATCATTGCACTGAACCCTTTGGGAGATTTTCGCGTAGCTCTCTGTTTTTAAATACTGCTATAGCAGGACACGCTGCAAGCAAAGGAACTACAAAACTTTTTGGAAACTCTTGTATGGATTTCTGGCATAACATTTCACAGCCAATAACAGGCAAAATGCATCACATAAGTAAAGAGTATCAGGCAGGAATCATGCTGCTGACCAAGATCAAGTTCAAAAATACATTAAATTCAGTATGGCTAAATTATCAGGGAGGATTCTGAGACAGAAGGATTTAACTGGGCTTCGTAAAGGTCCAAAAAAACAGGGAGGAAAGTTAAAAGGAAGCGATTTTCTTCCTGCTGTTTTTATAGATTCTGAAAAAAAAATTGGATAAGACAGGCTGTCACCTTCCAAAAATATCTGGTCTCTATTTTGCCGCCTTTCTCCAATTGCTCTTTCAGACTTCTGCCCGGGATGGTGCATGAAATCCCACCAGAAAACACTGGTCTAAAGCCTGAGCTTAAAACCTAATTAATTGATGGAAGAGGCTTTTTTTTTTGTCTGTCCAGACAACTGAGCCAGTGCCCAGCCATATATTCCATTGTGCAGTGGAGCCTTATAAACTCCTGCTCCTGGGAGTGGTGGTGAGGGAACATGACTGATGATTCCCTGGCCCCAAGGAGCTGCAGCTTCCCTGTCGTGTGGTCCTGCCTCAGCGTGGTATTGATTTCTGTGCTTCCTGATCAGTCAGAGAAGCAGTTAACTCATTATAAACATGTTTTTCATTCTATTGGGACAGATGTTCCTCCAACGCAGTGTGCAGTTGTAAACTCTGTTTAATACATTAAGCTTCCAAGCTAAATTGCATTGGTAATTTTATCCCCTTTCCTTCCTGACCTTCATAGGTTTAAAAATCAGGTACTTAACCTTGCATTAATGGCAGGGGTTTTATTGCACAAGATTACACATTTAAAGCCATTATTATAACCTCTGCTCCCAGGTATAAAAGGCTGAGAGACATCCAAATACATGCCAGGAAAATGACTGGTAAGGAAGAATAGGAAACCTTTCTGACACCATCATTTTCTTCTTTTTTAACAGTGCTATGAAAAAATGGGTCTTCCTGTTACTACGCAGAAAGCTCTCAACCATAACAAAATTATATGAATATTTCTAATGTTTTAAAGAGTGACTGGTGCAATGTTAATTGAGGGATTGTAATTCAGGAGTTAGGCCTTGTTTTCAATGGAAAATGCTTGGCAGTTGCCAATTACATAAAAAAATTCTGGTAAAAGCAAAATTAATGTCGTCCTAACATGAGATTTTTGACTCAGTTAAAGAAGAACCTAATCATAAAACTTCATTTTCCAAACATTATCTTTACCTGTCCACAAGTTCACAAAAAATCCTCCCACTGAAGCTTTGTGCTATTTAAAATCCAAGTTGCTGGAGGTGCAGGATGCAGCGTGCAAACTCCTCCCGGGCTGAATTTTTTGTGAGTGCAATGAAAACCCCCTCATGCTCAGTCTGTCATCTCATGCCTGCTTCCAGTAGGATTTGACTTTGCCTTTTCATAAGGGCCTGGAGTGACAGGACAAGGGGCAATGGCTTCAGACTGACAGAGGGAAGGGTTCGATGGGATATCAGGAAGAAATTCTTCCCCGTGAGGGTGGTGAGGCCCTGGCACAGGGTGCCCAGAGAAGCTGTGAATGCCCCATCCCAAGGCCAGGATGGGGTCTAGTGAATTGTGCCCCTGCCCACGGAAGATGAGTTGGAACGAGATGGTCTTTAAGGTTTCTTCCAACCCAAACCATTCCATAACTCCATGGTCAAACCTGTGGAGCTGCTGGCGATGCCCCACCCTCGCCATGCTGCTGCAGAGGCCCAGTGTGTGGGCCAGGTCTGGCAGTCAGTCAGACACCCCAGGAACTGGATCTATTTGTGCACAAACAACCTCTTAGTTGTTTGGGCTTTTTACCTCAAATAAGCATTTTGGTTGCAGAATTTCAGTTTCCAGGTCTTTGGAGCAAAGTAGGCAGATTCAAACTGGAAAGGTCGCGTGCCCAGAAATGTTGCCCGCAACATCTGCAATTTTGCATTCAGGTGGAACAACCCAGCAGTTACCAGACCTTATCAATACACAATAAAAAATGGCAGCTCTTGTTCATGCTCTCCCTGGGAATGCCAGATGGCCTTTTCTGGCTCATGACCCAGATAGATTGCTGGTTATGCTGTTAGTTTACTTCAAATGTCTATTTGCTTTAATTGCCACAGAGCTATGTTTTCTAATGATGTTTCTAGAAAAAGCATCAATTTATTTGTTTCACTAGCTATTTCTCTCTTAAAATGTGATACTAAATATAAACTGAGATAATATTGGCAGGTTGGAAGTTTCTTTTTTTTGAAAAGAATAAAACCAACAAACTTGGAAAAACAAAAACTTTAGATTTCATTGTATCCATAGTTCTTTATGGTTCACCTTAGATTTACTAGTATCCTGTGGAGACCTTTTATATGCAGCAAAATGTCTGCCCCAGGTAAAATTGCCAGCACTTTAGAACAAAGGTTTTGTAAGTGGTGGTTTATAATGCGTGTGGGATTTGAAAAGTACATTTTTTCTTGTCTTGAAGAGAAGTCTTATTAAGATGGCATACCACCTTGGAGGCAATAATGGGCTTTTTCCATACCTCAAGTTTGCAATAATACTATTTCTTGTAAGAGAGGCAAAGGGTGTTTTTTTATCCTAGACGAGGTTGATGCTTTCTGACCTGATATTGTTACAGTAAGATACAGATTTAAAGGAACTCTTGAACTTCTAAGCACAGAAATCACCACTGACAATATAAATCAACAATATTCAATCTATGGCTGGACTGAAATCTTCAATTTTTCAACCTGTGTTTCCTTCACATCCTCACAAGTAAAGCTACCTGGGATACACAGTTCAATTTTAAAATAAAATAAATTCTAGACATGATAGATGTCTACTATGTCAGCAAACCCGAATCAGGATTTTCAGTGTAGTTCTAATTATACATCTAAATTGGTATATTTTCTAAATGCTTTCAGGAATCACATCTCAGGGCTCACCTTGCACCTCTGAACCTCACCAGGCCCCAGCTGTGCCATCACCCCACCAGCAAACTGGGCTGCAGAACTGTGTTTGACAGGCGTCAGTCAGGCTTTGGGAAGCACACACCCTGTCACTCTGTTAGCCCCCACTTTGTTTAGTTGGCTTGCCAAAGAGAGTTGCAGCGTTTTAAAGCTGCAGGTTGTTCTCAAATGTTCTATTATATTGCACTGGGTATTAAGGTAAATCTTGCTGAATGCGTGCAAAGGCAGGTGAATCACTTTAAACAGCATAATAGGCAGCACACTTCAATTATTCTGCTGTCTCACCTGTATTGTTTCGAGCAAACCAGATTTAACAGAACATTGGCTTTATAGTAGCTTCAATTTGTCAACTAAACTAGAACAATAAATATAAAACAAATCGTGCAGCAGACCTGCATTTTTAATCTGGTTAAAACAATATAGAAAACAATTACCAACACAAAGTCTCTCATAAATGACTTCTGAGGGCATTGTGGGATCAGATCATATGGTTCTTCCATGCCTAGCTGTGGTCCTGGGCTCCTCATAAGGACATCCCTGTTAGCTGCCAGCTTTCCATAGAGTCCCTCAAACCTCTGTTGGGCTGCACTGGAGTTTGACTACAATATGTGCAGTCTTTGACCAAAACCTGCTTGCCATCTCCACTCAGAAATGCTCCTTATACACGATTAATCCACTGGATATTCCCTCTCTCCCTGCTCGCCCTGTCTCTCTGAACTCCCTCCTTCAGCAACAATCAGATCCTGGGGCCATTGCAAAAACCACAGGAAAATGCAGGCTGGAGCTCCTTTTGCTTCCAAAGCAGGACCAGATTCCCAGGGAGGTCAGTGCGCCCAGAGATGCACCCACTCGGGTTCAGAAAATCTCCACAGCCCCTCTGGGCTCCTGTGCTGGTGTTTAACCATGCTTTGTGATGTTTTTAATTCTGTATTCCAATTTGAGTCTCCCTTTCTCTTCTCCGGGCTAGGCAAAGCCAGCATCCCAGTCTCTCCTCACAGCTCAGGAGGTGCTCCCATCCACCTCAGCAGCCCCCCACAGAAAATCCTCCTTTTTGTGTACATTTCCTGCAACCAGACACAGCATTGTGGATGCAGCTGCCCCAGTGCCACCACCAGGAGGAGGATCCCCACCCCCAGGTGCTGAACTTCAGGCTGGCCTTTGCTGGGCACTGAGTTTTCCACTGGCCAGTCTTTCCAGTATGTTCAGATCCCTCCAGGAAATTTGGTCCATGCTTTCCTCGGGCAATGGAGTGAGGCTGACACCCCTCTGACTTCCTAGGTCTCCCTTCTCGCATTTTTTAATTATTTCAGATGCAGAAAGTGACATTAAAATCTGATAGTTGTCTCAATCTTATCTTACTATTCCGAAATTTCTGTCTCACATTTCTTTCCAGTAAGCCCTGTCGCATGAGAGCTTAAGGGAAAGTTTAATAAGCAAAAAGACAACAACTTTACTGCATATTATTTCATTAGTTCCAGAACCAACCTCACTAACTCCTCGGCCCCTTCTATTTACATTCTGTATTTGCAGGCAACTACTGTGTCCTTTGCTTTAGTAGTTGTTAAGCCATGCCATGCATATTTAACTCTTAATCATTTCTCATTAGTTCATCTTTCCAGTTCCTGACTCACTTTTGTGAATATTAATTAGCTTGTTAAGAGCTTTGTGCCTCTGTTGGCCTTGGTCCTGCCTTTATGGAAACTGAGGGAAAATTCCAATTCAAGGGACCAGGGAGCTCCTAATCCAACTGTGACATCTCTGGATAGGAAAAAGAATTAATATCTTCCTTTCTTGTCTTTGCTCAGGGCATTTCTGTCACTTTTCCAGGCCCCAACTGCCATCAACTCCCTGAAGATTTCCAGTGGGAGGTTGGCTTTTATTACTGAAGAAATACAGTAACTTATTCTCTCAAGGAAGATGCAAAGGAGCTGGAGATGTAAAGGAGCAATTTATAGAAAGGAGAAAGAAATATTTTAGTTCAGTATTGGAACAGACAGTTTGTTATAAAGCCGCTTGGTTAATGTCATAAATATTGATCAATAGCACCAAGTCATATTAAAATACATGTTCTTTCTCATAGAGAGATAAAGCTACACAAAGAAATTTACACCCAAATTTTAAATAAAAATAGCTGTTGATAACATGGAATTAAGAATAGAAGAAAAAAATGCAAGAAACAGGAGAAACACACAAGCTTCTTACCTTTTAAATAGAATCTCTTGATTCTGTTCTCATTTTAAATTATTCCTTTCATAGTTCTTTTACTGAGCTTTTCTTTAATAGGGTGGAAACGTAAACATCTTTTTTGACTGGAGAAAAGATTTTAACAGCTTTCGACCTGGAAAAGCACTCGCTTTCATTCTCAGATTTTAAAAGTCAAATGAAGAAATCTATTTTTATCCAAGTTCGATTTCATTTTCCCACCAAGCAAATCAGTAAACAATATCTGATAGCTAAAAGACAGTCCATTAAGATGCTTAATTATCTATTACTGTTTAAATGCGTATGCTTTGAACGCTACGCACTCCCTAAATCATGAGAGGAAATGTTATCTAGAACAAATAAAACCTAGGGAGGAATGCTTTCATCTTAAAAAAGTTTGTGCCAGTTATTACCGTAGGTCACCTTCAACTTCTGTATTACAGAAAACACTTATTTTTATGCAGAGTTCTATCTGACAGAGGGGTTTGTATTTTCCTTTAGGATAAAAAACAAATGGTACTGAAACTCCTGCAAGTCCCTAAGCTCATTCATTATGTTGAGAGAACTGGAATATTAGCGCAGGAAACAAAGCATCTGAAGAAGAAAATGGAGGTGGTTACAGCAGAAAAATATTATTAGTGTATCCCTCATCCTCCCAGTGCTCCCCACGCAGGAGGGGGACACGGATCCTTGAGCAGAATGCAAGGTCTGCTGCTCTCTCACGGATTCAATCTTTCCTCTTTTTTTTAAAAAAAATAGAAGAAAATATGAGAAATGCTGATGTTGTGTTGCAAATAAATTAATCAGCATGCTGACATCTTTCACGGTGTTGCTACACATTTAAAACAGTGGCATCAGCCTGGGGTTTATTTAAAATAATTTGCATAGTTCTATATGAATCGTTTTAAAAAAGAAACAGAGGGAGAGAGAAAACAGGGTGATTTGCAGGAGTTATTTTTCAAATCCAGCTGTAGGACATACTCATTGTCATGCCTTAGAAATGCATTTTCCATTATAGAAATGGAATAAGAAATATGTGGTCTAAAGTCTTTGAGGCTGCCTTAGACTTCCAAAGAAGGGATCCACATCTGACCAGTTGTCCTTGGAATCATCACCATCTTCAGAGAAGACAAGGACTTCCCAAAGAGCTGGATGTGCATTCTTCAGTAATCCACAATCTAATTCAAAGAATCATGGAATCACAGAATGGAAGTGACCTTAGAGTTCATCTAGGGACACTGTTCTAGCAGGGACACCTTCCACTATCCCAGGTTGCTCCAAGCCGCATCCAACCTGGCCTTGGACGCTTCCAGGGATGGGGCAGCCACAGCTTTTCTGGGAAACCTGTGCCAGGGCCTCACCACCCTCTAAGTAAAGAATTTCTTCTTGATATCCAATCTAAACCAGCCATCATCACTTTGAAGCCATTCCACCTTGTCCTGTCCTGCCAGACCCTTGTCCAAAGCCCCTCTCCAGCTCTCAGGTAGCCCTTTTAGGCACTGGAAGGTGTTCCAAGGTCTTTCCAGGCTGAGCAACCCCAACTGTCTCAGCCTGTCTCTGTAGCAGAGGTGCTGCAGGATCACCTCCATGGCCTTCAGCTGTTGCCATCACCACATCCAGCACATCATCCCCAAGGACACACCAAATATTACAGTAAAATCTGTTCAAGGGCCACAAAAGAGTCTCATTCTCCTGCACAAGTCATCTAGGCCTTCCACCATCTGTATTTCAGCACTCCTCACCTCCCAAGGGAGCAATAAAAAACACTTTGGCATATTTCTGCCCATTTCCAAGACTTAGATGTTTCTGATAATTTGCATAAGAAGCCAAATCTTATTATCCACAACCCACTGTGACATCCATCGCGAAAATGTTATCTTTGATAGTAAACTAATACTCAGAACTCACCAATAGCTGCCCCTGGTTTAGGTGGTCTAAACAACTGGGCTGTGATGGACAAATGCACCCCCCTTGGGCTGTGTGGGTAGCTGTAGCCTGGCTGTAGCTGTGCTGGGTAACAAGGCACCATCATTCACACAATGACAAACTTGCCAAAACAATTAAGAGGATGTAATCTCCCTTCATCCCTTGTGCCAGGCCTGAACTGATTATTCCTCACAGCCATATTTTTCAAAAATAGCCACTTGATGTAATCAGTCATTGCTACATCCCCCCTTGCTGAGGGGTGTAATGTGGGTAACGTGCAGGTAATAAAATGCTCGCTCTGCAGACAAGCAGACCCTGCACTCAGCAGTGAATGAAGTTTCCACATTGGATTTAATTACTTCTACTTTAAAATATTATCCCTCCTTGTAGAATAAAACTTCTATTTGTGTAAATCACCGTGTCAGGGAACATGCATCATCATCATTCAACTTTCAGTAGAATAATTGAATGTGGGGGTTTTCATCATGATTGTGCAAGAGATCCAGAGGATATTTCTCAACAGCAGTAAAGTAACTCCAGGGAGTGTAGTTATCATGATTATCATCAGGCAATTACAGTCTAGCTACTGAAGGATAAGAGACCTTGAGTTGCATTACTTGCATCATAACACTGACATTATGGGTTCAATTATCACATAACTCCTGCTTGTTTATCCTGCTTTACTATTTAGCTTTCTGGGATGTACAAAGGGAAAAAAGCAACAATAAATGCACACAAAGGGCAAAGAGCACAATAAGAACGTACATGGAAAGAAGGAATGATTTTAAAAAGATTAAAATAAGAAGAAAAATCATAAATCTGTAGAGAGGATTAGCCAAAGGTCTTTTTGGAGAGCTTCTGCAACATTTTCCCTGGATTCTAACTTAATAAAACAGAAAGAGCTGCTTGTAATCAGACAACTAATCCCACCATGAATACACAAGGCCACGATCCAGCAAAGTACTGCTCATTCTGACTCACTCCAGCAAAACACTTAACTCCTGCTTAGTTTTGAGCACTTGAGAATCCCTCTTTGACCTCAGGAAGATTTAAATCTGATTAAAACAAAGCATATCTTTCACCTGCTGTGGGATTTCGGGTTCAAGCAACAAGGAGGTTAATTTTATATTTGGTCTGAGAAGAAGAAAAAATAATAGTTCTGTAAAATATCGTGGTGGCAAAATATCCTAAAATATTCTGAGGAAGCTCAATTCCTCTAAGAAACAAGTCACTCCATGCCTGTATTGCCTTGTGCTGACAATTAAATGCACATTTGGTACCACATAAAATGTGTTGTCTGCCTATTGCCACAGGCCTATGGAATTTTGCTTTCCAACATTTCGTCTGTAATTATGCTTTGCCTTATTGTGAACAGGACAAATATTGACACAATTTGAAACTGCAGTACTTGCGTGGCTGATTTGTCCGGATCATTGAGCCTGTCATTTTTTTGCCCAGGAAGATCTCCAATTAATGTTATGGTGCTCTATTCAGCTCCAGTGGAAGGTTTTACTTAGGAAAAAAAAAGGGATTTTTGTGGTTGGAGCCAAGATTGAGACAGTTCAGAGGAAATGTAGTGTCATACAAACATGGAAGTACGGGCAATTTATTACATTCACTGAATCGTTAGGAAACATTGTGAGGGTTTGGCTGTCATTGTAATTTTTTTCCACAAATATCCCAAAAAATAACTAAAAGTAGCAGGAAGGGAATATGTCTTTAGGCAAAGGTACACCCAGCACAGGACACGTGAGCATATTTAACATCACAGATTTCCATTTCATAGTTTTAATTGATTCTTTTGTTATCTTGCAACGTTATACGTGACCCAACACTTCAGATATGTATGTAACTATACATTGATAGCAATTGCTATTTATAACAATCATAGCTGAGTTTAATGTGTTCACAGTCTGGAAGATCATCATCTCCAGGAAATGCTTTTGTGCTGGTTAACATGGTCACAATAAAGACAAGAAGAAATGGGATTGAAAGGGAAAAAAAAGGAAAACATTGGTGAAGTAAATCTGGAAGTAAGAAAGATAGGAAAGTAAGCAGTCGTGTTTAGGAAAGCCCTGTTATTCCTCGCCCCTTGGTCCTTGTGGCAGCCACAAGGATAGTTTATGTTGCAGTTTCCTATTGCTAATCCAACTGGCACGTCAGGTTCAAAGGATTTACAGAGAGGTTTTTTTTTCAAAGCCAGCTAATGTGCTGTGGCCTGCACTTCATTCCTAGCGGACATCCAGCAGTGCTCCCTGGGCTGATAGGTAGCAGCAGGCTAGGGAGATGTTTACACCGCTTTTAAAACTAAAAGGCAGCCTTGCCACACTCAGTGACCTCCAAAGTGAGTAGAATTGCAAATGGCAAGGACGGAATTTAATTCAGTACCCAGCATGCCACTAATGTCTTACATGCATGATCAATGAGCAGAGCTGGGATGAGAAAAGTGCTGAATATTCATGGAAATGAAATTCTCTAACCCTAATTTCAAAGATAAAATACCATTTTCACGTTGACAAGACTGTTCTGGGTGTTTTCCAAGAATATTGATGCACAAAAAGCTCATTAGAACCTTTAAACTGAATGAACAACCACTGCCCTTTGTCAGGCCTGGAATTATTCAGGGTGGAATTGGTTATGTTCACATGACTTATTGGCTGTGGTAACACAACGAGCTATCCATGCCAAATCATCCTGAGGAGCTTCCACGTTGTGATTGTAATCTTCACACTCCCTCTGCCACCCCTGCAGCTTTGTCCCTGCTGTTTGAGGCTCTCAGACGTCCTCAGACCTACTGGGTTTGTCTGATTCAGTCCACTGGAAACCTTTGCGGCTTGAGTTCTACAGGCACAAACGCATCGGGCACAGACACACAGAGCTGTAGGAACACTTCACATATGGATTGTGCACTCTCCAGAAGGGATCACTGCAATCAGGCAATTAGATGGACTCCCCGTGATGCCACCTGTCTGAGTTACGGCAGGGAAGATGAATTTCAGTCCTTCCTCTACCCATCTTCACCAGCAATTCATCACATGCTCACTTCAGGCTGCTGGCCCCTAAGACAAGAGCTGTAGAGCAGCTGATAAAAAGAGGTGTCATAACCCGTGAAATTCCTATCATTCTCTGTCCTAAAACCAGCATGAGATCCCGCTGGCCTGTGTACTTATAGCATATCCATAAATTCAAACCACATTTAACCAAAGATCAAACCTCCAAGCTTCTGCAGAGAATGCCAAAAACCTACCAGACTGAAGGGCAGCTACATCCAGACAGAAGATCCTTTCTCAATAATCGTGAACCATTCACTCAGGACAGTCTTTGATTCAGTCTGACCATACTGGGAGCAAGATGTTGCACTCCACCAAGGAATAAATGCCATCCCTGCTGGCACTGGGGCACATCTTGTGCTATTCCTTCCACTAATTTTAACTTTGAGCCAACCACTGTAAGAAATCTCAGAGTGGTTTAATTTTCGATCTGCTTCTATACAACTTTTTATTGCTCTAAATTTACAGTAGAGATTTTTCTAGGAGATTACCTAGTTGCAGTCATGAGGCTTTTTTTCCAAACAGTTTCAATTTTCCTTTAAAAGTCCATATTTAAATTCCATTTCTATTACTACGATTCCATTGAACGCTAACAAGTGCATTGGCAGTTGTAGGCCTGTAGCATTCTAATACTACCTTGCAAGCAAAATGCCCTTTTTCTATACAGATAAAAACCCCTTTCCTATTGACATGATTCTTTTTCTACATCACAATATCCTGCAACATTAGACCAAGATGCAACACGTGCTGTTTTCTCAGAGATCTGTTGCCACGACTACATATTAATAAAAGATTTCAGGGACGGCTTTCCCTCCTTCAGAAATTCCACTCCGCAAATGTAGAGGGTTAAGCTCTTAGCTGGAAGGATGGAAACACATATATCTGGGAGCATTGACAATGCAGAAAGGAAATTTGTGAAGATATAAAGCAAAAACACAGCCACACACATTTTGGAGAAGTAAATGGTGCTGTAATTTTACTGCTTCACCTGCTTGAGCAGATTTTTAGGGGTTTTTTTTCTGGTTTCATTATGCACTTTTCCCCATTGGCTCTAATAAAGGAACTTTCAGTATTTGAACTCCAGACAGGGAAAATACGGATTTAATTTATTGGAATTCATGGTATTTTCACACATGGTAGGAAGGGCAACAATTATCTCCTGAACTTAAGCTATCACTACGATAAAATTGGAACTGGAAACTACTTGTTTATTTTGAAAATTGCCTTCTGCAAACAGAAACAGCAATTTAGACCACAAAGACAGGTGGTCAATTAATCCAAAGCATAACTGGAGAATTAGGAGAGGTTCCCCAGCAAGAACAAGCCAAACCAGACCCGGAGACATTCAGACATTTGTGAGCAGTCACAAAAGTTTGGTTGCTAAGTATTAGAACAGCAGAAACATGCCAGGACATGAAGTCCTGTGAGTTTTTATCCTATTGATTTTATCCTATAGATTTTATCCTATCCCTTTAGAGAGAAGCAGCATCCCCAAACCTGCTCTGACACACTGAAATATGGTTGGAAGGGATCAGCTGTACTTGGGAGGAGCAGTGAGGGTGCACTTGCATATATGGAACAAGATCCTGCAAAGCTCAGATCCCAGATGAGATCCAATAGCCACAAGTTTGAATTTATTCCTCAACACTCATTTGTTTTTAAACAAAAGCTGCAACATATGTGACAAGATCCATAGCTGGCTCATTTAATGTCTGTGGAAGAGTGCTGGACATGGATTTTCTATGCCCTGTCCTCAAGCATGCTGTCATATTTTACCCAAAATATATCCATGCTGATTTAAACATTGGGGTTTATTTCCTATTCTTGAACATATTGCTAAAATCCAGTTGTTCAGATGTTTGCAGCATTTAAAACTATAAGTGGAATTATCCTCAAAGTGAATTCATCTGCAAATTCAAGATGACATCCATAGCAAAAAAAAATAAACTACAACAGGTCACTTACATTCACCCATCTATTCCTCTAATGATTTTTAATGCCTTCTGAATTCCTAATTAGAAAGACATATCTGACAGTTAAATATTGCAGGATGTTATATATGAATTATTGTCTCCTAGTATTTTGCCAAAAGTATAATTGGAAACACACTATGTGGGAGACAAGGTAGCTTTTCAGCTATTCATGCCTGTGGATATATTTACCTTATGCCTCAGATGAAATTTGTAAAGGTGAGTGTGTTTTGATTCTCAAGAACATTTTACATAATTCACATAGATTTCCAGGTAGAAATGTAGAAATGTACATTTTCAGGTCGAAACATAGATTTTCAGACAGGTAGAAATGTACATTTTTCAGGTCGAAACATAGATTTTCAGACAGATAGAAATGTAGTTTTCCTCTTTGTTCTTATTTTATTTCTGCATCCCTTGAACAAAAACGGTGTGTATTTGTTTTCTGACTTTGGCATGGCTGGCGGGCAAGAGGCAGCAACACATCCCAACCCCATCCTTTCTCTCTCTGTGCACGGAGATCCTCAAGACAATGAGTAATGTGACCAGGGCTGGGGCCAAATTGCTCTGGAGATGACTATTCAGCAAAGAGGATTATCGAGAGGCAGGTTACACAGGCAAGATAAAGTTCATCGTGTAAAAAAATGGCTTTTTGTCTAATTAACCTGTGCTGACCGTGTTCCTGATTTACAGATCCATCCTTCGGGGTTTAGGCTGGAGGCTGGGTTACACAGAGCCCAGCTCTGCCATTTCAGGGCCATTGGCTCTCTGCTGTGAGCCCCAGCCTCCCTATGCAGCCACCACAATGCACTTCTGCTGTATTTTTTGAGTGGCAATTCTTAAATTATATCAAGTTCATCATTAAAACATCTCTCACAGGGATGAGAGTGGAACACCCACTTGCTACCTCTAAGCAAGACTGTATTTTAAATAAGTATCTTAAGGCATGAGCTCCTTTAATCTCAGTGGTGTGTGACAGCTGCAGTTCAGATGTCTGTCCTGACTCCTGTGCAACTTTTCAAGTTATCTGGTGTTTAAAATCATATCTTTTTTCTGAGTTTTTTGTTTGTTTTTTATTTTAATATTGTGCAAGGAAATGAAATATGTAATGAGATTTAAACCCCCTCCTTTGATAAAGGTAAAGCTGAGGGGCCACAGTAGCGTGAGCTGGCTTTGCTCCAGCTGACAAACTAGGAAAATGGAATAAA
Source organism: Lycocorax pyrrhopterus obiensis (assembly GCA_014706295.1). Lineage (NCBI taxonomy): Eukaryota > Metazoa > Chordata > Aves > Passeriformes > Paradisaeidae > Lycocorax > Lycocorax pyrrhopterus. The sequence continues at coordinate 34,157,214 of JACSVZ010000009.1, read as the reverse complement.
AAGTAGGCAAGATCCCTTTTTGCTACAGTTCTATAAGTAGTTGAATAAATTTCAAGTCCGTGACACCTGGTAGCAATGAAAATGAAGAAAAGCCATAAAGATCACGCCGTTATTATCACATGCACCATTAGGATTAAGGTGAGCAGTAGACATGCCAAAAAAGCTGAAAGTGTAGGAATTTCTGGGGGGACAGATTATGTACAGCACAGGTACCTACCACCTCCCACATTCAGGGTTTAACCCTCACTGAATCTTACAGGCAGGGCTGCCCATTCACATTTCATGACAATTTGATATAATTTTTATAAGTGATGGAGAGAAAAGAAGTGAACAAATTTTAAACTGTTTGTGATATGTGGAAAAGAAGTCTGAATGGAGGAGCAAGGATTTCTCATCCTGTAGGTCTGTTCAAGTAGAAATGGGAGAGCAAGAACCAAGGGGCAGATATTGGCACTGGCCAGTGAACATCAAGAGAGGTATAGTTTACTAAAAGGTGTTTTGATGCAGGAAAGGTGAAGAATCTTGAGCAAGTTGTCTCCTGGAGAGGACACAATTATAAAAATAAAGAACAAAATAAAATTTGAATACATTTTTGGGTCCATGAAAGGCTTGGCATTTCATCAGAGTCCTGTTCTTAAAAAAGGATACGTGAATTCCAGGACATCTGCAAAAATAAATATGAGGACATAGTTCATCACTTAAAATAATCTTCACTTGGACACTTATATCCACAAGAGAGATTCTAGGAAAAAAGCTTTCTCTAGTAATCTATAGTTAAATAAATTATTATTCTCTGATGGACTAAGATGGTCTGACACATTGTGTGCCACAATCAGAAAAGAAAATATTAGTTAGAAGAAACAGGTTATTTGCATTCAGAGAGAACAGAGGAGGAAGAAGGTTCAAAAAGAGAAAAAAAAATAGGGTGGGGGAGAAAAAAAGAACAAAGAAGAAAATGGAAAAAGATGGAGAATCTTGATGGTTGGTCCTCTCAGATTCCAGAGCACCAGTTTTAGGGACCCCAGATGAACAAATCCTTTCATGTCCCTAATAATGAAAAAAGGCTTCTAGTGAAAATCTCGCTTAAGAGTTTGAAAATAAGAAAACATCAAAATGTGTACGTGGGGATGAAGGTGAGAAAAACAACATTACTCACACCACCATTGTGGGCAAATTAGTACGGCCTGAGCAGGAAAAGGGAGAGTGGCAAGAACAGACACAGCCATAGAGACACCGCTTTCAGTCATGGATGTACTAAACAACAAACTCTCACTGGAGACAGTGTCCCGACAGGGTTGTCCCCAAAAGCCTCGTACTGGACTCCTGGAGCTCAAAAGCAGAGGGGACGATGCAGGACTGGGCAGTGAACTGGTTTGGCCAAACCTTTGTCACTGGCTGGGAGAGGACCCACAGCACGAGAGGGGCTGTGGTGCTGCATGTGAGAACAGGATGTTGCTCCTCACGCCAAAGGCACCAGGATTTGAGGTGTGGTGGTTTCTAACACACTGAGCCAAAGCTGTTCCTGCTGCAGATTCAGCAATGGCAGCAGAATTCCATCGCAGATCAGTTTGAAGCACTGTCTTGCCAGAAGTTTCTGGGACGAGGAAGGAATCTTCCTCTTGTTACTGAAACTCATTGCTCAGTTCAATCAATGTATGCAGTGAACTTCAAAAGTTTCACTTAGCAGGATATATGATAAAAAAATAATAATAAATTACATTTTTCAAATGAAAAATAGGAAAAGTTTTGCTACATAATTCCCAAGACTACAAAATACCTTTGCAGGACAATATTAAAAATTATCTGACCACAAAAACATTCCTGTGGAGAAGCAATACTCCATTGCTGGCAGATTTCTCCAGCAATATCTTTTCCACCTGGTGGGTTCCTTTTTTAATACAGAAACTATCCACACTACAGGATTTAAAACTAATCAGTTTGCAAGCTGTTCTTAAACATCTACAGCACTATGAGTCTAAAAATAATGTTCAGCCATACATTCTCTATCTATATCATATCATTCTCTAATTACATTTCACCACAAGGGCATAAAAGAGGAAGATGTCCTCCTTTAACACTGCAAAGGCGGGTAAAATTCTGTCATCTCAATATTCAGGATCACTTAGCATTAAAGTTTCTTCTGTACTGATGTTTATTTTTAATTGCATGGGCCTCCATGCCAGCATGTGAACAATTCCTCCACATTTCTTTCCAGGACCGTTCTACCAATTACTTGATCTTCTCCATCTCCCATGTGGTGAGTTAATATGAAACTGATACAAATAAAATTGTAACAGGTCTCTGTCTTTGGACTTTTCCAATTAAAAAGGAAAAAAAAAGGTATTTGGGAAAAAAAATACATTTACTAATAATAAAGAACCAAATATATGAGGGATGAAAATTTTCATCTAATCGTAATTATTATTGCAGTGGCTTGAGAAAAAAACCCCATTTTTTGTGAAAGAGATGAAAAAATATGAAAAATTGAGACCTATATTTTCTGTTATAAAGGAGAAAAACTATGTCCTATTAGAAGGCAGTTATCCTTCTCTTTCTCAGGGAAGCCAGGATACAAACATAGCAATAATCTGAAATGTCCACTGCTTTGATTGCCTGCACTGCTTTCTTTGGGCTTTGCCCCGTTTACTGAGCTCACACAGAATCCTTCTCCTGGTACCTCTCACCCAGAACCAGCACTCAGAGTGTGAGAAACAGGGTCGCAAGGCTGATCTCATTCAAACTCTCTGTCTTTCCCAGGCTAAAGACCCAAATTTCCTCTTTATCATGGATAAAATATTGATTAAAAAAACACTCCAATGCCCTCAGTGGCACTTGAACCAGTTTGCCCTGGAGGCCACGGCTCCTGGGGCATGACAAGGTGCTTGAAGAAGCAGATTCTCTGGAAGTGCAGTGGGACCCATCTGCCAGGCTGGATGCCCACACCGGCTCCAAACCCGGTGGCTCTGAGGGAGCTTCAGCCCAGAGGTCACCTGTGCAGTGTTGATTCAGTATCTCTGCAAAGATTTCAGCTGGCAAAGAGCTGATAAAGAGCGTTGCAGATAAAGCAGCTCAGGAGAGAGCTATCAGCAGGGAAACACGGTGATTTATCAATAAATACACAATCCCATGGTCGATTTAAAATACTTGAGTAAGGTGTCTAAATAGTCAGCATCTATTCAGTGTTTATAGACAATATGCTGTTTAATATCTCCGTAAGTGATATGGAAGGCGGGATCAAGTGTACCCTGAAGGAGTTTGCTGATGACACCAAACTGAGTGGGGAAGTGGACATTTCAGAAGGGAGAGCCACCCTGCAGGGAGACCTGGGTGAGCTGGATGACAAAGGACATGTAAGTATTAATCATTAAAAAGGATTTATTTTATGCCTAGGTCACACTGTTTAAAATCTGAGAGTGAAGTATGTGGGTAAGATCAGAGCACGTGTCTGTATCACAGAGTATTCTGGCTCACACCCAAACAAACCCTTAACTCTCCAAATCATGGCTATGCTCCATTAGAGCCCTTCTTGTCACTATGTCCATCATTATTCTCTGGTTGGATTGCACACGATTAGACAGGTTCATTCACACCAAGCAGTTTATTCCAAGGGAGCCCAGCCCATCACTTCCCCTCTGTGCATACCAGCTGAAAACATTGAGTGATAAAGAAAATGTTCCTGTGTATTTTAACAGAAAAGCAGCACACTAATGCAGGAAGAACACAGCTTTCCTTTTCAGATACAAGTTTCCCAGGGAAGTTTCTGGTCTTTAATGTCATTTAAACCTTATGGAAGTGGAAAAAAAAAACCAAAAAAACCAACAAAGTGTAGCTCTGATTTAAAGGATTGGCTCACATTCCTCAAGCGCCTGCCTTTCCAGGCCCCTCTCCTTCCACTCGTCTGCAGAGGTGAGGTTTTGTGATCAGAGGCACTTGTTTGCAATCAGCGTAAATGCTCACATTTACAGTGGGCCTTTAAAACAGCCCATGGCCTTTAGAATCAGAGTTTAAGTGCAAGGGAAAGTCTGCTAAAAGACCTCACAGCCCAGCACAAAATGGATCCCATTGACACGATGTAAACCTACGATGACCCTGTTTATAAGAAACTCAGGAATGATTTTCAACACAGGCTGTTACATTTACCAAAGCTTTTACAAGTTCCTTCAAAACATTCCAGTATTGCACTGAGATTTCCAGAAATGAAAACCAATATTAATTCCGCTATAATTAAAGTACACAAGAGTTGCCAAATAAAACCAATATTTTCACATTTTTCCCTGAGTTTTAAATATGTATTTTTAGATTCCTATATTTCAAAACATGACTTCCTAGGAGATGGTTATTATTTTTTCCCCTGGCTAAGCACAAAGCAATATTAGCATCTCTAGCAGAAAGCCCCGGTAATTGGTTTGACAATTAAAAACACAAATATCAAACCACTGAGGGAAGATTACCCAGGACCAGTAATTTGCAGTTTTGTTTAGCAGGACAGGAAGCTTAAGGGCATTCAACAAAGAGCATAAAATGTACTGTATAATGGCAGTGACATTTTCAGTTATCATTATTGCAAAAGGAAACAAAATACATATTGTCGGCTAACATACCTGCGACAGCTCGTGACCCCAGAGCATTTGTTCACAGAACACATTTTTAGAATTGTCACAGATATTTGGGACACAGTTTCCTTTACTTGAGAAAATTCAAAGCCATACTTGAATCCGGACTTTCTGGAAGTCAACTCTTTGTCCTGTTTTGATCCCAATAATACCCTAAAATAAGGAAATGGCAACTCCAGGGGCTGAAGATCCACAATCTGTGCTGCCGCCTCCAGCTTCTTCAGAGATACACCAGCATACCAAAATACCACGGATGCAAATGGTGCCTTGCTCCCTTGCCACCACCCAAACTCACACACGCCCATAAAAAACAGTCCAAAATGGGTGTTTCCTCCCTTGGGCTTCTAAATATTGAAGATTTCAGTACTTGCGATACCTTTGCAATGGTTTTAACTCTAGGAGAAAGTCATCTAAATTAATATAAAGAAAAATGGTGAGGTGCAGTCAGAACCCTACCTGCAAATAGCTAATCTACAAAGACAGCCTAGCCAGCTGCTCCATCACATTTTCCTCAGGAAGAAATCATTTTGGAATAGCAGTAGCAGAAGAAGAATAAAGATTTCACAGGGAAAAATCCAAGGAATCCAGCTAAGAACATTGTACACAAAAGAAAGATATTTTCTTTGTTTCCACCATTTTGACAGAACCAGACAGTGCCTGACGGAAACAAGCACTCATCTCAGTCTCTAAAGAACATAAAGCAGATCAAGATTTCCAGTTTACATGTCTGCCCAATCCAAAATGGAACAGAAATAAAACAATTTTTGTGTCTTATATGTGCTACAGGAATGTAGAAATTTGCTGTGACTATTGCCGGTGATCAGAAATGCTTTTGCATTTACTTTTTGGGGTACAGATGTTCGTTTCTTGATTTGGTTTCTCTTTAGAACATCATTGGAAATCTTTTTGCCGCACTTTTTGCTCTTTTTGCTCCACTGTTCTTTTTTCATATTGGCCTCATTAGCTTACTATTCGGTGTGGTGGCAGAGGTTTTTTTTTATATTCTTTGCTCATGTTCTATCTTTAAATAACGAAACACTGGCATTGTGAGGTGCCTGGAAAGATAACAGCCAAAACAGAACTGCGGCATTCCACATCCGCTGCTGTGGGGAACCAGAGCCGCTTCCCTCCCTCCCATCAGAGCAGCATTTTGGTTAATTGTGCCTAAGGATCTGGTCCTCAGTTCACATCTGATATAAAGTAAATCTCACCGCTGAGATCTTCCTGGGCTAATAAAAACAACCTTATTTGGTTTGTGCTGTGAGATTGAGTTTCTTAAATACCAGCTCAGCCCAAGGACAGAGCGCGGGGGGAACGCGGAGCATCCTGTGCGTGGTCTATTGATCTGTGCTCCAGCCTCCTGAGCCTCTGCAGCTCAAGGCAGGACACAGAGCCAGCCTCGTGCATCAGGGCTGATTAAGGATCCTGGCTGCTTATGAGGAACACTTAAGGAAGAAATTGGGCCAAGGATGTCAGAAGCTTGAGGGGGGAAAAAAAAGGGAATGAAAGAATAGAAAATGAAGTGTGAAAATAGCAGACAAAGATATAAAGGGGCAAAGACAGTGATGAGTCAGGTGAGCTACGAGGATGAAAATTACCTTGAAAAGAATTAGAGGGCATTAGAGATTGGAAAAGAAGCACATTTTTAAAGTTCGCAGTCTCACCTTCATTTGGGAGATTCTGGTTTTGAAGAGAGAGAAAGAGATTGAGGGTAGGAAGAGGTAAATAATGAGTTCACACCTAATTTACTTGTAAATTGTCAGCAATAAAAAATCCAACTAAAAAACTCAGAATGCAGTTGGGATCTTCTATAAGGCTACTGTAAAAATGAGGAAGGGGCATTTGGGACTTACATTTCATTTACCAAATTCTTAATTATCCTTGCCTTCACTCTCCATCTATGCAGCAAACCACTTTGACATGAGCACTTACACTGCCCTCCACCTGAAGGCTCTACAGCAGCTGCTACTAAAGCCAGCAGGATTCCCTCCTTTCTGCAGGGCACGTAGTCCACAGGCATTTCATCCATCACTAGTAGTACCCCATTTCGACATCAACAAAATGGCTGATGATTTGAGGTCTGCTCATGGAGTTATAGATGTAAAGGCCCAGGTTGCAAAGTTTAGGTTCTGAGCGTGAGGTACTGCACACACAGAGGTTGTGTCAAACAGATAAGTGAAGGGTGGATAATAATAATTGCAGTAACTTGGTGAAAAAGCATGCAAGGCACAGGTAAAATTGTACTTCTCTAACTCACCCTTCTTCTCCAGCTCACACTCTCAAAATAAGAGTACTCATCTCCCTGAGAGAAGTGAAATTGTCATAGAATGAGAATCACAACAATGCCAGCCACAGGGATCAGAGTGCCAAAGGTGAGAAAAAAAGAAATGGTAATGAACTGCAGACAGATGACAAGAATTCTCCAAGAGACCTATTACTCCACTGCTGGCTGGCCTACAAGGAGACTCGCTCTGCTGACAACCTCCAAGGGCAGCCAAGAATGTCAAGCCCAGCACTCCTGCCAGCACTCCTCCTTGCTCAGCTGATGCACCAGGCTGCCCAGGAGCCACCAAGCCCCACTTTCCTGCAGCTATCATACAACATCCTTGCCAGGCACTTCCAGTTCTGCTCCCACAGAAAAAACACACGTTGGTCTTCAAGGCTTCTGCACCACCAGTGTCCTTCATAAATATGCATTTGTTCAACTCATTTGTAAAACAGACAATTCTTTTTATTTTTAAGAAACAGCTTTGAGGAACAAGTTTAATAGGAAGTTCGTAGAGGCAGGGTTTGATGAGGGATTCCTCCAGGCCCTGATAGGATTTAAACCGTATTAATGCTCTTGCTCAAAGGTAATAAGCTCTCCAAAACAGGCACTCTGCCTTCCTGCATTAAGAATAATACTCTGACTATCCCAGGGATTATCTAGTACTAAGAAAACAGTTATTGAAAATCTATACTAAATCATTCAGACCTTAAATTTTGCCCATTTTGTAAGACAAATTGCATTTTTGAATGAAAATTAAAAGCATTTTAGCCTACCCAGACGAAGGTTTCCGTTGGAATCTCCATCATAATTAACAGTTAGAAATGAAAAGCCTTTGCTTTTCAGTTAGGTATTGGCCTAAAAAGCAATCATCAGGGTCTCCAGCAAAAACTCAGACTCTCCTGCTGGAAACACAATGAAAGAGTAACTCTATCTTGTGACTTTAGATGTTTGCATTCATAATATCTGAAGAACAGAGATATTTAGTTTGGCAATTTTGGTTTTTTCTCTTTTTTTTTCTCTTTATTTGCAAGAGGTACAGCCTTTTAAAGATTTTTTTTTTTAAGACTTTTCAGCTTTTTGAAACTCATAGATATTGTGATTATTCACCTGAGGGCTGTGATCCTGCTGTTCATGGACAAGGGAGACAATGGAAGAGCTGGAATTCTGAGTTCTTCCAACAATGAAGAGGTTCCCTACTTACTACAAAGGAGGAGTAGAAGCTGCCTTGCCACTAAAACTTTCCCACACTGAAACTCGAGTTGAAGAACATCTGCACAGGGTTTGTTTCTTTGTTATTGCAATTCATCCTCATTAGCAAGTTTGTTTTCTTGATGCATCACATGGAAACACACGAAAATTTACCCAGGAAAACTGGTACAAGATCTGCTACAAAGCACCACCAAAACAGGAAGCAGGCACAGCTCAGCATCATTCACCTTCAGTGGTTTCTTCTGTCTTTCCTCTTCTGTTGAGGGGACAGAAAAGGTTTGGGAAGAAATAAAAATGTTTAAGAACAGATAGGTGTTTCCCTCTACTCTCTCCCCAGACCCCTGCAATCGTGCTTGGTGAAGTGCAACTTTCAATTGGCCAAATCCCTGCTGGAAGCGTCTCCTGCTGCCTTGTCTTGTTTGTTTGTCCTTCACCTTGTTCCTCGCCCATAATTTATGTGCTTACTTTCTGCAGCCTGCAGAGCACTCATCCCCTTTTCTGAACCCTGGTGCAACGTGACATTTTCAGCTCTGAAGGCGGCCTCCAGATTGTTCTACTTCTGAAACTGATACATTTTTAGTAGTCACATTTCCTTTTCTCCCCTCCTGATTTATTTCTCTCCTTTATTTCATTCCTCCACCCTCTTCTATATGACCTCCTTTTATATGGATGACATCTGTGGATGCAAGAAATCCTCAATAACTTTGGTGCCTGGAAGCAGAGACACCTATTTGTCAGGATCACACGGCATCTTCTCCATTAGAAGTACAAACTTACATTTCAGGCAAACAAAGTCTTCTCTCCCTTCAAGACAGATAGAAGATGTCACGTAGAGGCCAAAATAACTGTTCATTCTTTCTCCTTCTTTATCATTGACACAAAAAAATGGGCTTACAGGAACCTAAACTCCCAGTAGAAATATTCCTATTAACTACTTTATTTTTATTACTCAAATATTTGTTGCTGCAGCACTTAAACCTGATCAGTCTCTTCTTTCAGCACCTCAGCAAACTCACTAAAGCAAAACTCAAATATGAGATCAAGGTCTCATATCTCAAACAAAACTTTCACAGATCAAAGCTGAACTCCTAAATTAGGTCACAGAAGACCCATTACCTTACTGACACACAAAAAAACCACCTCCAAAACAAAAGGTCAACATTTTACTCTGCAGACGTGGTATCACTGCCATCAAGAGCTGTGATTTTGGACCTGATGTGAGCTTTTTAGAAAAATTAGTAATTGATTTTATCATGAAAATTGCTTTTATTGAGGTTAAAATATGCTCTAAGAACCGTTTGCAATGACTCAGATGAGAAATTCAATGACTTTATGCAAAACTGGAATGAAAGGATTAAAATAAAATATTACAGTCAAACCTCAAAGAGAATTCAGACAGGCAGAATTTAACCATACCAGGTGGACCTTGAGCTGAATTCCTTTAAGCTGGAAGCTCCTCTGTTGCAAAAATAATTTTTAAAGTATCCTGTCCTCTTAGCTCAACACTGTTAACTTGCACAAAGGTCATGCACCTTGCAAACCTCTATCAATTAAAACCTACTTTAGATCACAGCAGTTTTGAGCCGGTCAATTATCGTTTTACCTCCTCATTACTGAATGTGCTACCTGTGTCTTCATCTGTAATTCAGACACATACTTGGAAATCTTACTTCTTCCCTTTGGAAATCATCACCTTCACTGAGATAAACTCACCCCTGATAGATAACAGCTCTGTTAGCACCTAGTAATCTAGATCAGATTATTAGATTAGGGCTGAATGTGCATTAGTATAATAAGACAGAAATCTATTTCAAACAGAGTGCAAACAAGCCCTACTTTAGAAAATAAATGAATGCAACTCATCTTTGAGTACTCCATTCAGAAGAAAACAAAGATGATCTGCTGATAAAGCCTGGAGGAGAATGCGATTTGTGGAATGGGCAGAGGTCCAGAAAACATTACATCTTGCTGGTCCTTTCCTCCTTTCTTTATAATAAGATCATCCCTGAGAGCAAACATACACATATACATTAATTATAAATAAAAATAAGCTGCCTGAATTACCATGCTGGAAAAAGATCCTAACTCTGCTTTGAACACAGTATATAAACAGTGGTCCAACTTTCTCAGCTTTCTGGAGCCTTTCTTTCATAAATTTATGCAAAAAGAAGACATGAATCTTACTATAAGCCTTTCCCCAAAACTGTTTCTAGGGGTTTTTGCTTTGGGATCTTCCTGTTCCATTCTATAATCTCTTCTGCCCCAAAGGGACTCTTCAACTCTTTATCCTTGCTCAAGTTAATAGGGCTCTGAGGATTTAGCAGAATAATTCTTCATCTCCAGGAAGGGCTCAATAGTTTCAAAATGTGATGACTTAAAAATACTCCTTTATCCACCGACAAATTTCTTGCATTTCTCCCTCTCCCACACTAAAACAGAAAAGTCATCTCAATCCATTCTAACTGCTGGATCCATTTCTCAGTTCTACAAACTACCAAGAGAGGCTTCTGAGCTGCAGTGTCTTCGGCTGAGATATATGGCAGGGAATGCTTCCTTCTCCTCAACTCACTTTTTTGGTTCATCATTGGGATTAGAGGTCTCCTGCGTCTTGATTCCTCTGGACAGGACAGCCAGGAGGATGCTGGAGGAGAGCCATGGAATACTCTTGCATCGTTCAAGCAAAAGAGCTCGGCTGTGAAACCTCTGCCCTGTAGTCTAAGTATAACCTCCGACCACATAAATCAGATATAACATCAAATATTCCTTGAATATTTAATATATATAATATATATATAATATCTTGATTTGGTGATAGATGAAGACTGAAGATAAAAAGAGAAACGGACCTCCAGGCGGCCTCTCCTGGTGAGCACCCATAGTTCAGACTCACTCAAATGTCTTACCCTGCACTGAAAATAGCAGGCTTGCAGAGCTGATATGACTTCAATGACTCCTTAACGTTATATTATTTAAATAAAATTGGAATATAATGTAAAAATAATTCAAACATAACTTCTTATTATTTAAATTCTTAATATTCTTGATTTTCTCAAAATCCCTGCTAGTTAACAGGACTGCTTTTCTAATTTTGTAAAACTCTTTGTGCTTTGAGTCTTCATTCAGAGGGATCACAATCTTCTACTCTTCTACTTGCAATTCTGCTGGAGTCTTACGAGGAAATCGAAACCAGACTTGAAAAAAATATTTCAACTGCCAATTAAACGTTGTGAAAAGATAGTTTAATCTCAAAGGACGAGAAGTTGACAAAGTCATTGTTTAATGTGTTTAGATACAAAGCTAAAAGAAATTTGATAACAGCAATAAGGCACTTCCAAGAATATCGTTACCATGAAATAATTACATCCCAATAGGATTAGGGGTAATCAGCCACACTGTGCCTCAGTACACCTCGGGGGGTGATTATCTTACCATAACAACACCACCCATTGTGCTGCACTGCTTAAATGTGCTCTGATAAAACAACATACTTTTAAAGTTTGTGTAGCTGTTCGTGTCAGCAGAGGAGCAAGTAAATTATAGTAATCGCGTATTTTCTTTTCCCCAGTAAATTCGTGTTTGAAAAAATTTAAATCCCACTGGAAATTTGCAAACTTATTCATTATAAAAATATGTTCGGCATTTAGACTGCAACATAAATAATCAGAATTAGGACATTCACATTTATCTTGGCAGCCTGTACTTCTTTTACGCTGTTGTGGCTTTAACTTGTGCCACCATTTTAATGTTATTTAAATATGGAATTGTACTTAATGTGTTTATGAATTGCTAGAATGAAAGGAAATAAAGAAATGATTCATAGACGATTACGAGCCACACAGAATATTATTTATTTACTTAAATGACCAAAAAATAAAGCAATAAATCTTAGTCTCTCAAATAAATGAAACTATTATGCCTGATTGAATGTATTTATTTATACTAATAAAAAATAATACCTCCACAGGTATTACTTGACTGTTATTTGTTATGTGCTGTCAGTCTGTTAGGAAATATAAAATCAAATAAAAATGCGTGCAAGGACAGGAGTTTGACAGGATTATTTTATACAGTAGAGTGTTGGGGCACCAAAGGGGTTCTGCTGATTTCTTAAATCTGTGCATGGCAACCCAGGGCTCAAACCCACCTCTGAGACTGGACCAGTACGGGCACCATTTCTGCCACCACAGGTAAGGGATTCTGCATCATTTACCAACCACTACAGAAAGATCTGGTGGTGGCAGTTTATTTGTTCTGTGGATATTCAGGGAATTCATGAGATCAAACCAACTTGTCTCAATTCCTTTATTACCCAAACACACCCCTGGCACTTGAGTTTGCAGACTCAGCTTAAGAAAAAACAACTTATCCCGGGCACATGGGAAGCCTTGGCATTGGAGAGGCACAATGAGTGCAAACAATAAATTACAAATGAAAAGAGATTTATCAAGAGCAGCGACAACTCAGAGAAAGATCATGTTTTGGTCTTCCTGACCTTTCTGAAGACTGACTTCCTGGCTTATTACCAAGAACTTTAAAGACTCTTATAAATGGTTGACTCAGCTATTCTAGAAATTAATTATGCAGGCTAGAGAGGGAACTTAGCTGACCACATATACTACCATCCTTTGAATCACTATTTTGCTTTGAATTAAAAGTCAAAGGGAAATTAAAATGGTTCTCTTTATGACTTGAGGAATTTTAAGGAATTTTAAACCCATAATTGAAAGACAAATATAAAAATCTGCATTTTTATAGCACATCCCTCAAGAATCACAACAAACAGTTAAGGTATGGGATCTCCATCTTACAGATAATAAAACGGAGGCAAGGGGACAATAAAGAACAAGTGCACCCAGAAAACTTACTGCCTTTTACTAACAGAAACATCCATTAATACATCCCAAGACTACGTTCCATTAGTAATTACTGCATCATCTCATTTTCACACTAGTTTCTGCTAGAAAAACTTATCTTTCAAGAGCAGTAGCATTTCAATGTTCAGGAAACCAAAGTGAGAATAAATAATGAAAACATTCTTCTCCCAAATGCTCTGTCTTCTTTCATAGGGCCCCTCTGAATTCACCTATTTTCTGTTCATACTGAGAACATCTAAATAAAGGTGCTAATGCTGCATGTTTGAAGAGAATCAAAGCTGAAATCAAAGAACAAAATGTCTTACTATGAAGGCACCCTTCAATCTGTTCCGTGCCATTTTGCAGACAAAGAAATAAAGCCTCTGCACCATCAATAGGGCTTTGTTTAAACTCTGCATCACAGACTTGTGAATCTGCTGTCATAACTGCTCCAAAATTTCTCCTACGGTCAGCCAAAATCAATGGTCAAATTAGAGGTTTCCAAAGGATTTTTTTCTTTTCCTTCTGAAAACTATTTATTTCGAGGGTTAATCACTGCTGTTTAAATCTCACAGTGGAACTAGTACATACACATGAAACAAAGGAAAAATGTTGCTTTACCTATTTGGTTTTTTCTAATACCTGTAACTGCAAGAGTGTTTGAAATCAACAGCTATTTTGGGCTTTGTGTGCTTTTCATCAAATTGCAGTCGGTAGAAATTTTTTCCCTAGTGATCTTCAAAACTCTGATATATGTGTCATAAAAATCTATTCATAATTCAATATCCACATTAGCACCAGTGCCATTTGGGAATACATCATTTCGACAAGGACTCAAAACACTTACATAAGGATGACTGGATGAGAAAGATTTCCTTTCTGGTTAGGCACAACAGGGCAGATCTTAGTCTGCTTCATTTCTCCTCGCAACAGGCATGAAGCCAAAAAAGAAAAAAAAAATCCAAGCAAACAAAATAAAAGAAAAAGAAAGAAGGCCAGTGTAATTAGCTACCTTGAAATCCCTTGCAGGGACTGGAAATACTGGGTGCCCAAGGAGAAAATGGGTGTTTGGGAGGATCCTGAGCCCAGCCACTTCTGGGTTCCACTATTAAGAGTCACAACACCAGTTCAGAAATTGAGGACGAACTGAAGAAAATGTCAGAGGGTCAAATCCTACCTTCTGCTGGTGTAGGTGCCCACGATACCTGAGTTTCTTCATGAACCAAGCAACCTCTGCCTCACCTGAGTGTGGTCTGTTCCTATACTGCTCCTGCTGGAGGGTTCTCTATATTCAGTGCATTCCACGGACCCTTCTTTGTCTAAACCAGGGTTCTCACCTTCGGGTCCCCTTATAAACTAAAGAATTTTAACATGTCCCTTAGCAGACAGAAGGAACTGGGTGAAGGATGGATTCTTACAGCTCTGCTAGCACCATATTTCACTTTGCAGAGCCAGGCTCAAGCTTCTCCTTTTTCCATGCCAGAAGTACATAAATTACTCTGTTAATCTTCTCATCTGCTTGTCCATCCCAGCTTTTGATCTCCCTCCCACTGTCTGTACTTCCTTCTCTCCCCTTTTCCTCTGGCCATTGCCATGGAGCAGTCGTGTCCCCCTGTACAAACCTGGGAGAATTTCACTTTCACTGGTCCCGTTGCTTCTCAGCTGACCATTTTTTTAAGTTTGTTGGATTTCTCGCCTACAACAGTTGATTAGAGTTGTTCTTTTCGTTTCTCAAACCAGATCCAGTCCAATGTAGCTCTTAACTGCCATTAAAATAGCTTTAACATAGTCTCTAAAAACCTGAATTAGCTTCCATTCTTCATTTGTGAATGTCTCTGTCCTGCAATCAGCCTTTCTCTTGAATTCTTGTCATCCTTTGACTCTCTTGTGATCCTGTCACCTCAGAGTTTTTATTCCTTCCCCTTCTTTACTTTTTAATGAACATTTCTACCCTTCTTCCAGCTTCCTTGGTGGTTCCATGGAGCACATCCATGTGCACCCTTTTCGTTCCTATCTCACCCTTTATTTGGATAACACCATCAGAACCACAAACTCTGTTATTGCTTTCAGGCTAATGCTTCACAGAACTGCTTCCCAGCTCAGACAGATGTGCCTGGACACTCTCTTTCTGGCATCCTCCACATGCCAAGAAGTCACCCAAAGGCCAGGAAGTTTTCAGTTCAGTCCCGGAGGACCCTTACATCCAACACAGACACCAGCAGCATCCTCACATGCCCAGCCCACGCGCATCATCTCTGACTCAAACCCTATCCCTGCTTCTCACATCCAGGCTGACTCCAGGAGGTCCTTTGTCTTATCTGAAGGCTTTCTTGTGCATCCACATGCTCAGGCTTTCATCTGGGATCCCAGTGTGGAAAGAAATCAGATGGTGCTCTGGATCAGCACAACTTTTTGCAGTCTCGTTGTCTGAAGCACCAGCTGCAGGCAGAGCTCTTGGGGGAGGAGTGATGCACAGATTTTTAAGGTATATATTTTGTTTGTATATAATACAGCTTGTCAGATCAACAGATGCCCCAGACACCCCGACGATCTCTCTGCTGAGATATTTCAAAGCTGCATCTTGTTACCAAAACTTTATTTTAGTGCTTTATCTCTTGCTGGATATTTCTTCACATGATGCAAAAAAAAAGGAATGAAGCTTTAAGAGTGAAAACACACAGTCTCCCTAAACTCAAAAGCTTCCCAAAAGATTCCACAACTGCTAACAGCAACAGTGGCTACATGTTTTTCTTCTCATTTCATCCAGCATGGGTCTCTTTCCACAGCTCACTGCCTGTATCTTGCTTCTCAAAATTAAAAAAAAAAAACCAAAAAACAAAAACCAAAAACTTGTTTTGGAGTAAAGAAGCACTTAGGACTGCTGTTAACATTTCTTCAGTATTCTAATGAACTTAATAAGCTCCCATGATGCTCCTTATAATGCAGAGAAACCTTCAAAAATATTAAAGTGACTTTGTTTACTCCAGCAATAAGGAGTCTTTCAGGTGGCTGGGGCAATACATCAATATTACACTTGTTCTTTAGTGCTGGAAAGGAGCTCACCAGAGGAAACAATTATTCACTTTGAAGCTTTTTAATATTTCTGAATGTGACTCAATTACATAATTCTGCCTGTACATGTATTTTTTGTTTCACCTGAAATATCACTTGATTTATGATGAAGTCATATTTTCTCACCCAGTTCTAATTTCATTTATACCACACTTACAAGTTCTCTGTAATTCAGTGAAAGTTTCAGTTTGACACCATTCCTCCGACACCAAAACGAGCTCCACAAGCTAATGAAGTCCCCTGACTCTGCCAAGACTTTTGAGATAAAGAAATCTTATTTTTTAAATATTGTTTTTCCTACACGGGATGTAGACCCCCAAGAAATTATTTTGAAGATTTTAAACAAATAAAAGAAAATTATGCAAATTATTAGAGTAAATGCATAATAATCCTCATATCCTATTTTCAAAAACTATCCTTATTTAGAACCCATGTGATATACACAATTTCATAGCATCTGCATGAGTAATTCTGAAATAATCATGACATTAAATATTATATATGCTTCTATTCACTACATATAATTTTCTGAAGTATTCCCAGCATTGCATAAGTAACAATTTGAGATAAGACTTCAGCTGAAATGAGCTTTTTGTCACCATCAGAGCAATAGATGGGGCTTGGCAAGACTGAGTCTGCTCCCGGTTCTGCCAGTGGTTCACAGGTTGATTTAATCAGTGAATCACCTCTCTTCCCCATCTATAAACAGGAAATATGCTACAGCCCCCTCTGTAAGGTGTTTTGAAATCCAATGACTATGCAAGTGAATATTTCACATATCAATCTCGTGGTTAATTGAATGTTTGAACTCTAAGGGTAACTGAATTTGCATAAGTAGCTGTTTATGGAATGTAACTGAATCAGAATTAAGCACCTACCTCAGATACACTTTTAAATAAATTTTAGAGAGGTAAATTATTTTATTAAATTTTGAGGTGAGAAAGTAGATCATGTTGCTGACAGGAATTACTATAAACTGCCTGATTCTATCAAAATCTGTAGAAATGATAAGAGAAATTAAAACGTTGAAATGGGCACATTAGCAGTAACAAGAGACTTCAAATTACCAACTAATTGGGACAGAGGGAAAAAATGAACAACATCAAAAGAAGCAGTTTGTAGACTGAGTTGTTCCTAACAAGGAATCCTGGATGAAGCTGGAGCATGGGACAGCTGAACAAAGGGCACCTGTGCTGTGGGCACACACCCCAATCCCACAGGGTAACTCACGGGCTCCAGCCACGCTGGCTGGGAGCAAAGGGCCTGATCACACGGAACAGTTCACAGCTTGCTGTGGTTTTGCTCGTGATCAGGAGATTTAATGCAAGGAATCGTTTGCTTTACTGGCTCTGATGCCTTATCAGGCCTCCTAGACGAGACTAGACAGAGTAAAGGAACAAAAGTAGGGATTTATTTGAAGGGCCTTCAAGGTACACCCTGGGGAGCCAGAGGCTATTGCCAAGATGGACCCCAAGATGGACGACAGGTCACGGTTTTCCACACTTTTATAAGTTTGGTTCATTTGCATATCAGGGTCAATTCTCTAATTAAAACCCCAGTTAAATGATGTAATTCCCCTTAGCTACCCCCCCTTCAGAGACTCCTTGGTTTACACCCCTTGGGCTCAGGATGGTCCAGGTGTCCTTGAAGAGCAGTCTGGAGAGGCTTTGTTGTGTCTAACTAGCATGAGAGAGCAGAAAGTAACAGGCTACAAGAAGCTTCAAAGTTGCACACTAAGCAGTACAGAGTTTAAAAAATATAAAAGTTAAAACCTAAGGCATCAGCTCAAGACTCAGGGAGCCTTCTGGGAATCAGCACAGACCTCCTTATTCCCAGGGATCCGGCCATCAGCAAGGCGATCCTTGCTTTTGTCACTCCCAATCTCCAGTGGAACACAAGGAATCACCATCATCCTCTCCACACACATTATTTACTCTTCTGCACTGTTTATTTTGCATTGCCAGCACCTCCTTTTCAGACACTCCCTACAAAAATATTAAACTACAATATTTAATAAATCTCCAGGAACAATTAAAAAGCTTGGTTAGGAAGTCTCACACGTTACAGGAATACGTCAGCTGCAGTGTAATCACACCAGCTGGATCTTACTCTGCCTTTCCACAGGGACTGATGTTTCCCATTATGATCTTGTGTTTTGGAAATTAATAATGTTAATCTGGAAAAATAAATATAGTTAGCTAATAGCCTATTTGGTGATTAATTTACTGATAGCTCAGTTGTATGGGTAATTGCTTACATTTGTATAATGGCAGATTACGGTCTGAAACCTTCAGATTCCAACAGGCTGCTCTTTTACAATACTAAAAAAAAAAAAATTAAAAATAAATAAGAAAATAGATGAGGGAAGATAGAAAAAGATCCACACCATCCATTGGCATGGAAATGTTACCAGAGAAAAGGACTTTGCTACCTCATCAGTATCATTTGATCAGGAGAAGAGAAGCTTTGGGAAGTAGAAGACCACTTTGAAAAGAAAAAGACTCACATATTCTTCTTTTGCTAAACTGGGTGTACCCCTGGAAAGTATTTCTTCTGAAATAAGCATCAGTCCTTTCTAACTGCAGATTTTGATATTCTTTTTTCTATGCTTCAGCTTCATAATCTTCTAATACTCTTAAAGGAAGAGGTTGTGGATTATCATGCAGTCAAAGCCAGAAGGTTTTTTCTTTCCATCTGCTTCTACCACACTCTCGTTTTATAGAAAATCATTTTCATCACATCTTCTTTCTTTAATATTACTGTCTGTTTACTTCCTGAAAACAAACTGAGAGAAAAAAAAAAAAAAGAACAAAAACTAAATATTCCACAAAATTCTTATTTCAGAAAAGCGCCTGGAGCACCGAAGAACCACGCTTGGGAACTCACATGGAGGATGAGCAAGCATTTAAGTCACTGAACCTGCAGCTGGGGAGATGCAGCAGCAGCTCCAGTTTCCTTTCTGACCTTGGGCGAGTCACCCACTTGTCTGAACGCTTCAGTTCCTCTCATTCATGGAAAGAGGATGACAATATTTCATTAAATGTGGGACTTCAAGAAAAATATTAGAGAAAATTCTACATTAAAACCTCTTCAGCTCCATGGAACACATGTTAAAAGCACAAATCCCAGCACAAATTTCATAAAGAGTATAGAGAGTTCTTTTAAATGTGAAAGAAAAATTTCGGGATATGCTGCACAATTTCCCTTCTTAAAGGAATTTTAGCGGAACAATCCTTATTTTTCATGTTAACAAATCTCAACTGCCACATTTTTATACAAATGATGTAGAGAAACAAGGAAGGCATAACACAGGGAAAGCAAGTTATTCAGTAAAGGGAGAGCACCAGTGATTTAGTAGAGACATAAGGTGGAGATTCCTTAAGAAGAAATAAAGAATCAAACACTTTGAGGCATAAAGTTGTTCTAAGGGAAGGAGAGAAGGCAAATGTTACAAAGGATATGTGACTTTCTATGACACATATAAAAAATGACCAAAAAACTTGGACTAAGAAAACCAGGCAGAAAGGGATTTAAGACAGAATATAACTTTTTTTTCCAGCAAGACCGTAAAAATTTAAGTTCAAAAAAAAAAAAATCAAATGGCTTGCAACGAGAACAAGCAGTAAACATTATGAATTTTTAAAATGTGTTTGAAGGATGAGAATCCTGCCTGAGAACAGAGAGAGCAGAATGGCTAATTAAAGCTGCCAAGCAAATGCAGTGTCTGGGCTGTTTCCTCACGCTGGTCTCAGACACCCCACGTTCCTGTACCCAGTGCAGCAGGCAGGATGCTGGGCTTCACTCAAAATGCTCTTTATTCTGGCAGCATAGAGCTCATTTCTGTCAGGGCTGGGTGTTTGCACTCTGCAGTGTCCTGTTCCACATCGGCTGCCAAGCACTGTCCAGCTCTGCTGCACACACAGCACTGCTCCCCCAAAGTTCTGCAGCACGGGCAGCAGCATCCCATGAGCCACCCAAGTTTCATCTTCTGTTTGTTGCCAAACACCAATCTTCTAGTTTTAAAAGAATTTCCCACTGAAGTTTTCTAGGAACTGATTGCTTTGTACCGAGAGCAGATGGAAACAGCCGGTAGGGGTAAGCTTGCAGAAAGGTTTTCCAACGCAGAGGGCAATTCTTCATTCACAGACGATTTTTCAAAAATCCACAAAAGTTATAGAAATTTTCCATTCTTTCCTCTAAGGATAGTTTTGATTACCATCTACGAGTTTGAGGGTGAAAAAAGTAGGAATAAAATTTAAAATCCCAGCTCCACTGTTTCTTTATTTTACTAAGGGAAGAAAATCAACTGTATACCATGTCACACTGTTCAGCTGGCAGGAATATCGTAAATATACTTGTAATATTCCTACAAGTTCATAATTTTAATGTCCCAAGTATCTGAATTTTGGAGACTGAGTACCTGGGCTTCTGAAGTCAATTGGGAAAATCATCAAAGAATTCAATTAGGAAAAAAAGAACTGTAATTGTTGCTGCTGGCATTCACTCTGGATTTAGTTCCCTGCATTCACTAGACCACAAAGGACTATCTAAAATTGCTTAAGTTTGGTTATATTAAAAAAAAATCTTTCTTTTCTGGTTCCATTAAGCAATCTCAATTTTGCAGGATGTAACAGTGAAGTTTGCACATTACGTTCCTGGAAGCTCAATTTTCTATTCACTGGTTGGGGGGAAAAAAGAGGACGAAAGTAGTTTTCACTTGGAAAAGAAATAACCAAATGACAGTTCTGTGTACAAATGTATGCTACAAAATGTAATTTTTGGGTGGCTTGACTACAAGAAGAAGGGAGGTCAAAGATGCTATTAAAGAAAAAGAGGATCTATCTCTAGGCCATTTAAATAATAACGTGCAATTGCTTCTCGTGGTGTGTTTCCTAATGTCTCATTCATAAGAGTTTGAAGTAATGAGATTTCCACAGTTATCTTTTGAAGAATATTCCGTAATCCAGTGACTGAAGCCAGACTTGAGTCAAGGTCCTGCAAGAGTTACACACCCCTGAAACAAGAGAGAACTGGGAAATGCAAGACTTTAAAGGCTTAGCCCTTGGTACCTCATTCCCAGTTAAAAGAGAGGAAATACCAAAAGAGTAAAATAGGGGGAGAATGCAAAGCCAATTAATTAATTAATTAATGATAATTTATATTTTTCTCTGGAGGCGTAGGTACGCCACTAAAGTGAATCACCTTAAGTACCCCTCACAAAGGAAGCAGATTTTGGTTGGCTGGGGAAGAGTTGTGCAAGATCAGAGAGAAAAAGGCAAAGGAAAGGTCACACTTCAACTCATCCATGGTTAGTGAGCGTTCAGAAAAGCTAAAGTGGGAAATGGCCTGAGCAGCCTAAGGCCAGCAGAATTATGGATGTGCTCCTGGAAGTCCAGCACACCAGTAAGAACTCCAGGCTGTCTCCTGGCGTGATCCATGGCTGTGCTGCAAAGCTTTAATCCAAGCTAAATTCAAGGGGAAATGGAACCTCTCAGAAGCCTTACAGGGCAGATAACTGGAAAGTTTTTTTGGTGAAAAAAAAAGTAGGAGGAAATCTGGCACATTCGCAATTTTTGTATGTTACTGGAGCATTCAAATGTGACCTAAAAATTTGTATCTGACCCAGAGGAAGGTCTTTACATTGGCTTCATAATTATTGATGCCTGTAGTTAAGCATGTTTAGGATTTTCTATTCAGTGTCCAGTTTTTCCTTGCACCTAAATCTCTCTCGGAGTAACAATGGAAAATTTCCAAATGGGATGTTTATTTTTGGATCTTGGTTGATTTTTTTTTCACCTTGAGTAAAGCAGCTGAGCTGCTTTATTGGGAATAGGTCTGGTGAAACCATGCTTTTTGCATGTTAACATTTGGGACAGTCTTATCTAATAAGTCTTATCTTTCCTGCTTGGAAGCAGAGACTGAGTTTTTAGCAGAGGGACAAATCGCACAGAAGGAAAACCCTGTTGCCATACCATTAAACTATTCAAGTCTGGCCGCATTTTCAGGCTCTGAAAATATTTGCTCACTTAGGAACCCACTGGAATTTCATAGCTAATTTCTCAGCTCACTGCCCTATACCCTCACAGCTCCTTCAGTCTGAGTGGACATTGCCTGCAGAGCTTCTTGCCCGCGCTCGAGCAAGCCCTGAGCAGTCCCAGCGCAGTGGGAACTCCGTGTGCTCTTCCACGCAGCTGCTCCTTGGAGAAGACAAATTCTCCTGTCAACAACCCTCGCACAGTTGGATGGAAAGCAGTCAGTTCACCTCTTCTCTACAATTAGTGCTTCCACCCTGTCCAAGGGCAAAAGGGTCAAAGCCAGTCTGGGTTGGGATGCAGAGTGGAATTATATATATATGTGCTTTAAATGTATGTCTGCAAGTAATTTTTAATATATACATTTACCATATACTATACCCATACCTATATAAATACCTTTGAGACCTCCATTACAAGACACTACATCAGAAAAAAAAAATTATTAGGGTTGTAAAAATCGATTTCTCCAAAAATAAAAATGTCAAAATGAGAACTGCACTTGGACATTTCTTTAGCTCCCATAGACATAGAGCTCCTGATACAACTTCTATGTACATGACTGTATTTATTTTTAAAGACAGGAGTTCCACCTCGTTCAGAAGATAAAGTTGTGAATTCAAGCACAGACAGCCGAGGTTTGATTTGCAAACAAGCGAACCCTCACCTCTATAACTGAGGCCGAACATGTAGCATGCTACTGAAGACACATTACTCTGCAAAAACTGAATGTGAGTCATTTCAAACTGGGTTTACAGCATTAACACTCCCTTTTAATCCGTGTCCTAGGTCATATTCACACAGGGACCAACACTGCCTCACCTTGCAGGGGTGTCATGCTAATTAATTTAGCTACAACACTGAAAGCATGATGCAAAAGCACTAGGAGACTATTTATTTGATTTGTTGGTGCAAGGCTTCAGGAGCACTCAGTAAATAACCAAAGAAAAAGGACTAAAATAGATACTGACCGAGTACTTATTCAGTAGGAACTCTGTATGCTGAGCAAAGCAAAGCTTATCTGGAACTAGGAAAGGGGTGATTTGAAGTTTCATAGGTGACTTTGATCCTGGGACTTCTAAGTGCTTGACTTACTTGACTTTGTACTCTGAGCTTTTTTTTTCCCCCCCTTAAAATTAGTATTGGTTTGGCAAGGTCAGTTTTATGTAAATTGGACTAATTTAATGATACTGGGTGGAATTCAGACTAGAATGTAGAAAGCCCCCTACAACACAGATGAAATTTAAAGGGTTCCTTGTTGTAATTAAAGGTGTGCTAAATTGTTATAGAAGAAAATCTGTCTGGAGAGAGCATAATGACCGTCCTTGTAATGAGTGACTCCATAATGTCAAAGTCACCTGCCCACACAGGCAAAAGAGTAAGAAAGGCAACCATACATGCATTTAACATCTCCATTTCCTTGGTGATTTCTGTTCTATCAGCAAACAGTGTTCTAAGTACCCTTATTACTCAGAAATAATCAGAACTGTTGCCGCTTCTTCTGCAAACAAAGAGTCAAAAATTCAGACTCTATCTTTCAAACATGTGCTGTTTCCTTGGTGGGTAACGTTTGCCTGAGCATCTCCTACCACACGCAAAAGAAAACTGCAGGATATGTCCAGCTGAGGAATGCACAGCAGCTGCCATCCAAAGCACAGAATCCAAATGTATTTAGTCGCTTTCAGGGTTTGTTCAGACAGAAATCTGAGCACTGAATTTCTTGAAGAGAAAATTCCCTACATCCCATTTTAGGTGCCCAAATCATCTTTCTGGGGCTGCTTGGGGCACCAGCTTGTTCATGATAATACAGGCTAATGACAGGTGGATCTTCCCTGTTCTGCTGGGGGCTGGCAGGAGGAGAAGGAAACTCCTGTGTTTGTAGGAGCAGGCACCTGCCCCTTTTCAGATTCTCTAACAGAGCCTTAAGTGCATCTCTCAGACACCTCCCTGAAGTGGTTTGTGTTTGACATCAGCTCACAGGACCTCTCTGATATGGGTCTCTAAATCATATCCCCCTGGCTGGTAATCGCTGCTGCAGCCTGACAGACTTCCTTCCAACAGGGCTTTTTCTGGTGGAAGACAAGAAGCACTACTAAAAAGCTGTGATGCAGAAAACAAATTCTTCAAAGCAAAGTATGATTTATTTTGTCAAAAGGCGTACAGCACTCAGACAAATGGAGTTAAAATGGCAGAGCCCAAGGCAATACTGTTACTGCTTGGCATCACCATCAGCCTCTGGGGAGATGTGATTTAACCTTGATGGCCACTGCTCCCTCTGGTACCTTGTCACAGCTGTCCCGGCCCGTGGCTCTCAATCACCTCCAGCAGCCCGTGGCAGCTGCCTGCTCTCCCTCCACCAGGTTACAACACTCCAGCCTTGTTCCACATCAGGGTCTCCTCGCCTCCTCCTGCTCTTTCTCAGCAAGACAGCCCTGCTGCTGCTATTAAAACTCTGCAGCTGCAGCTCATGGATATAAATATGACCACTCCGTTCAAGTACTTCTGAAGTGCTCTTTTTTAGCTCCTTATTTTGCTTTTCTTGCCTGATTTTTTCCCTTCTTCTTTGTTCCCCTATCTCTCTCTTACATATTTCACTTCACATGATGGAACTCACTCCACAAAACCAGACAGACCCTATAATCATGGAAAATAGCTCCGAGATAGAGGAATGGAAGCACTGAGCAGAAAGAGAAGACCTTGAATTTGTGGCTGCTCCCACAAAAGGGTCAAAAGCAAACCCCAGTAAGTGTAAAGCCCCTGCATTCCGCCCAGGGCTATTTCCATCCCTCCTGACCCCGCAGCTGGAAGCTGTGAACTTTACTACCCACTATGAGATATCTTCTTCTCTCTCTTCCTCCAGGATACAGAATTCCACTCAGAAACTGGATTTAAATGTATACTTTAAGCAAAGACATCAATCTTACCCTTCTTCTGTGGTGTTCACCCTACTGTGATTTTCCCTACGAACCCGATGGAAATGCCATTTTCTCTCCCACAGAAACCTGTAACTGTGTTGTAAACATTCAATAGAGAGGTGGAAAAGGAAAGCAGCAGAGGCTCAAGGCACACAGCAGCATTCAAGAGCTACTGGTCATGAAATGACATGGCTAAAGATCATGAAAGGAATTACTTAAATGTCTACGCCTTGTCTACACTTGGATTTTCAGATTCAGCATTTAGTGATATTTGCTCCTATGTTAGCCAAGTCTTATCTTACAAAGTAATTTTCACTTTCTCACAACCCAGGGGAGTGGAGTTAACAGCGACTAAATGAAATGCCATGGCATTTTCTCCGTCTTTCTCAAATTCTGGGGGTGTGAAAGTCCAGAGAACGAGCCATAAACAGCAAAATCGCACAGTAGGTGGGAAAAGATGGGGAGGAGGGAGTGACTGGATGAACCCTCCATTGCTGATTGAACAGGACAGCACATTTAGATGAAATTAAATTTCAGTGTTGAAATTATGTTGCAGCAGTGACGATCAGAGGAAAATATTGATAGCAATAAAACGAAATTCTAAAGAAAGTGGCACTGCATCAGAAGACAGCACATTGACACGATTTATGTTAATTTCTCCAGGTTTCATCCCCATCTGCATTAATGTTGACACCTCATGTAACCAAGCAAATAACTCTCAAAGAGCCGGGGAGCGAAAGTAAATGATTGCAGCTGCCATTAGGCTCCCATATATTGTAGTAAGCAAACACACCAACTCATTACGACCTTGATCTAACAACCCCAGGAGATGGCTCATTGAGCACTACATTTTTAAATGTTTAAATGGAGAATGTTTACAAAAAGTTACATTTCTTTTACCAGCTTTCAATTATAACAAGCGAAAGACTATGGCAGAGGAGAGAGGGAAAATAAAAGCAAGAACACAGAAGGAAATCAGAGGCAAGTGTATCACAAGCAACACACAAAGCTCTCTCTACAGTCAGGTGTGCTTTCAAAACTATTTAACAGGTCACAGATAGCAGGGGACACTTACTTGGGTCACCTTAGCATTATGTTAGCAAGCATCCTATCCAATTCCATCACTGCGGAGCCTGACTCTCCAAGCAGACTCTCAGGCATGAAAATAACTTTAAATAAATTACAGCAAAGTCCTGTTGCCCTGTAATTCAGTCACTCTTGTGAAGCTTCTTGCAGGGGCTCTTTCCACTGGGAAAGAGGATACACTGGATCATAAACTCTTATTAATTCAAAGCAGTGAGGGCCTGACTTGAGCAATTGAAGTCAATAGAAAAGTTCCCACTTACTTCAATGGACTTTGAATTCTCTGCTAAGTTCTCAACAGGTGTTTGCCTTGGCTTTACTTCCACTGTTGTCCCCTCTCCTTCAGGTGCAGTTGCCATTTGGTCAAATTAACTGTTGTCAGATTCAGGAGATGGATTGGATTTTGGATCTGGCTGTGTGGCTGCCCCTGTTACATTTTCATTTTATACACCTGCCGCTCCTGTTTTAATTTGAAAATTACTTTGTTACACTTAAATTGCTTTCAAAGGCAGTCTGTCCAGGCCAGCAGATGCGCTAATGAGGGTTCTTTATCTTTAAAATGTGCAAAGAGTCATTTTCTTTTCTCATTTAATTTAAAAAAATATTTTATTCTGTTATTTTTTGCTTCACATTTAATTCCAGAGAGAAGGGACAGAAACATAAGATGCTTTGTTGTAATCCTTAATGGATTAGTGGTATTGATCAAAGCCGTGGGTGCTGATGTGAATTTGTCACTTAATCTTACAGGCATGTTTATCTATTTACCAAGAATTCAGAGTGCCAGGCCAGCAGTGGTACGAGGCCAAGGGCCAGCCCATCTGCTTCCATAGCTGGGTACACTTGCTGAGGAAAGGAAATAAATTATATCTTTGTATATTAGGGTGGGGATTGCTGCTTCTTTTGCTAACTCACAATTTCCCTCAACTTCATCCAAACAGAGCAGTTTCATCAAGAATGGAGCAAAGCAAGACAACATTCTGTATCAAATTAGGTAGTAACCTGTGCAGCGCATGTTAATGGGAAGAAAAGCTGCATCGCTGGGATTTCTTTCTTTTTTAATTAGATACAATCAGTTTGACAAAAGGACATTGAGTGGTCTTGATTTTCATTTCAGAGAGATGTGATCATACTTACAATATATCTGTATGGCAATTTTTAAAAATGCCGTATTAGATTATTAAATTGAATCTTCGAATAGATAGTATTGGTAAATTAAATCTGAAGTGACCTTGAAGAAATAAAAGTCTCAGATTTTAAAAAGGGAAGTTTCTGGAGGGGAAAAAAAAGGAGGTAGAAGAGGACTTATCCCAGCACTGGTGGGGCTGAGCAGGCTGGGTTGGGGAAATGGGCCAGTGTGGCTGCCAGCTGCACAAAGGCAAATGGCAAAGAGGACTTGCTATGGTGCCAGGGAAAGAAGATCCACGATGAAAATGGAGAAGAGAAAACAGAATAACACTGTTTATGCAGCAGGTGTCGAGATGATCCAACATTTGCAGTCATGTGCCAGAAAAGGTGCAGTAAAAGCATTGCAACTGTGAAAACCAGCGCTGCAA
Source organism: Lycocorax pyrrhopterus obiensis (assembly GCA_014706295.1). NCBI lineage: Eukaryota > Metazoa > Chordata > Aves > Passeriformes > Paradisaeidae > Lycocorax > Lycocorax pyrrhopterus. The sequence goes on along the minus strand of JACSVZ010000009.1, from coordinate 34,129,615 downwards.
ACAACTGAGCCAAATGGGCCAGAGCGGGTGCAAAGTACCACAGTGAGGCACGGGCTCCTTAAAATCCCACAAGATGGACAGCTATCTTCCATGAGGTGTGTTTTAGCAGACTGCAAGCTGAACCCAGATGTAGCGCTGCCTTTCCATCCTCCCAAATTTCATGTAATATTTGCCCCTGAAAATTAAAATTCATAGCATTTTGGATGAGGAATTTTGCATATAATAGCCCCTGATCTCTTTGATCTTTCCTGCTGCCTGGCTCCTGGTTCCTAATTCCTACCACCAACTCCAGTCTCAACCTATACTTTTTGTCAGTCCTCTTCCTTTACCTGAATTTCATGCTGCTGCTTATTCACAGCAACTTCCAGCTAAACTGACCTGTGGTCAAGAGATAGCTCTTCTCCTGCAGACTCAGGAGGCTCTAATGTTTTTTAGCACTGGCACAGCTTAAATGTGTCAGCTGGGGCTGATTCTGTTTCCATATGCTTGAAACTTTTCTTCTGTGGGTATAATGGTTACTCTGGTTATAAATGGTTATAAGGGTTCTGCGGTTATAAAGGTTATATTTTAATCTAAAATAATTCCTGCTCTTTTCCTACCCAGAACAATAGCACACGTTTCAAAAGCTGTGGATGATAACTACAAAAGCCTGGCAGCACTGACTGGAGAGTTTTTCTGAAGTACTGATATGAACCACTCTCATCAGTGACTTTGTAAGAAGAACATTAACCCTGATCTTTAGGAGCCACCTTCAGCTCTATCAAAAGTATCCCACTAAAACAGACCTCCAGGTCCTTCAGGATATCCTCAACTCAGCTGTACCCTCTTACCACTTCGGGTTAGTAAAAACATGCTCAGACTGTAAATAACTTTCTGCATCTCTGTTTGCAAGTGTGAAGCAATGGGACTTCTACAATTTATGTTTCTATCAGTGCAGTCTTCCATGTACCAACACCTTAATTTTCTCTATTGAAGATATATTCCCATAAAACTCCTGTGTGTTGCAATGACACAGCTCAGCAAAGTTTCTTGGCGGCTCATAATTCACAACCTTTTCCTCCACCTGCTCCAGGCTGGGCAACGTCTCAAGCACAGACAGAATGAGAAGATCTATAGAAGGTGTATAAAGGACATTATCCCTGGAAAGAGACACTGGGATTTATATCCTATTCTCTCTGGGCCAATGCTTTAACACAAGTAAAGGCCTACAGCTATAAACATTCTGCCAGCAGTACAATGAGAGTGACACCCACTAGAAGTTAAGCATTTGTGTTTGATAAAATCGTAATCATTGCTCATATTTTTTATTGGAATAATTCCAAATACCATAGAATCATAGAATGGCCTCATTTGGAAGGGACCTTAAAGATCAACTGGTTCCAACCCCCCTGCTGTGGGCAGGGGCACCTTCCACCCAACCTGATTGCCCAGGGCACCATCCAACTTGGCCTTGAACACTTTCAGTGATGGAGCATCCACAGCTTCTCTGGGCAACCTGTCCAGTGTCTCACCACCCTCACGGTGAGGAATTTTTCTTTTAATATCTAATCTAAATCTACTCTGTCTCAGTTTGAAGCCATTCCCCCTTGTCCAGTCACTACATGCACTTGCAAGGTGACTGTCTCCATGTTTCTTGTAGGTTCCCTTCAGGTACTGGAAAGATCATGGAGAAAAAAAATTCAACTCTTGTCCTGTGAGTTATCTTTCCCCTGCTTTGAACAGTGGAAAAAGTCACAAAACAAAACCTAGCCTATATGTTCTGACCTGAAACAACAAAAAGCCCTTAAATGCTCCTGCAGAATGGAACCCCATGCGCTGACCTGGGTGCACACAGAATCAGTTGCAAAGACCCTTTGCCTGATGCTCCCACACACACTGCCATCGATGCTTTACCATTTTTTCCCCATGTGGAGGAGATTCAGGCCTGGCAACCTACAGAGCTGTCCCATTTCTGCATAAGCAGCAGAGGTTGTTTATAAGAAATGTAAGCCATTAAAAAAGATGCTGAGGAAACTTTAGAAATGGAGCTGTTGTCAGCAGAGATTAAATTGTATACCAACAGCACGACATTTATGCACTGCTACTTAAACTGTGACAAATGGTTGCAAACATGATAGTTTCAAGATCTTTAATCTAAATGAATGGTGCTTTTAGCCTACCTCTGACTGGAATTCATTTTGGAAATAAAGAAGCATTTCCTACTCATCTGTACAGAACTACACCGGCGATGACTGAAAGGGCAGGAGGCGCAGCTCTCGACAGTACTGTGGAGCACTGAAAGGATTGGAACAGGCTGTCTCTATGTATTTATTCCCTTCTGAGTCCCAAGCAATGTCTGCAATGTAAATTAAGATTTTACCTACCTGTCGACCTTAGAGAAATTGTTCTCAAGGAGTTTTTCTCCTCTTTCATTCTTCTTGTTACAACAACACACATAATATAAGCTCACATAAGACAGCAAAGCTCACATTAAAATGTAATTTATAAAGTGCCAAAAATCTCAAATAGCACTTTGTTCAAAAATAATTTCCATCATTATCAGTTTAAGTGTAATATTAACTACTGGAGAAAACTGATGGCATAAGGAGTTTATCCTGCTTGCACTGGATTTATTCCCGTGTTGTCCTCAGACTCTCAGCTGAAGGAATTAAACACATAATTCTTACAAACAAGTATTTAGAAAGTGTTTATTTTTGTGTTTATAGTCTTGTAATACAATATTTATAAAATAATCTAATTTCAAACATTTCAAGGTGTTCTTCAGTTGATAGCACAAGAGAAAAAATGACTCTTTTATCCTGCCCCCACTACCTCATCCCTGTTCTCAATCAGAGACTTGACTGTACCCCTTAGAGATTTTGGAATTAAAGAAAAAGAAAGAAAAAGGTAAGAAAAAAAGGAACAGGAAGAGATGCTAAGTGAAAAACATTTCTTCAAAAGGAAACAACTCATCACAATTAGAAAAATGTGAATTTGGCATACAACCAGGTGCCCAGATTCTGACGCTTGGTGACATTTCTACAGCAGTCCCCTCGCACAACTGCAAGATTCGCAGCTGCCGGGTGACCTGAGGTGGTGAACTGGGCGACACACTAAGAAAAACATCCCTTCAAGTTGCCCCTTTAAACCCTGAAGTTTCCGCCAGCTTCTTTCACAGCCTCTATATTTTTTTTAAAATAAAAAAGACAATAAAAACAATCTTCCCCGTTCGGTGGTTTTTTTTGTTTTGTTTTGTTTTTTTTTTGGTTTTTTTTGTTTTTTTGAGGGAAAATACAATCTTTGCTCAGAAGAAATCCTTCTGATGAAATACTTAACTCGGAGCAAGGTCAAAGCGAGCTGGAGCCGCTGTGAAGAGCAGGAACGCAGTGCCATCTCGTGGTGCCCGTGCCGGCAGCCGCCGCAGCCCGGCTGGCGCTGGGGAGGAAGCGCATCCCCAACCATCCTCTTCCTCTGCACATAGGCAGCGGGAAAAGCAAGTCCCGGCAGCTTTGGAAGCTATAAAAATTTCCCTAAGGGAGTACATCTGACCAAGTAAGATAAAAGACCTCTAAAAATTCATCTAATGCAGAGATCAGGGTGAAATTCTGCGCTGCGCTGCCTCTGTACTGGGAGGTTTCCAGCCCGCTGCAGAAACCAGCGGCGGCACGGCGGCAGCTTGGGCAGGGAAAGCTGGTCTGTCTGCTGGTGTAGCACCAACACCTGCCACCAAAAAAAACCCCCCTTAGAACCGCAGGGCACGGGTTTGGGGCAGATGGGCGACCCTGGGCTACTGTGGGCACAGGGGTGTTGCCCCGCCCGGGTGCGAAGCGCCGGCGGAGCTCTGCAGCACAGCCCGCAGCCATCCGGCCGTCCCTGAGGGAAATCGCCGGGGCAGAACGGAGTATCACCCGCTCATTTTTTTTTATCAGTGTCTGTTATTTCAATGTATTAGAGCTGAGATATTCAAAGCTGCCTGAGGGTTTGGAGAATTAGATTCAAAATGTTCTAGGCAATTCTGAATATTCCTAAGAGAGTGATTTTACAATGCTATGAGTCTGATCCTTCAATCCCTCCTTGTGTAAGGAGCACTTACTTAGAGAAATAGTTTAAGTAGCATTGTCTTAGAGCCAAATTTTGACATTTAGCTGCTGGCCATGCCGGTAGCACATTTTTTTTCATGCTCTCCGATCTACAAGCAAACTCAGAGTGAGCAAAAGCTGCCATCTTGCCTTTGGGCAAGGTGCTCTCCTGGATGTGCACCAAGAGAAGAGAGCCCATAATTCGGAGATGCTGTAATGATGAGAGACAAACTCAGCACACGGATGTGGAAAATATGTTCCTTACATGCTGTGTTAGAAGCGGGGAATACTTCAATTATTTTGCAGAAAAATACATCTTGATTTGCTTGCCTGCTATTGTGTTGTGTGTTTCTGGTGAGTTTAAATCCAGCAAAGGCCAACAGGCATGGGGATAGGAAGAATGAGCCCACACGTTGTACCAGGACAGATCCAGTCTTAATGATTAAGATGCAGCAGAGAGAAGGTGCTGCAAGGCCAAAACCAGAGCCCTGTTGAAGGTATAGAAACCAGCGGGGAGCAGTTTCAAGGCCCCAGGACAGGCAAAGGCTGTGTGGATAAAAGTCAGACTGATGACTGATGTCAGTCAGATCGATGGAGCAAAGGCAGAGCAAGCTTAGCTCCAGCTTTAAAGGGATGTCAGGGACAAACAGGGCCCATGGAAAGTGCACAGTTCAGGGAGGGGTGAGATGCATTAGGCTTTCTGCATGGATTTTCAGGGGAAAAAAAGGTATCCGAGCACCTTGCTTGTGTGCCTGGGTCTGGCAGTCCACTCAGTGGTTTTTAAATCTTTGAGCTAGTTTAACACAAACCCAAACCAACAGAGAAGTAGCAGACCCAAAGGCCCTGTATCCCTAACACAGTTTATCAATACAAACACTTAGACAGCGATAATAAACTTCACACCCCTGTCAAGAAATAAACTACAGCATGAATCAGAACTCTGTCATAACCCGTCTCCAAAACAGGCACAAAATCACAAGAATCCAGAATCTAGGACTTCTGCATTTTGTAGGACTAATACTTACTCTAACACATTTCTCTCCATCACTAAATTTAGTGGCTGTTTTTCCTTCCCAAAGCATTTAAATTATTACATCTCAGGTGGCAAAAAGGAGATGGGGTGGAATGCTGATTTGATTTAAAAACAGGATGAGCAGTGGGATTTCATTTGGAAAGGAGCACAGAGATAGACCCATTTTTTGAGAGAAACAGCCAGGAGAAAATGAAAAACAGGTCATAGCTCACCCTGAAAACATAATGCCTGAGAAAAAGTCTGGCCCAAGTAAAGAGTGGAAGTAAATATTCTCCATTCATGTCTAAAATAGCACTTCCAGGCAATTTACTCTCCACCCAGTGCATCAGAATGGGTATTCACACCCCACAAAGTAACCTTGACCAAGGTGTAAAAAATGCTGTGCATAAGAAGCTGGCATGAGTTTCTAAAGTGCCCCGAGTGTCTGATTTGGTCCAGTGAAGGGTTATGAACTGAGGATAAGCTGAGGTTTTTCCACTTCACTCCCAGCTGGTAATTGCACTCATCATTCTTACTGTATGTAGGAGACCATGGCACACTGTGTGAGGAGATATTTTGTTATGCAGGATAGAGATGAGGAACATGGACAGTATCAGCAAAAGCCTGGCAGGGAACTTCAGCATCACAAAACTCAAACTAGTAACTACGGAGAGCTCAGGTCTGTGTTCCCCTTTACTGGATTCACTGAAGCTTGGAGGGTTCAGAGGTTTGGTTACCCATGTCTACTGCAGATTCAGTTCTCTAACACAGTCACTGGATTTCAGTATCTCTTTTCCTCTGTCCATGTCTTTCAAAGTCTTCTCTTTAGTGCTTGGTGTTTCTCAAAACACACATGGATGAGCATCAGAGGATTTTTGTGCAACACATTTGGCAAATTCCAAACTGCTGAGTTAGAAAAGCACACTGCATCTATAAAAAGAAAATCATAGAATTACAGAATGGTTTGGGTTAGAAAAGACCTTAAACTCATCCTGTTTCACCCCCTGCCACAGGCAGGGACACCTTCCACTATCCCAGGTTGCTCCAAGCACCATCTGACCTGGCCTTGGACACTTCCAGGGATGGGGCAGCCACAGCTTCTCTGGGCACTCTGTACCAGGGCCTCATCACCCTCACAGGGAAGAATTTCTTCCTAAGTAATTTCTTCTTATAAACCCCTACAAAGTGTTTGGCAAAAACATGAGGTTTGTACATTTTCTTCAATAAACTTTGATGTCTCAAATGCACCATTCAAATTACTCCTCAAAAATTATTTAAACATATTTGGGCCAGTAACTTGCCACCTATTACCAACTGATACATATGTAACAGCACATCATTTTACTATAAACATTTCCAGGTTTTGCAGAAAGCAAAACATGGACTCAAATAAGTATGGTTTCATTCCTGCAGATCAACAGCTACCCCAGTTAGTGGCACATAGCACCAGGACATCTGGTGACTTGAAACAATCTCAGTCTGGTTTATGAACAGCAAATTAACCCTGATTAATTACATGCTGGGGAAGTGATTGGATACAGCTATGTCCCACGAAGGCAGAATTTTAATAAATATCCTACACCCAAGTATTACACACAGTTTCATTACATTTTAGCACTTGCAACTTTTTATTTGTAACTGGGCATTTGCTCCCTGTCAGCGCCCAACTCTCCTCTCCTGAGCAGGGCGTGCTTTTCAGCTGCACACCACCCGTGTGTGATGGGGAGGTCTGTGTTGTCATTTGTGCTCCTTTGAAACTGTGAATGTTGTCAACACTGCATCCGACTGTTGTGGCAGTACCCAAAGGTCCAGTCCGGTCACCATCACACTAAGTATAGTCCTTGCCTCTGAGGAGCTATTTCACAATGAATAATTTAGCTGACAAACTTAGTCTGCTTGAGAAATACCCATGAGCAGATTTCAATTTCTTCAGCCACAATCATTAGTCAAAATATGCTGGAATAAAGATGGGGTGAAAGAGGTTGAGGGAAAGAAAGATGAGGAAAAAAATACAAAGGGGATCATACCTGTATTTCTGGATATCACAGCGTGACTTCAGGCTCCTAATTTATATTCCTCTTGCCCAACGAATGAAATTAATTTGGGCAGAAGAGGGAGAAGAAAGCCTTTCCATACTATGAAACTAGCCTGGATCAGAATTAAAGCACTAATATAAAATTCACTGATTTCCTTTCCAAGTACAAGATTGTCTTTTTTAATCACGTTTCTTCTGTGATACAGAGGCACCAGAGTGCCTATAAGGAGAGAGGGGAAATCCTCCTTATTCCCCAGCCCACGTGCAGAATTCTGCAGCAGAAATCCCACATTCCACGCATCCAGGGGTATGATACAAACCACACTGGGCCAGCCACAAGCTGGGAACAGCTTGCACCGGACCTGTGTCTCCCCACAGCAAAGTGCTCCTGCCATCTGCCTGACGGTGGCCACACACCTTTGCTGGGACAAAGTGCACCACCCCTAAGTGCTCTTCGTGCAGAGCGCCCCAGCTGAGAGATCTGGGGGGACTGGAAGACGGAGAAATTATCCCTGACAGCAGATATTTGTCCAGAACTGAACTGGGTCAGACTACAGGAAGAAACAGTAGGACCAACAGGTACTGCAGTGCCTCCTGTGAACTGCTGCACTTCCTGAGTTAACATAATATTTTCCAAACACATGGGATGTGTCTCACTGTATCCAGGACTAACATATCTAAAGTAAAACCCCCGCTTCCTCCACAAAACACAAGCAGAACTAAAATAAGAGCCTAATTCTGGGCTCATTCCATGCCTGCCACAGTGACTATAACCAACTGCTACCAACCTGCTGCAGTATTACACTGATATACCTACACAACAATATTGCACCAAACATAAAAATGCTTAATATCTGATCTATCCTTTTTCAGGTGAGTTAACTGCTGCTGGTTTATGGCCTTGAGGTGAATATTTTTTCTCAGGTCTAATATCTGACTTGCAATCTCAATTTCTCTAAGAAAGGAAAAGAAACTAAATTGTATTTTGCTGTTAACTAGTAACTACTTTTTTTTTTCAAGTAAAATAAAGCATTTCTCTGATTAGAAATGAGCATGTAGCACTTATGATGTTGTATAAGTGACTGAGAAATGGTTCCCTGACTCATAATAATTAGATGCCATTTTTAAGACTGAACATTGAAATATACAGTGTCTGCCTTCCCTTTAGTCCTTCAACACAGCACAGCAATTTTGAATTTTTAAAAAAAAAAGTCTCCCTTCCTTCCCTTCAGCAAGTTTGGCAGCCTGATTACTGACACAGAAACCAGCATGTGCAAGCTCTGTGCTATATTAGCAGAAATTTTTGACACGTTCTTTATTTTTCTAAACGTGGGAGAGGAATGTTTGTTACAGTTCTTATGCATGGGAGGTTAATAGAGAATACCAGACACAGCGATCGGTCAGAACTAAACACATCTGCAAGTTCATATTGTAAATGTCCCTTTTGGAGAGGTGATGTTTGGGGTAACTAATTGCTCAGGATTTTCCAGAAGGAAGATGATCAGCCTCAGTACCTCCCAGGCAGGCAGCAGCGAGCCCGCTAAGGACACACAACTCTGTGTGGAGCTGCTTCAAAGACAGCACAGATAACTAGACAGATCTGCCTTGGAGGCAGGTTATCAACAAAGAGCTGTCTCCTAGACAGGTACCTGTTCTTGTCTGCCTGCAAAGTGAGTTATGAGCCTTTGTACAGCACCTTTCAGGCAAGCAACTCATTCAGGTCTGCCTGGAAGGCAGGTCAGCATGCAGATACGCCTAACAGGCACAGAACTCTGCAAGTCTGCCTCTCCACACCTTCAAAGATCCCAAGACAAGTCAAGAATTTCATTTTAATGATCTCAGCAGAAAGCCATTATTTCCTGCATGAAATAATTTTCAGTGTAGTTGATGGATATGTCAAACTGCAGTTTCTTTAACCACACTTTCTTAATGCCAGACACAAGAACAGAATTCTTTTCTACAAGGTTCTGGTAGTATTCTTGATATGCAAGGAAATGTTGTTTTATAAGATTTGGCAGTGGGTTACTACGGAGAGCAAAGTGTCCAAAAGAACAGGCAAGTACAGCTGGAAAAATGAAAACACTAGGCACACAGAAATTTCATGTACTCCACCCATACAAACACAGATGTTGGTTTACTGTTCTCTCTGCCTGTAAGTAACATCAATGATTGCAGTGGAGGTTTAGATAGAATTGACAAAAGCAATAAATGGATTTAAATGTCATTCGTTTCAAAAGGATTAAAAATTTTTAAAATCTCCATTCAGGAAGGGCTTCAGTAAAGCCATAACTTTAATCACTTAACTAAAGAGCTTTTTAACAAAGATGCAGGGCTTACTTTGCACATAACAGAGGTGTGGTGCCACGTATTTGTGAATCCAGGCAGCTCTCCATCAGGTACGCTCAATTCAGGAATTCAAGTTTCCTTCTCTCCTACATTGTCTGCATTTTCACTGTTCCCATGAAAGCCGAGATCCCACGCAAGCCATAGTTCTGGGACAGTGTTTGAAACACCGTGGCGGTGTGTGCTGGCCCAAAGTGAAGCAGGAATCTTGGGCAGAGAGTGGTTAGAGGCAGTCTGAAGTGGGAAAGGACAGCCTGTGACACCAATCAGTATTTCTTAGCAAGGAAAGGCTGTATGTCTCCGGGAAAGATTCAGCAGCAGCACTGTGAGCAAAGAGCACTGGTTTGGACAGTGGGCAATGGGCCATTCCAGCCTGATGGCACCCCACAAGGCAGCTTGGAAACTGGTTATTTTAAAATAAAGAGAAGCACAAAAGAAGAGTTCTACAAGACTCCAAAATGTGCTGCAAGATGGAGAGCAAATTGGGCACATTTCAGGGAGACAGCAGGGCATATGCAGAAAACACAAGGCAAACAAGCTCTTGTCGAAGCTAAACCAAAGAGCTGGGTTTAATTCAGAGCACCAATAAGCCTCTTCACACCTGCACAATCTTTAAAGACTCGAGATGAGAGACCCTGCACTTGTGTTCTGCAGGACCACCTGGTCTGCCAGCTGTCAGCAGGAATCTTAATGAGAATTACTTGTCTTTCCCAAGTGATATCCCCACAGACACCCCAAGAAAGGTCAAATAATCTTTGTAGAGGGTTTTCTGTGTCTGAGCTTGATCTTCGGTGCACAATCTCTAATTTGTGTAAAAGACTTACCATATAACAGAATCAGGATAAAGATTCTATAGGTATAAAACCACAAAAGGATGTAATTAATTCTTATGCTTGCAGTACACATGAGATCGTTATGGTCTAGCTAAGCCAGACTTCTTTTACATGATACTATCTACTCTGGTAGAGCTAGAAATTCAACCCAAAAGCATAATACTGGCATCTTTCCACATTTGTTTGGCATAACAGAATACTCTTTTAAGCTTCCAGACTGTAAACCCTTTGTTTGCTATAATTCACCTATTATTTATTAAACTGTATTAGTTCAGCTCCAAAGAACCACTGAATACATCTTCACCAACAGCTGTGGATTTAGGCTTCCAAAATACTATTTCAATTACAGTATTTTAGAGTAAATTCTATTTTAAGTAGATCATTGCTTTGGTTTTATTTTTTCCAACTTGTGAAATGATCCCATTAAAACTTTCAGGTTTAATTGGTGATTGATTAAAGGAACATTTTAGGAAACTTTCCCCATCCTTATCTGAAGATAAAAGTGTCTACTCCCACTGCCTCAAATGTGAATAAAAGGTCAGGGATGAGACAATTTTATTATGAACTGTAGGATCACATGGCCCTGAAAAGCTGGCTGTCTTCTTTACAACACACATTGGAAACTGAAATAGCTTTGTTTTCATACACACACACGTACATATATTCCACTTCAACTTGTCTGGCAGAAATTGAGAATATAAAGGAATTTACCTTCATGCAGCCTCTAACATCAGTGAAGTACTCCCAACAGCAGCTTAAAACTGATTACTGTTCTGGTGATGCTGCCAGCTATACTGGTGCAGGGACAGATTAACTCAACTGGTGGCAGTGGAGCCAGTTCTGACCTGAACCTGCGTGACTGAAGTTGAGTCTGTCCTCTAATCTAATTTGCACTATGGAATCATGATCAGAGGGGTCTTTGCTAACAGCAATGCTTGTGTGGAATTGCAGCACTGAGGAGAACAAAGTGAAGTGTCTAAAGAATGTCACATTTTGAGTATCTTCACATGAGGAACTCTAGAAGCTGAGAAGAGTGATAGAAACCATACAAACAACTTCAGTTGCAGTGGTATTGCAGAAGCTGTGGTAATTATACAATCAATTATATTCCTTTCATGGGCTTTGGGATATCTTTGGATTTGTCAGCTCTAAGCACTTTAAAGATATTGTTGGAAACACATTCTTTAAAGTACCTACAAAATCTTGTGCAGTATAGTGCTCTTCATAAAAGGGTATTGTAAAACTACAAGTATGGGGTGAAAAAAGATTTTTTTGGCAGATATGATTGGGAGGGGAAGATGGAACAAATCAAATTGCAATAAGCATTTTGAAGTGTCTGCAATAGTTGTTCCACACAAGTGGATGATTCTACATCTCATGTTCCTGTTCATTATTACAGTAGCTGAGTAGTTTTTATAACTAAAATTCAGTTGCATTTCTACAGCACTATTTCACCTTTATTAAAAAAAAAAAAAGAAAAAAAAACCCCAAACAAACACGAGCCTGTGTGAAAATTCAATGCCTATTTAATGCCAGACATTCTGCTTCTCAGTGACCTAGAAAACTCCAGAAAAGCTGGATTTCCATCAGTGGTCCAAGCTGGTAAGCCTGGGTCATGAGACATTGCAAAACAGACCCAGCAACCTTCAGGGTCTGAAAAGGCAAAACCATGGGATGTGGGGTGGTCACAAATTACACAGACTGACCATCATGTGACAGCATCTGGAAGCGGACAGAGAGCACGAGCTGTTGGTGCTTTGTCATGAGAAGAGTTTGAAGAGCACGACACCTTGCTGGGTGGTGCTTCCAGTCCCTTTTCCCTATAAAACCAAGCTGAACACACTTCTGCAGTGCATGTTTGAGGCATGGATTCACGTGGCAAAGTACGGGAGAGTGGGAGAGTCCCTCCTAGCCAGCCAGCCAGCTACACAAAGACACGAGCAACCTCAGCTTCGTCTAAGGTCTGGTTTCTCACCAGCACAGGGATTTCCAAATGGATTAGCAAAAGATGTCCCAAACCACGCACAACAGCTGAATGTTGGAGACAACATCTTCCCAAACACCAACCAAGCTCTGTTAAAATGGATTTAAAAAGCAATGAAATAAGGCAGCAGGCAAGGGAGGGCTCTGGCAGCTCTAATGAACAAAACAGACTCTGCAGAATCACTGCTTCCAAAACATTTTGTTTTCGAGGGCAGGCATATTGTCCTTATATCACTTCAGCCTGACAGAGAAAAGAACATGCCTTGTCATCTTTCTGCTGAACGCAACCACAATCAAAAATTACTTCTGAGGCAGTTAATAACAACTTTGAGAGTATCAGCACAATCATGTAAAACACCACTTAGGCTTGGCAAGTTTAAATGGTTTTGAAATAGCAGGTGAATAATATATTTGGATTTTCCTCTGTGGGCAGCCAGAGCAGAGAAAATTACTGCAAGACAAATTTTTTTGTCAAAAACTTAAAGATAAACAACTCAGCTTCTTTTTGTCAAGAGTAACAGAGTGGGTGTATAAATAAAATGCAATAGGCAGGATGTCCCTGGAGTTTAACAAGGCCTCTAGCACTCCACCACACAGAAAACTCATTAACACACCGGAGAATCATGGCACAGATCAATTCAGATGAAGAACAGAGATTGCAAGTGAAGAGATTTCAAGTGAAGAGGTAAGTGTCATGCTAAATCTGGCTGGCTGGAATATCAAGAAGGGACTTGTTAGATCCCACATTAATCAACTACCAGCAGTGCAGGACAGAGCTGCTCCTGCTCCTCCCCTGCCTGGGAACTTGCACTGCTGTAGCAGACTGAGAGTTCAAAATGTGTGCAGGATATTTATTACAACCTGGAAGGTTCACCATCCCACCTGACAGGATTTTAACACATGAAGCCTTAAATCCACCTCTTGATTAACCTTTCCTCATTTAACATGCTCTGTGCAAGTCCTCCTTCTCCCAAAAATCCTCTTTTACCAGCCCATATTTTGACTACTCCTCAATCTTTTCTCCTTAAAATCACTCCCTTACGGAACCTGTAGAGAGTAAAATGCCATTTGGAAGATTCTTCAATCAACAGGTATTTTATGGCTGTCACATTTATTAAAAATTGCAGTAAAAATGACAACTCCATCACCCAGGTTTGTGAAGGACAGAAGTAGTTGTCACAGCCAAGTCCGAGACAGACACAAAACTGATAACATTTTGTCAAATATATTATTTTCAGCTCTGTGGACATTTCCAGCCATCAACATCCTGTATTTGTTTCTCTTTGTTAGAGCTGGACTCTCCCTTCTGTCAAATGTGATTGAAATACAGCGTGCACCTGCTTCATCAGGCAAGCACTGCAGGAGTATCCTGGTTAATAAAACAGTTAATAACAGTGCTTTGGAAATCTGAACGGGACCTGTGCTGCTTTTGCCAACAACACAGACACACCTTCTCACACGTGTGAGCAACACTGTATGCAGAACTAAAAATATATGTGTATGTGTAACGGCTTTGATGGAGAAGACAGTGTAATCCTTCAGAAAACACGGTGTGTGGCAAAAAGCACCGTGGTGTGAGGCAGAAAAACATGAACAGTTGTTGAAAAAAAAAAAATGTTGTCCATAGCATACTGCCATATTTCTGCTCTTGAATAAACAAGGGTCTCACTGAAGTCAGCGTGACCTGCAGGCACAGAATGAGGCCACAAACATTCAAGTACTTCTTTTTCAAAGGCATTTTTGTCTCTAAATGTCTTTTTTTTTTTAACAAGTTAACAATTTTGTGCTATACTTCCTATTTAATGGAAATACATTTGGAAGGCTTCTTGACTGTGACCAGAGACATTCAGCGCTGCTAATTTAGATTTGTTTCTTTTGTTATCCTCTAAATAACTTGCTCTTTTCATAGGTATAGCTTTTCCCAAATTGCCTTCTTCTGAATTCTTCTTTTTTTTTTATTTCCTATTAACACAGTTCTTCAAAAAATAAAGGCAAATTAAAGAAATACCAGCCACTAGACTGCAACTAATCAGTGAGATACTTCATATTTCCAGTCTTTTGAATACTGTTGAATGCTTCCTCACAATGGATATCTGATAACTTTCTCCATGTAGCACGAAGGCAAATTTCAGGCAAAACCTTATCACTGCACATAAAATATTGCCCACTCTTCTGCTTTGCATTCATGCAGCCCCATTCTTGCTCGCTATTAGCGATTCAGCAACTTGTAAAATAACAGCAATGCTGCCCTGCTGAGCCTTCCTTGAGGACTATGCTCCCCCTAGCACTTGCATAAATGTTATCCCAATCAATAACCTAGTAATTAAAGTCACCAGCATTTTGGCCTTTTTACAAGACTCCTTATCTGACCAAAAAAACCACCCAATTTCTTGCATTACTATTTCAAACTGCCTTGGAAACAGAACAAGAATCGTTTGGCCACCCCTTTGTCCTTAACCCCCAAATTAGCTACTGCTGTAATGTCACAGAAAATCATTCTGGTTTCCTCTGCAGACACAGCATCATTTTCTTCCTGAGTATCGCTTATTCCTTCTCTCATTCTTGGTTTATCAATAAGCTATAAATTCTGACTTTGATAATACCAGCAGTGGTTTTGTCTCAGGGTTCTTTTTGTTGAAGGGGGTTGATTTTGTTTTGGTTTACCTTCAGTAATAAAAACAAAAAAAAAAGAAAAACGGAACTGAGATGCTAAGGACAGGAAAACACTGGTAAGCAAATGAGTGAGTCTGACAAAGAATCAATTATCTCCACTCCTCAGCTACCAGAACATATCAAGGGTGAAATCCTGCCTCCATTAAAGTCAATGGGAGTTTTGTCGCTGACTTTGTCTCGACAGAAATTTCACTCTAAAAATATTGCAAGGGACTAAAAGGGAGAAACCTACATGGAGGGCAGTGCAGGCTTACCCGGAGACTTCATAGAAACAGCACTTCTAAGTACGGAAATTCAACTCCAGAATTCTCTAGATCATTTACTTTTTGAAAGGTCAAGCAGGCAGAACATCCTACTGTGAGAGTAGGATATGGTTATATTCACAAAATTTAGGAAAACTGTATGATTTTGAACACAGCTTTCCCCATGATGATGAAGGGCCACATCCGGCTCTCACCCCAAAGGAATTCTTTTGGATCAATAGCATGGCACACACCTGCCCATCCAGCCTCACATTTCTGCAGCCTGTGCTATCAAACACCTCAACCTCAAGCTAATTTTATTGTAGCAGCATTTTGCTATGGAAATCACAAAAATGGCCAAAACATCATCCAATGGGAAATCAAAAGACTTTTCTCCTCTTTCTACCAAGTAATATAAAGAAAAAACCCATGAAAGAAGTGTTGCTCACTAATAGGCCAAGGTAGGGTACTGCTGCAACTGGCTGACAGAGCTGTTTGTCCATTTTTTCCTACAACCTCTGCCCAAATGGAAAGTGCAACAAACATAAACCAGCACTTTGCCATCCCAGCAGAGGAATGTACTGCAGAGACGTAGCCCTGCCTGTTGGTACCAGCTGTATTTTGAGAGGGCACGAGTCCCTCAAACATGTCTAAGCAGCTGCCTACCCTTAGTGTGTGCACCCATGATCGGAGAGAAATGACTCTGCTAATCCAGCCCTGATTTGGGAAGAAGGATTAACATTTAGGCCTCACCACAAATAAGCTTCCAGGACCACAGAAAAAGAGTCAGTCAAGGCTGCTTAATCAGATAGAGATGATTCATTTGAGTAAACCTGTGCCATGACCTTTCATGAGTCTCTGAGCTCAGACAGGATGTCAAATTTTTATGAAGAAAAGAGGTGTAATCAATTAGTGCTTATGATGACCTTTTAATAAGTAAATGGTTGAGGCAGACACTCACTCTGAACGGAATGAGAAATTAGATTTGTATGTGAGTTGCCTGGGGAGGTGATGAAATCCACCTCCATGCTTGATCTATTAGCCCACTCCAGCCAAAATATAACCTCAAAGGAGGTTGTAGCCAGGTGGGGGTCAGCCTCTTCTGCAAGGTAACTAGTGAAGGGACAGGAGGACATAGCCTCCAGGCTGGGCATCAGGAAGAATTTCCTCACATCAAGAGCTGTCGAGCATCGGAAGGGGCTGCCCAGGGGGATGGTGGAATCACCACCCCGGAGGTGTTCAAGAAACAGCTGGACATGGCATTCAGCGCCATGGTTTAGTTGACAAGGTGATGAGCGGTCAAAGGTTGGACTCGATGGTCTCTGAGGTATTTTCCAGACTGAACGGTCCTGTGACATACACACACACACGTACATACACACGGCTGGAACAGACATGAAACACGGGGGTGCAGAACCGGTAAAAACTGCAGAGGTTTGTACACCCCGACAGGAGCCAAGGATCGCTCGCACCGGTGGTTGCCGCAGACGAGGCCCCCCCGGCAGCGGGAGGAGGAGGAGCGGGGGGTGTCCGCGGAGCCGGTGCCGAGCCCGGGGCCGCGACAGGTGCGGCGGCGGCGGCGGCCCCCGGCCGGGAGCAGCCGCCAAGCGCGGCCGGCGGGACGCGGGGCGAGCAGGGGCGATGCGGCACCTGCCGCGCATAAAAGTGATGGAGCGGCGGGGCGGCGGCGGGCGCGATGCGGGGCGGCGGGGGCGCGGCGGGCGCGGGGCAGGCGCGGGGGGCCGCGGGCGCGGGGCGGCGGCGGCGGGCGCGGGGCGGCGGCGGGCGGCGGGCGGCGGCCAACGCGCGGGAGCGGGACCGCACGCACAGCGTCAACGCGGCCTTCGGCGCCCTCCGCCGGCTCATCCCCACCCGCCCGGCCGACCGCCGCCTTTCCAAGGTGGAGACGCTGCGCCTGGCGTCCAGCTACATCTCGCACCTGGCCAACGTGCTGCTGCTGCAGCAGCGCCGGCAGGACGAGGAGGCGGCCGCCGAGCAGCCCTGCCCGCAGCCCTGCCCGCAGCCCGCCCAGCCCCCGCAGCCCCCGCAGCCCCCGCAGCCCTGCTCGCCACCAGGCGCCTCCGTGCCTCGGTCCATCTGCACCTTCTGCCTCAGCGACCAGCGGCAGCGGGTAAGGGCCGGCTTCCCACGCCTCTCTCCTGGGGAGGGTGGTTATTGGTAGCCCCCGCAGGTTTGGGATTGACCCAACCAACGGGTCAGTGCTGTCCTTGGTGCCTCCTAACCTGTGTTTTTGTCCCTCGAACAGCACCGAGAAAGGGAGAAACCATCAACTGGTCCTGCCGTAACCGGACTCTGAACAGGCTGAGGGTCTCGCACCACTCCTGCTCTGACTGTACCACTGCTCTGGGTAACATCGCCTCACTCATGCTGCATGTTTACATTTAAATAGCACAGTCCTAAAAGAGTTACTTTTTAAGCCTATGCACTTTGTTTCATATTGTGAGAGGTTTATTCAGGGTGTTTTGCAAATGAAATTCACTGCCTCTGTTGAGACGGTTGCACCTGGTGCGGCAGCTATTTTAGCGCGAGAAATGTTAAACCTCAGCAGCCAAGCCCTGATCCTGATGCCTCCTAAACCTGTGTCGCATGATGAAACTTGAACTTCCAAACACACAGTGTCCCCTGTCAGGGGAAGCTGTCATGAACACGCCGTGTCCTACGCCTCCAGCCCAGCCCGGGCTGCACGCAGCGCTGCCGCCCACTCCGCCAGCCGCACGCCAGCCCTTGGGGACAGGGGCTGATGCCGACAGCTGACATGCTTGAGAGGTCTCAGCGATGCTAGAAGATTATTTTGAGGTGTTCACAGAAAGTCGGAAAACTTCCAGTGAAAGCAGCACCGTTGGCTGTGCACAGGCACAGCAGCCCAGCGGCACGGGACGTGGCCAGCACAGGAGAGGAAAGGGGAGAAGTGCAGTGTAAGCGAAGCTCTTTTCTTTTAACAGTGCCAGTAGTGCCAGTCCTTTAAATAGCACGGGATACTCCTAAATCTGTCTGGCAAGCACGGGGTGGGAGGGTTTCCCAAGGGCTTTTACCCATCACCCAGGTTGTTCCCAAATTGTGCCTGTACATCACAGAGGTTGTTTATCTCCCTTCAGTTTACTAACTTGTATATATTTTTTCAGAAGTAACTCTAAAAGGCAAATAAGCATGTTATGTTTTCAATTTTGGACATTAGTGAAGCAGCAGGCTAAAATCTTAAACCCCAGTAATGCTGCATTCTAGGAAACACAGAGATAGGTTAATTTTGCAATGTTTTTATAGCTATTGATAATATAATTAATTTGGCTTTAATTAATCTTAACTTGTTACTTTGGGAAGCACTCTTTTAAAAAAGCTTGGTAGCTGTGCTGCTCTGAGAAGTGCTGCCAAGAAAACTTGTCTCCTTTTCCCTCCCCTGGTGCCCTTTGTGTTCCTGCCTTGCTGCTTTAGCCAAACATGAGGGCTGAACAAGCAGCACTGCGTTGTTCACTTTCTTTTCTGTGCAGAGTTTTCTCTTCTTCCTCTACATAAGTGCAAAGGAAATTCTGGCAGTCATTATGAAGAACTTGGGAAGAACAAGGTTGAGGTGTACTGCTCATACAACTTCACGTTTTCAGTTTCCCTTCTCCCCTCCCCAACACACAGTGACCACCTTTTCTGTAGCACAGTGAGGAAAAACCTGCTGTACCTATGGAAATGCAATTAACTCATCCTTTGAATTCTAACAAAGAAAAACACCCAAGCAAAGTCCCAGCGATTCCACATCACGTCAGTCTCTTCAGTTATTAAAAGTTACAGGCTGTGTTTTCCTGGATTGAGAGGAGTTTTTTGTTCTTAGAAGGTTTTTATCACCAATCTTTTTTTAATGGGGAACTTTAAATTGCTGCCAGATTACGGTCTGTGTTTGCTTTGGCACTGATTTGTGGAGCTGGAACTCTTTACAGCTTCATACAAAGCGTTTTTTAATTTTTGTGTTGTGTCGGCCTGCGTGTGTGGGTACAGAGACCTACAAACATCTTCCTGGATTTTCTTTTAATTATTTGGAAACATTTGTCTTTTAAAAAGTTATTTGCTCTACAGTTTAAGCTGATCTTACAGTTAGGCCCTACATTCTTATGAACACATTAAACCAAAGTATCTGATGTCTTTATAGACAATTAACATTAATTTATTCATTTAGCTGTATCATTTCATATGATACTCTAAAATGGCAAAACATAATGCAGTTTCAAGCAATTTTGGGAAAATTTTGCATTGAGTATGCTCTGAATTTTGAAATTGATAAGAAAGAAAAAAAATTATTTATTTCATGATTTTATTAGTTTTAAGAGTTTTTAGTGTAGTTCTTAGCAAATGAAGCATATTTGGATTTATTGAATATCTTTATACTCAGTTATTAAAGGAAATGAGTACAAAATGTGAGGTCCACTTTTGTACCAAAGTATGAGCTGAAAACTCATGACTTGGAACTCTCATGAATAATTTCTACAACCCTCTAGGAGTTTGGTGTTCTCCCTTTAAATGGGATTTTATCTCCCTAGTTTTGTAAAGGGTTTACACAAAATGCTTTTCAATGACAAAAGCAGGAGCAGGCCCTTGCAACTTGGCCTTCTCTCCTGTTTAATGTGGCTCAGTGTAACATTAAATTCTTCTCTCTTTACTCAGGATAAACTGTTGAATTCAGCTGGGCTTGAAGATTTTCTCAGGGTTTCAATTACTAAATAATTCAGGAATTTCAGTAACACTGATTGATCGTGGCAGAAATTAGACCCCAGAGCACTGTGGCCCAAATATTTGTGGTATAGACAGATAATATCTATCCAAAGCAATTATAACAGTGATTTCTCTGAGGAACATTTATATATATGTGTAACTCTATGTATTTAAATGAGGAAAATTTGGGACAAATCCTTAACTTTGCTGAAATTTATTTGTAATGTAAAACTTCTCTAACCCCAGGAGGAAAAAAAAAAAAAAAGATACAGGATTGAGCTGTTACTCTGTAATGGGTTTTCCATAAATCAAGGGAAAAAAGAATTTAATTTCTGGAGACACAGATGAATTGAGGGCTCAGATTGCACATATAAAGAGCTCATCATCATTAGGTGTTTTATTGAGTTTTACTGTATGAGCTTGTGTGTCTTATCAGTCCTATTTTTTTAATCACGCAGCAGCGTTATTCATGGCATGCACAAACATACAAGTCAAAATCCTGAGGGTGTCTGAGAGCACGTACCTTACTTGATGGTGAGGCACTGGAATGATGTGAGTTTTTCCAGAGGTGCCACACAGCCTCTTGTTCTGCAGATATTGGGGTTTGACTTATTTGTGAGTGCATTCTGTTCTGAGTGTACGAACAGAGGCATGCCTGATGCCAACCCCAGCTTTGTTTTCCTGTAAACACTTGTCTATTCAATTAACAAGATGCATGAATAAAGCAGAAACTGTGAGATATACACCATTTGGTCTCAGATCCTATTAAATTATTGTTAAAATAATCCAAGCATAGTACTTTGTATAAATCATTGTACTTAGCCTGCTACATCACTGTATAGAAACAGCACCAAGCAAAGTGAATAAATCATGATGTTTGATTTTACTGGTTAAGTTTAAAGAAGCATTTGAACATAGTTCTTGGTTATCTATGAATTAATCATAATGTAAGTCAAAGTAGATTCATATGTTGGCTTCTATTTTCACTTCTGTTCTACAAAACAGAAGCTTCCTTTCGTGGAAAATCTGCTTCTTTACAAAAATCTGTATTTGTTTGCAAAATGTGATTATATTTGCTAAAATGAACAGTATTTTTGTTACTAATTTAAACAATAAACTGCAAACACTAAGATGGTCGTTCTCTTCTATAGCCATCTCAAGATACAAGTATTTAATCTTTTCCTTTACCTTTTTCAGATCTATCTGTACAAGATTTCAGCAGCGTATCGACATGTATGAATGCACCATGTGTGTGCATTGGCAGGAGAGAAGGGAAGTGGGTGGAAAGCTCGGGAAAATGAAAAGTGAGTTTCTGTGCTCAGGGCCTGTACAATATCCTAAGTGCCAAATACAAGAGGAGCTGGAGGGAGGGAAAGGATGGAGGCAAAACGGAGGGAGAAGAAAGGAAGAGGTTGATTTATCAATGGAAGACCATCAGGGCAGACAAGCAAAAGAGCCCAGAGCGTGAGCAGTCCCTGCCATGGCTCTGTGCTTTGGCCTGGTGCACTGTGAGACTGTTGGCACTACATTGAAAGAGCATCACCCAAAATTATATAAAACCTAAACTGACTGCCTAAAGAACACCTTCGGAAAGAGAGTAGTAACGTCTTGATTAATAGTAAGAGCTACTGAATTATACAAGGTGAGGAGAAAGAATTTATATAAAATTAGCTAAAATACACAGCATGCTACAAAAGCAAGAGATCTGGGAGATCTCTTACACCAGGAATCCTTCAAAGGCTGAAGAAAAATGTTTCTAAAGAATCAACATGAGGATTGTGGGGGAAGAAGAGAAAATTATTACTGGCATAAAAAATACCATAGAGTTTCATAAAAGCTTAGGGGGGGGAAAAGCCATTACTTAATAGTGAGAAGAACTAAACTGGCTGCTCTGGACATATTTCTTCAAAAACCTTCTCAGAATTTGAATATACATTCTTATCCAGGCAGCCCAGGTTCTTATTTCAAGTGAAATCCTTTAGCTGTTACAACATAAGACAGAGTTTTAGAAGCCTTGAAGATTCATCTCACTTTTGACACTGTACAGCAAGGAGCACAGGCTTCCTCCGTACAGGAAGGAGGAAGAGAAGGCATGGATGAATAGAGAAGAGCAACCAGTAGCCCACCACACAGGATATTCCCTGTGATGCCAAGAAATCTTCTTCTTTGCAAGGATTTGACATCTTGATACAAGTAAACTATGGTGCACACAGAAAGTGATCCCTGTTTTGATGATAGATAAAATGTAACAAAATAAACTTAAGACAAAAGTTGCTTTAGAAAGGCTTATCTACTCTCTTTCATTTACTACGTTCACATCACAATAGTGTCGTGAGGTTTTAATTAAACATTTGGAAATTGCTGTGTGTTCTTCCAAAGGAGAAGCCAACACAAATAAGACAATTACACTGAAATGGATGATGAAACAAGGAAGTGATAAAAGTAATTCTACTTGTTATGGCATCTCTCTCCAACATCTTATTGTGTTTCCTTCACATTATTAAAATAAGCCCTACTTTCCAAGCATATGTATGCAGATCATTTTTAAATGCAAAGATTGCAGAAACAGGTAATTCTTTCAATGAGACAGTGGAGCTTGGTGGGAAGGGTGGGCATCTGTCAGGCCCAGATAAGATCAGACAGCAGTGCTGTATCCTGAAAGGGTGCCATGAAGCTCAGTTTTCCTAGGGAAATAACATCTTCAGCATGAAAAGCAGCAATGAAGAGAAGTCTCCAAACCAGTAAGTAGAGAAAACATGAACTCTCAGAGCTCATTTTAGTCTAAAATACCAACTCTATATCAGGTGAAAAAACACAGGATGAGAGGAGGATAACACCTTTACCAAACAGTAAAAACTAAAGGGCAGGAGGATCATTTCACTCTGTAGTCTCAATCAAATTAATCCTTTACATTAGAAACAAAGGTGACTTTAGCAACAATAATCACTGCAGAGAGCCACTGGGACAGTAAGAGGGCTGGAACACAGGACAGCCAGGCCAGGCTGTGGGAAGAGGGGTGGTTAAAATGGAGACAAGGAATCCAAGCAGGTGGAAATCCAAGAGCAGTCTCACAACAGGATGGTGGAGCCAGGCTTTTCCAAGGGACACACAATGAAAGCACAAGCAGCAAAAATCACAAGTTGCAATAATGTAATCTTTATTTTCTTTTACTAAAGAAAGAATGATTCTCACCACAAGCACGGTGAAGCATTGGAACAGGTCATCCAGGGAGCCTGTGGAAGCCTCTTCCTTGGAGAGTCTCAGAACTCCACAGAGCAAGGCCCCAGTTTTGTCTAACTTTGAAGTCAGCCTTGCTTTGAAAATGGGAGATGTATTGAATAACTCAAAAGGTCCTTTTCAATCTAGTTTTTCACATGATTTTATGAAATTATGAGCTTAGGGCTGTCTGGAAAGGAAGTTTGTAGAACAGAATAGTAAGAAAGACTTGAAAAATGCAAGGACTTCACAGGAAAAACCTATACTTTTGGTCAGTGCCAGGATCTATTATTCCAGACAAGATGAGGGACATCCAGGTATGCACATCAAAAGGAGAGCAATAAAGATTCCTGGAGAAAGGAGAAACTCAACAGGCCCATAAAGGGGATTTCCAAAAATAGAAGAAATCAGAGCCACGGGCCTGTTTCTATCAGAAGGACCTCTCAAATCTGAATTAGTAAAGAGGTTTTATATATTTGTTTGGAAGATGGTTAAATTTACAGGTGACAACTTTGTAGGGATGATTAGAATCAGAGATTAACTCATAGAAAAATAAAACAAGAAGTGTTCTTAAAAAGATGCATTTCAATGTAGAAATGCAGGCAGTGCCACACCTGGCAGGAATAACACACCACACAAACATATGACGGAAAATGACAGGCAGAAAATTATTTTTGAGGTGTTGCATATCACAAGCATGACAAGCCTTTGCAAGGAAAGCAAACCCCACACTGGGTGCATATTTCACCAAGACCCCTTTTGGAAATATTTTCTATAATTATTACAACTTCCCTGAGTTCTGTCTGAAGTGTCTGGCTAGGTGGAAAATCTGTTAAAAGTTGTAACTTGAAGAATACTACAAGTAGAGAGGAGTATGTTAACTACTGTGTGCAAACGAAACGATGGAGAGGGACTTGAGATTGTGAATGCCAAACTAGGTAACAGTGAAAGAGGATATCTAACTAATAAATGCTAACTAATAAATGTCTCCCAAAGACACCAGGAGTTGTATAAAAACAACTTATGAGGCCCTGAAGTTTTCAAGGGTAACATTTAAAGAACCTGCGGTGCTGCTGGTGACTGGAGCCTGAGAATACGCTAAATACATGCATATGCAACAATTAGAATATCAGAAAAGCACAACAGAAGTTTTACCATCGTGGTAAGAGGTATAAAAAAGTGATTCAAGATACATCCATGGGAAACAGGGGCCAGGCTGCAGGGAGCAAGGTCCTACTGTGTGTTGTTTTGTTGCCACTGCAACCGATTATTTTTATTTGCCACACTGCTCAAAGAAAACCTGAGTGGAAACGACAGGCTTTAATAACAGGTGCTGTGAAAGATAACAGCATAAGTGAGAGTTTCTGGCTGATGTAAGAAGCAGTCTCTGGAACGCTCAGTATCTACAGCAGTGTTAAACACCAACCCTGGAGCAGCCAAGCATAGGTCAGGCCCACTGAAGCACCAGCAGTGGCCAGCAAGACAGACCCAAAGAGAAAGGGCCAAAACCAGCAAACCACAACATTCCTGCACTGCACAGAATAGAGCTGAATCCACCCAGAGGCGGGAGAAAAATCAAAGACCACTTTTCTGCTACATAAAACATGTTAGTGCTTGTTTTAGCCTCCGCAACGAGATGGAGCAGAAACAAAATGCACATTATGGGGAGCCTCTGCATTCCAGCAAATGCCGCAACGTTGCCGTGTCCTCCATCACACGAGACAATCCTCTGGCACACGGCAGCTGCCACCAATGCACTGCAAACGAGCAGGTCCTCTCCTCTGCAGAGATTGTTTCTCTCTGCCACCTTGGTGTATTTGCCCATACTCAAGTGGCCCAGCCTTCCCCAGGAGGGGAAATACACAGGAAAAACCACTTGAAAAATCACTACCATTAGGAAAACACCGCCGCTCTTGAAATGTTTTAATTAAGATGGTTAAACTGCTTAATTAAAACTATTTAAAAGGCCTATTCTCATTTCCGTTACAGACTTTAAAGATCTTATGGGCTCAAAGAGTACAAAGGGGTCCAAAAGTCTCCATAATGTAAATAAGAATTAGTGAATTTATTTTCACTGGCATTATTTATAGTTAGTGATCTTCTAATATTGGCTTAATTATCATCTGATTCTAAAAGGCTAATAATTTCACTCCATTACCCTCCAGATCTGCTTCTCTTTCACAAGTACTTTAACAGATGCCAAAAATTTAAACAAAATTTAAAAAGTAAAAAGAAAGATTAAGAGTCAAAGCAATGCAGAAAATCAAAGCTGTTAAGACAAGGTTGGGTAATTGCTGAACCAGTGATTCAGAATTTGTTGCTCACCACCTCCATCTGCTGAAAGTTTCTGTCTGTACCAGCAGAAACAGATCGAATCTTGTAGGTACCACTGCTCCTGGACTGATAAACCAGCTTAAAATATATCCGTGGCAGTTTCAAAGAGTGCATTAGACAGTTCTGGTGGTTAAGGCTCTGGTTCCTTCTGCCAGCTCTGCCAGTCCCTTAGTCTGCCACAGGCAAAGACAATACCTTCTAAAAGTGTACAGTTGGGAATTGCTGGAACTTACCTCTCAATATCCAAATTCATTTGATTTTCAACAAGATTTGGGTCTTTGAAAATGAAACTAAGGCTTTACAGGGGAAAATTTGCTAGGACTCAGATGCTGACTAAAAATCACAATGCATACAAACATCAACATCTACACACACACAAACTCCCTTCTGTGCATGTGCTTCCAGATCAACCATTACCTGAACCTGAAGAGGAGCAGGAAGAGAGGGATCATCTTTGTGTATTCCAAATTGAGAAAATTATCAAAGTAATGCCGAATAATTTATAGGGGTGAACATCAGCTAAGAAGTGACAAACAGAAAATATGCTTTTTCTACCAGCTTACTTCCATAAAAACACTGACAGTGTCCTACTACATCCCTGCTGAATGGGCCCAGCCATGCACAGGGAGGAGGAGCTGGGAAAGAAGATGCTCTGCTCAGTGTGTTTGTTCCTTTTTCCACTCCTAAGACACAGAATTGAAATGCATGTTTCAGTAACTTAGCTGAAAACAGCACATTCTGCAATTTCCACCAAGCGGGTCCCCAACGCACAACTGCTGCTCCACAACCAAATGTCAGCAGAGCAGCTGAGCCACACACAGGCCTGGGAGGGAAAGGCACAGCTCAGGAGCCTGGAAGGAAAAGGGAGATCTCAGTGCAGGGAAAATAACAAAAACCCTTCTGTTTGGCTACTTGATGACATACGGTTTGAGCTTCCTTGGGAATCCCTGTCAGGTCAACTACCACGCAGAATTGGAATATTACACCAGATAATGTCTCGATCCCAATATTTTTTTCAGGGTTGGTACTACATTATACTCCCATTTTAGGCAGAAAGGAAGCCTACAGCCCAGTTTGCCTCCACATGTAAGGATACGTTTCTAATAACTCTATGTCACCTTGGAAAATTAAAATAGTACCTCTCGTTCTGATTGTATATGAAAGTATAGCTAAAACAAATTTCACGGCACTGATTAAGTGTCGTGTTCACTAAACTTTCCAATCCCATTATGGATCTTTCTGTATTGGTGTTTGCGTAGGCTGCACGGTGAGTAAGAAAAATCAGATTTCAGGTGCTCACAAGCATGACAAATAGGCACTGAAGTGGCCTTGAGCACTGTGATGTAGTAAGGGAGAGGAAATTGAAGCATTCAATATTCTGAGGTGCCTGAGCCCTCTGCAGATGGCTCTTGGATAGTTGTTTGCAATCTAGCAGAAAGAAATCATCTTGTTTTGTGAGGGCTCATTCTGTTTGTTTTGCTTTGACACTGCCAAAATAAATAATTCGAATGCAGGCAGCATAATGTGAGTAATAATAATACACACACTAACTTGCAGTTCTTACTTTAGGCGCTCATCTCTAAATGAAATCAATGCAAGATTTAGCAAGCTCTTTGTACAGCAACAAATCTCCAGTTCCAAGGGACTACTGTACATTTCTGTGTTAATTAGGAGCTTTGTGGAATTTAATTCAAGGTTGCTGACAGAAAGGCTTGTGATGAGGAGTATTTTAAACCTGTGACTGACAGTAACAGCAGTGCTACAGTCGATTGCCTTAGTTGGACTATGTGTTCTGTCCATCTTCATACCCCACCATTTCATGAAATAACTTGATGCTTAATAGCTCATGAAAAAAATAAATATATTTCTCTATGTTAATCTTTGCATCATTCTGCATTTTATAATTGGATATGTAAATAAAATGAAGAAATTGAATTATATGCTTTTATTTTGGGGCCTGTTTCTGTCTAACAAGCAGACCTGTGGAAAGAGATGGATTCACAGATGAATAGATGATCTGAAAATATTTATATATTATATAATCCATTTAGACATTCACTTTCAGTGAATGAAGACAATATCAGCAGGTATTTGATAATTAGATATCATCAGTTCATGCATAAAGATAAATTTTAATCTGTTATACTGCACTGAAATTATGGGGGTTTAATATTTTTAAATTAAGAGCTTCACTGTTTTAGATTTTCATATACATGGAGGCGCTACAATTCTGAAATACATCTTAGTATTAAAAAAGTCAGAAAATAATAGAAGAGTGATATTTCCTCTTAAAATTGTCAGGCACTTTTGAGTCCCAGCAAAAATTTTTGATTTGTTAACACAAGCCTCCCTGATCTTCCAGCAAAAATAATTCTGTATCATCAAATAAAATTAACTCAGATTAGATTGCAGGTTTAATCAAACATGTAGAACACACAACAGATCAGAGCAACAAATTGGCTATTACTCAGTAATATGCACAGGTGTGACCCTGAAAAGGTCAACAGCCAGGCACTTTGCTCAAGTATGGAAAGTTAAAAATAGCCTGTGCAAGTGGAGTTTATATAAATTGGTGATGTACAGTAGCCTTTGAAGGCGAGTAAGAGTGACAAAGTGTATTTAATTACCTAAAATTTAATTGACCAGTACAGGGGAAAAATATGAAGTATGAACAACCCAGCAGCTTTATGAAAGAAATGAAGAGGTACTTTATAAGACTATTAGAATTTCTATTGATTTTGTGAATAATTGTGGCCTTGATTATTTTATCTCTCTTTCCACACACTCAGCCATCCCCTGCAAATGAAATTTAATTATTGTTTAGACAGAATCTGAGCACATCCTCAAGCAAAACAGTACAACCAGCAATGGCACAACAATCCGACAGCTCCCTGCAGCAGTACACAGAATCCATCCAAAATTGGATTGTGTCCCAGCATGCTGCAAAACTACACTTTGCTGGCTCTCCTTGTGCTATCAGACAAAGCCAAGTCAGCCAAAGGATGAAATTAGGTAGCTGATGGTTGAATTCCTGCTTCTCCCTCAAAGCCAGCACTCGCATACTTACAGTGCCTTAGGACCAAGCCTGCAGACCGTGGCAGGGCAGAGATTCCCTGCTGGTGGCCTGTCCTTCACAGAGGGGGGAGAGGTCTGTGTCCCTCGTCACCGAGGAAGAACTGAATTCAATGACAGAAGGAAAGCAGCACGTGGAGGATCTCTGCCTTGGTAGCAAGCAGGACACCCCAATATCACAGGGCTTGTGCAATGCAGGTCACAACACCGAGCTGGTGTTTCAGACTGGCTGAAGACTCAGGCCGATATCACAGCACCAGTTATGCCTAGATCTGGTCCAAAGTGGGAAAATCCACTTAATTTTGAGATATTCTTCATGCCTCCTTTCAGAAGAAGAAGGGTTCTTTGAAATGCACCAAACACTGTGCCCAGCCATGACATTTCTGCAAAGGTTGCAGGAGTAAAAACAAGAGCTGGACTCAGCAGCTGCCTGTCATCTATGCCAGTTCTGGATGCCAGCATAGAAGACTGATTTAAAATTGAATGATGTGGTACATTTAAAATGTACATCAAAAACCTGAGCTTGTACAGGCTGGATTCATCCCTAATTTTATAAGTACATCTTGTCACATTTTCCAGGCAGCTTAACCTTTCGAAACTACTACCTATTACTGGGCCAAAACCATCTTTTAGGTTTAGAAGGGGTTTAAATTCAAAATATACTTGTCACTTCTGTTTCAAGTAAAGATTAAAAGCTGGTAAAAAAAGAGTCTCACACTGAGCTAAACCCACCCTAGAATGGTGTTATAAATATGCAGAGGCTATGGGGAATAAAAACAAAAAAAGACCTTTCTTTCAGCAAAGAAAGCTGCTTCCTCCTCAGGATCAAATGTGATCCAAGAGAAAATGCGGAAAACTGTGAAAAATTACACAGAATGAGAGTCTGCAGCAAAATTTAGAAATATTCTTCAGTAATGTGTAAGAGAACAAGGAAATAAGCATCGGTTTAGAGATCTAGATTGAGACACCCACGTTAATCTCTGAATACTCACCAGGATGACCATACTCAGGGTCCAAGTAAAAGCATTGAACTGCAATGAGACTGAGGAATGGATGTTCCCAAAGGGAAATAAAGGATGTTTCCAAAGGGAAAGTAAAGCTTGATGTTCTCAAATTGAACATGTCCAACAGTCACCACTAATAAAGTCTGATAGCATGATTCCTCTAATAAATCTAATTCAGGCTTGAAGAGAGAAAACACACTGTGCGTGTTTTAAAAGGTTGAGTGGAGTCACTTGGGAGCTACAAATTCACGAGTCTGACCTCAGTAGTTTGTGAATCTTTAGAACACACTTTGAAAGGGTTTATATAACGCAGATATAATGCAGATAAATGGAGACAAAAAGGATGGTCCTGTACAATGACCAGAAAAGCTTTTGCTTGTGCACTTTCTCAAGAGAGGAAATACAAAGGGAAAAAAAAATAAAGAAAAATAAGAGAAAAGGAAAACCAGAAGAAGACTCTACCCATATTTGTGGGCAAATGAGCATATGGAAGTGGAACATGGAGCCCTGGTGTTTTCTGTAATATTCCATGTGCAGCTGTGAATGCTTGCACTAATGCCAGCTAATCTGCAGAGCTATGGAGTGAGGGAAGGCAGTGTTGGCCACGGCACTGGAGTCATCTACTACTCTTCAAACACTGAAACCGAATCCTCCACATCCTCCTGGACTCCACCAGAAGGGAGCAGATGGAGCCTCGCTAAGCTGCTCATTCAAACACAAATGCATAATAAAGCAGTAAACATTAGGGGTTTGACACGATACCAAAGCAGAGGAACAGCAATAGTTTTACTAGAAGTGCTTCTCATGTAAACCTTTCTCTGATGCTTCCAGTAGAGTGAAGAGTTCATGGCTTAAACCAGGACTAGCAGCAAACAATTAAATCTGAGTCAACCTGGTTTATACTAGAAAACAATTAAAAACAAAGAAAATACTCTTTGCAATGGCACAGTCTGACTCTGCTTTTATGTGACGCACCAATTTCAAGCAGCTCTGCAGTTTGCTGTTTGCATCCTTGCAATTAAGGCAGAGCTCATCCCTGACATCCTGCACTAAGAGGATGCCTTTCAGCTTGCTTTTGGTTTTTTTTCTGAAAGGTCTGACAATTTTCTCTTTCATTCCTACTCCAGCTGAAATATGGATTTTTTTTTTCTTTCCACCAGTCAAAGCTTTAGAGAACAAATAAAATGAGGATGAAAAGTTCTTCTTGCTCAGCTTTTTAATTTAAAGGTTTTTCTGCTTTAATTTTCTTTCTTTCTTTTTTTTTTTTATTTCATTGAAATCTTAGGGTTGGTAGTAAATGTGCCATTCAAGTATCTCTTTTTCCTGAAACCATGGCAGAAACCATCCATCCCTTTGGGATAAACAAGCTGAAAGAAGACTTTCTTTTGTTGTCTTTCCCATGACTGAAGTGAAATTGCTTGCACCACTGGATTAAAACTTCATTTTAAAGGGGTTTTCTTGATAAATGCAAAGTAGTATTCAGACTACATAGAAAAAGATAGACAGGACAGAAATGGATAAGGGATCCACAAGAAGAATAAACTTCAAAAGAGTTTTCTCCTACTTTGTGGATATCTTACTCTAATTCTGACATCCTTCCTCCTCATAGAGCAATTCTGACTGCAAACCTTTTCAAACCATCTCTTTTGAGTTTAGGAACATTTTCACATCATTTGTGATCTGATGCATTCCAGCCACTCACGTGGCACTCTGTTTTGTCAGGATGCATTCCTGTCTCATTTTATTAAATACCTTGAGGACAATATTTGTTGCAATACCATTAGGCAAAGAAGAGAATGTGAAACAAAGTCTTGATTCTGAATTCCCTGACCAATCTTGTCATTCAAATAGAAATAAAGAGTGTGGAATAAATCCAAAGAGGAGAAGGAGAACACAGTTTTCTGTGCTTATTCGAAGGATAATGATGTCCTAGGGGAGACAATAAAAGAAAATGAAATTGTACAAAGGACACCTCCAGCACATCTAGTAAACCTTGTAGGAAAACGCAACAACAAAATCAATAATAAAAAACTATTTGTGAGGATGTTAAATAAAGCAAGCTAGGAACAAGACCTTTGAAATGCATATATAGTAAACTGAGTTGTAATACTTCAAAATAATTATTCACAATCCAGGTTGAGATTCAATAAGGATATTTACCCAGTGCTTACCTCTTCTTTTGTGCAACCTGACTTCTTATAAATGATCAGGGAAAGAGAAACATGGCAAAGCTCTTCAGCATAGTGCACACCATGCACTGTTCTCCTTAAAAAGATGCCTGCATTTGCCCAAAAGTTGTGGGCATGTTTAAGGAAGAGAGGTCATGCTGTTGTGTTCCATTTGGTAACTCCTGTTAAACCTTGCTGATTTTTATGTAAGAGGAACAGCAAAAAGAAAGCACAGAACACCAAAGTCTCATGCTGCACTGCTTCACAAATATAGCAGCTACACAAAGTTCAGCAGTATTCCAAAATCAACATTTTGTAGCAGGTATAACAGTGTTTTAAAAGGGATAATCAGATTTGCATCTGATTATTACAATTATCTCTTTGTGCTGAAACTGAGGACTATAAAAATAGTCTAAACGGGTCTTGGAAAGCGTGGGATAAAGTCACTGAGTGAACTGGAGTAATGCTTGACAGAATGGCAGGAATGAATCTACAGGTGTGCTCTAAAACATATGCATTAAAAAGAAAAGAAACCAACAAACCAACCAGAATACACAAATACTTCTAGCCCAGTAGTTCAGCATATAAAACAACTTATATTCATTAATGATCACAAAGCACCTCTCTCTGTTTTAAGAGACAAGTTCCTAAATACTTATGCAGTGCTTTGAACACTGGAAGTCTTTTAATTGAAAGAGACCTGCACACTTCAGCAGTACTTAAATGTTTTCAGGGAATCCGAAATTGATCTGAAAGTTCAAAGAGATTCATACATAAAGTATTGGCATTTCAAGTGGCCAACTCTTAACCTGTCAAAGGATATATCTTAAAAACTACAGCAAAAATCTCTTTTTAGAATACTTTGGTCTGGACATGCATTGCAGTTTATCAATAGCAGCAAAGCTTGGCAAACACAGAGGCTGTGGTTGAAGTTCATGTCAATATAGCACAAGGTCCAGGAAAAAAAGATTTTTTGTCTCACTAAAAGCTTTTCTAAAGATTTAACTAGAAAAAATGCTAATGCTATTGTAAGATTTCTCTGCACTGCACCCACATTCACCCTGCAAGAGTTTCCCACACATTGTCACAATATTAAACATAAATGCAAGAAATGAATATAAAACTAAAAGTCCTTTTGCACTACTACAATAAGCACAGCATTTACATTTCAGGAGCTGCTGAATGATAACAATCATAACTCTGAAATTATTTACTGCAAAATTTGGTTCACTAAAATAACTCTTACTCTAAATATGCAATTCTCAAGTACAAGAAAAGTTCAAGGAGAAAAACCCTAGGTTCTTATTCTTGCATCGTATTTTATAAATTAAAAATTAGCTGTATCCAAGTCTTAGAGCATTTAATAATTACATTTCCACCTTCTATTTTTCCCTTGAGATGTGCTTCATTACACAGGTGGGCAACTGAGTAGGGATGCTCTGACTGACCTCTCCCTTCTCTTAAAAGTCCAAGATGAATTCCCACTTACTATAAATGATCAAAGTTTTATGGACTAATGACAGTTTAAAATACTTTTTTCCCTCACTTTTACTGCAGTCCTGTCATTAAGACTAACAATCTAAAGTAGCTAAGAGAATGAGTAAGCAAGATGATTTACACAGATGATAGTGCAATGGTAAGAAGTGGGGAAAGATCCTTTCAGATTTTTTTTGCAGCTGAAGCATTAAAAAGATTTACACCAAGGTCTTTAAGTGAAAAGAGAGCATTGCCAAAGAGGTCTGGCAAGCTCTTCTATCGATAAAATACTCTGCCCCATAAATTTAACCAAACCCTCAGCTTAAAACCTGATTAGCACTAGAAGGAGCTTGCCTTGTCACCAGAGAAGCCCAGGCCAGTATCCAAAGGGTCTGATAAAAATCAGACAAGACAGCAACACTTCTATAAAATTTTCACCACCATGGTATCTCTTATACTTTTCATTTTTTTTTTTCATGAGGCCACATAGAAAAGTTGAGGATATATTTAGCATGAGAAAGCACAGGCACTAACACAGAACAAAGTCATGTTGAAATTATTTAGGGCTGGGCACAGCAGTAAAGCCTTATATGTTTCTGCACCAGGCTGATCTGTACCTTTATAACAAGACTTACAAAACATGGCACAGGGTTTAACTTGTTTCAAAATGTTCTTCAGTAAGAGGTCAATTTAGAACAAGCTTGTATCTTTTGCATAATCCAACTCCTACTATTTTTGTTCATCCGAAATAGCCTGAATCAGACCTGAGATCAGGTGTAGGGCAGGTTCAGACCAAGGCTTAATTTTATGACTGTACCAGTACATGCATTTGACATTTGAAAGCAGCAGTATTTGATACAGTTCACAACAAAATTTCAAGACAAAATCACAGAAAGAAAACAGAAGGTTCGCTGTTGCTCAGTATAACAGAACATTATTTGTTTGGTGCTAAAAATGGCCTTAACGTTGTAAGCCATGAGTGTTTTGACAGTCCTTGCTTCCAGATCAGCTGTTCATGACATTTCCATCAACTATCAACTTGGATTGCAGCCCATCCAGATCTAGAAAACAGGTGCCACCCGATTTTGGACTTCACCCAAAAAGAGTAGGGAAGATACTCATATGTCCTCACCCTCACCCTGAAAGTCTGAATAAAGTGATGAACTTCACATAGACAACTCCAACAGTCAGATTCTAGCAGGAAGAAAAGCAAGGGCCCAAAGGGGTGGACAAGGAAAAGGGTCTGTTGGTTGCTTGGTCTTTTTATGCCATCGCAGTGCAGGCCTCTGCTGTCTGAGGGCAGCAGGTTGCCCCCATTCAGGCATCTCTGAGCCAAATCCTTTAACCTCCAAAGAGACACAAACAAATACGCAGAAAGAAATCCACCTGGATGGCAGCCAGGTTTGCCTGCTGACCAGTCCACACGTCCTGTGCAATTCTACTCTGAAACTGAACCAGGACACAGCCTTGGATAACTGGTCCATCACAGCAGTGCTGAGTCTCTATGGAAAAGTTTGATAAACAGCTGGGAATCATTCAGGAACTGCTGTGCTCCCTTAGCCAAACAAGTGTGGAAGAGATAGTCACCAAAAAGGGAGGAACCTTCCATAGCCAACACCTTTCCCAGATCACTGCTGTGATTTGGCAGTCTGTAGGCAGCCAGAAGTGTCAGGAATTTAAGCAGCTCTGGTTACAAACCTTGCTGGCAGCATTTACAAACACAGAACCACAGAACACATTCTTCTTTCTGCTCAGCCTTTCCTCAACCAAACTTTGAGCACATGGAAGTCCAGTTTCCAGCTCTCCAGCTTTTGCCCATGTCTCAGGCTACATACTGGACACTATCAACACCCAGTTGTAAAGTAGTGTCACAAAATCCAGGTATTGGCATGGTAAAAAAACACCAAAAAAATTAATAGGGAGCCAACATGCATCAAAGGAAAGTCAGCCTACAACTCTTATTCCTAATCTTTTATCTGCATCAAAGAATTTACTCCTCTATCCAACCACAGATATTATCTACTGCTGTCTAAAATACAGTTAGTGTTTCTAATGGTATTCTGATTGACATAAGGAAAAAAACACTCAAGGTTACTCATGAAAGTGCTTGCCAGTGTTCCTCGTTGGTCAGAATTGTAAGTTTTATCAAATAAATTCACTATTTCAAATTATAGGAGAACCTGTGTCAGCATTGCATGCATTCATTCTAAAACATACATTCACATGTGCATAGGAAGCTCCAAAAATGGATATGTCCTAAACAAGAAACAGGACAGAATGTGACCTTCATGACAACAAATATTTAACTGAACACAGAGATTTAAGCTGTTTTAGGAAAATACTTGTTTCACATCCACCAGTTTGGAGAGCGATTCCTGTTCTGCAAATGCAACTACATCAGCTCTCCAATGGCAGATGGCAGGAGTGATCATAAACAGAAGGATTTTACTCTTTGGTCAACATCCAGTTGTCAGGATTTTTATATAGGTTCCTTTTTCATTGAAATGAAGGAAGATGTGCATCTATTTCTTCATTCACATACAAAATATTTAGGAAAAATTAGCAGGAAACTGTCATAGAAACACAGCTTCCCCCCATGCTCCCTGCCTTAGCATCTTGTACAGCAGCCTGGGAAACCAAAACAGGTCATGCATTGAAAAACAGTTTTCAGAACAATTCATTAAAAGCACTGAAGAGCGTTTGCTGCTTTCATGCTCTCCCCAGATGATGTGTCGACTGCACATCATATATGCAAGCCATCATTCCTTACAGACCTGGTCCCAAGAGAGAGTTAAAAGTGGGAAGACACATTATTCATCCAAGTATGAGAAGTTGAAAACGTTCAGAGGGGATTACCAATGCCATTTTTCCCACTGAACCTCTTTCACGCTAAGTCTCGTTCCCTGCACACGTTCTCACAACCGTCCCCTTTGGCTGCGCAATCGTAGAACCATCTCAACCTCAAGTACCTTCCTTGAGGGAAATGAAGAATATTTCTCTTATTTTCAGTGCGTTGAGAAAGACATTAAACTTATTCATAAAGAAATTGTTTCTTCTCTGCCATGTTTTTACTCTCATGTGAAATACAACTTTCACATCCTGCATATTGAGGAGTTGTGTAGAAGTGTGATTTATAGCACTTGCTTCACCCACCTTCATTGCAGTTTTTTTTTACTCTAAACATTTTTTTTTGTTCTGTTCGACTTTTTATTTCAATTCCTAGGTTTTCTCCTGCAGCATAAGAATTTAAAGAAGTTCTGGAATTCTGTGACAGTATTTGTTGCAGAGGCCTGTTGTCAGCAGATGGCAGCATGTGGCTGCTTAGCTCACAGACTCTGCCAAAATTCTTACCGGGGAAACAAACTTCCAGATAGAAAGAGCTGGGTCTTTGTAAACCCCTATCCCTACACATCTTTCTCACCAAAATACTGTAGTGATGTCTCTTACAAAATCCTTCAGGGCCTGATTCAAACTGTGAAGTTTTCCTTGATTCTTGGTTTGGTGTTTGGTGGAGAATTTTGTTTTCCCAAACAAATGTGTAGCAGAAATGAAAAGATTTTTGTAAAGCACAGATAATCTGGACAAAGTCTCTTGGTGCAGATACTCAGAAAGGTTTGTAAATTTGGAATTCCAGCCCTGTATCTGAAGTTCAAGACATCAGTTCTACCAACAAAACCAATTCTTTTATCCCTGCCTCTTCTCAGTTCTTGACTACACAAGGTACTCTTTTCCTGCTATCAAATAATACACACACATACATAATATTTTCTCTCTTTCCTACCTGTATAAAAGGATGCAGCAGTGTTTGCAGGGGTTGCACCTAACAAAATTTAAAATAATGAATTCCAAAATTTCACCGCTCTCTCAAGTGGTTTTCATATGGTAATTTAAATGGAAACAAATTCCAAGTAAGTACCATGTACAGATTTCAGTCATCCTAAATTCCTAATTCTTTACATTCCCAAAACGAAAATGGGCTTGAGAAAATGTGCACTGCTATTTGCACTTGCAATCTACAGTTTGCTTCTCTGAGTAAGTAATTATATTGAATGCTGTGGGCAACATAACAAAAGTGTATTTCTGTATGCAAGGTTTATTTCAATTTATGTGATATGGTTCTTTCAGTTTAGGAAGTTTAGGGTGTATTTATAACAGTTTTCACAGTGGATAGAAACCTCCTCTCTCCTACCTGGATACATCACTTTCAGCTTCTGACAATGTAGAAGTTTAACAGCGTATTTTTTCTGAAAATTTTATAAAAGTGCAAAGAATTCACAAACAGCTCACGCATCCCCTGTGTCCTGTTGGTTCTACAGCCAGAATTACTCGGCCATTTCAAAATAAATGCTAAAGAAGCAAGAACCTATTTTTGGTTTCTGGTGTGTTTTTCTTATCTGACATGATTTCATTAGCCTTATTCTGTCCCTCAGAAGCAGCTAAAATTCCACTTTTTCTATGTCGCAAGTAGGAGCTGCTTCAGCACTGTGGGGAAAGAAAACCCTTCTGTCAAACAATGCTGTGCTTTCAAATTACAATATATCACACGAGTGATCTTAATAAAACAAGGCCTCAGAAGGGCCTTCCGAAAGTGAGAGCTCATAGATGCTTTTAAAGCATCAAGTCCATTTGTTTTGAGCCTGTGAGGGGAGTGGACACAGCTCCCATGCCAGAGGCTGGATAGCTGGAGTGCACAGCACTGATGGAAGCACTGCCTGGGAATCCTGTGCTCCTGGGTGGGCCCATGTGCTTGAGCCACAGGGTCCTCCAAGCCTCTGAGCTCTGGGCACCCAGAGCAGGGCCTCTCCCTACCCAGTCCTGCTGCCCCAGGACTCTCAGTGTCTGTCAGGAGGAGCATGTGCCCCCCCAAGCTTCCCCTGGCAGCTCCTCGGATTATTTAATCTCCAAAAGTCCATCTGTCAAGGAACAGAAGTTGAAACCAGCTGCTCGTCCATGGAGAGCATCACTAGGCAATTATTGCCACAGATTATCTCAAAAAAGTCCGAATTTCAATATGCCTTTGAAATTCAGTGTGCTCTAAATTGCAACAGATGAACTACAAACAAGGCAGCAAAAATCCTTTGTATTGCTAAGCAGTATTAATAGAGTAAAATGATGATGGGATTTAAAGATCTCAAGGTAATGACAATTTAAAAGGCATCAATTATAGCGAAGAATGGCAGTAAAAGGTCTGCATCAACCTAAAACTGTAAACACAGGGAAACACGGGACATTTTCCACTTCTCCAGGTTCCAATGCTTCCATAATATATCCTACTTGCAACTATTGCTTTGCAGTTTCTGAGCACACCTTATACTCAACATGGCAACTGACAACACAATTCTTTATGTCTTTGATAAATATTCTTCCCATCCTCTGATTTCTTTTTTATGACCTCTTTTTCCTTATTACCTTACCATTGGTCTCTATTTCCCCCCTGACTTCTCTTTACAGGTGTTTTCTCCCCTGTTTCTTCAGGTCTTAATGAATTTGATGTATCATAACACTGGGGGGAGGGAAGGATCTCCTCTGAAGCAGCATTTAACAAAGATAAGGTTAAAAGAGGGGCAACAGGATCTAATGTCATTATACATTTAAATAGTGCTAATAGTGCATGAGCAGGCATGCCAGAATTCACCAGCTGTCCCTAAAGGTACAAGCCAGCTTTCTGCCTCCTCACGTTATAGCCCAGTTTAACCTCTGCTGGAACATATCTCAGCACAAACAGATTGTAAAACCTCCCTCACTAGAACCAGTCTAACTCATCTGCCTTCAGAAATGGAAAGAGTTTTTCTGTAGAGTTAGAAATTCAAAGATTAAACTCGGTGTTACAGAAAACTAACACAGCAGAAGAAGAGTTAAAACAGAGTGGATGAAGTTGCATAACAGAAGATTCTTCACAGATATCTATATGTATAGGGAAGATATATCTGTATAGATATTTATATGTATATGTAATATACATATTATAGATATTTATATAGATGTATATAAGTATGTATCTATATCATAAAACTG
This sequence comes from Lycocorax pyrrhopterus obiensis, assembly GCA_014706295.1. Taxonomy (NCBI): domain Eukaryota; kingdom Metazoa; phylum Chordata; class Aves; order Passeriformes; family Paradisaeidae; genus Lycocorax; species Lycocorax pyrrhopterus. The sequence continues at coordinate 34,090,438 of JACSVZ010000009.1, read as the reverse complement.
ATATATAACTAATATTTTCTGTATGGACAAACTATGATACCATCAAAATAAGCAGAATTTGGCATAAATTTGAATGGGAATCCATATATGGGAAATAGTTCTGGACATAGAGACATGTAAGAAATTAAGGCACAACTTAGCAGAGGCAATAAGATAATTGTGCTGTCTCCAGCTAAAAGAACAGCCATTGAGTTGCAGGTAATGATATCTGATCCAGACAGTTTCAAATGTTTAGGTTCATTGGCACCTAAATGCATCTGGAAAACAACAGACCAAAATTTATGGGGAGTCACATTCTCACTCTCTGACTTCACTATTAAGAAGCAAAAACAGGATCTACAAATTAGAAAGAGAATTAATTTCTAGAGAAGTGTGTGAATAGGAAGAATCTGTATATTTGATTTTGGCAATGTTCATATGGATGTGCAACTTCTAGTGTCTGCAATCAGCTTTTTTAGGCGACTACATGTAACATTTTCCTTGGTTGAGTCTGTGTCTGGAAAGGATTTAGTCTTGTCTTGGATAACCTTCTGGGACAAAATCTCTGGCAGCCTGCTGTGCCTGTATCTCCCAGTTCTCCTTCAGACCTTCAGCAAAAGAAGTTTGGTATCATAAAAAAGTTATCTTAAATTCTACTCAGGCAAGCTGGTATTTAGTTAGGGCTTTTTTCACCCAAAAGGCATTATATGACTGCTCCCTTATGAGCATCCTTTAGCTCCACAGTCCTTATAATTTGTTGAGGTTAATAACATATACGATGTACCACACCTTCAGCGAGCTTCCACAGCTGTGCCAGAGGTCATCAGTGGAAGGTTTTGGCAATGAAGCACCTCCAGTTCAGCAGTCCAACCAGACCCAGCAGTGAGTGCTGTCCTGATGATGTCTCTGTTACAGACACAGAAACCTCAGGCAAGATTTAACTTTGGAAAATTGTTGGAAACCTGCTTTGTGTGGCAGTGCTGGAGGTGGAAATGCACTTTATACACCATATAACCGACATTACCACAGCTAGAAGGTTAGAGCTGTTCCACACCAAGAACAAAATACTTCACTCTTCTGTTTAAACCTTCATAATTTTACTGTTCAATAAAATGTCTCAGGTTTCATCCAGTCTTTCACAGTGTATTTTCTGACACTGCCTGCATTAGGCAACCCTTGTCCTTATGCAAGTTCTTGTACCTACAAAACTGTTTCATTTAACTGTTTATAAAACAACTTCTCAGCTCTGACACTGCCAGAAAAGTTTCAAATACGGCATCTGTCCCTCTTGTACTTTCCCTGCATTCACCAATGCTTTGGAAATGAAGCCACAGCTCAAAAATCAGGCCTGGATTACAAAGAGGCAGCACAGCTGCAGAAGCCAGCGGTGATGCACTAAGCTTCAAAACCACAAAAGGTCTGAAGATTGTTTTTAATAACCTGGCCTCATCCTGAAGGAGAAGTAGGTATTAAAAAGGAGAAAAAAAGATGAGGCATGAGATAATCAGCTTAGATAAACCAAAGGCATGATTTGATTCAGTTTGCTCTGCAGTCAAATTATTGGGTACATAACATTCACACTCTGGGTCACTTTAAGCAACTTCTAACGGGCACAAAGAGATTTGGGAAGCAGGGGACACACCATGTAAAAGTACAAACCAGTTCCTTATTGCCCGATACACAAAAATGATTGCTAGGATTAATGAGCTACCAATCCAATGCTTGAGAAGTTCACTGCTCCAGAGATGGCTCCAGATGACTGCTCCAAACAACATTTGCCAGCCAGGTAGATCATGTGAGGAGGCTTTTCTCAGTTTTTCCTTGGTGCTGCAGAGGTGCCATCTTAGGTCTCCTTGTTTTCTTCTTAGAACTGTATATTTTTTCCATGGTTTTTCTCTTTTGAATCTTTGAGCTTCCAATTACACCCTTCTCACCAACCTTATCTCTGCAGTTTCACCTTGTTTCTTTGCACAGCTCTGTTCTGTGTAGGCTTTTCCAGCTCTTGCCATCAGGTCAGCAGGTTTCTCAGAAGTCTGAGCTGGGGCTGCACAAACATTGCTGTGTGCATGCTGGATCTTGGATCACAGACAGCTGAACCACTGTGAGGAGGGCTACAGGGACAACAGGTTATTCTGGAAAACTATTGACATTCTCTTCCGAAGAGCCATCGCTTTTATTGTCAGATCAAGTCGCTGCAAGGGAGCAGAGAACAGAAACACACACTTAATAAAATAAAAGAACCTCTTTGTATCTCATTCAACTCTGACACAGCAGTGAGAGCAGCAGAGGATTCACTGCTTGGGAGCAGTGATCACACAAAAGCAGACAGAAGTACGTAACAGACCTCTCCACTTGCACCAAGAAATTAAGCAACAATAAGCCTACTTAGGCCTGCAGATGGTTCAGTGCCTAGAACGCTTGGCTTGGGTTTTAATGCAGAAATATCAAAAGCTGCTAGTGGCAAGGCTGAATGACCTCCTGCCTACAGTCAGTGATTTGCTTTTAATACTGAACACGATCTACAGAGTGACTGATCATATTTTGAGTCTCACTAGGCAGTCACAAATGGAAGGGAAGAGGCACTAGCTAACTCTCTCTGCCCTGATGAGCATTTGCAGGATAAACCACTGCCAGCCCTCATGGATAAGAACCTGCACACTCTGGGAATGCAGCAGCAAGAAAAGTTTTGTGTGTGCAAACAGCCTAGGCAGCATGTGCCAGATGTGACACTGCAGGAAAAGCACAGGAAATAAAAAAAGTCATCATGGATATAACAACCTCATGTGTGGCACTCTGTCTCTCCTGTGAGATGAAGAAATTTCCCTATCCTACCATGTAATCACATCTAACTGCATGACCTCACTGCTTCGTTCGGTTGCACAGCTGAAAAATTGTTTTCCACCTTTTCTCGGATGGAAGGCTCTAAAAATGTTCCAATATTCCAACACCATAAATGTAAGCAAACGTCTAAACATAACTTCTATGTTATCCCAGCTATTCTTCTTGACCCCTGAAAAGAAATACATAAACCTCTGGACAACAGGTCAGACAAACAGAGCAGACATAGGCCTCTTCACCATAACTATTTTTTCTCTTTTTAATGTCCCAGCACCCATCTACTCCTTACCATGAGGTTTGTGTTGCAAAATCTATTCTGTTAAGCACTTGTATCAATTGATTTTATCCTGAATATTGGTTGTCATAAAAAATTAACTATGGTAATTGTTTCTAGAAAACTGTCACAAATGCCATCATCTTGTGGAAATTGCAATTACTAAGCAAGGATTCCTGGTAACTTCAAAGCTTTCTGACATAACTTTGAGGAAGTCGGTGTATATCAGATTCCACCTGTCTGTATTTATGTCCACTATTGCTCTGAAATGACTGGAGCATCACTACTGATGAGAAAGGACAGAGCATTACCTGTTTATACCAACGGGTTTGACTCCTACAAGGAATTTTGAAAACACTATTGAAAATTTCCACTTGCTACACCTAAATATTTGCAATCTGGCTACAAAGTGCCTTCTGTGATGTGAGAATAAGGAGGGAATTGCATGATTGCAAGAAATCCCAATCCTTTAGAAATAATTTAATCCCACAAAGTTTATTCCCCTTAATCCATTACTTTATTGAAGACATTGGCTGGCTGAAAAGTTACAGTAGCTCTTGCCTCCACTAATCATCAGATCAAAGAAGGATGTTAGGGTTTTAATTTTGGTAACACTGCTGAAGAATGTCTTTTGATTTCAACCTAACTTTTCTCATCCACCTAGATATTTTCTTGTCTTCTTCCCTCCTGATTCCACTCTCAAAAGAAAAGAAAAATTGATCTGTCAAATCTTTCTTTCTATAACTCTGAAATTTTTAAAATTGGCAGAGGCTTTCACAGGTCTTTTCAGCTTAGTTTTACAACCATAAAAAATTGACAGATCTCCGCAAGAAAAATGAGAGCATGATAGATTTGTCGAAGACTCAGTGGATAAAAATGAATGCAACAAGACATCTATATGCCTCTTTCTGCTGTAAGTGAAAGAAAAGCTCTCCAGAGTCACCAGCAGGAACACTCTGTTCCTCATCCCCCAGCCACACCAAGTTTACAGCTTTGTCTCCCGTGAGCAGAGGGAGGATATCTCCTGTTCAGTCCAGCAGCATCAGGCCTGATGATATGGATGATACCCCATGATGCAATTTTGGACTCTGTAACCTCGAGGCCAGCCTAGGCTGATTTCTACCACACTTCCCAGAACAGGGGAAACTTACTCTGCTCCAGTTCTCTCACAGGTTACGTAACATTCCCTGCTGTATTACAATTTTCATACAGGTTATCTGTGCCCTGAGCTGGATGGTGAAGTCTGAGGTCAACACAGAACTGCGGTGTGACCTTATACAGGAATTCCACAGGTCCCTCATAAATCACTGCTGCTTTCCTGAGATAACCCAGCTGGTCTCACTATAACGTTTTTAGACATCTTGCCCTTATTGAGATGAGTTTCAGAGCAAAAGGCAAAGCAAAACAGCATTGACTGGAATATGGAATATGTGCCAAACTTAATTGCAAACCCATGGCCCTGCCCTGAGTTTCTGGTCAAATAAGAAACCAAAACAACTTCTCCAAGCCAGGTTTCTTTAAACTCACTTTTTTTTTAATTTCAAGCACCTGGTTTCCAGAGATCACAGACTTTTTAAAAAATACCTCAGCAAATGAAAACCAAAAAAGCCAACAATATAAACTACCTTGTTTCAGGGAAGACTCCGGAGGCCTTCTGATTCATTCCAATGCTGAACAAACAGAGTTCCTTTGCAGCATCTTTGTCAATTCTCCAAAACAACAGTGCCAGGAACTGAAGTTTGCCTTTCTCGCACTCTTCATCCCCAGAGAGAAGCAGTCTCTCCAGAGGATCAAAGCATTGCCTCATCCAAAGTTCCTCAGTGGTTCTGGTCTGGATTCTAAACAAAAAGAGGCTCATATTGGATTCCCCACTCCTGAACACACCTTCCAGAGTTAATTCCCTCCTCCCCCAACAGCTCTGACCCCACCTGGGCCACAACTGAAAGGGAAGGTGGAAGGAATTGTGCTGACTCTCCACCTCACCTGCCTAGTGACAAGATTACAGGCAGGATCTGGGAAACACAAATTCCTTCAAAGTGGCCTGACATGAGGAAATCTCAAAAAATTCCCTGTTTTCTCTGGCATACAAAAATGTCTTGTGAATAATTGCTTCAGCTTTGTGGAAGATGACAAGGAAAATAAAGAATTTGTGTCAATTTTCAAAAACAACCAATTATGTACTTAGCCTAAGAGCTCGTGCATTTGTCAACCTGCTCTAATTGTTCTGATAACAGAAGGCACGTTCTGGATGTTTTATGAACAATTTTATCTCTCGAGGCACGAAAGGCCATTGGGACATGTGCTGTGCTCTAGCCTGGGTAGGTTTAGAACAATAAAAAAAGAGTAACACAATCTGACATCTGCTGATAAACAATGTGAAAATAGATGCAGAGCACAACGTCTTCATCAGTGATTCAAGTCACTTATGTTGGACATTATGTAAATAAAGACATTCCTATTTTGGCCAATTTGGTTTAAAAACCACACGGGGTCTCTTTAAGGCATAATGTGATATGTTTTTCTCTATCTTTGAAAAAGTTCACTTGGGCATCTTATCATCCCTTTAAGCTATTTCTATCCCTACCTTGCACAAATTCTGTTAAAAATATTATATTTGAGTTGTCTTTTATAACTAGCCAGAGTTCACCTTGATATTAGTAATTGTACATGTTTTATATCATTATTTTCTTATCACTCTTTATAAGAAAGGTGACAATAAAAAAAAGCATATTTTTGTATAGAGATTATGACTTAGAAATGTAATAAAAATGAAAGGGAAGAGGATTTGGAAGCATCTACTGAAGAGTATTTTTTTCACTACTAAATGAATGCAATAGCAAATTTAATCTCTCAAGTCACAGACAAAATTTAAGCACAGCTCTGAGACCTTTTTTCCCCATATTATAAAGTTGTATTTTTTTAAATAGAATTACACAGCAAATATTTTTGTCATAATGCAGATTTGCATCTTTTATCTGTTGGGTTAAATATAAAACACATGGTACAGGTTTATGGTTTACACATATTCTATGGGAAAAGAAATAGTTAAAAAATTAGATTCTCAAAAAAACCCTGAAAACAAAAACAAAACTTCAAAACTAAAGCAATTTTAGAACTTAGAACCTTAGACATAAATTAAACAGGGTAGCCACAGCATAAATGAATCTCACATGAGGGTTGAGTCTAAATGAGAAAATGTTCCTTTGCAAGAAATTAACTGATTAAATAATGTATCAATTTCTGATGAGCAAAACGTATTAAAATTTTTGAAGGTACGGAAAAACCCCTGAGGGTGTTAATGCAGTCGCTCTGCCCTCAAATGCTGTGATTGCTTTCTGTGAATATTTAGCACTGCAATAACTCTAGCTAGTATGACTTTTAAAAACAATTTTATTTAATAGCTCTCTTTAACCAGTTACAGACAACCCATTTTCCTTGAAAGCAGACTTTTCATCATTACTTCTTCTCTTTAATGTACCTTCCAAAATCTTTCCCATTTTCCTGTTCTGACATTTCTAGAATAGTTTATAAACTTTGGAAGTTTAATTTGGGTTCTTAATGTCTCAGTGCCAAGTGCACTGGGCCTAACTAGATAAAAAATAGCTTAGCATTTAAAGATGAGCACAGACTACCAAAATACGGCAAAATATTGACAATCAAAGTTAATGGATTTATTAGAGGGCAGAAAGTGTAATAAGCTGAGAGTCGTAAAAAATCACGTGGAAAAGTAGCCAGGACTCTTCAGCCTCATCCAAATGTACATGGAAAGGGAAAAACCCAAGGCATTCTCTCTTTGGAAGGAAATCAATCTCCCTCAAACTAATCTCCAACTTTAGTTTCCAACGTGAGTGAATATCCTGAACCTTAGGGCAAATATTACTAATCAAGGAGCAGGAGAAAATAGAAGTTACAACACCCCAGGTAAAATGGAATTCCAAAGGCTGTTGTGCTCAGACAAGCAGAGATGTGGAAGTGGACAATCCTCACTCCTGAACTCTGAAATAACCAACGTGGGAAACTGCACGTCAGACAGAGGAGATCAGTAATAAAGCTATGAAATCAGGAATGGTATAAATGTAGAACAGCAAATGCAAATCTGATCCCTAAGAATATGAGGAGAAACACAGTATCAGCAAATACGAGCTTTAGAAATATGCAAAGCTGTTGAAAGAAACCTGAAGGAGGAGAAAAAAAGGCTTGGAAATACAGAGAAATAGAATATGGGATACATTCATCTGGGTTCTGGGTTGTTTTAAGGGTGTTTTTTCAGAAAGGGAGATTATTCTAGGATGACAAATATTTCATTACCTGCCTTTGATTAGGTTACTAATTTTATAGACAAAAGAAATAGAGTCATTTATCAGCACTTCAATCAAAATATGATTGGATGGCATGGAGGGAAACAGATAGGCTGGAGAGGGTGATTAGGAAAAAGTTGTGAAGAGGGTAAGGTATGGTTTAACAGGTTGTGTTCAAGGTCTGGAAGGAAATAACTAATAGGGTTTTCCAAAGATTGATCTTTAGGACCACTACTAGTCAATAAATTAACTAGCTATTCAACAAATTAATTAGCAATTCCAGAATAAATGGTAGGACTTTGCTATTGAAATATGCTGCTCACACAGAAGCAGCAGGCAGGCAGTAGTGTGAGAGATCTGGATAACACATTGGAACAACTGGAATAATCAAGAGAAAATAAGATGGGGATGCATTCTAGACAAGGAAAATACAGCCACACCATGTATCAAAGACTCTCTTTCCAACACAGAAAAATGAGGCACTAATGATGTTCCACAAGTCTCCAGCATCTAAATTTGGATGCTCACCCACTACTAACACAGGAAATTGAGTGCTATTGCCTGAGAGAGACTGCCTGGCTAACATGATTAATAAAATTTGAGAGGGAGTCTATACCTGATAAATTTTTTGGGTTACACATTGTCATAAGGAGGAAGAGGAGCTCATTAACATAAAGCCGTTGATTGTTAAGAGGAGCCAGATGTCAAACACAATATATTTGAAAACTAGAGGTTAGAAAAAGGTTTTTGAATGCCAGAGGTGTTAACTTTTGGAGTGTGAAACTCCCCTACTCCTAACTAGCTAATTTAAAGGTGGATCTTGAAGAGTTTCCAAAAAACCCCACACTTCACTGTCTGCCGTTACGGGATATGAACTGAATGACCCAGGCACCTCTTTCCAGTCCACTGTTCCCAGTAGCTGGAAACAGAGCGAGGAGTCTCAGGGCTAAGAGAAGTAAAAGTTGATGTCAGTGCTTTAAATTAACTCAGAGGAATGAGATTTGAGACTTGAATTGAGGTTGAAAACAGATGGGTTTGATGCTAACTACAGGTTTAACTTGTTTGTGCAGACAAATCACTTGATTAAGGAATAAAAATTACTACTGACTTTTTGCACGAGCATTAGAGATCATGTGTTAATCAGGTATTTTTCACTGTCTTGCAGCAGCCAAGACGGTTTAGCAGGATCCTGAGCTTGTAGTTTATTTTTTCCACAGCTGGCTCATCAATCTGTTTCTAGAGAGGTTAGGATTACTTCCCGCAGTATGCAACCATTATTTCCTGAGATGAACCAACTATCAGTTATTGTGCCTTAAAATTAGACCAGAAAATTTTCCCATCCCCATTTAAATGATGTTTGAAGATCATGCTAACACGGCAAAGGAGGAAATGCAAAGCAAAGGCCTTACATTCTCTTCTTAGCCAGACTACTGTGACTTTTCTGGCAAGTAATGCAAATAACAATAATACTTAGCACTTACTGTGCATGATGCTTCTCATCTTCAAAGCGCTTTACAATTATTTATTGCTACTTAATCTGGAAAAAGTATGATTTCAGGCCGGCTTCTGGTAGTTTGTGTGACAAAGTTAATGTCATTTGAATCGACTCCGTTTGTATTTAATAGGATAGAACTGCAGTACTTTAGTTTAAACACTATTGTTCCATTAAAAGCCAATTACAGAAATTCAGCTTTCCCTGAATTTATAGAGGGCAGATTTTCTTTTTTTTTTTTTTTTTTTGTTAAAGACGAGATCTATCTAAATACTTCATCCGAATTTAGCCTTCACAATTCTGACTAATGGCTTAGGAGCCTTTTGAGCCGCTGCACAAAGCGATTCGCCACGAGCGGGGCCGCGGTGCCGCCTGCGGGCGGCAGAGGGCGCCCGAGATGTGTCCATTGGCCACAGGGCCGCGGGATTGAGGGCAAAAAAATGCAATTTCGGCGCCACAGAAAGTACCATTTCTCAGCATTAAACATACGCACAGCAGCGTTTTTATATTCTATACGGGTAAATCCTAACACATTTTATTCCGATCAGTCTGCGTTAAACAGGATATCAAATGGTGGCACAACAGATGGAAGACCACTAAAATAACCTCGGGGCAACCCCAAGCATAAGTGCAGGCTGGGCGGAGAAAGGATCAAAGGTAGCCCCAAGGAGAAGGACATGAGGGCATTGGTTGATGCAAAGCTCAGCATGACCCAGCCATGTGCTCTGGCAGCCCAGAAATTCTCCCGTGTCCTGTGCTGCCTCAAGAGCAGCGTGGGCAGCCGGTCGAGCGAGGGGATCTTCCCCCCTTCCTCTCTGGTGACACCTCACCTGCAGTATCACATCAGCTCTGCGGTGCCAAGGTACAAAGGACATGTTGGAGCAAGTCCAGAGAAGGCCACAAAGACGCTCTGAGGACTGGAGCAGCTCTGCTCTGGAGCCAGGCTGGGAGAGATGAGGGTGTGCAGTCTGGGGAAGAGAAGGTTCTGGGGAGACCTCAGAGCCCCTTTCAGTGCCTAAAGAGGCTCCAGAAGAGCTGGAGAGGGACTTCAGATGCGGGTCTGGAGTGACAGGACAAGGGGGAATGGCTTCAAACTAACAGAGGGCAGAGTTAGGGTAGAGATTAGGAAGAAATTCTTCCCTGTGAGGGTGGTGAGGTCCTGGCACAGGTTGCCAAGAGAAAATGTGGCTGCCCCATTCCTGGAAGTGTTCAAGGCCAGGTTGGATGGGGCTTGGAGCAACCTGGGCTAGTGGGACGTGTCCCTGCCTGTGCCAAGCGATGGAACAAGATGAACTTTAAGGTTCCTTCCAACCCAAATCATCCTGAGAGTCTATAATTCTATGAAAAATAACTTTTGAATACTGCTACAAAAAGTAACGACATGAATTCCATTATAATACATTGACTCGTGACCACCACTATTTCAGTTTTCTCTGAATCTTTGAATCTACTGCAAATGAACTCATTTGAAGTTGTTCCCTTTATAAGCAGATTCCTTTGCTATAGATAAAGCATCTTGTCTAAACCCAAATGAGTGAGTGTGACTTGTGGTACAATCACATCCACATGATACATTTTACAAGACACTTTGCAGCAGAGCTAGGAAGGGAACCAGTGGGATATAACCAAACAACCACAATCACTATCTGGTAAAATCATGGATGCTCTCAAGTGCCACAAGAGGGATTGCACAGCTATTTCCACTGACAAGGATTTTAGCAGTTGAAAATACAAGGGTTGTCAAAATGTAACCTGAACAAAGACCTAGTAAGAACATGAGGCTGAGAATTAAGAGGAAAGTAATCTGCAAATGACAGGCAGGGTTTGGAAACTGAAACCACTACCTACACTTGAGCCCAGCAGCAGAGAGCTCACATATCACATCATGGAATTGCTGATGAGCAAACACGGGCACTGCCAGACCTGACACAGGTGTACCTGCTGTGGTGGCACTGCTTCAGTCCAGGCTGTGTGTGTGGCACGTGTGCCAAACCTGGCTGGGGTCACCATCCCACCCAGCCTCCTGCACCCAAAACTTTATTTCCCCTTTCGAGGCTGCCACCTTACAAGGTTGTCACTCCTGCAGCTCAAAAACACAGGGACAACTGCTTCAGCCTGCTCATGGCTATCGCAACAATGGATCTGGCGAGTATTCATTAAATTATGTTATTCAATGGATCTAACCTCAGTGACTTCTTTGGGGATGGGTCCTGCAGCCCTCTGGGCTCCCCACAAGCTCGGACACCATCACCCAGACCCCGCGGCCCTGCACAAGGAGCCCACTTGAACATGTCCCTGTGCCTGTGCCCGCCCGAGGGAACGCCGGCCCCAGGTGACAGGTGTATGGTGTCCCTAGGGCGGGCTTAGTGCCCCCAGGACAGGTTCAGTGTCCCCGGGGCAACCTCAGTGTCCCCTGGCCGTCCCGCTGTGTCTGCTCACATCTGGGAAGCAGGAACATGTCTGGTTGCCCCACAAGGACCGTGGCTGCCCAGCCGTCTGTGGGTGCCGGGGGGCAGATCCCCCCAGAGAAAGGAGCTGTGACAGGGGTGCGCTATAAAGCCGGGACCGGGGGTGGCCGTCGAGTGTCTCTTCAGCTGTCTCTGCTTCCCTACAGCGGAGGGGCCGCGCAGCCCAGGGCGGCTCCCAGAGGCGCACCCGGGCTCGGCTGGGCGGCCGCGGGCGGAGGAGGGGCCGCCGCCTCTTTAAACTTGCCGTGAGGGCCGGGCCGCCCCGCCCGGGGCAGCGGGGTCCGCTCGGCGCCCGGCGGGGACGCGCCGCCCCCCGGCACCGCTCCCCTCAGCTGCGGCCCGGGCGGGCGGGTCCCTCCCGCGTGGAGGGCGGCGGGGCGGCGGGGCCCGGCCGCGGGCTGTGAGGGGGCCCCGCCGTGCCCCGCGGGGGGAGCCGGGCAGCGCCGCCGCCTCCCGCCCGCCTCATCCCGCCTCCCGCCCGCCATGGCCGCCCGCGGAGCCGAGCAGCGCCGAGCCGAGCGCCGCGGCAGTGCCGGGGTCTGGCCGCTGCCTGGCAGCGCCCCGTGAGCGGGGACAGCGGGCGGCGTGTCCCTGCGCTCGGTCCTGCCCCCCGTCCTCCTCCCGGAGCGGCGATGAGCGAGACCCGCGCCGGGGGAGTCGCCGCCTAGACCGGCAGCCAGGATGGTGCCCCTGCAGCCCCTGCCCCTCGTCGTGGTCCAGGGCGTCCTCCAGCTCGTAAGTCTCCATCCCCGCGGCCCCCGACTCTCACGGGGGGCTTGGGGGACACCGGTGCCTTCCGCCGGGGAGCGCGGCGGGCGCGGTCCCCTCTGGAGCCCGGTTCCGAGCAGAGCCCCCAGACCTCCCTCCCACAGCCCCTAACATATTCTTGGTTTTCTCTTTCTTTTTCCTTTTCTTCCCCTTCTTTTTTAAAAAGAAAAAAATCTGATTTTATTTTAATGAAGCGGTTTTGCTTCTGTTCGCCCCGTTTTGGGATGCGGGACGCTGGCGTGCCCGAGCACTGCGCGGCCCCGGGGCCGGGATGCGCCGGGAGCCGTGGCGGAGCTGGATAATACCGCGGGCAGGGATGGGAGGGATGTGTGTGTGCCGAGCATCGCCGGGGCTGCCCGCTCCCGAAAAGTTTTCTGCTGGCCTCAAGCGCCTTTTTTTCGTGTGCAAGACATAGCTGGGTGTGCAGGTAGAGTCACCTGCGCTCGGGAAGCTCCCCCGTTAGTTTCGGCTTGCTGCAGCGCACCCCAGGTGTTTCCTTAATTTTTGTCAGAAACTGTGGGACTTGCCGGTGTTGTGCTGAATATTCCTCTGCATGCGGTGGGGGAATGCGGGGACTGACGTGGCGGCAAGGTGAGATGCAGACTGCGAAATTCGGAGCTCTAAAGGGAGGGAGGCAAAGCGAGGTGCGCGGCTGGAGACGGGCGAGGAGCTCAACTTCTCCCACGCCAGCGCAATGCCTCTCGTTCATGGGGCACTGCTGGTAGGAAACAAATGGATTGATGCTCGTGTTCATGAGCCGGGAGAGGTCAAAAAGAGAAAAAAATGTATTTGCAAAAGAGTTTGGCCATCTTTACTTTTATTTCGAAAAGACATTTTAACTGCACTTGCTGTTTTGGGGGGAGTTTTGGTGTTACTCTCATAAATACCTCTGCTGCAAAAGTTACGCCTTTCTTCCCTAGCTGCCTTGGACGCGAAAGTTTGTCACGAAGTAGTCAATTGGGAGTGTGTAATAAACCTTGAAGGGATTAAACACCCTCCTTAAGAACTGGAGTCTAGTATTACAGCGTGAGGTGATTGATTAGTTTTTGAGGAAGCTTATGTCAAATTCTAATCCGGTTTTGGATTGTGCTTGTCGTGTAATGTTTTTTGCTCCAGCACTTTATCATAGCAATGAAGTAGCGAGCTGCAGCCCTGCGATAAGGCGCACATTTCTTTCACACTCCCATCCTTTTGGACAATAAAAGGCTGTTTACATTCTTCACATTCTTGCAGCCCAGTTTCCAACTAAACAACGCGCAGGGGTGAGAGATGGGAAAGGAGAGCAGCAAATGGATTACAAAGTTGCTGAGCAGAGGGGAGCTAAATAAAAACTCCTTCCTCACACCTACAACCTCTCTCGCTCACTCTCACCCTCTTTTTTTTTTTTTTTTTTTCCTAGAGCTATCAAAGGGATCAATTGAAACTTGTACCGTCAGAGATCGGGTTTGTTATGCAATGTTTTATGGATGATGCTGGGAAGTTGCTTGCTGTGGTTTTACATGCTGTGAGTGAAGGCTGACTGAAAGAAGCAAAGTTGTTGCCTTGAATCAAACAAAAATCATAAATAGCCACTGCAGGTTCTCAGGTGGATGTGGCACTCAGCTCACCCAGAAGGATTCATTTTTTCTGCATTCTTTAGATACAAACCAACAAGGTTTTGGAGTCAATTAGTTTTATAGCTTATATAAGTTAGTTTAAATGATAAAGTAAAATGAGAATGTGTGAGATTTTTGAGGCATTTTAGGTGTACCTTTTAATGCTAACCTACTACTGAAAAGTTGTGTGGATGCATTTTGACATGGTCTTACCAGAACATCTGGTTAAAATTACAGCTTATTATAAATTAAGAAATATTTGATGTTGGCGATAATGCACTGAATGCAAGTCTGTGCTATTCTTTGTTCTCTGGCCAGAATTTGGAGGGACTGGTGGCTTCCTGGAATCTGATTAGCAGGTTTAGAAGGGAGGCATTGGTATTACTGATTCTTGACTTTTTCTTTCCTTTTTTAACCAAAAATCAATATGGATAATATTAATACTATAGTGAAGGCTCAGCATTTCAGTCAAGAAAAAAAAAATCTTGGATTTCAGTGTTGCTATACAGCAGCATTTTAGTAAGCCAGAAATGCTACCACATCAAACCCTTCCTGATGGAGCAATCAAATTTTTTATAAAATCAGAGGTGTTGGAATGGGAAATATTTTGGCACTGCATTTCAGTGAAGGGAGAAGTACTTTTTATTTTAATACACTGAACTTCAAATGCTGTCTTGCCTTTCAAATACCAAAGTGTGCTGTCTACTTACCTGCTTCTTAAATATGCATAAATTAGGATGAAATCCATGTGAAACTTCACAAATTTGAGGAGAGATTATGGCAGAGTGTCTCACTGAATTTCTGAAAGCAATGTTAGGTGATTCTTTGTATGTTGTATCTAACATTGTTCAGTCAGAAGTTCATGTTTAGTAGTTTTAATACAGCATAGATGTATTTTTGTAGCATGTTTCTAGATTATTATTTTGATTAATAGATGGGGTACCAGTATGCATGCAGCAATAGCACATACATATTTCCTAAAATATTTTGCATATCTGGATATATTAAGCAGTAAGGAAAGCTACTGTTGAGTCAGGTTAAGGTGCTAACTTGCTCCTGTATAAATACATTCATTTTTAAAGTCAGGTTTACCTTCTGTTGACAATATGGAGCAAAACAACAATTTGCAATGCACAGTCAGTGCATGTCTGGGCTGTTATTGATAAGAAGATGAAAAATTGCTGTGTTGTGTTATCATTAATAGGTACTCTTGCTTTACTATTAATTTTCAGTAAGCTTTTCCAATTGTCACATAATTGCTGAATGCCCTGTTAGTTATCTCTTTGGAAGTAATGGAGTTCTACATGTTGAGAATTGAAGTGAGTGAAGCATTAGGATAATGCAGTTTATAAAATGCCTGCTAGTGTTTTGTTAAGTCAGCTTTAAATACCTCTAAGGAAGGGGGGCTGCTTCTACTTCCCTGGGAATATTACTTGTCATTTAAAACAATTCTTGTTGGGGGAAAAAAAAAAAAAAGCTGTCACTATCCCTGTGTCTAGGCAAGGTGTAGTTACAGACACACACACTCCCAGGCAGGACCTGTGGTTCTGTAGGGTAATCAGGCACTGTAACTATTGGTTTTTTCTTGCATCTCTGTGGTCTGAAATTAAGAAAGGATCACAGCAGCATTTTCCAGTGCCTATGGTCAAAGTTGCTTCAGCATTCTATCAAGAAACTCTTTTCTAACATTAGCGTTGGGCAGAGTTGTTGCTGCATTAGAAATCTAGGAATCAGTCATTTTACAAACCCTTCAATGCAGTTGATATTTTTTCCCAACAGTGTTTATATAGACGAGAAATAATTAGGAAAAAAAAAAAAACCCAAAGGTTGTTAATTTAGGATTTTTCTCCCCAAGTTTGAAGTATAGCATTTGACATGAGTGAAATTGAATGACAGGTTGTTTGCCTTGGAATTTCAAGGGCTGAAATTAACTGTAACCAAAACAGTTTTTGACAATGAAACAAAATTTTTGCAGAGTTGTTTGAGTTTTTTTTTAACAGAATTTAAGGTTCTGTTACAACTTGAGCTGAAAGAATATTTGCTATAGTACAAGATACCACTTCATAAGAAGAAATATCTTAAAAGCTGAGCTAAAGCTGCCTTTCCATTTAAAATATGCATACCCTGTGAGGTGTAGAATCACAGAGATATGTTCCTTCTGGCTACTTTAATTTTGTCTCCATAGCCTTGCAAATGTGGTCCAGGTAGCATGCCCTTGCAGTGAGAATCAGAAATAGGCACCATGCAAGACTCTGAGCTCCATTTCAGAAAGGTAAATGCTTCCCTCTGGTCATCTTGAAGTGCACAGATGAAATTCCATCCCCCCTTAATTTCAGGGAGAACTTTGTCATAAAATATATTGGACCCAACCTTTCATTTGGCTTACTTTGGTAATTTTTTTTGGTGCTGTAGGCATTGTAAGCCTACATTTTCTTCTTGTGTAATAAAGTAATGTAGGTAACCCAAGAATTGCAGGTAATTTGCAGCTGGAGACAGATCAACAATTGCTGGTTTCAGCAGATTGGGAATTTATTATCCTGAACGAGGAGTTGTGTCTAAAGGTGGATGGCGCCACGTTTAGTTTGCGTAGGAGGTTCACAACTCAACCTGTCCTTACATCACATCTTTTGACTAGTTCTGTGAAACTGGTAACTGATATTTTTCAGTTTGTTTGTAGGTTGACTGGGACACAGGAAGATTACAGATCCTGTGTAAAATCTGTGCAGAAAGACTTGTTTGTCTCATGTCCAGTAGGCCACAGGGTACCCCAGGCTTCCTCAGCACAGGGCTCGTAAAATCCAAGTCTCAATCTTTCCATCTTTAACACGCAAGGAATTTTTCTGCCATTGTAAAGCACTTTGAGAGATATCAGAGCTGTGCTGTAAGTGTAACAGACAGGGAAGTGAAATGGAAAGATTGGTGAAGCCCCAGTGCTAAAATAGGATGCTCTCATCACTCCCACCTTTCTGGTTTTCCTCCTGCACTTTGGTTTCTGCAAGAAGGGAACTCAGGAATTGGAGTTGAAAGGGGGCAGCAGAAACCACTCGCTGACCTGGACATTAAGAGCATCAGAGAGGTGCAACTCTGCCCTTGGTACACCAAATTCTTCCTATACTGTTGAAATTTTTACTCTTAATCAAAACTTTGCAAACAAAACTGTACAAGGAAAAGCAAGAGCTGCTCCGCACGACACGGGAGATTTGCACTTTGTGGTCTGTGGGTGAGGTTTTGACCTTTATTTGGTCCAAGTGTTGAATAAGACGTGGTAATTCTTGGGCACTTCTGGTAAAGAGTTGCAGTAAGGGAAGGTCAGTGCTACTCCGAGCTGAATGGTTTTAAGACAAAAGCTGTGATTCCATAGGTGCGGATTGCATCTTGGTCAGAAACAGAGTGAGCTGTTCGGGTGCTCAGGGAAGCCTGTCGCTTTGGATCTTTCACACCTACTTGTCAATGTATCAGAACCAGAGGCAGTGACAGAAAAAGGAAGGGGGTTTTTGGGGTTTGTGCTCCTAACTTCATAGGACAGTGCATTTGCTCTGCTAATCTGTCTTCTTGTCCTGATTTTTGCCCACGTTAACACATCATTTCACTGTAGCCGTTATAAAGCACAAACACCGCCTGTAAAATCTTCGCTAGATCAAATCTTGGAGAACTGGATCAAATCTAGCAGAACTGGAAAACAGGAAGGTGAAAGTTCCCATTCACATGGCTGTTATAAATTCATCCTGAACTTGACTTCCAAGCACCCTATTTTGAGGCAACTTTGGCCTTTCACTTAGAATCTTAAATATGTTTATGTTTATTTCCCCAACCCCATTCATCATTCCCATTATGTTTCCATTCACTCAATTTCCCACTGGGTTTGTAGCTATAGTTTGTGTAGTGTGTTTAGGTACTTAAAGAATCAATCAGAGTTAAAGAAAATAAGGGGTGGACCTGCTAGGCAGTTTTAGCTTCCAGCAGAGCATCACTACTGTGAATTAAGTCCAGTCTGCAGGTCAGGACTTGGAAAACAATGCTAATTCCTTGCCTGTAGGGAATCTCTTCGTGGGCTGCAGTTCTGTGTTGCACCTAACAAAGAGATTCAAGGAAAGAAGTTAGGAGTGGGGAGGAAATGAACAGCTTTGAAGTTGGGTCAGCAGTTAAGACTGGGTTGTTTTGTCTCTGCAGCAGGGATTTCAGTGCTGGTGTGATGCTCTGCTCTCCCTGGAATGGCAGTGCTTACTGTAAATATAGAATTGGAATGGCTGACTATAGTTTAAGGTAGATTTAAAGAGCTGTAAGAGCTGTAGTTCTTGAGATAGGTTTTCTCTTTGTTCCAAATGACTGGTAGTAACAGAAGCTATTATTAGCTGGGAAGTGAAAATGAAAGAATAGGGAGAAATAAAAAAATAAAGCGAAGAATCTAATGTCTCTAAAATCAGGTTTTATGTGCATTGGGCCCAATTATGGTTATTGTATCATTACAGTGCAGATTTGAGGCTATTCCAAAAGCCCTCATTCTGCTTCTCCAGATCCAGCATGTTTGGTTTATGTTTATGATCAGTTGTGAATTTCTTGACCTTATAGTGCTTGTTTTAGGTGATGACCAGGTATTTCTAATATTGTCAATCACCAGTATAAACACAACCGTAATTTCATCTTACTTCACCCATTGTCTAGGAAAATAAAACACGGTGCATGGAAGTGTTTGTATATTTGTTCTGCTATTAAGTAGATTAAAGGGGTTTTAATGGAGAAGGAGATGGCTGTGCTTGAGGCTGACCGGGGGGAAAAAAGCCCTGGGACTTTGCTGAGGGAATAAGAGGTGAATATGAGAGAGAGAGGGATGATGGATGTAAAAGAGCCCCGTGGGCAGGTGGAGTGAGCCTGAGAAGTTACTGCAGGATGAGAAGGACAGACAGACTGACAGTAACCAGGAATATTCCCACAATAACAGAGTACTACCTGTGTGTGAAACCCAGGAGGGTGAAATACGGGACCTTGAAGTTTTTTGTCCTTTAATGCTGCCTATCTCTCTTTTCCTTCAAGCACCTGCTGGTTGACTGTGTTGTTCATAACGTGTTTGGAAAGCTGGGATTCCTGTTCCCAGTGGGAATTTAAGGGTCTTATTGCCAGTGGTTTGTTCTCAATTCTTTAGCTGTAGCTGTTACTAGTGAGTTTATTTCTCTGCCATTGGGAGCCTAAACCCAGACAAGGTGTTCCCAAGTTGAATTTTCTCCTTACTCCAGGCAGTTGGGTGGTTCCTAGAAGAAAACCTATGAAATTGTAGTACAGGAATAGGCACATAACTAACTTTATAATGCACTGTAATTGGAGTTCATGGCACTTTATAGTCAAGATGTGTTACATGTGTGTCATCATTATTTTGGGAAACTAAAGAAACAAAATTGAGCCTAGAGGCAAATTTCTTAATCTTCACCCCAGTAGACCAGAATAATATTCTGCATAAGCAACTCTCTCCTTCCCTGGCCCATCTCTGTACAAAGGCAGAGAGCTGCTGAATCTGATCTTAGCTTGCTCACAACAGGGCCATTTTTGGAGTGACATAATGTGGGTCAAGGCAGGAGTGAAACCCAGTCCTTCAGTTTCTGGACCAAACAGTGTGGCAGGGAGAGGGCTAAAGCCTGTGTTGTTTTCCACTCATTAAACTAACAAAACGCTGATCATCTTTGTGGAAAGATTCTCAGTAGATAATGTTACTGTGGCACCACTGACTTATCGGGTGTGTTAGCCTGGGCCACTTTAAATTAGGTGACTGAAACATCTGACTCTTTTTTGAAACCGATTCAGTTTTGCCCATTGACTGCTTTCAATTCTGTCACCATTTACAGCAAGGAAAAGAGCGATGCTAAACTCCTTGTGGGGCTGGGACAAATCCTGTGGTACAGCCACTGCTGTGTGCCAGCCTCTGCTGCCTCCCTCTGCTGAGTTGCTGTGTCGATTTCCAGGCATCGAATTAGTCTTCCAGTACTGGAAACATCCATTTTTGAGTTAATTCTGAGTCAAACTGCGCTGTCTTCTGTGCTGAATGACAAATCCATCAGTCTTCTTCGCAGTCCCCTGGCTTGGGTCTGCTCACTGCTGTGAAGAAGTTTCTGGCCCTCCAGGGAGCTTTTCTAAGCTGCATTTTGCTGTGAGGTGCCTGCTTGCTCCCTCTGTTTCTCTCTCCCTCTGTGCTCCATTTTCCCAAAGTTTTTTTTCCACGCAGAGGATGCTCAGTTCCTCTGGGAGAACCAGCAGCTTCCTTGCTTTCCTCTTCCTCCTGGAGATTGCCCCCTGATCCGAAGTACAGCAGCCCAGGAGCAGGTAGAAAGACTGCCTTCCTTTCTACTACTCAGCTTCAATTTTTTTTATTTAAATATTTTTTAAAACATTTTATTTAATTTTTTTTTTTGCAGGAAACAAATAGTTAGAGCTACCTTTCCAGAATCAATAAGTGGTCATCCATTCACCCCTCGCTGATGGCTTCTGTCCAAGCTCTCTGGTAGCAGATCAATCCAAAGGTTTATCAGCTTTGGGTCCTAGGTTGTATAATGTATTTCCAGAGTGTTTCCATTTCAAATTGCCAATTTTTTAACTCTTTTGTCGCGATTCCAAGTCTGAGTGGATATCCACTTTTAAAGAACATGACTGGAATATGATGTGGGGATTGATTTTTAAGGAGCAAGTTTGATAGAACTGTAGATGTTGTAGATTCTGCCCTAAGAAGCATTTGTCTCTAAAAGGCATATGTTTCCCCTCTGTGTAGGGACACCCTCTCCCTGTGAAGGTCATCTTATGACAGTGAGCTGTGGTGTGTAGAACTTAGATCCAGACCAAGAGATGCAACAAACTGCATTTCTACCACATTACCATCCTGGGGGCCACAGAAGGTTTTGTGTTTCTTTATGATTTTTCTCCTTCCCTCTAGAACTCATAATCCCAGATTTATTTTTTTTACATCAGTTTTGGTGAAATCACAGTTAATGCCTTTCCTTAAAGTTCTTAAAGAGTGGGAAAGCCATTCTCATCCATCTCACTCTTCAAGTCTCTTCTTATTTTTCTTCTCACTAAAATTCAATGTCCCGTTCCTGGCACCAAGCTAAGCTAGCTTAAAATAATACCAATGTGTTGAGTGTCTGACAGGAAAATAAATGCATTGTTGAGTTAGGACCTATTTGATTTAAATTAAATAAAATGCCTCTAAATGTAAGAATGAAAAAACATGACATACCTCATACTCAGATCCATTTTATGGTGTTCACCCCAT
This sequence comes from Lycocorax pyrrhopterus obiensis, assembly GCA_014706295.1. NCBI lineage: Eukaryota > Metazoa > Chordata > Aves > Passeriformes > Paradisaeidae > Lycocorax > Lycocorax pyrrhopterus. The sequence continues at coordinate 34,069,474 of JACSVZ010000009.1, read as the reverse complement.
AATCCTTTTATTCAGACACGCGTGACCTATGTGTTATCAGCAATGGGCAGCCTAACGCTGCAGTAACCAGGGAATTTAAACTCCATATTTTATTAAACAAAACCTTTTTGTGCGTGTTGGATGGGATCTGTTACTCTGCTTGCTTAGACTGAGGGTTCAGTGTTGCTGTTTTAATACTTGATGTTGAACAATGGGGGAAGGAATGAATTTAAAACAGCAAACTTGGTATTTATGATGACTAAGGACACCATTCTGCAGCAATTTGCCTTCTGGTGAGTTTGCAATGTTCTTTCAATGAACAGCACAGTTATATTTTTTTGTGGAATAATAAGATTGATATGGGGACAAATACAAATATAATGGTTATTGTATCTTCCTTGTGTTTTGATGGATTGGATTGTCTTGTCCAGTCCAGAGTAACTACTACATTTATTTTTAATTTTTTTCAATAATGCTGGTAACTGTGAGGGAGATAGAACTTTGGTCCGTTTGGATGTTGAGACTGTAGTCCCGGTAACTCAGTAGTCCTCGACTGACTTGTCCCACACCAGTGATTTCCTTCCGTGCTTTCAGGGAGTATTGAGATTAAACTCAGTCTGTGATCAGTTATTAATAAAGCCTGCTGAACGTGTGCCCTATGTCCCTTTTTGTCTCATCCACTACAATTATTTAACAGAAATTTAATTATCCTTGGATCACCAGCTCGGATCCTACTGAAGTGCGCAGAATGGTTGAACAGTTATTTCAGTGACGGGCAACAGCATCACAGGAAGCTTGATTTTCCTAGGAAGTGGGCTAAAATAATATTTGAAATAGAAACAAGTCTGTAAGCTAAAACACACTTACATTGCAATCAGAAGTTCACCAGGACTTCCTGGGGTGGCCACGTGTTGGTGTTTTGGACAGACATGTAGAGGCTGCAAAAGAGCCTTTAATCTTTCCTTAGCTGTAATAGAAACACGGGCTGTTGTATAATTCATTTGGTTCAGACTCCTCCTCAAAATACTCACCTCGAAAAGGAGTGGTGATCAATTTTAGTGGGGCAAGAAAACCTACATAAATTAAGTTGGCTTGGGTTCTTTTCCTTGTTTCTTGAATTTGAGAATAACATCTTTAATAAATGTGGTCAGGAGTTTTCTACACACGCTTCTGGAAAATTCAGTCATTAAAAGATAATACAGAGGTTATCGACACCATGACTTTGAATTAAACACTTGCAGTTTGTGTACGGCGCCTGAGAATGAGATTCAGCCAGCTCCCCACACAGAAGGAAAGGTCCAGAACATGAGTTGCAGGGATGCCTGCTTTCACTTGGACTAGCAGACTTTTTAAAGGTAGCTGGGTGGCTTAAGGTAGAACAGCTTTTAATGACTAATGAATAAACAGGTGGTATCTCCATTCTCTCTGTGCAAATAAGTCGGTGCTTATCCCCTAATTAGGATGGCAGAAGGGAAAGTGAGCCTGGATGTCTCAAGACAGTATCGAATTTATCAGGGGAGACAGTATTCTACAGCAGGTGCTCAGTCCCTGCCCTCAACAGGACTGAAGCCTGCTTGGATCTACCTTTTGAAGAGACACAATAGGTACAAATTTGTTCATTTATTTTGGTGGGAGGTGAATTATGTACAAATTCAGTGAGAGCAGGAAAGTGACTTTTCCTGCACCTACCTGAGTATGTTCTTGCTCCTGCAAAGAGACACTAGAAAATAAAACGTGGTGGGAGCATCACTGCAAGCATTTTTGTCCTCTTTTTGCAACCTTAGCCAAAAGTGTGTGAAAACCACATCTTGGATTGGATCCTTCAACAGAAATCAACGAAAGAATGCCTGGGCTTGTGTCCTGGGAGAGCCCATGCATGGATTAGAAGCTCAGGTGCTTGGTGAGGTGTGCCCTTAAACAAACTAAAGGGAATTTGCAGTCTTAAAATGTAAGGACTACTTTGGTCATGTGTCGTACTGTGTGATTTTAGAGATTATAGATTTAGGCACCAGTTATGAAACTGGGGAGGAACTGCATCTGCTGTCTGTCAAACTCTCCCTGCTTTTGTTGTTCTCCTTATCAGATGGATACCTGGAAAAGCTACCCGGTATCTTCCTGTGATGTAGGATTGCTGATGCTGAACACTTCCTAGTATTCTTCCTTAGTGTTTTTTTAGAAGGTCCCATGATAATTCCTAGGAAATATCACAGCTGATGGTATCATATTGTTTAGTTTTTCCTAATACTATGCACAAAGTTTTCTTAATTCCTTCCCTTTATGCTTAGCTATCTTCTTTTCTATCACTCTTGAGACACTTTAATCAGGCTGCATTATTTGCCTGTTTCTGGGGACCTTTTCCTCAAAGAACTGCAACATTAGCACTGTGAGTCACAGCAAGTTTTGCCTCTTTATTGATCTTTTCTACTGATTCTGAGTGTTTGGAGTAATTTACTTTTTTTTTTTTTTTTGCCTCTTTCCTGTTGGTTTTCACAGAACATCTTACTGGAGAGATATGTGCTGACCCAATTTGCTTAGACAGTATCTTTTAACCCTAACACAGAGGAGTCTTGTAGAATTTGGCAATTTCTCAGGTTAAGAAAATGGGCTAGCTTCAGGAGGAAGGCATTACATTCTGAATAATTCTCTTGGAATGTTTTTTCTACTTCAAATTGTGATGCTTTCACTGCCATTTTTTTTTAATGGGCATGTGATGTACACAGGTTGCATTTTTCCTGGACATCTGCAGCCAGCCCGTGAGAATGGGACACTGTGTGTGCTCTCTGGATATTCTGAAGATGTGAACTACGTGACTGTATTAGCACCGTGCATGAGCTCACAAGCACAGCCCCAAAAAGTAGGGTGAATACAGCTGGGAGGTTTTGGTTGGCTCAGAGCTCAGGGAGAACATTACCAGTCTCTCCAATGAATTATTGCCATTGCAAGCTCTTCAGGGGTGTCAGTGCTCTGAGTAAAATTGATAGTGTCTGAAAAGAAAAATAACAGCAGGAAATACAGATAAACAGATTGTACACCTGAACGTTTTGCTCGGTCTCTAATTTCCCATTAAAGAAATACCCCACGAATTCCCGAGGGAGACGTTTCTTTGCAAGCAGTGACAACCTTTGTAGCTGTCAGAGTGTAAGAAAAGCTGTTGAAAGATGCTGTTAAAGAATCACATGTTCTGTTGATATAAACCTGATATTGCTTCAAATTTCCTATTACTGAAAGAAATACATTTAGAGTAGTCTGTAAAATAGTCCTTTTGCCTGGAACCACCACCTTTTCTCGTATAAGTCATCATCTTTAATAGATAAGCTTTCCATTAAGAGCTAGAGAAGGTGCTAGTTTTTCTTTCAGCAGTTAGAAATAAGAACAATAAATGTGTGGGAGAAATGCATCAATTTGGTTAGGAACATCAAAGTGTGTTCCTATCTGAAATATAGACAAATCAGTTCAGAGGAGGCTCCAAGTATAGAATTATTGACCCTGGAGGATAAGATACAGAATAACCTTCCTAGGCTGTACTTTGTCAATTTTAAGTAGTGTTTGCAAGGTGAGTGGTTGAACAGTCTCATCCCCCTCAGCAAAATATTAATAGTAGATTGCATCACATCTTTTCCTAAAAGTTTTTTTCCCCTTTATAAATTACACCGCTGTGGAAGTATATTAATGTTCTATACATCTATTAATCTTTTGTAAGACAATATGAATAAATCCAAGTGATTGATGTAACTCATAAAAGTCCATAATTGTCTCTCTTTTTCTGATCTGGTTGCTAATTTCGTGATGTGATCTCAATTCTGGGGCCAAGTGGTTGAGCCCTCTCTGTGGTGTGTCGTAATCCTGGAAGCAATGGGGTCTGCAGGTGCTAAATCCAAGTGTAGGGTGAAAGATTAACCCAGGAGATCACAGGGTTAAAATCATTTTTAATCTTTTAAAATACAAATACAAATCTCATAAATTAACCTTTGAGATTAAATTCTTCTTTCACATGGTGGTAATTGTATGTCTGCTCTGTGACATTTTGAAACCTACCAGGCAAGAAAATATTCTGCTTTATTCAAAAAATTCTTTTGAGCCATCTATTCCAGAAGTGCACTGCCCTCCTGACAACTCAAATAGGAAGCAGTCCTGGCTGTATTGCCAAGCAAGGAAGAACATCTCATCCTGTGACTTATTCAGTAGGTACATGTAAGATACATCCTGAGAAGTTAGCAGGTGAACACTGTCCTTTAAGTTTACCACACAGTACAAATATGACTTGTGTCAAGGAATGTGTACGTTAGAAACAAGGGAAAAAAAATGGCTAAATTTAATTATATGCTGCCAATCAAAGCCTGTAGTTCATAATAATCACCTTTGGTCCAACATCAACAACTGTCAACAATATATTTTGAAAATAACTTTTTAATGAAATCGGAAGCAAACAAGATTGTTTAAATCATCTTTGGGAAGATTAGTTTCCAGGGGCAGTTATTCTGTTACACTGTGATTTCCAGTAACTACGTCAAATCTTTTCAGTAGTGAGAGTGATTATGAGCAGTGATTCAAAGTCCATCTGTGAATTCAGTCTGCAGTCTTACAGAAGAACAGGACCCCCTTTGCTCCTGATGTCTGCTTAGAGTGTGACTCATTAACCATTGCCTTCTGAGCCTCAGGCCAGCTGCTTTTCACTCAGTTGTCCCCTCATCAAGGCATCAACATCTCAACTTGGAGGCAGGAGTGCTTGGGAGGCTGTGTCAAAAACCTGAACAAAGTAGGTGACATTCCTTGGTTTTCTCCTCATCCACAGATTTAGTTTTTTGATAAATACTTGGCAACCAGTTTAGTCAATCATGGTAAATTTAGTAAATCCGTGGTAAATCTATGCTGTTTATTCCCAGTCATCATCTTCCCCTTTCCTACCACACAGGACTTTAGAAAGGATGTGCTCCATGATTTCCCAGGGGGCTGAAGCAAGTCTGAGCAGCTGGTAATCTCCCTGATTGTTTTTAGCCTTTTTGAAAACAGTTGCTATATTTGGGGTCTTTCCTGGCTGTCAGGGCCCTCTCCCAGTCTTCAAAACCTTTCAGACCTGATAGTGAACAGCCCCACAATCACATCAGCTGGCTCTTTGAGCACATTTGAATGACACCCACACATCTCTCTGGGCCATGTTTGGGTTCGGATTGCTCAGGGGACCCCAAGTCCCTGCTCTCTCTGACTGATAGTAAGAATTGCATAGGGAATAGAATAAAACTTCAGAGGACTTGAATTAGTTGTGCAAGAGCCAAATGGATTCCTTGGAGTTCAATATGGTATCACTGAGACAGGCACCGTTGGTTTTGTTCAGTAATGGATGCTAAATGATCGTCAAGCCAAAAATTAAATAATCATCTGCAAAGGAATAGTTTTCATTCAAAATTTTGTTTCTAATTTAGCTAGAAGGACATGGATGGTTCACTTCAGGTCTCTTTAGGAAATCCAAGCTTTACTTAGGGAGTAGGTCTTGATTTTGGTCTTCCAATACCAACAGAGAATTGCCCCACAGAGGCAGAAGTAAATGTTCCTTGTGGGCAAGGGTTCCCAGGGTGGGGGAGCAATGTGCACTTGCTTGATAACTCTGGGGTAGTCCTGTAAGAGCTGCTTCATTCCCCACCTTTCTCTATGGTTTGAATGTGGGATACTGTTCTACGTTAGCAGTGTAGAAGCTTCAACAAGCATTTCAAGAACAGCATTAGTGTGGGCTAGCCCCATTTTTTTTCTGTGTAAAAACTCAAGAATGGTTTTCTTAAAATACTGATTATTGCTGTGTTACATTTTAGCAATGCTCACAGATACAGGAATAATATATGCTTAAGGCAGACACGGGAAGAAGATTTGTAATTCTTTGTAAGTCACGTCCTTCTGAATTCACTCAGAGTTTTATGGAGAGCAAGCACAGAGGTAAAAAACTCCAGCCTGTTTTTCGACTCAGACTAACAACTTTTGCTCCTGCAAAAATGATTCACATTTTTAGTCTGTTAGTTTGTGTCCTACACATTGAGGGCTTGTAGAAAAATAATTTGAGAAATTCTAGATAGGCAAATGAACCTCAAAGCAGTTATAACACCTGAAAATTTATCAAACGTAGGGATATTTTTCAGCTATGGAAAGAAATTATCATTAACCACAGTTGAGCACTTGCAGTTTTCTGCCATACAGGAACTTTGTTCTCCTCTCTGTCTGTGAGCTGATGTAGTGACAAGCTGCAGAGAGATGACAGATTTTGCTAAGGATTTGGAGTCTGAACACCTGTGCAGTGTCATGCATTTAAAAATAGAATGTGACAGCAAAACACATCAACCTTCTAATGTCCAAATGGAAACCACGGGGGTTTTTTCTTCAGCTTTTATCCAGAGAAATCACTTTCAATCATCACTGGCCAAGTGAAAATACAAAGCAAGGCTGTTTTGTTGTGGTCCAAAATAAACAGGAACAAATCAGAATGGTAAGCACAGGTGCACAGAAAACATTCAATAATCCCCATTTCTTTCCCCTCAGTGCTGTTGTGCATCTCTGAGGGTGCAGGTTATTAATGGTCCAGAGCAGTTTCTTCAGGAAACCCTCAGAGGGGTTAGGAGAGGGCTGCCACCAAAGCTGCTTTGCATACCTTGACTTCTGTGTGACTCACTCAACCCTCCAATCAATGTATCAGAAAAACAACCAACACTTTTTGTTTCCTATAATCTTCTCTCTGGGAGAAAAAGAAGCATTAACCAAGGGCAAAAAGATAAAAAGAGGCCTGCTTGATTACCGGGTTGGATGTGTGCGTTCTGCTCTCCTCGGGAGGAGCCTGCGTCACTGGCAGTGTTGGAAGGGAACATCTCTGCTGCCCATCTCCCTTACTAGTATCCTTGAAATGTTAGTCAAATCAAAAGCACATAATCTTTTTTTTTTTTTTTTTTTAACAGAGGGAATGAGGTTTCCCAGTCTGCCAGAGCCTCTGAGCCCTCTGCCAGGCTGCTCTGCTCTGTTCTGCTCTAAGGTTGAACGTAATTACTGGGCAGCACCATGGCCTTCCCAGGAACCCAATCCATCCCATTTTTCCCATTACACCATGCTAATGTTTCAGCAAGTGCTCTTTCTTCAGCAAAACCTTTGTTTTCAGAGATCAGATGTTTTTTCTTCATCTCAGGTGCAATAATTTTGAGAAGTGGTTTTGGCCTCTTTTCTATCGCAGTTCTATTACCTGTGTTTAAAAGGACATTTATTCAGTGTTTTGGGACAAGATTTTTATGTGATTGTATGAGGGGGAATTAAAGAGGGTCCATATTTAGCTCTTCTGTGCTCTCATTTATGGATGAGAAAGACAGAAATACACTTTAAACTCAGACAAGAATTAGCATTTTGGATGACAAAAGCTATCACACATGAATGGGTTGCTTCTTAAAATCAACAAAATAAATTAGACTCCCTGTTTAGGAGCATCTGGCACCCTTAGAACCTAGTTTATATAATGATGTCTCTGTTTGTTAAAAAGAATTATGTAACAATATGGCTGATTTATTTCAAGATGATTGGCTTAGCAACTTAATTGGACTATGCAGTATACCAGAGCACAAAAAAAATAATTTAATTAGCTCATTTGTTTGTGGATGACTGCAAGCACTGCGCATCAGGCTCGGCTCCCTTAGAGGTGAGCAGCCATTTGATCCTGCGAGGAACCAAACCTTGTCAGCTTCCACGGAAGCCATGCTCACACCCAGGGAACAACTGCCCTACGCTGCTGTTCAGGGGTTGTCAAAGCCCACAGAAACCTTCCTTGGAATCCAAGGAGTGCTCCGTGACTCCTGGCACACACAGGAACCTTCCTGGAGAAACAGCAAGGCAAAAATGTCCCTTGAAGAAAAAAACTCATTTTCTCTCTCTGTGGCCTCTCTTTTCCCTTGAGCTGATATTCCACCTTCCAGCTCCCAAATACTATTAACACCCGAGAAAATGAGCGTGCTGGATCCAGGTTTTATATTCATCCTGGTGCAAAGTTTTATGTCCTCTGTTTCCAGGATGGCTACTCATACATGAAAAATGTGCATTTGCAACACCATTTGACTCCTTCATGAGGTCACCACCTCTCAGCTGAGACAGAACAGTATTATTACTATTATTATTATCATTGTCATTATGGTTATTAATTTTGTTATTATAATAATAGGAATAAGAATAAACCTCTGAGTACCATAAGAGTAACATTTATTGTAATGTGTTCAAATTACTTAATACCCAAGTAGTATTTTCAGAATAGCACTTGACAGTGGTTCAAATATCTGTCAAGATCTCTCCATTTTATTTCAGTTCCAGATGCAGCTCCTGTCAGCCAAGAGACTGCTGACTTGTGGGCAAGTTCCACTTAAGTGGAGTTAATTACAACAGCTTAAGTTGTTTCCATACTCTAATTTTACACCAATTTAAATAAAATTAGAGGTGTGGATGTTGACTTCTCTTGTGTTGTTGAGTTAAAATACTCTGAGTCCCGAGTGATTTCTTTTTCCCTTTCTATAATTGAACATCAAACTCCCTACTTCTCTCCCACCCCACAATGCACACCAAAAAAGCAAGAAAAAAACCTAAATTAAAATCAGAATAAGGATTTGACTTAAAACATAAAAGAAGAAATAGGGCTGAAATTCCATACTTATCACACCCTGTAGTTCCTAGATACAGCTGCACATCTGGTGTGCGAGATAATGCACTGTTTAGAGACCATGGTAGAACACAGAAAACTGGAAATGAGTCTCAAGTCTTAACACTACATTTCTTCACTACTGGGAGCAAGTAAGGCCCTGCTTTCCGCTCTTTTTGTAGGTTGTGTGATTTGATTCCCTCTGGTTTTTTGCTCTGTAGATAATGTAGGCATGAAGGGAATCGGGAAAGGAATGGTTCTGTAAGAAGTATTTTGTGCAGAACAGCTGAGAAGGTTTTTTATCAATTTTTTTTATCAATTCTCAGACCATATACCAAAGTTTAATTGTATTATTAGCCACTGGATAAAAAAAAAAAAAAGAGATGCTCTGTTGAAGCCATAAGTAGAACAATAAAAACATGTATCTTGTTCATTCACTTATCACATGATATAAATCATTAAAGCCAAAGGCAGTGGTTTGCCATTCTCTGCAACAGAGGATATTCTCTCAGGACTCCCTGGTGCTACAATTCACTTTTGCCACATTCACACCTCTCAGTTATTTGTGTGTTCCTAGCCCGTAGCTATCAGACAGGGGAAGTTAAACCTGCAGCCAATGTGCTTCCCTGTTACTTCCTACTGAAACTCGTGGGTGTCTGCACGGGTCTGACTTCTGGTAGGGAATATTTTCCTTGTACAGTCGTGCAAAACGCAAGACATTTTTACAGAAAAAATGACACGGGTGTAGTGCGTTTAGCTTTGGACTTAGCGTACAGGAAATCAACTACGTCTCTAAATGTAGAACATCAGTCCTGATCTGACCTTTTAGTACTTACACACTGCCACACAGTGGTGGGAGCATCACAGCCTGGCTACGAGGCCAGGGAAGTGGCATCCCAAACCAGAGAGAGGAGCAAACCAGCAGCGTAGTGACCCTTCCTCCCCACTCCAGCCTGTTTATCCCACGTAGTGACCATGGAGATGAAGAAAAGCAGCCAAGTGAAGCATGTTGTTGGCATGCCAGAGAAGACATCTCCTGAGCATTGGGCAGCAATGAACTGCACGTCAGAAGTTTTTGGACATTTTGATCCACATTCAGCTGTCAGAATTTTTGCAGAATTTTGAGCAAAGTCAAATCAGAGCTTATCTTATAAGACATACAACTTATCTGCACTAATGAGGTGTTGCACTTTGCTGGCTGGAAGGAGATCTGCTGAGATCCTTCTTTTCTGGACCGGGATTTGGAAATACTAACTCTGTTCAGTGAAGTAACATAATCAAGCTCCTTGTTCCCTGAAGGCAGGTGATAGCAATCCTTGTTTCTCACTGAGCACAGCCATCCCGCTCTCCTCCACGCACGGCTTGTGGACAGGAGAAGCTGCAATGCCTCAAACAGGAGCTGGAACACTCCCAGGCTCAAACCCAGCTCAGTAGAACAGGGAAACCAGATATATTTACCAATTTCTGAGCAAAATCTGTAGCAGACTACCTTGCATATACTCTGGTGAATTGATGGTCGTGACTGGTCCAGATTAGGTTTGCACCAGTGGCTGATCCAGGCACACAGGGAAGTGGCACAGGGCTGTGCTCCATTTATCCTTATCCCTGCAGCATTGCAGGCAGGTAGGACAGGCAAACAAGCCCTTCCTGAAATGGTTCATCACAAGTACTGGCACTTCTGTAGCTATCAGAAGGTGCAATGTCATTTGATGTAACAAGTTTATTGGCCTGATCATGGAGACTCAGAGACTTATAAAATCGCATTTTTATTACTGATTCAGTCACGCACATACATATTTATAGCTTTGTAATTGATCACATAGGGCAACACATTAAATTTTAATACAGGGAATTACCTCCTGTCCCTGTAGAACCACCTTTTGTATCCACAGGAGGCAGTTTAAAACATTTACAGTGGAGTTGCTTTTATGTCTGTCATACACTTATTACCAGCTTTGGTCTAGGCAGTTACATTTAGATTTGTTTCCTTCTTTGATCTCCACAATCTGTGGGCAAACACACATTAGAAACAAGAAGGATTGCGTGACTTTTGAAGCCTGGCATCACTTACACATCACCAGTTCTTGTAGCTTCTCTTTATCAGCTCGCATCTCACATCTCTGGTTCTAAAAACCTGCTCTTCCTAACCCCTGTATGTTTGGGGTTTGAGACTACTCAGGGCACTTGTTAACACTCATTCCCAAACCTATGCATGACCAGTGCTTAGGTTTCTTATACAGACTCAGAATTTGACAATTAAATGAAAAACACCTCACTTTGTCCTGTTCAGTCAGTGTGTGGATTAAGCAGTGACCATAAGTCTTATTAGCAATTATGGATCCTTCTGAACTGGTTTATCCAGCTTTTTAAATAGTAGTGAGAACTGACTACTGCAGAGGGGTAGTTTTCCAAGTAAATCTTAAATTAGCAAAGTCTGTTTTGGAAGCAAACTCATTATTTGCCAGGGAGGTCAAGAGTGTGGTCAACTGAAAAAAAGAATAGCCCCAAAAGAAATCGGAACACCGAGGTTCAGATTTGGTCATGGTCAAGTCCTGGAGCAGGGAACAGTCAAAGGGGGTGTTAGGGGAATGTGGACAGGAGTATCCATGGAACCTTCCTGGATGAAAGTGTCCCTGCCCATGGCAGGGGGTTGGAACAAGATGATCTTTAAGTTCCCTTCCAGTCCAAACCATTCTGTGATTCTATGATTATCTAAACTTTTTTTGGGGAAAAAAAAGTCTGCTGTAAGTGAAGACAAACAAGCCAACAGAGCTGAGATTTCTCACTGAGTGCTTACCTAAACTGACCTCAGGTTCAGCCCTTTGGGGGTTTTGCAGGTTTGGGATCCAGCTGGCTGGATCCACTGATACTTGCATTCCAGTTTGCATTATTTGTGCTAATACAGGGAAGACTTTCTCAGGTTATGCTTTTATACAGCCTTTCCTGTAAAACACCTGTAGTGTGCCTCTGAAGAGAACACTTCCTCCTGCCCTGTTTCTGGGGCTGTCCATTTTCTGGGGTATATGTTTTAGACACGAGTGCCGTAAAAGCAACATCCTAAAGTGCCATTCCCCTCACCCCCAGCCCCCCTCAGATGATTTATCTGCTGTCAGGGCTTGTTTCACCAACTGCCAGCACCCTGCTAGTGCAGTTCTTTTACATAACCTGGAAATGTTATTCTTTATATGCCAATATTAACACTTGGGGTTATGTGCACTGTAATTCACAGTGAAAGATTGGAAGATGTAAAGATGTGTTGAATGTGCTCCCTTCTTGTTTGATACAGATGTGGAGCAAATAGGTTTGAAATTATATTTTTGCATGCAAATGACAGCAATTTGTATTAACTCCTATTGTGCTAGAATGTAACATTTTCATCTGATCTAAGCCTTTCTGTCTTCAGATCCTCTTTCTGTTCTTACAGTGCATTTACAAAGATCTTAGATATTAATTATCTTGGTAAATTCCTGCAAGGGAACAAACCAGGCACATGTTGTGACATTCTTCCAGGCGAGCTAGGTGTCAAACTCATCTCCCTTTGTTAAACACAAGTCATGGATTTATTATATCAGGGCAGATGACTGACCAACTTCTAATTAAGCCCTGTTAAAACTTACATGATGTGACTGGATTTCAAATTTGAACCTTGTCATTTTCAAAGTGTCTCAAACCTGTCATTTTGTTTTTTTCCGAAAAGGAATTCTGTTTTTTCTCTTCTTGTGGACATAAAAAATGGCTGAATAAATTAAAAAGGATTAGAATTGTGTTTCAATAGGACCTTACAGTATGAAGTCACTGTTAAGAAGAACACAATGGCTGCAGGCGTGGCTGGCTCCTGCCAGGCAAAAGCTAATATTGTTTCACCTTAAAACTTAATAATCGGGCAGCCTCAGTCAATGATTTTCTCTTCTTTAAGAGAGTAATTCATTTAGGAAAGCAGCATGCATGCGTGTGTGTAGGCAGCAGTGAAATACCTCCAAGTGCCCCGGTGTGCTACCTCATGCTAAGTGGTTTGAAAAGGAAAAAGAATTTTAATTTAATTTAGAAAACCGCTGTGGCCTTCCACGCATTCAGCGGGGAGGACACAAGCTGTGAGCAGGCGTGGAGACAGGCAGCTCCAGCACAGCTCCAGCTTCCACACTGGCTGCATGGTGGGCAGGAGGACAGCCCTCAGCCTGGCCTTCATCCCAAACCTGTGCTGCCGTCCGGAGCAGGTGGGGGAAGGCAGCGAGAAAGGGCTTGCCCAGCAAGGGACGGGTTTTGGTGCAGTCCTGGGGCGGTGCTCACCCCCAGACTTTTCCTGCGCCTCCATCTTACTGAAAAGATGTGGAGGAGCTTCTCCCCAGTGTGTGACCCTCACATCCCTGGGCTGCATTTCCAAAGCAGCCTCGGCCCCGTGGTTTGCCGTGCTGCGCTCCCTGGGCAGCCTGATCCACAACACCAGGCGCTGTTTGAGCAGCAGTGGGTCTCCCTGTGCCTCTGTGCCGGTACCAATCCAGCCTGCTCCTGCACTTCCCACGTGTTTCTGTCACAAAGCTTTTAAGCAGAAATATTTTTCTTGGGGAGATGCCACGAATGCACCAAGCAGCTCCCAGAGCTCGGGTCTGACTGTGCCGCTCAGTGTGCATTAACGAAAGCGCACGTGGGCAGCAGGATTTCCAGGAAGAAACATCATCCCTGAAGAAAACAACAGAAGTGTTCTCTGGAAGAGAGCTTTTAACCTGAGACTATTAGTCAACCTCCTCTGTCCCCGCTCAGCTGATGGACTCTTGGATACATCCACACACTTCCTTCAAACAGCAGGAGGATTCAGGAGGAATTCAAGAGTCACTGGATAACCCCAGTTAACTGATTCTTTAGCAGGAGCTTGCCCAGGAACTTGGGGTGACCACAGCTTTCCTGGGATGTCAGTGCTGAAAGCACTTAGGGCAGCTCTTTTCCACTGGGAGCTTTCCACACTGGGCTCTGTGGTGACCCTGCCTGAGCCAAGAGTGGTGCCCCAAAAATACCTTTTAATGCTTTAAACAGAGCATTTCCTCCCTAACCCAGCTGAGGGTTAGGAAGGAAATGCACCCTCTGACAAAACACACTGAACTATGAAAGCTGAGGCAAAGGACAGAAACTTGGGATTTGTTTCTGGTCACTCTCCCCTGGCTACAGTTATCTCTCTTTAAAGCAGCAGAGTTTGGAAGCACACAGGCTGTTCTCCAGGAATGGGATCTTTATCTCCATCACGTCACCAGCAGGTTGTTAGAAAATGCAGCCTGCAGTGAAGCAACACAAAAATCTTGTGCTTGATTTAAATAATGGTGTTCATTGCCTATTAAAATGTAACTTCTTGTTTAAAAAAAGATTAATTAAAATGTACAAAAATGCAATTCAGTTACATTTTATGCTTCAGCCCAATGCTCACTTTTCATCACTCATTCCCAGAAGTAGTATTCAGGGGAAATATGGCATTCTCAGTTCTGCCATTAAAAGCACAAATGACTATCAAACCTGTTCTTTTCAAAAGCCTGGCTCAAGTATCACCATTGTTAGATTTTTCATAACATATTACTTTGGTCATTACTGTTTTGCAAGATAATTGTATCAGTGATCTAACTTTTGACAGGATCCAGAGTGGCTGAAAATAGTTCACTGCAGCACCTTTGTCTTTTAAAGGCCATTTGGGGCTTGTTATTTTAATCCTTGTGCAGCCTGATTTATCACTTCAAACATCTGTCAGCTGTGCTTTGTCTTGAAATTGATAGTGATAGTGTTACTGATTTTTCAAGAGCAGCTGGTAGAGGTTCATTAGTTAAGCTCTCAAAGGGAGTAGATAACTGTAATATTTTTCTTTGTTAATCATCTCTTACGCGTTGTAATAATACAGAGCTTGAAATCTGCTAGAAATGCACAGCTTCTCTCTGTTTCTAACTCGTCAGAAGCATCCTTTCATTTTTTTAATCTGGCTCGATTATTAAAACTCTCTTCTTCATAATGCAGTAAAAAATTGAATAATGGCACATGAATGGGAAGAGAGAAAAAACAGCCTTTGCTGTGTTGCATTTAGCACTGAGGGAGGTCATCGGGGTCTCAGAGTTCGCATCCAAACATGAATCAACTCCAGAGAGGAGATTAAAGGCTCTTCCATAATTGATTTTTAATTTAAACTTTACAAGGCATACAAAACCTCCTGACAACTTCAGTAAAGTCAGGTTCATTTCTAACAGATACAGCAGTTTTCTGTTCACGCACTTTCCCTGCCACACAAAACAGCCTTCAGAGTTAACTATAATTCTTAAAACATTTCCCCCCACAAAAATCCCTGCCAGCCAGCCTCCAGCTGAGCACCACGGTGACTCCTGCCCAGAGCTTCCAGGGACCTGAGCATCTGTGAAGCCTCCTGCAGCTGAGAGCGTATCAGTGCTAGCGCCGGTTCCACCGGCAGCGCTCGCACACAGATAATTACCGCTTGAAATTAGTATTTTAATGAACTGATCCCGGCAAACGTAAAGCGAAATCTCCCAGGCATTAAGGAAATAAGCAGGAGGGAAATTATTAACTGTGAAGCTCAGCAGACGGCTGGTGGGCAGGTGCCGGCTTGGCAGAGGGGCTGAGCGTTCCTGCTTCCCTTTGCGGGAAGAGGAGGCTGGGTTGGGGTTTGGTCCTGCAAGCTGCCGTGGTTTTTAGGGACAGAGTTTAGTGGGACTTGGCAGTGCTGGATCAGTGGTTGCACTCGATGATCTTTACAGTCTTTTCCAACCTGAATGACTCCATGAGCTGCACCTGCAAGCAGCACAACTTCGGTGTGGATTGAAAACACCTGGCACATCTCACAGGGTTTCCAGGTGAATAGGATCATCTTCTAAATGTCTGCTAAAAATAAGTAAATGCCGGATTTCCCCCTTAAAAGCACAAGTCTCAGCCCCCCATAAGACAATACATGTGGCTATAGCACCAGTGAAACTCAGTGCGAAATAGATTGTGAGAATTCAGCCTGAATTTCAAGAAAATGCACAGAGTGACTGAAAAAACCACTTGAGAATCAGCGGGGTTATATGGTGCTAATATAATAATAATCTAAGCTTTATCTACTGTATCTCAATGAGATATTTTTATACAAGACTTTTTCAGACCCTTCACATAAAGGTTTACATTTCTGTTACTTCCCCACCCTTCAAGAATGAATGCCTCATACGTAGTGAAGAACTAAAACTACTTAGTGATATCTAAGAAAAAATTTTAAGCGTTGCTCCCCTACAAAAATAAAAATAAAAGACCTAATTTTTATCTCAAAGATCTCTAATTTAGATTTAATGGGGGGGGAAAAACCCAGAGTTGAAGTCTTCAAGATGAGAATTGGTGCACATTTTTTGGCAAGAAACGTTTCTCAGAACAAATTTTCTGTTCTCTCAGCAAAAAGGTAGATCAATTCAATGCATGGATATAATTTAAAAGCTATCTATGCTCTAAGCAATTTATCCGATTGCAGCTGGAGGGAACACTTCAGATAACCTAAAACTACTTGTCAGGGTTGTGAAAAAGGCACATTTTTGAAATAGGAAATCTTTGCAGGCTTTATTTTTAATTTTCACTCTTTTCTGCTGCTTCTTCCTCTCGGTTTTGTTTCTTTACCAAAGTGATGTTTTAGTAAAATACTATTTTGCTTGCTTGCACAAATTGGAGAATTTTAAAGTGTTTTTCTTTTTTTCCTGTAAAATATGATATACTGAGTTTGAAGTATCAATTTTGTTTAAAAAACATGCAATGAAATTGTATCTGGAATTGGAAATTTCTCCCAACATACCCCTTTTAGATTTGTATTTTTGTCTGTGGGTTATTTGGATGTTATCATCTCATATTCTCATTCAACTAAAGATTTCTACCTGCACCTTCCCTGGCCTTCAGGTGGATGCAGGTGTAGATAGAGACCTTTCTCCCTCAGATGGTTTGAGGAGGAGTGGCAAAGCCCCTTTCAGTGGTCCTGTCTGGCTGAACATAAGCCCAGGTGTGTCCAGGTGGCCAAGAGGGCCAATGGCACCTGGTGTGGGACAAGAATGGTGTGGCCAGCAGGACCAGGGCAGTGGTTCTGCCCCTGGACTGGGCACTGGTGAGGCCAGACCTCGAGTGCTGTGTCCAGTTGTGGGCCCCTCAATTCAGGAAGGAGAGTGAGGGGCTGGAGCATGTCCAGGGAAGGGAACGGAGCTGGAGAAAAGGAGGCTCTGGGGGTCGAGCTCTGCTCCCAGGGAGCAAGGGACAGGACGAGAGGACACAGTCCTAAGCTGTGCCAGGGGAGGTTAAGGTTGGACATTTGGAGGAATTTCTTCACAGAAAGGGTGATTAGACATTGGAAGAGGCTGCCCAGGGAGGTGGTGGAGTCACCATCATTGGAAGTGTTTAAAGAAAGCCTGGACGTGGCACTCAGTGCCATGGTCTGGTTGATAAGGTGGTGTTCAGTCACAGGTTGTACTCAATGATCTCAGAGGGCTTTTCCAACCTTAATGATTCAATGATTCTGTTTACAAGCAGAAAATGTAATGGGCTGCAAGGTTCAGTCATGAAGGCTTTCTTTTCTGCTGAAGCATCTTCTCATTGTAGTTTTAACTACACAAGGCAGGGTAAAATTGTTAAAATCATCCAATTCTATTAGTTACTGAACAGGGGATTTCTGACCACCTTCTCTGAGTGAAAGAAATTTGCAATAGCCTTTAAAACTTTCCAAATTGTGACCTCCCTAACTTGTCTGGGGGACTTTGAGCAGTCTGAGTACTCTGCCACTGTCCAGCTAGAGATCAGCATCCCCGACTCCCTGCTCTGCATTTTCCCCCCATAATGGATATCTTTGCTGGATTTGGCACGCTGAACCCCACAGTCCCTCTTTCTCATCTGCTTCAAAATGAGACAGAAATCAAGCAAGTGAACTCTGAATTTCTGACTTAATTTCATCTTTGCACCAGAGTGTTTTAAAGAGTCAGTCATTGCCCCAGGAGAGAGAAAACCAGGCACACGAACCTGCTGGTGTTTATTTATTTACAGTTCAGCGAGGGGGAGGCTGTAGAGCCTAGAAAGGCATTTTGGGTGCCTGAGGAGTGAGGGCACCCTCAGTTACAAGGTTCAGCCTCTCCTCTGGGTATTCACATCCCACCACCCCCCCAGCAGCTCAGTGCTCTGTGGATTATAGAATCACAGAAGGGTTTGGGTTGGAAGGGACCTTAAAGCTCATCTCATTCCAGCCCCCTGCCATGGATGGGCAGGGACACCTTCCACCAGACCAGATTGCTCCAAGCCACATCCAACTTGGCCTTTTTGCTTCATTGCAAAGCAACTCCACAACATCCTGGAAAACAAGGCTGTGCCTGGATGGAACAAACACGGCACTCTTTTACAGTCCTGCTGAAAGATGTTGCTTAACTCCCAAATTCCTCGCAGCATTCCTGACAGCAATCACATCTGCAGCCATAAAACCCTCCGCAGCCTCTATCTTTGAAAAAAAAATTAATAATCAGTAAAGTTCAAGCTCAGCTTGTTGTGATGAATTATTAGAACCCGTCATCATTTTCTTGGGGGAAAAAAAGACTAAAAGACTATAATGGAACACAATTTTATGGTTTTTTCCATTTAATTGATGATGGGCTGAGTTTTTATTAATATTTCTGGGCTCCAGTGTAAGATGCTGAAAAAGCTAATATGAGATCATTGTATCTGGTTAATGTGTGTGCTTTGCAAAATTGATAAGCCCTGTCAAGACATAAATTATTTAAAATTTGATAAATGTGTTGAAATCACTGAATTTTCAAACAGATAAAGCAGAGTTATTTCTCTTCCCCACCACACACCCCGCTTCAAACTGGGGCTTTTGTGCAGCCACTCAATGGGGCCGTGTTATCTCACAGCCTGTGAGGCTCCCAGATCAGCACAGGGAACCCAGGGAAGTGTCCTGTGCTGCTGCAGAGGGGACATGAGTGTAAACCCATGGGACACTTGGGCATGGAAGCAGCAGAGAATGAGGAGACCACTGGAATCCTCCCCCAGTATGAGTTTTTCACTGGTAAAACTGGGGGCTAGAGGAGTGGTGGTACCCTCCTCTCCAGCAGTGGGATAAAAAGCTCCCAGTGAGCAGCAGAATGGTGCTTCAGAGCTGTTTATTCCAACGGACCAATTCATTTCAGCTAATTGCTGAGAGTTTTTAAATGATTCCTGGCAGGGGTGAAGCTAAAGGAATGATTGCTGGTGATTGATGAATAACCTGGATAAAATTCCCAAAGCACCAGAACTATTAACTCTTGCATGGGGACACCTGCTTTTATTTAGTGCCTTGCCCACAGAGAAAGGCACGGGAGTGAGTTCCAAATGAACCCAAATTTGGGCAAATGGAGAAAATACAGCATTTACTGATACCAGTGTCTCATCAGTGTAAGCTCATTTCTCAAAAGCAGCTCACAGGGAATGTTATTTAACCCTGTGCTGCTCTGCCATGGTCAGGATCGTGCATGGAAGGGGGGGATTTTGAAGAGCAATCACCATCTGTTAGAGGAGGGCACAGGAAGAACCAAAGGTTTGAACTTTAGAACTCCATAAATATAAACCACACCGCACTGATTCGAGCTGTTCCCGCCGTTTACGCGGCGAAAGAAAACAGCGAGACGCTGTGGATGGGGCCAGGATTGTGTTTCTTACTGGAAAATATCTACAGGCTAATGGAAATTTTAGGGTAACTGGGTGCCATTTTACAGCCTCTGTAACAGGGAAAAAGATTAGGCGATTTCTGTCTGGAAATTGATGGTTTGGAGGGAATGGGAAAACACCGGTGCAGCGGAGGAGAACTCCAGCAATAGCCGTCTGTTTAAATGGATACACTAACTTCCCTAAGCTGGTATTTTTCAAATACCCTACCAGCAATATTTTTCACTATAAAGATGCATTGTAGTGAAATGGAAAGATGCTGAGGAAGTAGTTTTTTTCCAGCGTGTGCTGCATTCTTTTAATACAGATTTTTTTATTGCCCGGAAATTGCTAAGCAATGTGAATAAACAGCTGAACAAAGCCATCGGCCCTTCCTCACTGACGGCAAAATGCAGCCAGCGAGGGAAGGGCATTGGGAAAACCAAGTGTTGGAGTTGGGTTCTCTTATATTGCAGAAAGCTTTGTTCAAAACAGGAAAAAAATCTGCACGCTGCAAAGGTTTTCCATTACAAAAGCACCAATATTATTCACATCTCTGAACAATGCCCCCTCGCTCCTGCTGCTGCAGCGGGCACTGAGCAGAACCAGGCGGTTCTTTGTTAAATACCTTTTTACTGAATATTTGCAAAACTCAACCAATTTACCACCCCGAGCCACGAGGTCCCTTCCCCACAGCCCTCTGAGCTGACAGCTCTGTCAGCTCCTGAATCTCCCCCCTGTAATGAAATCAGTGAAACAAGGCAGCACTAGGATGGAGCAGAGTCAAGAATTAAGGCTGTGCAAGACTGGAGAATCCCACAGCCTTGCAAAATACTTCAAAAAAGAGGAGGAAAAAAATACTCAAGCAAAGTGTAAGGTACAGCTGTCTGCAGCGCCTAGGGATTGCTGTCTGGGCCTTAAACAGGAGTATTACATCCTTATAATTCGATTTATCAATGATTTCACGTTCCTGTGTTACGAAAGCTGTTTTGTTGCCACATGAAATAGCCCAGGTCACCGTAGCTTCAGGGGTGTGTTTCATTATCCCATGAGTAAACCTCATTTGGTGTAACACGTGCATAAATAAAAGTAGCAGTAGTCTAGCAAGGTGCAACTCTGCGATTTCACCATCATGGCCTTGAAATACTCGTGCCCTGATACGTTATTGGTGTGGCAAACCCTCCTGGCTTTAGCATGTGTAAAGTTTCCCACCCTTCAGCCATCCCCAAGCTTATAGCCACATATTTCTTCTTTTCCTATCAGAGCCTTCAGCAAGGCGCCGCTGGGAAAGCAGCGCTCTGCCATCTCATCTGGTGTGAGAGCCCCCAGAAGAGACATACACTGAGCACATGGCTCAGCGTCCCCTGGATCTCTTCGTAAAAGGCGAGGGGAGAAAAGCCAAAGTGCCATTGCACAGATTCCAATAAACATTGCAGAAGACAAGTAGCCCAGGAGGACAATTGAGGGTGTTCCTGTGCCCTTGCCAGAGGACAGTCAGAGCTGGGTGCAGACACCAGCAAAGCCAGAATCTCCTGTGAAGCAAACAGCTTCCTTTCTATATATTTCACCTTAAAATTTCCAACCACTTTTCCCTCTGAGTCAGTTACTAACAGCAATACCAGCTGTAGGTGCCCGTGGTTTGAATGGTCATTAGCATTTTAAATAGCACTTCATTTAGCCATGCAAATGAGGAAAGTTACTGGTGTTCCAGCACTGCCAGGCCCCTGGGCCCAGCTGTAATCTAGAAATGCAGCAGAAAAGCCTCCTTTTGGTGCTTCTCAAGGCCTCAGGTCAGATTTGGGATGGGTGAACGTATGCAGCCCTTCTTGCTTCATGTGAGCAGAGTCACTTCTCTGCAGCAGGGGAGCTATTTCCCTGGCAGTGGGGATGGCCAGCGTTCTCAGCATCACACAGCTGATCCTGGGCTGGTGACAGGATGAAGAGTGGCTGAAGAACCACACATAAACATGACAGAGCTTCACCAGGAGCTTTCCATCACAGCAGAAGTGATGTTTCCCCCAGCATCATTATGACAGCGCTATTTGGGCTGGTACAGATCAGCATCTGTCACTGTTTCCATTAGAATCTCCTATTTCCCCGGGTTCGTAGCTCAGCCATAAAAAAATATATAAGATAGAGGCAGAAAGCTGACATACAAGGTCTCGGGCTGAGAGTGATCACTGTTGTCTTTTCTTCCCCCGCTTTTAATCTGAAGAAGGAAATAAGGTATTTCTGCAGAGACACACCTGGCCACTGCTTTTCCACCCAGCCATGGATTTATTTATGGTGAAATATAAGTGATAGGACAAGTAGAATGGCCTTAAGCTGAAGGAGGAAAGGTTTAGATTAGTTATTAGGAAGAAATTCTTTACTGTGAGGGTGATGAGGCACTGGAACAGGTTCCTGGAAGTGTTCAAGTCCAGGTTGGAAGGTGTCCCTGCCCATGGCAGGGGATTTGGAACTGGGTGATCTTGAAAATCCCTTCCAACCCAAACCATTCTGTGATTTTATGATTTGGCAACAGTGATAGTCACCTTTCAACATTCAGGCTGTGAATGTTGCTGCTGTTCCACATTTCGTCTTAATTACTGCACTGGGGGTGATCAGGAAGGACACGTGGCAGTGGGTTGGGGCTCTGGTTTGGAGCCTTTTGCTGCAGAACAGGCCCCAGTGAAGATTAAGGGCTTTGGAGTTTCCAATCTTTGCCAGATGATGAAATGAAAAATTGCAATTGATAGAAATAACAGCTGAATATTGTAACAACAGAACCCTGTGAGGAACCAGAGGCGCAAGAGACTCTTTGGGATCAGGAGCAGAGGGAAAAGTAAGCCCAGCATTGCGGTTTTCCCTCATGAGACAGGAAGCACAAAATCCCACCCCATGCATTCCATGTCTGCGCTCCATGTTTTGGCTGCTTTAGGCAAACTTCCACCCTGTAATGTTGCTGCTGGAGAGTGAAAACCCCATCCCTGCATTAGTTACACTGGGATCCACCACCTGGATCCTGGCACTGCAGGATCGGTGACGAAGCGAGAGCAGCATTTTGCCAGCAGCCGTTTGTCACCGGGGTCACAGGCAGGACAACAGCGTCCTTTCTTCTTCCTGTTTTAAGCATCTCTTCGTTCTGTTCACGCATTTTGTAGGAATAGTTGCAGCTGAGAAAGTTTTTCTTTTGTACATTAGGGTGATGGTGTAAGGCAGTCCTGAACAGAACAGAGCCTGAAAATGCATTCTCCAAAGCTTCTACTCAAGATTTAAAGGACCTGAAAAGTCAGATGATCATTTCTAGCCTGTTGAAACACAGATCTTGCTTCTGACCTCTGGATCGTACCCTTGAGTTCTGCATTTCCAACAGGACTTCTCTGCCAGGAAGAACACATCAGGGAAATATGTGTCTGCATTGAGTTGGGAATTTTTCTGGGACCTGTGTATTTGACTCTGAAATCTTAAGGCCATTCTGTCACTACCAGAAGGAGGTTTTGCTTTCTGATGGCAGACTCAGCTTGGCCTTGTCATGGATCTTAAAACTGAGCTGTGCTGTGTGGCTGGGAGTGCTCAGCACTTCTGGAAGGCTGGGCCTTGCTAAGCACAGGCAGCTGAGCAGCTGAAACCAGCACACCAAAAATAGGGTCATGTTCATTGAGTCAAACTAAGGGCACAAATGTGCAGACTGAGTTTGGATCAAATGGAAGAAGCAACACCAGAAAAGACAAATGTACAATGAACAGTTTAGGACACAATTACACCAACAGAACAGGATTTTAAGCCTAAACCAGCTGGAAAGTTAAGTGGGGAGAAAAAGAAAGGGACTGGAAAATCGTCCTGTCCTATTTCACTCCATCTTTTAGCAGAGGGGCCACTTTGGTCTTCAAGGTTTCCACGTTTCTCAGTCATGTTTTCATCTAACAAATCTGTGAACATGGGGCACCTGCCTGCTCTTGCACATCACAGCCATCAACCTGTGCAGAGGTTTATCCATTTGTCCCCGTGGATGGCTCTTACTGAGACTTTTGCATCTTCCATAAGCTATTTTGAGTAAAAGCCTTGAGCTTTCATAGGGCAGTAGAAATTACTTATTACAGTGGTCCGGGTGACTGATTCAGACCCTGCTGGTATAAAAATAAATATTAATGGCTCCTTCTGTGTCTTGGCCATTTTATTTCCACCCTTCACACAGCTCTCCCTTTCTGTTTTGGAGCAGGTGTTCTGTGACACCAGTCGGGTCGTACAAGCCGCGGATGTGCTGGACTGGGAAGACAAGGATGCTGCAGAGACACTGGTTGACAACGTGGTCCATTCCAGGATCATCAACCCTCTACGCCTCTTTGTTAAGCCATCTCCGGTGCTGAAACACGGCCAGGTGTCCTACTCGGACAGCATAGAAAACTTTTGGGATTGGTTGTCCAACATCACGGAGGTTCAGGAATCTCTGGCACGAACTAAACGCAGACCTATAGTAAAAACTGGGAAATTCAAGAAAATGTTTGGATGGGGTGACTTCCACTCCAACATCAAAACTGTAAAGCTGAACCTCCTGATCACGGGGAAAATCGTCGATCACGGCAATGGGACCTTCAGCGTTTATTTCCGACATAACTCCACGGGTCTGGGGAATGTTTCTGTCAGCCTGGTGCCACCTTCCAAAGTGGTCGAGTTTGAACCATCTCCACAGTCCACGCTGGAGACCAAGGAGTCCAAGTCCTTCAACTGCCGCATCGAGTACGAGAAAACAGACCGCGCTAAAAAAACTGCCTTGTGCAACTTTGACCCTTCCAAGATCTGCTACCAAGAGCAGACCCAAAGCCATGTCTCCTGGTTGTGTTCCAAACCCTTCAAAGTCATCTGCATTTACATCGCTTTCTACAGCGTAGATTACAAACTGGTGCAGAAGGTGTGTCCCGACTACAACTACCACAGCGAGACGCCGTACCTGTCCTCCGGCTGATCCGGCCTGGGGCTGGGGGAGCAGTCATAAAAACGAGCATTCCCGTTAACCTTTTGGAGAAGAATATGTTTTCCTATCAGGTTAAAAAGTCTCTAAAAACTGTAGCTGTGTTCGTGCTGTATCGTAACTAATCCAGCTGTTTATGTAACAATCGTTTTCGTTTGAGACCGTTGCATTTTAGCTCTCTCATCATTCGTAAGGGAACTGCCAGGCAGGCACGTGACAAAAATCAAACAAAATTATGTTTTTAATGAGCATTGATCTTGAAAATCACTTTTCTAAATGACTCCATGGCAGAGAGGTTGTCTTTTACTTGAACTGTACAGCACTTAGCAGGTCCTGTTTCTCATTGGGAACTTCAGGTGACAATAGAAAGAACAAAGGATGAAGCAGCCTCAAAGCTGCTCATACTCAAACTCCAAATAAACAGCTCTCCCACTGATTTCATAAAGAATGTTACACAGAGGGCTCAAGTAGTCAAGTCCAAATACTGAGGAAATGCTAATTCTATGAAAAAAAAATGAAAGAAATCTGCATTTTTATGAGTTGTAGCAGCTGTAGGTGTTCAGTGAAGAGTGAGCAGTTCTTCCTTCAGACTTCCTACCCATGGATATGCAGTGATGTAATTAGACCTTGATGAGCTTTAGTTTATTAGACCCCACAGGTGTGCACGTGTGGTGTACATTCCTTCCTCCCATGCCCACCAGTGGGTCTGATTCCTCTCACACATTCACACACACCCCCCAGTATTATTTTTACAGCAACAGAGAATATATAAGTACCCTGGAAAAAGATAATCTCTGTTTAGGTCAACCTGGTCTAGTGGAAGGTGTCCCTGCCCATGGCAGGGGGTTGGAACTGGATGATCTTTAAGATTCCTTCCAACCCAAATCATTCTGTGATTCTCTGAAGTCTGAACTGTAAGAGGAGCTGGCTTCCAGGCAAAGGAAACAAGTATTTTGCTATCAAGCCTCTGAGCATTAAAGTGCAGCAAGGAAAACACATCACAGCACAAGGATGATACCTGAACAAGCAGCTTTCTCCCTCTTGGCACCAGTTGTTCCTTTAGCACTGCACTGCACACCTTAAGTCAAAGTATCAGCCATGACAAAGAACAACAAAAATCTATGCACCTTCACCTCAAAGCAGGTGTGAAACTTAATATAAATACTCAGCCAGGCTTTCCCCTAGTGCAGAACCAGCTCCCTGCACTGCAGTTACAGCAAGGGAGGCTCCAGCTGTGGTTGTGCTTCACCAGGTGTTGTCCCACCGCAGTCGGGAGTGGTTGGCTCTGGCCACGCAGCTTCCAGCATCATCCCCTGTGCTTTCACTGGGTATTGATCTGCTGCTGCTGCCAATTTGCTCTCCTGGTCCTTTGTGACAGTTCGATGTCACAGGTCCTGTGGAAGGAGCTGGCTGGGGAAGCGCTGATTGCCTCCAGTCAGCCTCGCATGCAGGGTTCAAGAAGTTACACGCGGCTCAAATAAAGCACTATTGAAATACTCTGTTTGGTGATGTGCACACGGACAAGCGACGAGGGCAGCTCGGAAGGACTCACTCATGAGATTAATTCTGATTTCCTCGGTAAAGACTCACACAAAAAAATTACTCTGTTAAAAATATACAAGTAACTGGGTGATTTGTTTTTCTCTTTAGGTGACAAGTTTAAATGTGTGGTTTAGTTTGATCAATAATCTAAATGTTTTCCTTCATCTTATTTCATACAGAGTCTCTCCTGGTCTATAATGATGTTTTTTAGTTTGCCTGTTCCTGTCACTTCCTACAAGTTGGTCTACTTTGTATTCTGTATAGCGTGTCCTCACCCCAGCTGTACATGAGCTTGGATTTATTGCTACGAGTTCAGTGGTTGGTGCTTTTGTAACTTAGCTGTAAGCCATTATTTTATTGCCATGTATTTTTACTCAGCACTGTAGGCAATTAAAAGAAAACCCTACATGCTATTTATTGTAGAGTATGTGGAAACCATGTATGTATATACACTTAAACATGTGTACATATACAGAACATATGTGTACATGTATTTGTATGTAAATAAAGAAAAGTTTATTAAATCTGGCACTTGCTTGTGGCCTATTTGATTTTTGGTTTTAAATGTTGCATGTATGAAGACACAAAGTACAACTAAGGCTCAGCAACATGTCACTGAACATTTTTGCCCAGCTGGAGTTTGTTTTTCTAGGAGATATTTAATGTGTGCTATAGTGAACAGTGTACAAGCCTAGGCAGAGTAGGCTCAGCAGCATTCTATGATATTTGAGAAATGAAGTGCATGTTTTGACGAAGACAGTCATTAACTGTTTAATAATTGCACAAGGTACATTAAAAGTGAAGGAGAAAGTTACAACTGGACAACATTCCCAAGCAGGAACACGCTGGCAGAGAGGGCAGCTCACTGCTGATTCAGCCCTTGCCCAGTTCCTCATCAAAAGGGGAGCTGGATTCTCCTCCTCCCTGGCTGTGGCACCTCCCAGGCTGAGGTTTCCAAGCCTCAGGAAGACAAACCATGGGAGAAACCTGCCCCACTCTCCTCCCAGCTGGCCCTGGCACAAGGAGGCAGCCTGGCAGCTGGAGCAGGAGGAGAGAGAGGGAGCCATGATCCCAAACTCCATCACACCCAAGAGGTCACCACCACTTTTCTGCCAACCACAATACTTTACGAATCCGCTTAAAAGCAGGTGGTTGGTTTTTCTTTCAGATCAATTTTGAAAACATCACGACAAAAAAAAAAAGAACTTACATTCTTATTGCAGTCAAAATCTGCTTAAGAAGAAATTATTTACACCCAGCAGGGTAAGCAAAATACAATGCAATGATGACAGGCTTGATTAGGTTAAATGTCACACTGCCCATGTAAACAAAACTAAATGTGATTTCATTTCACACAGAACAGGCTGTATTTTTAAAAACATTTTCCTGTGTAACAGGTGACTATTTCAGACAAGTTTCAAATTGTTACTATTATGGCTCTTATTCAAAGGATTCTGAAACAAAAACTTGAATGATTAAATACCGTTTTTAAAAAGTGTCTTGAGTGGGCAATGACGATTTACAACTGCAGAAACTTAATCTAGAAGTTTTTAATATATAGCCTTTATTTAATCCCAATCTCCACAGGATCGTTCTGCACACAGTTCTACCAATGCAAATGTCATAGAATCATGGAATATCCTGAGGTGGAAGGGCCCCGCAGGGATCACTGAGTCCAGCTCCTGGCCCTGCAGAGGACAGCCCCAGGAATCACACCCTGTGCCTGAAGCACTTCCTGAGCTCTGGCAGGTTTGGGGCCATGACCACTTCCCTGGGGAGTTCATATTAAATATATAAACTTCTTGCTAAATACCTTTCCTGTTGTTCTGCCAATCCAATGGATACACATTAAAAAATTCCAACAAAAAGCTCATTCATGACAAACATATAAAGCCTCCGCTTTTTTCTTTAGCCAGCACTGTCTGCAGAGCTGCAGGAACCGTGCACACCCACAGTTTTTTAATCATTCCCACTTGATGAAGGAAGTAACAGTTTGGGGGTTTTCTTCTTTTCCACCTGAAGAATTTTGTCCTCTGGATCTTCAGATTCCTCATCTCCCTGTAGCCCTCACCAGTGGTCACATCCTGCTGCAAGTTCTTCGGCCTCGTCTTCAGCTCCCCAGTGCGTGGGGACCACGTGGCAGTGCCAGGCCCTCACAAGGAGCAGCTGTGCCACAGGGGCCAGCAGGGCAGAGAACAGCAGAGAGCTGAGCATGGTGTGCCAGCTGCTCCCTGGGGTTGCACATTTGCTTTTTAGGGTGAATTTACCAAGTAATGGCAAATGAGCAAACCCCTGCATGATCCTGAGGCAACTGGAAAAACTCTCACAGCAACCAAGCAAGGGTGTTCCATGCAAAAAGCATCCTGTGCTGCTTTTCTTTTTAAATTATAATTCAAGGACATTAGAATTTGCTATTTGTTTTATGCTCTGTTGACCAGCATAATCTGGATAATGTTTTATTTATAGTATAATAATGATTCGTCATTAGCACTGTCTCTATTCAAATTTGCACAGTCGAAAAGACAATAACAAGCTGCACTACACTAAGTAGCTCAATGAAATACACATCAATCAAGCAGATTTTTAGCTGTAGGGTGTCTAGTTTGAAAAACCAGACTTTGCCATTCCCATCTCCCTCGTGAGCACCTCCTGCACGCGTCCGTCAGGAGCAGCATCCTTCTTTGTTAAAGAACTGGCAAATAAAGTGGGTTTACAGAAAAGGAGCTGAATTATCATGAAATATCCTACCTCGTGTCAAACCACACCCCCCTTGGGGGGTTGTTGAGCTTGGGGCTGCAAAACCTGTTCAGATCTGCAGCCAGGAGTGATGGGAACTGAACAGAGTCCGTTGGACACGGCCGGGTCTGCTGCCACCAGCTCCATGGCACAGCTCTCCAGCCCCAAATACCTGGGGGTTGTCAGCAAGAAGCAAGGCCAGAGCTGTTGGTGCTCTCAAGCAAGAACCCCAGCCATCCTGACTGAATTTTAAAAGGAAAAAAAAAAATCACAAAAAAAAATGCTTTTTCCAAAGATGTAATTCAGTCTCCAACTCAGCACAAATCCAGCACCAGCTGCAGCCCAATTAAAAAGCAATCACAGTCAAGGGAAAACAGTTTAGTCGGAGAAGAAAAAATCCTACCTGCATAAACAGTGGTGGGACTCAAAAATAGACGCCAAAAGAAATATCAGCACCTTCCCATTCAACAGTAATGGAACAGCCAACCAGGTCAAACAGAGTCTCTTGCACTGCTCTCTCTGCTTTTGTCCTCAAGCCAGAACAGAGGGAAAAAACTCCACTGCTTCAGGGATTTTTTAATGTATTTTCTTCATTTTCTGGAAAATGCACACTGAGAGCAGCTCAGTTGGTCAGAGCACGGCACTGGTAACACCAAGGTCATGGGTTAGACCCCCTTATGGGCCATTCACTTCGGAGTTGGTCTCAGCGATCCTTCTGGCTCCCTTCCAGCTCAGAATGTTCTTTGATTCCTCACGCAGATATGAGAAGCTGAGCTACACTGAGTGCTCAGAGGTGATGAGCATTCCCCTGTGCAAGTCAAGAGCTCAACCACCTTTCCCAGCTACCAGGAAAGGAGCGGTATGGGAAGCACAGAGCTGGCACATGGGGAGACCGTGGTCTCTTTTGGCTTGTCAGGAGGCCAGACTGGGAGTCCCCATCCTGCGAGTTCCCATCCAGAGCTGGGCCACGGGAGCAGGGCAGGGGCACCCCAGGACACGGCCTGATGGCAGGAGTTGAGCACGGCCACGATGGAGGAGCTACTGAGCAACAGCTGCCCCTGGAACACCTCCTCAGACACCCCAGTGCTCTCCTTGCCTCTCACATTAAGCATCCTTGGAAAACAAGGCAAGCTTTTTTCCAGCCTGATCGCAAACCAGCACCTCACACTCAGTCCTCATCCTGCTCATCCGCCCTTGGCAGCCCTACATTTCAGCCCCCTCGATGCAAATCTCATTTCCTTGTTCTCTTGCCTCATTCCCAGACAGTTCGTGGCTCTTTCATCATTACGAGCCAATTAAGCCTTGGCTACCTTATCTTAACAGCTCCAAATAAGCTGGTGATCTTCCTGAAAGGTGATACATTATAATTGGTTCCAAACCAGTAGGAAAGAGAATAGTGACACATGAGACTTGGAGGTTATTTGAATTCGCCCTGAAGTTTAAAATGGCCAAAAAACCCACCCCCACCTAAAGCTATCAAGGTGTTTGCTTTGAACTTCTAGTCAGTGTTGCTTCCCAGGAAACAAGACTTGGCATCCTTCGTGCTAGAGATCCTGCTTGGAGCAACCTGGTCTAGGGAAGGTGTCCGTGCCCATGGCACAGGGTGGAATGAGAGGGTCTTGAAGGTCCCTTCCAACCCAAACCATTCTATGACTGAAATGATAAACATCCAAACAGCCATGAGAGAAACATCCCAATTATGAGGTTTTCGATGGGTGCACGGCACTTACGCCCCCCTTCCACCCACATTTCAAAAGCCCCTGGTGAAATGCAACTCGCCCCGAGCTGTTCAAGAGAACGACAAAGGTGTCTCTTTAAAAAAATGAGTTCAGGTTTTCAAAACACATCAAGCTCGTTTAACTTGGGCATAAGAACATGTTCTGGCTTAGCAGGAGAACTGCTCTGAGAGCAGCTGTCAGTCCCTTCTGAGCCAATAGTTCTAACTCCTTAGAAGAAGAGGTGGTGGAAGAGTGCGTCTGAAGCAGGTGATGCTGAGCACTGCTAACCTGGGAGCACAGAATATTTAACACAGATTTCTGAGCAGGTAAACTAAAGGATTAAAAACTATTTCAAGTTGCCATATTGAAGATGATAAGCAAGCCTATTTATTATATAGTACTTAGAGCTACTTAATTCCAATCCACTTCTCATGTCAGATATATTTAACTGAGGCGTTTCTGACTTCAATCATGGAAGATTTGGATTAGCCAAAGTACCCGGGGAAAACAAGATGCCTGCTCACCCCAGCTTCTTGAAGGCAGTGCCACACAGGGAGATTGATCTGCCCCGAGGGAATAACCTCTCTCTTCCACTTCCATCACTTGGTTTTAAAGTAAAAATACTACAAATACCAGGCCTACAGTCTTTAGTCACAGTCAAGCACAACCTGACTGCTCCAAGCAAAAGCAGCAGCACAGATGAATGGTGTGCAAGGCTGCTCAGGCTCGAGGTCAGCCAGGCTCAGTGTCCAGACATTAAGGGATACTTATATTTGGCAAAAAGAGGGGAGAGAGAAATCTGTTTTGATTCACCACCCCAGTTATCTTTAAAACAAGCGCAGCCCCTTATTTAAGATACGAGTATTGAATTGTGTTGCCAGAAGCAGATTAATTGCAGCTTCCAGGAAAAAACTCTGAGCTTATTTCACACTGACTTTATTCCCACTTGAATTAAGTTCCTTATGCTACACCAACTCATTTGAATTTTTTGAATTGGTTTTGCATAGTATCATTTACTGATGTACTATCTTTAATTACATAACACACATACACTCTCCAACTGCATTATTAATGAAAGTGTTTTTAATTAAATGGCTCTCAGCATAATATTCAGTCATTAATTTCACATGCTCAGGATGTGGAGAGATTCTATTCTGATGGACTGGGGAAGCTCTGTACTTTAGATGAGGGATACTTGCAAAGCAATAGTTTTTGAGAGAAGTTGGGATCATTATAGCACAGAATTACCTCCTCAGCAGCTGCTGCTGCAGTTCTGCTCTGCTGGGCATTATCTGTTCTTCAGCTCAAGTGCTCCTTTTGCTCTGCCACGCTTCACCACTGGTAATTTGAAAACGCCTCTCCCTGGATTTCAGGAAGATTCCAGGGTGAATAATCTCAGAGTTATCTTTTAGGAACAATTTACACTTAGACAATGGCACTAAGGCTGCACCCACTGCAATAAAAAGCTTTGGACCCTCCTCCCTAATTATGGTCGCCTATGTGTCTCCAATCTTAACCTTTCAGTGCTCTCAGAAGTGACAAAGAGCATTCACACTCCTGGGACTGGGATTTTTTTGCCCATCCACCACATGGAGACACAGACACACACACTGGCACATGACACAGTCGCTGCTGTCAGCGTCCTTCATGCTCACCTGCTGCAGAAGTTGCCAGTTATGGCCAAGGGGCACAAGAACAGCATTATTTCTGCAGACTAGCACAAATTTACCATTGGTTCACGCAGAGATGGCAGAGGGCCTCTCTTCCAGTCCACCTTGGAAAAGAAGGCCCACCAAGGCAGTCCTGTACAAGCTTTTCGCTTCCTCAAAGTCTGCAGGAAGGGTTAATTTTCACCTCGGTTTATGCTTTATATTTATTGATGAAAAGGAAATTCCATTTAAAATAAAAAATAATTTCTAGGACAGCATTTAGGATTATTTTCTTTCTTTTTGTAGAAGAGCTCAAAGGGACTTCAGAGGAACAAGGCACACTATAGCACCTGTTTGATCCATGAATTTTTGGCGAGATTGTCCATCTTCCCCAAAGGCAACTGCATATAAAACTGTTTTTGAGTAGGATTCTTCCTGGGACTAGTCTAGATAGTCCTGGACTTGTGTTTTTGAGTAACAAAGTCCTTCTCTTAAAAAATCCTCCAATTTCTTAGGCTTAAAGGCCTTTTCCTCAGTGCTAATGCACATGAGGAGGGGAGCGGCTCTTGCCCATCCATTCTCCCAAAAGCAGAACATCCTGGGTCACATCTCACTCACCAGTCCCCCTCTGCTTCAGCTCCATCTCCTGCTGCCAGTCACACTCTGGACTCCTCTGTGCTGTGCTGCCCTACAGCTCTGCCCTCCCTGAGCTCAAGGCTGCCCCTTCCAGCCCTGCTCCTTCAAAAGAAAAAGGGGTGACACGAAAAACTTTATTAAAGATCTGCTCTGTCAAAAAGATACCAAACATGGACCTCCAGCACATTTACAGTGGATTTTTGAGAAGAGAAATTACTAATATTTTTATATGACAAGATTAATGATAATATATGCCCACATTGCCAGCACTTCATGTCTACATAAAACATTGTGCCATAACGAAGATAATTGAAAGTATGACTTCCATCAATATTTAATTAGCATTTGGTGCTAACTCATTATTTCGGTGCAATTAATTTGACATCTTGCTGTATGGCCTGCACAGATTTCCTCCTAGAGGGTTGTTTTATTGGTGGGACATAAGTAACATAAGACATGTGCACCTTCCCCAGGGACTCGAGGGGACTGTGAAATATGGAGAATATGACTGACGTTTTAATCTACTGCAGGATACAAAAGCACATTAAAGCTTACAATATGCACGTGTTTTTGGTGAAGGCATTTCTGCAATAAGGGCAATAATCTGCTAAACCAACACCTTCAGAAAACAAACTGTACCATCATCACAGCAGGCTCTTCCATGTGTCTTTGTTTCCAGGCTGCAGAAGGACACACATCTTGTCAAGCACACAGCTCTGGGGGCAAGGACCAAAGAAAGATCCTGTTCCCTTCCAAATTATTTCCGCAGCTCTTCCCAGGAGCAGTGAGAGAAGCTCTGCCACCCACCCACTCAGGAACAGGTTACAGAGCCCAGCACCCACAGCACAGCCAGCAGCTCTTTCTCTCTGTCGTTTCCCTTCACCTACTCCCAGCAGCTGATACCCAGGAGAGGGGGACAAAATTAATTCTGCAAGGTGAGAATGGGAAGGAATACTTGGCCTACCATGTGAAAGGGACACCAAGTCCCTACAGCCCAAATTCACTGGAAATGAAAGCACTCATCACCCTCTGCTTATCGGTTATTAAATTAATCTTCTGTTCTGAATATTTGACAAAGACTTAAAAAAAAAATCACAACATAAGCAAACTGCAATTGCCCCGTTGCTCCTCTGGCTGCTCAGCTGCTCGTTCCTGCTGCCCTGCGGGAGGGCGCTGGTGGGGGCAACACAAGTGCCCTCCTTCACTTCACCCCCAGCCTCACTGTGTGAGCCAAACTTGCTGAAGAAGGAGCTTTTGACAGGCACAAACACAAACATGAGCTGTGGGCAGGTGAGCAGTGGTGCCTCAGCTCCAGCCAGCCGGCCACACCCTTTGCCTCCCTCCAAGGCGGCATTTCCCTCCCAGCCGTGTAAACCTCGAGTAGCTGCAGGAATAGAAGCCAATTCTCACCACGTTTAGCCCTACAAGAAGTAGTAAAGATTACAAAACTATGACAGCACTACTGATGGTTCTGTGGTAAGAATCTCTACATACAGCTAAATAAGCTTATTTTTATTACTGATGCTGTCCCAGTGGCACTGAGCATTGCTGAGCCAGCCCGAGGTTTCAGTCTCGCCTCTAAAGAATGAAGAATATTATTCATGCCAGGAAAAACTTCTTTCCATCTTTGAAATTCATGAACAAACACAGACCAGGCTTATTGTTAAAGACAATCTCGGTGCAACAGCACCTTCCCCTACATATTTTTATCCAGAGGAATCAGGAACAAATGTTTTGTTTGCTCTCTGCAAGCAAGCAACAAGGAAAGGTTATGGATTCTTTTGACAGCACTGACAAAGAAAATACAACTGTTCATAGCATGACTATGACCAAGAGTGTAGATGTGAGTATTTATTACACAAAATGGGCCCAACTTCAAAATGCTCTTAGTTTTATACCACATGGAGCACCCTCAACAGCTGACCATTAAAAAAAAACCTGGTCCTTTAAACCTTTCTCCTTTAAAGCCATAAAATACCTGCACTTTTTACCTCTGCTTCTTTTTCTAACTGCCCAGAATATTCCAATACCTTATTGGAAAACTGCAGCCCCCTGCTAAGTGTGTACCTTGGTTACCAAATCAGCACATTCTGAACACCCATACTATTTTTTTCAGGATAATTCTTCCATAAAGCCAGTTTTTACACTCTGCTTAAGTACTTCAATTACAGTTTGTACAGAATATTCAGGGGTGAATCTAACTGGGGCATGCTGCCCCAGTAAACACCACATATTGAACTGAGTGGCAAAACAACGAGAATCAAGTATTTATTGATTTTAAAAGTAGCTGAAACTGCCAACACTCCATTTCTTTGATGACGTGTATCTAAAGAAAAAGGATTTCTAGAGCTACCCAAAGAGATGCTAATTTCAGACATAGAGACCCTGCCACTCCTGCAGGCTCCCAGAGCTGGGGCAGGTTTTGGGGTTTTTTTAATGAGCCAAACACTGGATACCTGCAGAGCAGCACTGAAAAGCTTGAGCTCCTATGCAAACAAAAAAAACCCCAGTGACTTTCAAAATCTCGTGCAACTGATTTTAAACACAAAATTCATATGATTATACACTCGGATAAATCCCTCCATGTGTGCATGTCAGGGGTAGAACAAAACTTAATGACAACATAAAGGAGGCATATAGAGACTCTAAAAATAAAATAAAATAAATAAAATAAATGAAAAATAAAATAAAATAAAATAAAATAAAATAAAATAAAATAAAATAAAATAAAACAAACCAAAACCAACCTCTGAAGAGCAGATGCCCTCCAGGATTTACCCAGTTTTGCCAAATTGCAGATGTAAATGTTTCCCAAAGCTGATGCAGAGTCAAGGATGAGTTGAGCTCCTGCCAATAACTTTGCACCCCTACATTCCCTACGTATCCACTAAAGGGAGAACATCTTTACAGGAAGGATTGAAGACCTGGGTTATGCCCAAATTATTTATGTGGAAAGAGCATATTAAACTCCCTAATGCATCCACAATATTCTCCCTGTTCAACTGGAAATACAAAGCTGAAAATCTGAAAAAACCCCAAAGAAATAACAGACAAACTGGCCTCGCCCACATATACAAATCTGTACTTTTTTAGAAACACTGGAGATTGAATATGCAAATTATAAGAATGTATTAATTATCATTAATCATTCCTTCACAAAGACTAGAACTAATTGGAGAAATAATTTGAGAAAATTGAAGTACATGACAGAAAGCATTAAGATTCATTAAGTTTCAATTCTCTGGTCTGTCAGCTTGTCAGAAGTAGACGCCTGCTATTCTAGCACTACTGGTAAAATACTGCATATTTTCCTAATCTAGTACACAGTTTAACCCCTGTTACAGTTTGTTCTGAGAGTAACTACATCTGACACCACAGATTTTTTGCTAAAAGGCACTGTCACAAGGAAATTTGCATCTCCATTTCTTTAAATCAGCAAAATTGAACTTGCTGTAATTTCACTACAAAGCACTTGCAGGTCCACCAGGTATTTTGTATTTATTTACATTATTTGAGAGGTGCCAGCACACATTCGAAAAATATCCACCCTGCTCCATACCTACGCCTTAAATTCATCTTGACCAGAACAGCCAATAAATATGCAAATATTTTATGTCCCTCTATTTGTGGTCCTGGAATAATCCTCCCCATTTGAGTTGAGTTGCTACAAACTCTTGAGCCAGCACGATACCTCCAGTCCTGCTGTGAGGGAGGAATGAGGGCTTGGTGGTGTAAGAACTCCCCCATTTGTGTGTCTGACAAGAGCAGCCCCTCTGCAAGAGGTGACAGGGACAAGATGCACCATTTAATTGACAAATTGACATTTTTTTCTCCCTTTAAAAACATATGGTGTGGGCTTCACGAAGACCACCACAGCTCTTATCCGGGGATGGCACAAGTACCAGAGGCAAGATTAAGTCTTTGCTGGCCACAGAAGGCAAACATTTTAGCTGTACACTTCAGTAGCAAGTAGGTGTTTTAAGATTTCAAGACTCAACAAACACAGCTGGGTTAGAAAACTGTGTACATAATACATAAAATGATTTCAAAGCTTACAGAAAAGTCACCAACTTAAAAATGGATAATATAAATAGTTTATGTGGCAATTAAGGTTAAAATAGGTCAGCCTGGAGTTAGAGCTTCTATGCTTTAAGATTTCACCCTATTAGAATGTTTTTGCATACGCTTCAAAATTTACCTTTTTTAACTGAAATGGCTCAGTCAACTGTGCAGGGAGAAACGTGGGAAGTCAAAAACTGTAACTGCTTAAAATGCAGCACCAGTTGCCTCCATTCTGATCAGCAGCACCAAGTCTGACATGGTGTAATTTATTTTCTGCATGACTATCACTGCCAACGCATGAAACATGCATAAGTTGGGCAAAGCAGAGATTTCCACTCATTATACACCTACCTCTGATTGAAACACAGCACCTGCATGAAAATATTGTTATGCTCCAAACTCTGCTAAGAATGCAAGACAAAAGTGTTGGTGTCAGGTAACATTTTCAAAGAAGCCCCTGCTCCCTGCCTGACGGGATGATGATCACCAGGTATTGCTGCAGCTCTGAGGCTCCTTCAGAACGCTTTAACCAAGAGCTCTAAACACTCCTGCTACTTTCTCTATAAGCCAAGGCCAAGCAAAGTCTGCAAAGTTGTTTTTCCCTCCCGAGTCTCAGAATCACAAGCTCCTTTCTGCTCTTTATACATGACTCATGAGGAGCCCAATTTTACACTTAGCACACCAGCTTCACATACTGTTTAAAATATAACTTATTGACACCCCCCTGGAATGCCATTCCAAAGCACTCAAGAATTCTCACTAAGCTGGGCCTGGGTTGGGTTTTTTCCCCTTGGTGCAGTGCTTGTAATGGAAAAAGCAAGTCCTTTGCATCACACATCTGAAATGCTCCACTCGACTCCTTGTATTTTTTCCAACTTTCTCTGCGAGTACAAAGAAGGAATCTTCAAAACTGACAACAAAAAACATGTTCTTCTAGTGGAAAATTGCCAAGAAGTTTGCAGAAAAATAAACTGTTCAAGACTAATTTTAAGTGGCAATTAATAGCATTTCCTCTGTTAGCACATTATCACAATGTTAAGTGCAAAGTTATTTGTGTGTAATGGAAGCAGCTGGATCTTTAATCTAAGTTACTTAATAAATCCGGCAAGTAAAATTTGTAGTGGCAAGTAGAATTTGTAGTGGAATGGGTCATATTCTACCTTGAACAGTAATTGTAACTGAAGTCACCTAAAACATAGAAAACCATTAATACTATGAAGTTTGGAGTATGGCACACAGACTCACTTTAATCAACTTTAATTTCTCACCTGACTGCTCAGGCTGCACTCTGAAATACTTCAACATCAAAGCATCCCTTCAGCACGTGGCAGGACAGGCACTCTGTACAGCAAGAGATGGTTTTTATTCTATCAGCCTCTATCACCACTTGAGATTCAATATTTGAGCTTTCCCCTTTCAAAGGAAGAGAAGGACATACACAGGACTGGACCAACACTGTATAATACCTTCAACACTATTCAACTAAAAGGAGAAAAAGCTTTTTATATGTGCTCAGTTTCCCACACAAAAAACTGGAATTCACTATAGAAAGATAACAGGTGTTTTTTTTAATGAATGTTCATTGAATCAATTTTGCTGAATAACAAAGAAAACTTTTGTATGATGCAAGATAAACAACTCAGAAGAAAATCATCTTCAGAAAGGATAAAAATATAGCCTTCTAAAAAGAGAAACAATGAAGTTTAATATTCTTTTTTTACCTGGAATTTGAAGCTCAGATCAAACATTTGGATTGCATAAATAATTCTGATACCACCCACAGTGGCAACCAGTCCTGTTCCCCTCAGAGGTTACTGAGCTGCCTGTGGGTGTGAGCTACGCCACTGTCAATATAAACCCCACGAGGAACCTTAGACTGGATCATTTAAGCCCACTAAGGGACGTATGTTTTAAGCACACCTGGAGAATTCTGCATGTAGCTACCCAGCCACACACTTTTAATAACAGAACTTACCTTGACATCAGCATTTTCAGGGGTTCAGCGTGTCCAGAGTCACATACCCAGAGCAGCCTATCAATAGTCCCACGTATCACTGCAAGGTATTTATAACCATATAAACCCCTGAGCTCCCATCCAGACTACTCTTACATACCACTCCTCCTGTAGCAAATGCCAGCAGCATTCCTGCTGGACGTGCTCATTAGCAGCCTGTGCTCTTTGGCAGGACAAAGGATGGTGGGTTTTGATGGTGGGTGGAAGAAGAAAGCAGATTTCAAACCAACCAAGCCCATCTTCATTACCACAGCAGGAACTCTTCTTCCCACCAGTCCTGACAGAGTCTGTGTAAAGGGAGACACTTCTCAGGTAGGCAAGTTAAGCTGTTCAGAGCTTTAAGGTGTCAAAACAGAAAAATGACCAAGTTAATGGAGATCAGAGCAAGGCTGCAAGATGATCCTCCCCAAAAGAGGCTTCCAAAAGCACAGCAGCATATTTTACACTAGACTGGCAGTGCTGGTAAAATACCTTTCTCAAAGCAAAGGTAGCCATTGGGAACAAACGCAGATACACACAACAAATAAAGACAGACACATTCTGTATAAGTAACAACTTTATTGTAACTTGATGTGCTGAAACGCAAAAATATTTTCAGCAACAAGGTACAAAAAGTATTTCACCATTAACATCAGCTGATAAAAAAAGGCTGGATGGTTTGATATGACTGTTTACATATCTGAATTCTCTTTATCATTTCCACCCCAAAACAGGTCCAAGTCATTTCACTGGTTTAACTTCTAAAATAGGACTCATTGATCTTAAGCCTTCAAAAACCAGGTTACAAATACAGTGAAGTTCCTTGCAAAACACTTGAAATAGTGAATTCCCTTTACAAACATAGTCCATTTACTGTAAGCAGAAGCCAAGATATGAGACTAAGTGTCCTGGCTAGCTAAGGAGCTAAGCTCTGCACTAAATACGCTATCGACACCAGACAAAGAGGACAGGTAACATTCCATTTGTCAATTACAAAACAAAAAAATCAATTAAGCTTAGGAATTTTAACCAACTGTAAAATTCGACAAAATTAGACAACATTTCAGGTAGCAGTACCTCACATTTGCAATTCGCTGCCTTCTATGAAACACAGTTTCAAATACTGCACATGGCTTTTATTCTCCCAAGGGAGAAGCCTTGCCGTGAGGATTTAAAAGGAATATAATCTCCATGTAGGTCTTCTACTGATCTCCTGTGCAAAGGTGAATTTTATGCTAAATACTCATATGTTTAGAAAAACATCAGAACTAGAGTAACTTTGTGTCCATGATTATCACGTTTTGACATACACTTATCTTGTAACAGCAATTACCACAATTTCACAAAAATATACCATTACTCAACTTGTATCTGTAATACTTATTCCACTTGTTTGTGTAGTTTGTACCTCGGTGAAATTGAATTTAGGAAGCAAGAATCAACATGCAACAGAGGTCAAATGCAACTTGTAACTTTTCCATCTCAATTGTGTACCAAAGAGCATTCTTCTTCACCTTTAAAAATACGTTTTACAAAGACCTTGCACCCTGTTAAATCTTCCCTTCATTGCCACAGTTTCCTAAAAAGGCACAATGTGTTCATACTTCTGCATGCAGTAAATGGACTAGGAAATAAGGATTATTTATTGAAGCAACTTCCACCCAAAGCATCTCCTTAGGAGAGGTTTGAATGGAGAAAAAAAAAATATATATATAATACATAATAATAGCATTTTAACAGCAAATTGAGTCCTTATTTTTAGAAAGTCACCCTTGACAAAAAACACCGCACAGTCACACGCACACACACGCACACACACAGGACACATGCAGGGTTCTCCCCAGAAAAGCATGGAAGTGGTGGTTCACATCTATCTGAGAGAGTAGTGTTGGCAAGCCAAAACATGGCACCTTCATACGGCATATTCCTGACCTGGAGGGAAAATGAGGAAAAACCCCCAAGACTTCAGCCTGGAAACACCTGACCGATGATTATCAGATCGATCCTGATCTGCTGCACTTCCAAGTGAGGCTGTAAGGGCAAGTTCTTGAGGTGTGGGGAATGAAACCAAGCTACCGAGTCCGAAGGGGAAGGTTGTAATTACCAATGTCCCGTTCCAGTGAGAACACTGCATGTGGGTAATTAAAGAGGTGAATAATTAGTGCACTCACTTAAGAATACAGCAACTGCTTTACCTTTTTCTCAAGATCTGACAGAACTTGAAACCATAAATAAATAAAAGTCCAACCTAAGCAGATGGATCAGCAGAGGGCTCTTTCCTGTTAGTGTAACCCATGGTTCACACTGCCTGGCTCGAGGAGGGGACACTCTCTGATGCAGATGATAGCACAGTGTCTGACATTTTTTTGGTACAAAGTGTGCTATGAGGCTTTAAAAAAAAAAATAATTTCTAGAAATCCTTAAGCTTTCCATCTGATTACTGTAAGTTGTTACTTTAGAACAGGCTGACCTGGGCAATCATTACAGCATGAAATATTCAAGTCACTTTGCACATGAGAGCTGTGAGTTTTACAGAGATGAGGATGAGGAGCTGTAGTCCCAACACATTACACAGTGCAGCAAAAACATCATAATTTTGGAATAAACACCTTCACCTCCTGTCGTGGAGAATGCTTATGAGATCTTATCTTAGATGAATTTTTAAAAATTGATAAATCTCTGTAAATATATAATTTGATGCCTTGTGTATTATTAAAATTTCCAATTTTACACTTTAGCCATCATAAAGATTTAGTTAGAGGGTAAGAAAAAAATTCATGTTTAAAGGTTTTAGCCTTCAAAATGGGACTGGGCATTTTTTTCCAATTTACCTTTGTAAGTGGTTTACGAGATGCCAAAGTATAAAATTATATATTCTTTCCTCTAAAAATTTCATTCAGAGCAAGTCAGATGAATCTCAATGAAATGAGGATGGAGAAACAATCTGAAATTCGTCCTCTCTCCTCCCTGCATGACTTTTTTTAATAGGCAAACTCAGACCCTTACGCAAAGAGGTTTATAAATTAGGTGAGATCTCCTCCCATTCCCCACTGCAAAACCCAAGTCTTCCCCCCAAAAAAACAAATACAGCATATTATCACTATTACAGTAAACTCAATGCAAGAACTCAGGGAACATTTAGAGTGTGCACTACTGCAGACTTTTCCTCCCAATTGTAAACAAAGCTATCAAACACTGAGGACGTTGATATTAAAGCTAAGGTTCATATAATAAAGAACTGGCCCGTGACAAGCAGTTTACAAATGTTTCATCCTTTTCACATTATGCAGAATTTCAATACCATCCACAATGCTAGTACAATAACTGAAATGCAAGACTGAGCAAGTCTCTGCTTGCAGATACCATCTGACATTTCAGGGAAATACTCCTCAATGTGTGCACAGCCTCCCCAGGTGTTCGTGGAAGCCGTGCACGTACATCAAGATGGGAAAAATCCCCTCAAAGTTTTCACCATTCACATGCCTTTTTCAAATAAGCGAAAATATTCTGTTACTTAAATATGAAAGCTTGCAATAGCCACCTTCAATTGAGTCTTAAAAAGACATGCCTTTCTTTTCTAACAAAACTAAATCCCATGTGGCTGTGGGCATCTTAAAATGTATCTAAAAAGTTAAGCCACAATTACCTGTACCTCATTAATTCATCAAAAGCAAAATATATATGTACCACACAACATACAAAAGTTACACATTAAAAGTGCATATTCGGAATCCATTTGGCCCATTTCCTCAATTTACATTTGGTCATTCTATGCATCCTTGACTTTTCTATGCAACCATACACTGGGATATATTTATTCCATATACAACACTATTCCTTTTCACATTCAACTCTTTTACCTCTCGTTCAGTTCTGCATTAAATGTAAACTAATGATGGACCGGAAAGAAACACAAGCAAGAGGTTTATTCTGTGTTTCTTTTCACCGCTTGGACAGCTTTGACACACACACAATAAGCATTACAAACTGTAATGAAAATACATTTTTGGGCCAAACCATTGCATATTTGC
This sequence comes from Lycocorax pyrrhopterus obiensis, assembly GCA_014706295.1. NCBI lineage: Eukaryota > Metazoa > Chordata > Aves > Passeriformes > Paradisaeidae > Lycocorax > Lycocorax pyrrhopterus. Next base: position 34,026,889 of record JACSVZ010000009.1, on the reverse strand, counting down.
CCCCACAATGAAAAATAAATTATGTTCAAAGCAGTATATTGCCATAAATAGCCTGTAGGCATTCGCTGAAGGTAAACAGGCTCTCCCTATATTTAGCACTTGCCTAGGGTACATGATGTGCCTCTGGTTCAAGTGCTTTTAATGAGAGGCCAGTCAAAACCTTCCAGTTAGCACAGGACCAAACTATAATCTTTTTTTTCTCTTCTGAAAATAATGGAAGATCCCTTTCAAAAATTAATCTTCAGTTATCAACTTTACTGCATTATGGAGCTAGTGCAATCCTGCAGAGCCTAGTCAAAAAGACAAGGCACATTAAAAAATAATAATAAAAAAATCAAGATACATTAGACTATATGGACTAGAGAGTCATTGAAGATAATTTAAGGCCTTTCAGTGAATTAGAGTAATCAGTCTAATTTAAAGCTGAGGATTAAACCATAAATTATCCATCTGAAAAGCAAACAATAGGCTTTTTCAGCTCCTGTTCTGTGGACACGGATAACAAAAACTCTTGTTATGGTTTGTGAAAACACCTCTGGACAAGGAGGAGTGGAGTCAGTCCAATTTCTCTAGAGTTCATGGAAGATTTCAGGACTGTTTTAGCCGTTTGCGTGGAATGCCAAACTGTGGACACTGTGCAGACGCCAGAGCACGAAAGGCCTCGGCTACTAAGTGAGGGTGGGAGTGGATCATGGACTTCCAGCCTGCTGTTTCCATTATGTCTGTAGCTTGGCTGAAAACAGAAGCATTAACAACAGTCACACAATTTTACAAACCAAATGCACAGTGGAGAAGAGCAGGCAAGGCAGAAGTGCTGCAGAAGGGCAGTCAAACATTGAGGAACACACTGTGGGTGCCAGTGAGGATGCCAACAGAGAGAAGCAGCAATTTGCAATTTGGGTATAGAAATATAATCAGATGTGAGACAAAAGGTACTTGTTCTGCTCTACTCAGTACCAGCCAGACCTCAGCTAGAGAACTGTGTCAGAATAACCACCTTGAAATTGCTCAGGAAAAACAATAAAGAGGAAAACTGGAAGAAAATGAGGTCTAGTGCAGAGACAAAAAACAAGGGAAGACAAGATAATCTCATTACATAAAGGGGCATGCTCAATTTGGGGAGAGAGAAGGATGACAAGATGAATCAGCTGTAACTGCAGCAAAAGGGATGTAGTTCATCTCCTACAAAGAGCCATGAAGGCAGATTAGCCGGCTGGCTCCAGACCCCTTCACCGGGAGCCTGCACGCTCAGTGCCAGTGGAGCACACTGACAATATTCACTCTTTTTTCAGTGCAGATGATGGGCAACATTCAACAAAATGGCTTTCAATGGCCACTGTTGATTTTTAACTAACACAAAAGCAACAACAGATTTCAGCAAGTATCACACTGACACCCAGGAGATTAAAAACTATGTATTTACTCAATGTATGTATTTATTTTTTGGTGAAATAATATAGAAAAAAGGCAAAAAATTCACTTTGCACATGAAAAATAATACACTAGTTGGGATGCATGCCACACTGACACAGGATAAATTTGTAATTTGGAACTAATATCTTATGCATCAATCCCAAATTCCTATTGCTCTGCATTTTCAAAAGCCTTTCATGAGCAGCCTCACGCTGTTTCAGGAACATTATCAAGCATAAAGTTATCAGCTGACCTCTACACCACATGATCTCTAAAACACCTTTGGCAGATTTGTAATGCAAGCCTTTAATCTGCTGCTGCAAGTCAGTGAAGGTAAGGGCCTTGAGAAACAATACCAAAGTTCAGACTCCCTGGTGCCCAGAGTCAGTAAATTAAGCCAGGCCCTCTCATATTATTTCCCTGAATTACTGCAGATGTTTCAGCTGAAGCAAAGATGACCAGCATGCTAACTAGCAAACACTCAAGACAGAAGCCAGCTCAGGAACTTCCAAATCACTTGAGAAGAAATACATCAAGTAGTTACATAGTTATGACCCTGGCTTATCTCTATTACTGGTATTTTACTATTTACCTTTCACCACCCACTTCTTTTCCACATCATGATCAGTCATCATGCCTGTGAAGCCTTTTTTATTTCAAGGAGAAACAGTAATTTAAACTAAGTGGTACAATACAGCCTTTAAGTTCTCTGGAGATTCTGATGGTAAGAAATAAGTGCTCCACTGCCCTTAAACTGTTTGAACCTACTACCAGCTATCCTGAAGCTGGCTGTCTTCCACTCTGTGATTCACTGGAGCTGCTGCAATCAGTGCCAGAGCCTGAGCCACACAGTCTCAACCTACTTCCAGTGTAGGCAGGAGCCCTTAAAGAGTCAGAGGGACCTGACTGACAAGTTGTGTGGCCTCCAGAGCACTTGTGCTGGCTTGTGGGAAGGTGCACAAACACGTCCCCGAAGGCAAAGAGAGCAACTGCCCTCCTTTCTGTGGAAATACTGCAGGCTCAGACTGACCCAAGCAAGTCTCAAAACCACACTGGGTTATCACTCCTCCAGGCACAAACCTGGGCACTCAAGAGAATGGTTTTCTCTATAAAGGCTGCTTCCATCATCTCACAGCACTATGCCCCCGGGAGAGGGAATGAAAACCAGCTGTTAGGATCTGGAGGGCAATTAACATTCCCTATCATTTAAAAGGGGAGTCACAATCGTAACTGGGGTAGCATCTGCTGAATCCTACTTTACTTACAGTCAGTGACAGGCCTCAGTAGTGTGGAAATGAAGCAACAGTTCTTAAGATCTGCAGTCTACTTAGCAGTGTTTGTACAGAACATCGTGGGGCAGGGAAACTTACTTGCTATTCCAGTTTTTCCCATCTTTACACCCAAGTTGTCTAAGAACACTGCACCTGCAAGAGAGAATTGTGCTAATATTGAAAAAGTACACCAAGCATAAGCACAAATACTTTTAGAGACTCTTAAGTATTACTTGCCTGTTAATAAAGTCTATTGCTTGTGCTTTTAGCTGTTCAGCGCTGTGCAAATCTGCGAGGATAAGAATGTCAGCAACATTTTCTACCGAGAGGTTACTACAGAGTGCTTCCTCACACATCACCTTCAGCCGTTCCAGTGCATACTGGAGAGAGAGAAAAACTGCACTAATCATTCCTCAAACTCGCTCCTTCTGTCCTCATCTCTACAGTTCTTAAGACAGCTCCAGCCAGGCTTGGTGCCTCCCAAGCTTAACACCAAATCACTTCCCCACAGGTACTGCAAAGTCCCCAGGTGTAACACAGGCATTAGGCTTGACACAAACTAATTAAAGATCTTGCTGACAGACTTTTTATTAAAACAACAAAAATAACTCGTTCAGAAGTTTTTGTTCCACTTCTGCTTGGTAAGGCAGGAGGAGCAAGGAACCAAATCAACACTGAGCAGGTTCATATCTCTAAGTAAGGGGAAAGAAATTATACAATGGAGTTTCATCAAACTACATTGTTTAAAACAAATTTTAGTCCCAACTCATCTCTGAATTTCTTAATTTCCCGCATACCTTTGACATAACCTTCGAGAAATTTGATGTAAAATAACTGCATTATATTTTGCACAAATAAACTGTACTTCTTTTTTGAAGGATGTCACAATTTGAAAAGGTTTCAGTTTTATTTTCTGGTATTGCAGACAATATAACTCTACCTTATAACAGTCTCTACATTTATCAATTATGCCCTAAATCAAGGCCAGCATTCAAAAAATAACTTTAATTGCTGAGCTGCTGTAAATCCCTTCATCTCAAAAATCACAGCAGAAAAAGTATTTCAAAGAGCAACAATTTTAAGAGCAGACAAGATCCCAGCACAGAAGAGATGAAAGATTAGAACTATTACGTTTGTAGGGAAGGCAAAAAGATGAAAGTTCTAAAGTAGCAGTACTTTAGGGAAGCACAGTTAATTCAAGAACTTGGATAAAACTTCTTGAAGAATACAAAAAACTAATATACATTTTATTCAAAACCCAATTTTCCAAATCATATTAATGGTCTCCAATTTCTAAAAAAATTTGATACTAAATAAATATCTGAAACACTTCTCTTTAAAAAAAGATTTATCAGCCTTCTACTGTTTAAAAAGTGTTCTTTACCGTCTTCATTTCTGATGAAAACTGCTTTTCATGTTTCAAAAAAGCAAAATATATATCAATCTGAAAATAAGATCTTTTTTTTAGATCAACATTCCCCAAGCAAACACCAGGTATGGGAACTTTGGAGTCAATTACTTACTTTGTCTGCAGCTGCCAACAAATTGTCAGCCATTTTTTCAAGGTTTGGTGCTTTTCCTGTGTAAATGAATCTCATCATTTCTTTAAAAACTTCGGGGTCTACATCGTTTATTTCTACTCGATTCTGGTAAAGAAGAAGAATCAATAGAAGTCTTTGGAATTTAGCTACAATTTCAAAGTGAATATCAAGTATCATCTGCATGCACGCTGCAAGTTTTCATTCACCATCCATCATACAAAATCCTTACAAATTTAAGGTAACATTCAACAATGTTAAACAGAAAGCAATCAAAAAAGCTCTTAAAAGTTAGGTAGAAACCAGCTGGAAAAGCTCCAGCAATAAAAAGTAATTGCAATCTTATTCCTAGAAATGCATAACCCTGGAGTCTATCACACAGACTGTACATAAAAATCAAGACACAGTTTCAGGAATATCTAAAAACGCTTCTGAGTTTCCAACCAAACAATGTGTCTGGAATATCAGAAGTCAGAGCAGCAGACAGAACAAATTGAGCCATTCTTGGCTAGTCTTAAACTGAGTCAACACAGGCCAGGTTTTGTTCTGAGAATCCAAAGAGCAAACAAAGCAGCACATCAAACTGCCATCACACAGCTGAAGACTGCCCTAATACAACAGTGGGACTGCAAGCTTGACCTATCCTGTAACAGTATTCCCTAGAAGCAACTAATGAAGTAGGAAATGATGCCAAAGATGCAGAAGCCAGCACCAGAGTATAAAAATCCCAGGCACAGGGGATGTACATGGTCTGGTTTCCTATCAGTATGCAGGTGTAGGGCTGCACTGGAGATCCACTGCTAACACGAAGGCAAGGGCCTGGCATGGCACATTATTCAAGCTGTGACAAGTTTGGATTTCTTTCAGTCCAGGACCCTCAATAAAACGCTCCAATTCCAGCTGTGAAAGTTTCCAAACCGGAGAGGTTCCGGGAAGAGAAGTGACCCTCAGCTGTACCACAGCACCACGTTCACCTGATGTATTTGTGCACACAAGTGGCGTCTTGCAGCTTTCAAGGCCAAATGATGATCATCTCTGATAACCCTTTAGTGAGGTGATCAATTCTTCACCTTTTCATGGATTCTGCCTACAACCAACCCATCTTTGATAATGCTTCTTCAAGAAAGACACAAACAGCTCCTCGCTGCGGGAGACATCAAGTGCATAAAAGCAGAAGCAGCGCTCTGCTGATTAGGTAACTACCCATCCAAAACACTTACACAGGTCAAGTGCCCGCAGAAGCTGTGAATGAAAAGTGTTCCACTGCTTCAGGGCTTAATTCCAGTCACAATTCACCCCTTGTTTCTTGGTTAACATAAAAAACACTTTAATACTCTACAGCAAAACCTTAGTCAAGTCAATCAGCTGATGTGAAGACACAAACTGAGGCAAAAAGGGGGCAGAGATTATCAGGTCAATTACACCAGTAGCTAACGTTTAAAAACATTATCTAGGGCACATACAAGCACCTGAAAAAATCCAAATCCTCCAGCACCTCTCCACTCTTTCTACCCAACTTCCCTCAGAACTCGCCAGGAGAGGTTCAGGAGTTGTCCCTCCTGCCCTCATCCTCCTCAATCTGCACTGCCTCAAGTTTTCTGCCATGTTTTCCTCTTTCACAAGGTAAAAATATTTACATGTAACATTTTCAGTAACGCTTACCTTTTTGCTTTCCTCCATTTCATGTTCAAACATTGCATTAAAAACTGGAGATCGTGCTGCAGCAAGAAAAGTAAATATTAAATATAATTAAATGCTAAACTTACAGTGATCGAAATTACAAAATAATAGCAATACAAAAGTAGAAAGTACCTGCAAGGACAGACTTATGAGCTTTGAATTCTTGTCCTCCTACATAAAAACTGCAATCTGTAAATCTTGTTGTTTCCCAGAGATTCCCTAAATCTTCTGCTAGTCGACATTCAGGTACCTTCAAAGTGTTTGTATTAGACTGTCCTGATATATTTACTGAGTCTTGGACCACGCTTACCTAACAGAAAATCACAGCAAGACAACTCCTTCATAACTGAATGCCAACAATAATTAAATCACAGTACCTATTGCTAGAATTCCAACAATTCCAAAGCAAAGCAAAAAACAGTGAAGCTTCTGGCATTAGGCCAGAACCATAAACTAATGCTTTACAGTTTACTTTTAAGTAACATTAAAACAAACAGGGTTTTACTTAGAGACTCTAATATTGTGTACTTATCCAACCAAAACAAAAAGAAAGAGCACAATACCACATGCCACCTGACAGAAATGCCAAAGTAAATAAGGACAGATACAGTTCTTGGAAAACCAGTGGGAACAAAAAAAAGTTAATGCTATTTCAGAGTTAAATTAACAGTTCAACACTTCACACATCTGAGTAAAATATACACAGTATAAAATTTTATACAGACCATCAGGATCACATGGTCACAGAAAAGTTTCATAAGAACAACCAACAGAATTTTTTAATAAGATATCCATTATTGTACTGACGGTTACATTTATACATAACCTGCAGTGTGATAATGCAAACCAGGTGCAAGTAACAGCTCCTTCATTATTTCATTTTACTTAGTCCAGATGAGGCAGGAATCACAGGTAATTGTTTTCCAAACAAGATTAAAAGCCATTACGTTCAAAATACAAGATGTAGCAGGTAACTTCAATAATGAAATGCATGCTCACAGGACGTAGCTTCTGTACAGAACCAGTCAAGAAAACTGAAATCTGTGCATTTGAAGTGAATATTCTGCCATTATTCCCCATGTTTAAATCTTTCATACTGGAAGCAAACAGGACAGCAGCACTCCCTGCTGCTTTTTCAGTTATCTTCAGACACTGTCCTTTTAATCAGTGTGTTGGGGAAACAGAAGAGCTAAGCAGGTTTTGCTTCTCTTGTCTGAGAGCACAACCTGAGAATAAAACCTTTGTAAAGAGCCATACTACAAGACCTTGATCACTCCATCTCCCAAATACAGAAAATTAGGATTACATATTAAGAGAAAATGCTGATGCTGCTAGGATCAGGGCTTTGGTTGATTTCCAAAGGCATCTGGAATAAATCTGGCATAAAGCAAAAACAGCCCAGCTAAGCTTCACAGAAAGTTGGAGCACTGCAAACCAAACTCCAGACCAGAAGAGGAAGAGGATGATCCAATTATGACAGCAGCTTGGGGATTTGGATCACTGCCTAATTCCCTGTATCGTCTCATATCCCCTTGTGAATACAAGAAATTCCTTTATATTCTTCCACCTTAAAATAAAAAAAGGGAGAAGAAACCCAAAGCACAGCAAAATTTCCCTTTCACAGTAAGACTGTACATTTATAATAGCAAGAAATCTATAGAGCTATCTCCCAGTTTCCATACACACAGTGATTTCAGGAGATATACATACACACAAAGGAAGTTTTAGCTTAGCCAAGCTCATCTTCTGTGGCCAGAGGAGAGTTCTGCATTTCCAGAGCCTTGACTCAAAGTTCATGATCCCAGCTGTCCCCTCAGCATCATCTTGTTAGCTACAGACAGTGTCTAGGGAAAATCACCTACACACTCTTTAAGTGCACTTAAACTGATTTCTGACCTTCCAAACTTCTGGTTTAGAATGGTTTCTATTATCTATTGAGAGATGTGCAACACAAGCATTTATTACAAATCACCTTTTTAAGATACAACCCAAGCAAAGTTTTAATTCAAGTCTCTCCCATCCAAGCAGCCTGGCGTGTATTGTCTTTTAAAGATTCTAAACACAAAGGATTACAGGAGTCTGATATTTCATATCTCACTTGCCCAGATGGCATGCCTAAAATCAGTGCATCCTCTTACTATTAATAATTAATTTAAATAAAGCTGACATCCAACCAAGTTAATCCCATATAACTACTGAAAACTTGTCAACTCAAACAAGTTCTATGTGATAACACTTTTGAATCTGTGGTAATCCAATAGTTAGGGTGATATAAGTGATTCCTGAGACTACAAGCCAGGTAAGAGATCTGTGAAAGCAGAGAATATGCTATTCCATTAGCAAATGGAACATCTGCAAGGCTTCAGTACGTTCAGATTATATGGGAAGGGAGAATCCAGTGAAACAGAGAACAGTGTGTCTAAAAAACTGAGGTTGTACTTAATCACTAGGTCACTTGTTGGTGGCAGCACCAGACTTTACAAAGTATTAAACTTAACAACCCTTCAGGTTCCAATCCAAGGGCATATCGAGATGATCTGGAGAATCTCTGGCAACACATAGTGAAAATCTTTGCTGCCAAAGACAACCAAATAATCTTCCTGCAACCCAACAGGAAGAAGGGCCAACCAACACAGTCAGTAATCAGTGACCTTCACTAAATACCTGCTACATCTGACAAGTGTAATATAGGCTTAAGAAGTGGTAAGTCAGTTTTCCAAACAGGAAACAAGCAGGAAGGCAAACATGGAAATTGGAATTCAACAGTTAAGTTGTGAAAGGACAAAAACTTCAGGCTTGTCTATAGAAACAGGTCCTTCAAACAACACCTGTCATTTCTAAGGACAGCTGAAGAGCTGGTATCACACATCCAAAGAAAGAAATTCTTAAAATATTTGGATTTCCAAGTTTTTCCTTCGCCCCGAAACAAGCCAGAAGTTATTTTAACACGCTCGCTGTGAACAACTAAATGTTTTACTTCATTCCACATTTATAATCACAGTAGGTCCAACACTTCACAAAAACCACTCACATTAAAACATCAAGACATTTTGTCAGTGATTAGCATCAGAATTTAAATAACACTGTTTCTCTGTGGAAAATTCAGTATTTCTTCTACTTACATTTTTTAAACAAACTTAATCTCTAAAATTAGAGAGTGATCTATTCCAAAACCAAATGCTACTTTTAAGAGCTGCTCATTTACATCAAAGTGTTCATTAAGAGGACAACTTAAGAAGAGAAAATACTCAAAAGTATCTTTACAGAACCATAAAACACTTGTTATATCTGCTTTTATCACCCAAATAATTGTATTCATAACAAATTTATCATGCAGCTAATTTAACTTGTCTAAGTGAAAATAAGATGCACTATATTTGCAATATCTAGTCTCAAGGGCCACATTTCAATTATTCTTCCTACCCAGCATAATGACATATAATTAAATTGTAATCTTGCCAAGACAATTTTACACATTTCCTGTAAATACACAGATCAAAGCAAACTTATTAGCAGTTAGAGCATCTATCATCCTCCTAAGTCACTAATCACTTTATGGCAGCCCAGATAACCAGCCAATGTATATTCAACATACACTCCACTTACACTGCTACTTTCTCTCCTTTCCATTTTTAACACTAAGCTTTTTACTGAAATTTAATATGAAAATTTAGGTTATGAACATAAATGATATTATAGAAGAAGGGACCCACAATACACCATGAAGTTAAATTTATACCACAGCTCTCAGTATTAATTTTCAGTATCAAGCACACCTTCTACAAGATACTTGCATTTGCTCAGAAAACAAAACGTAACAATTAGTCCAAAAATAAAGTGTTTAATTTACTGGAAAGACCTGTTCATTGGTTAAAGCCATCAATTAGGATATTACAGGAATATAGATTCTGACAATTAGTTGTGTTTTCTTTCGTAATGTGAACCAGTATGTGAACATTTCCTTCTGCTTATCCAGTGAAAATCAATCCTCTAATTCCAAATACAACTTCTTTAAATAAAAGTGACCTCAGTAAAACAGCATTTCTGTAGACAGCACACACCAGCCACCTTTGGCATAAATAATTCTACAGTCAATTCTGATGTAACTGTGGCAAATTCATGGAGAAGTCCAGCAGTTTACAAGTGATCAATTCAACATTCTACACATCAGTGTACAAGCACCAAAAAACAGAACAAAATGAAATTCAGACAAAGCAATGGATATTTTACCAAGCTTCTAGACTTCAGAAGACAATTTTAGAGCATGTTACTGCTTAAATAAACATAAATCTCTACTTATTAGAGCAGAAAACATTTTATTTAAAAGTTTATTACCTAAAAATGAATACCCACCTCACAAAACAATGTAAGCTTGTCATCTGGTAGAAGACCATTAGCTTCATCTAGTAAAAAATCTCTTCGGATAAATTTCTTAAACCCCCAGTCCTTGCCTTGCACAAATCGATACGCTCTTTGGCTTTCTGATAAAAAATTGTGTACAAATACAGCAAGTTAAAGGAAAATATTAACAAGTAACACCTAATTCCACATCAAGGCTAAGTGTTAATAAAAAAATGAATCAATTTCACACATTTGGATCACACATCACGTTTCTAGAAAACACAGAACTGATTAAAACCTTTTTACTATTGTAATAGTGTTATTTTATTAAACACTTGATAGAACTTAGCAGAGCACAATTTGCAATTCAAACTGTATCATCTCCTTAGATCTCTCTGGCACCATCCAGCACAAGGAGGTTTTCAGTGAGTGTTTAAAAATGCCAATGTGTCAAAACAGGAATTGTTCAGAGGGAAGCACCATTACAATGAATTTGTCACCACAAACCCATCCTGACAACGCTCTGCAGTTGTCATAACAATGTGGTTTGACTTCTTCCTGAAATGGAAAATCTTGTTTCACAGGTTGAAATTAGTTTGAAATACAGTAAAAGCATTAAAATAGCAAAACAGAAATAAAATATTTCAAGTAGTAAACTATTTTTTGGTCATTAAAAGATATTATTTATATTTACCTTTTAGCCCTAGTTACAAGAATTTTTTTTTTTAATCCATCAGATTTGCTGTGCCCACACAACTTTTTTTTCCCAGTTCTAATGTTCACAGCCAAAAAAGAATTCCCACAGTCATCTTAGTGCAAACACATGTAAATTCAGTAAGATCACACGTTTTACATGGCTGGTTCACTGAAAAGTGGCCACTTGTTCCCCAAATTAAACCACAGGAAAGAGCACCATATACTTTAACTAAAATAGAGGAAAGAGGTTATTTGGGAATGGCTTTGAGAATTTAAGTAGAATAAAGCACATTCTGAATTATATTTAGACTGTTCAAAATGAAGACAGCAAGAATACTTCTGAAATAAGACCATAGGGGGAAGTGGGGAGGGATCTCATGAAGAGTTCTTTAAGAAAGAACTTTCCTCTCATTCCAAAAAAGCTGGGCAAGAAACACGTCACCATCTCATTTGCTGTATGCAGAGATGCTTCAGCCTTCCAGAAAGCAATTTAGAAGTTTGAGTCAGAAGTTTGGAGTAAAACCAACGTGTTTTTCATGACAGAATCTGTTAAAATATCATTCCTTCTACAACCTCCAAAATAAAGCCATCAGCAAAGCCAGACTTCCCTGCACTATTGACCTTGGCAGCATCACTGGAACACACTTGACCACGTACCACAGAAAACACACACGTGTCACACACTGCCCTCACCAGCAAGAGCTGGAAAAATTATATTCACCAAGGTTTTCACTAGGATTGTACCAAGCAAAATATCCTGTCGAGATTTTCCTTGTATTTTCAGAATACACTGAAGAACCACCTGGGAGCTGACACTGCAGGAGGTGTGAGGTCCCTACCCCTGTCACCCCGTCACACTCCTGTATCAACAACCCCTGTCCATGCAGAGCACAGAGGCAGAGGGAAATGCAATTACTGAAGTGCAGTGTGGGCTTTGAGGGTGACAGAACAAACACACAACACTGTTCACATCTGAAAATCTGTATACCAAAGAAGAAAATCACATTTAAAAAAAATATTGTCTGGGTTTTTTTGGCACCTGCATTAGTGTTTTCACCAACTTTTAACCTCATTAAATTGAATGGGAAAAAAAAAACCCAGAAAATCATGTTCCCAAAAGGGTTCAAAAATTTCTTCTTTAGATTCAGCCCAGTTCTTTATTCTGCAGACTTAGATTTCACTCTTAGCAGCAACAACCAGTGTTAATCCCCAAAATTAAGAACAAAAATAGAGCAGCATAGAAGTGCAAATATATTTTTCTTCTAATAAAGTTAAAATGTTAGTTTGCTCTCTGTTTCATACACAGCTTCACCCCTTGAAGCAGCAGCCTATGCATGAATTATCAATTTACAAGGGACACTGGAAGTGGGGCATCATTTTCCTGTCTCAGTAAATACACAGCATCGACAGAAACAGATGGCAAATGGCTGGAGAGTCCAAGAAATAAGACTTCTGTTGATAATTTCCCAAAGTGAAAAGATATTTATAACTCCTGTGGTGCCAAACACAGCACAGCTACTATTGCAGAAAGTGAAGACACACCCACTCAGAGGATTTTTAGCACTGCAGGGGATGATGAACCAACAGAGAGCTGATGGGCCAGCATTTGGGTGTTTGCTACAGACCTACCGGTCAGGAACAAACAGGCCACTGGAGATGGGAGTCCTGGGTACAACAAATCAACAAGAACCCACAATGAACCCCTAAGGCAAAAAATGACCAGCAGGACCTGGCTGAAGACTAAAACAGGTTGCCCAGATAAGCTGTGGAGTCTCCATCCTGGGAGCTCTCAAAGCACCACAGGTCCCAAGCAAACTGCTCAGGCTGACCCTGCCTTCAGCAGGGGTTTGGGGCCAGCCAGCCTCCAGAGCTCCTGCGCAAACTCAACGATTCTGCACTTCTATCATCATCTCCAAATAGTTTTTCATGCAGTTTCACATTTTATTACAAACATCAATCCACTCCTGGACTGTGTCAAGGCCAAATGTATACATTCTCCAAATGATTCTCCAAATGTACACAAGTGTAGCTTTGCTCATACAAGCTCCAGAAGCAGGAAGCTTGCAGAGACTGAAGAAACCACCTCCATCAGAGTAAGGGGATTAATAGAGTGAAACATGCGTGTGAAACATATATATTTACCTTCCTTCCAAAGAGTCCAATAATTTAATTTTTACACTTGAACTCAGTTCTGTGGATTTAATTTAGAGATTACAAGTGGGCCTAGTTAGTTAAGGAGAAATAGCCCGAACTTTGGATATGAACACTGCAGAACTATAGACTTTTTGTAAGAAATGCAGAACTTGCAACAAAACAGGACCTGAAACATCTCTTAAGTCCTGGAGTAGAAGGGAAGAAAAGAGATATTCTTCACATACAGGATTTGAAGCAGCACAAATTCAGTGCAGATCAGCATTAAATTACTCATTTTCACAAGAATCCCAGCTCTCCCAAAAAGCATTTCCAATGAAGGTTGTGCTCACAAGTTTGAAACTAAGAGCCTTCCATACATTTTTCATATCAACACAACAGTTAAATCAAATCACCAGTTATTTCAAAGTCTTCTAATTCCTTGGGTACATGGCTCACGTTTTTAAACTGATTACAGTGTAAATGAGTTGAAACAGACCAAAATATTGTAAAGGATGTATAAAAAAAACCAGCCATGTATGCTTATCCTAATTAACTGTGGAAATCAAACGCTTCCACTGTAGCTACAAACAAGCAAATACACCTCTACTAACAGGAAGCAAGAATAATCTGCAGGAAAAACTAAGTGACAAGGACCTGGAGTAACAGCAGTTGGCAATGTGCTGTAATTTATACTGCTCAGGATAGAATTAACACAGCTCAGTGATCAGAAACGTGTGAAACATGAACAGGATTTTATAATTACGTTTCTAAAAGGAAATTAAAAAAAGGTATTTTTAAATTTTATCTCAGTGTTAAATTCTGCTCTCAACTGAAAAAAATTACATTGCTGATGTTCTTCCGGATGTTCTTACAAAACCACATTAATATCCCCTTACCCATTGCTTTTGTTTCTTCTCTTTTAGCATTCAGCAGGGAAAATTTAAATTTTGCTCTGACTTCACTTTTTGGACAACTGACTAAAAGCAAATACAATGACAAGTAGTCTTTGCTTTCATCATCTAATCCCTTTGGATTCACTCTCAGGCACCTGAAAAAAATGAAGAAATTGTAATTTTTAAATGGTATCCAGAATAAATTCAGAAATATTTTTACAAGACACAGTAATAAATGCTACTGAAATAAGTGTTTCCCTTGTGATTGCTGACACTTTGACATTAGAACCAATCCATACCTACAGTAAAACTCCAAGAAGTGTCCAAGTTTAAATATTTACTTGTAATTTAATTTTACAATTTTTGTGAGTAAAAAAAACCCAGAACAAAACCAAAGCACTTGCTCAAATAAAGACCTTACCACTTCATTTTGTCATTTGGCCCTGATGAAAATGTAGAACTCTTTAAAACTTCACCCATTTCTTCGCGGCAAAAACTGAAGTTATTAATGGTCCACATGTATGAAAATTTTACTACTTTAACCTGAACAAAAGATCAGAAAATGTTAAGAAAATTTAACTTGCATACCAAGCATTAACTATGAGAACTACTTAGACTGTCAGCTATAATTTTTCAATATGTCAGTAACTTTTACTTGTTTTTTTAAATAATTATTATGATGATAATAGAAAATAAAGCCATTGGAATTTATGTAGATTACCTGTGTGTAACACCAGCTTTCAGCCACAGGTCCACTGGACATCTCCCCAGGAGGAGGTGGGGTGGGAACCCTTGACATTGCCACTTATTGCAGGTTTATAGTATCAAGAAAGCAATCCAAACTTCAGCAATTCTCCTAAAAAAAGTAATTCACACATTTTGTTCACCCTTTTTGAGGCGTGGGAAACACAAAAACTCCTATTACTGTGTTTACTAAATGATGCACCTGAAAATTGAACCTGAGAAGAGGACAATGGCTCTGCTGGGTGTCACACATTAACAGCCACTGGGGCTCAAAACCTGCAGGCTGAGCCCTCACACAGTAATTTATAAAAATAAGCACCTCTGCATCATACACCACCACTAATGACAATATTTCAACACCCCCTTTGCAAATTACCACTTTGGCCACTCCAGAAGTGTTATAACTTTCTTCAGGCTCTTCTCCTTTGATTTGCAGAGTACCCAGAGCACTCAGTTATTAGTACAATGTCTCAGTTTTGCACCCAGACATAATTCAGAAGAACACTCAGCCACCTGGGAGTAGAATAGGTTCACACAACCCTGAGATTTCTGAATGGAGGGTAAGAAATTAAATCTGCACTTCAAGTGGTATTTTCTTTCACAGGTGCCTTCTATCTTTTAACATCAATAGACACAGCTGAAGAACTATAATCACCACAACCATGTGCTTGTTCCCTCTCAAAGGACAAAGCTGGAAAACAGCTTCAGTCAACTCCCCAACCCTGCAGAACTTCCCAACAACAAATAAAGCGATTTTGTTATGAACTACCACCACCTAACAGAGCACTACAACTCCTCCTGCCCATCAGGAACTGAGTCACTTGCCCAGATCCCTCACACCTGGCTACAGAGCAGTCATTGGGCCTGGCTAATGAAAGAAGGTGGGCCCATGAGAGGGCAGCTCTGGCTTCCTGGCTGGCTCTTCTTTAAGGGAGGGTTTCCTGTCAGCTGTGGACAGGTTCCTGTCACAAGCACAGCCTCTCGCTTAAGCTGCTCCATTAGACTGCTAAAAAGTGAAATGAACCCTAATAAAACCTGAAGAAAGTCAATTATTTCTGCCACAAAACATTTTCTCTTAGTACAGAAAGTTTCTTTAAAACATACCCTGCTATCACTTAAAAGCAACCATCTTTCTGCAACATCTGACTGCTTCACTATATAGGTCTTTTTAGCTGTGACAGAACAGCATTAATTGTCTTCCTCAAAAGATGTGATTGCACATCACTAATCATGATGAACTCTAGAGGGACAGAGCAACACTTAGAAACAAGGTTTCATGCAAACATTGGTAAAAAGACACTGTGAGAGCCCATACAATTCAGTCATGATGTGCACAAGTTTATTATTCCTACAGGAAGAACTCTGTTGTGTGAATTGCTATGATCCTCACTGGATGTTTTCCCACCTGCCTTTCTGGTACTGCTTCTCACTCACGGTATGAAGTAGTCCTTCCACATCAAAGCCTGCTGACAGGGGATTGCTCTGAATCACATAAGTATAAGACCTTGAAAAGAAAGCTGATTCTCATTTTTCACAATATGAGGAAGCAGATGCTTTATAATCATATCCCTTAACGAATCTCTACCAACAGATCTGCTACGACAGGGTGAAAACAAAACATTGAATAGGTCTCCTGCAAGATATGGATCCCTGAGACACTGCAAACTAATCATAAATACAATTCAGCTGTCTTTAATAAATGAGTTTTCCCCACACAGAGCTTGTATTTACGACAACATTCAGTACTTCATTAGTACTTTCCATAAATGAAAAACAAACAGCATCCCCAAATTTAAGATAACTGAGCTTGTTTGCCTCATATTTTTTTAAGCAGGAAACACACATATATTCTGCATGTTGTGTTTACAGAGTTTTTGCTTACATGTTTACAATTGGTTTTGATTCTCTGTACAGAACCACCCAGAGTAAAATTCCTGGGAAGGATACATATGAACCTCTGCTTTCACAAAGCAAATATTAGCACTTACATTACCCTTATTTCTGGAAGCACATCCTACCCAGTGGTAACAACTGAAGCTGTTCCCCAAATGCAACGGATTTGACATAAACCCATATCCTGAAAGGGTTAGAACAGCTTACCTCAGCCTTACTGAACCTGCTTGCTGCCCCTCAATTCTCCAAAGCTAAAAGCAAGAAGAAATACAGCCCATTCCTTATTCTGTCATTTGCATGAGATGCACAGGACTGTCTCGTCTCTCATCTGTACCTCAATTCTTCAGTCCCTTAGACCAGTCAGCTCCCAGTAACCATGAAGGAAGAGCAGATCTGAGCCAAATTTGCTCTGAAGGGATTTCTAAATTGGAAAAGCCTGAAAACAACTGCTGTACACAATCTCTTTTAAGAAAGTGTTCAGTGACCTTGGGCCAGCTACCAGTAGTTAACTGCCCACTCCTGTCTCACAGCTAAATTATCTTGATTCACTGAGAATTTAACTCTAAGCAAAGGTAGTTATTTGCAATTATTTTCAGGTCCATCTGTTGCCTTGTCTCTGTACCTGTTCTACCCAGGGCATCTGTACTTCAGAGGCTGCTTGCACCTGCTGCAGGGCCTTTATTTAAGGAAGGCCTGGTTTTACCTAAGTACACTTCCCAGGTCCTTCTGAATAGCCCCAGCTTTTTGTAAAGTTTCCCCTTTACAGCACTAGGACCAGACAACTGATTTTCATGACCTCCTGATACATCTCTGAGGATCAGATTTACACCTCCCATTTTTTTGCATGGATTTACTATGCCAATCACATTTTTAGACTGAGAAAACTGGTAGAACGCAGTAACTTTAAATCCTTGATACTGGGAGTCTGTGTTGAGGAGCTGTCTGTATTTTTCAGTACGCCTGGGCACACAACTTAAAAAAAACAAGGGACCAACCAAGACAAACTGAATAATGGAGAACGAATAAACACAGCATCCGATGCTCTGTTAACATGTACCAACACAGGGAGAAGGATGGAAATGGTTTAGCAGTACTGCAGATCTGCCCCTCAGTTTACTTAATCAGTTAACTGGGATTTGGGTGAGGTCATAGGGCAATTTATCAGAACTCCAAGGTGAGAGAAAACACAAGCTTTAAAGATGCTGTCCTGAAGTGTAGAGGTGTTTTGAGAAGGACTTTTGCAGTCCTCAGACTGACAGCCAGACCACGCTGAGTGGCCACCAATGGTCACCAGGGCAAAGTGGACCCTGAAGGTGAGAAGAGAGATGTAACTACACACTCACCCTTTGTTCTACTGTGCTCTGCATGGGGCGGAGACTAAATACTACTTTGAAGACATTGCTTATGAATCATTGATTAGCCACTGTCATCAGCTCTGACAAAATGGTTTTTCCAAGTACCAACCCCTCATCACAGCCTATTACACCAAATGGTTGGGAACAGAGAGAGCTGCAGTTCACAAAACCAGTCGGAGAATGACTGGGAGGAATTAAACCAGTGAAGGGCAGTAAGACAGGTTGCTATCTGTAGGATGAAACAACTTAGAGGGACAATTTTCATGCTAGAACCTGCATTTATTACTCTGCAGGCTACCATGAACAAAGCAGCAGAAATGATGGAACGTTATCAGACAACAGCTCCAAGAGTTTTCAGGCAGTGCTGTGCCTGTCTGGACACGGCGGCTCAACAAACCAGTCCGTGTGGCCATTCTGCCAGGCTGAAATGTCTGACCATCAGGGCAAATGTGCACTGGGAACAGGAAAATGAGCTTTAATGGATGGGGTAAATGAAGTTTCTGGTTTTCAAAAGGAAAATGAGATGTATTTTTAAAGGGTGTCAAGTTCCTTTGTTTGGGGTTTTTTCTAATGAAGTGATATACTGAATGTTGTACAGCAGTCAGTGCTTATTTAATTCTGAGTTTGTGTCCACTGTCTTACTTAAAGAAAAAAAAAGGAGAAAAGGTCAAAGGTTCTTTACTTGTCCTTCCAGATCCCAAACATAATGGGCTTATCACTTCTTCTACTGGTCTGTTAAGGAAGGCACTGGCTTCACCTGATAATCGTTCTGCAAACAGACCAGATTCCATTAAATCAGGATCTTCCAGGAGCTGATCCTCCTACAGTGAGCAGTAGGCAGAAAAAACATGAAAAAAGGGGAATTTCTCAAAGCACATTTTATTTAGGAATTAACTGAAGAGCTCTCCTAGTCAAACAAATACTTGTGCTAAACTTAAATCCATCTAAAATTGATTATTGTTAATTAATTACCTGCACACACAGTGTAAAGAAAGCACAGGCTACCTTCAAAAAAACGTACACAGATTTTCATCAAAAGCTGGATCAGCTCTCTATTTTCCTAACTTTTAAAATGAGATCTTAAGATTCAAAGTGACCTCCTACATCAATAACACGACTTTCAAAAACATTATCTTGTTTCCCCTCTCTGAAATTGAGCATTTATCAACATTATTCTAAACAAAGTTACTTTTCAACCTCTCAGAGCTAGACAAGAGCACATTCCCAGTCTCTTACATCTTGTGCTGGAATTATCTCAACTTTTTCACTGAAAAAAGCGACTAGCTCGTTAAGAAAGCACCACATACACAGGAAGACACAAAGAAGAATTTTCTACACCCCCAACAATAAGCCCACAAAACACATTATAGAGCTATTTGAAGAGCTGCCCTGTTCAGAGGATGTTGGGCCAGCTCTCATCAAGAGGAGCTCAGTGCAACCAGCAGATCCCAGGGGCTGTCTCAGGGCAGTCACAGTGGAGCAGGTGCACACGAGGTGTTGCACATTAACCACTGAATTAACCACATTAACCACTAAACCACAGCAATGGTTTATCTCAGTATTCCAGTGAGGGATTGCAGCCAGCAAATTGCTGGTAGGAATGGCTAAACAAACTGCCTTCTGCAGGGTACCCAACACACCCCGAAAGTCAAATTCAGCCTGCCAGAACCCAACCCACAGACAGCTCTCCAAGCAAATCAGCGACCCTGTCCTGCTCCCTCAAGAGCGAGAAGAAAAGCATGTTGTGAACTGGGTGATCAGTTCCTGCTGAGCCTCTTCCTTCCAGCATCCCTTCTTCCCAGGGCTCGAGCCTCCAGGATCAAAGTGGTTCCCTCCTGGGTCACACCAACAAATTCCACATGCATGTACTGCATATTCCATTTGGATGGTGACAGTCTTTTCCTGAGCAGGGCTGAACATTGCACAAAATGCAAAGCTGTTATGAAATAACTTTTTGTTCCTTCTCTCGAAATACAGATATTTCATCACTAGCTGAAATAAAGATCATCTTCTGAAGCTGAACTGACAAATAACACCCCATTCCTCCAACTTTTTATTCCTAGTAAATACATAATTCAGAAACCAAATATGGTTTGTGAAATTTTGAGGGCTTGGTTTTTTGAAAAAAAATAAAATCTGAAGTCAGTCAGTCATTCAGTAAAATCAGCTCCCAAAAACCCATTCAAAATAAACGGTTACAGAGATCCTAGTCTAATTACAGAGATACTTATTTCATTTCCTCTCATTAAATGATCATCAGTGAATAAAGTATTACATAGTATTACATACAATCAACACATAAGTGTTATATATAAAACTATCAATATTTGTTCAAGGAATCAGTTTTGGTTTTCAAACTACAGAGAAGGCAAATTCTTGGGAAAAACACCATCTTATCATTTCTTGACTGAGCAAGAATACATTTATGAATATAAAAATGAAGGAAACAAACCCAATCAAAATAGTTATGTCTGAAGTGGACATTCTAAGGCCCAAGACAAAGTTACTTCTGCAGTCTCCCATCTGAAGCAACATTCCAGCTGGATCACACAGTTCTAGGTAGCATCAGCTTATCAAGGGCAAACTATTTAAGAGCAAAAAAAGCCACATCCCTTTCTCATTGATCACAAAACGATTTGTGTAACAGCCACCCACCACCTGGGTCACACTTATTTGGTGGCATGAAATGCCTGTGGCTTGAAATTTATTTTTTTCTGTTTAAGAGTTTGTCTTATAAGCCAATTATGCTTACAGAAATTCCTAAGATTTTTAGTAGTAAGTAGAAAAAAAATGAACTTTGCAAAAAATAGGATTTTTTTTTTTTTAATTAGGAGGATTTGTATCTTTTCACAATTGATCTTTTTGAAAGAACTGCTGTTGTATTTCCTAAACAGCAAACTATTAAACTAAGTTTCCTGCTGGATGATCCACAACACAGTAAGAGATGTCTAAAAGGTCTATTTAGCTCAGGCAGTTTTCCAATTTGTTCAGTTATTATCTTCTCTGAAAACAGACTCAAGATATACCTAGGAAAATTTAAATATAGTGTTTAGCATTTATTGATTTTAATCCCCATCTATCACTGCATCATTTGAGTGAACAGAATTACTCATCCTTACACAATTGCAATCACATATATCCATCCCCTAAGTTAGAAAACCTATAGGTTAAAGATGTACTACACATTATCTGTAGTACTTCCAACATGAAAATTTTCTCCTTTTTGGGACAAAAGACGGGAACAGCAGTTGGGCTACACACAGGAAAACCTTATGACACTTACTGAAGAGGCAGCCCATAACAGTCACACAGGTTTGAGGCTTTTTTAGAACATGATATTAAAAAAAATGCTTATTTATGTTTGCTCTGGAACCACGCAGTAGCAACCAAGTTTACACAAACCCAAGCTTTGGTGCTTAGAACAGAAGCTCTGGCTGCTCCTGTGTGCTTCATGCTTAACATCTCACCCCTGCCATCCCACAGCTCTGCTGGAAGCCAGGAGACACAATCAGCAGCCACACCACGAGCCAATTCATGACCCTCTCCACACTGTTCCAGTGAGAAAAAAATACTACCATGGACTGGACTGTGACAGCTGAGAAACTCCATATACACCCTGTCACCCCTGCCTGGGGACAGTAAACTCCAGCAAAGAGAGGGCAGGCAGCTGGGGTCACAGACATCTCAAAATAGCTGCAACTAAGACTCCGGAATCTGAAAGCACATCCTCGTGGTGGTTCCAGCAGAAAAGCCCCAGCAAGGCAAAACCCAGCACATGGGAAATGCCCAACTTTTCAGGAGGATGGTGGTGTACCTATGACTGACAACACTGAAGTCAGCAGCTCAAAATTAGCAAGATAGTACCTACTAGTTGTACAAACTGTAAAGTTGAGTACACACCATTTTCAGGCTTTTCTCTAAATTTTCTTTCCTATCCTTAGCCTTTGAAAAATAAAGTTGAATTTTACCTCAGCTGAGAGAAAGCCCAAGTGCTCAGCAGAGCTGGAGCTATAACTGTCTAGTTTACATCAGCCAAGCTTACTGATAAAAATCCCTCAGCATTAGCCTTGCATTATTGTTCTGTAATACAGGAAACCCACTGTGCTCTGTATTAGATATCCCAGACCATTCCCTACAGCAGTCATCCATACATTTCCCTGGAGAAGAAATGCAAGATTATTTCTTACAGCATTTTTCATTTTCATTGCCCAGTCTAGTTTTACAGGACCCAAAAGAGGGGTATTTCCACCACGATTCCTCTTGGGGAAACTACTCTATTCAAATAATCTATTGTTGTTGGGGTTTGTTTCCCAGGATACAGCCAAACTGATCTTTTCCCCTCTTTAGTTTCACTCCATTACTCTTACTCCAACAAATCATTGGCATGTGAAAGTATATTAAATGAAGACATTTTTTCCCTAAATGCTTCAGTTACACACAATCAAGAGTTCACCAAATTGAAAATGTTAATCTTAACTTTCTTCTTTGCACTTGGAACAGAAGTTTGTATTAGCCAACAGAAAGTTGATTTCAATCACAACAAGAAAGTATCTTTCTCTAGCAGATTCACAGCTAGTCTGGGGTGGTTTGGGTTGTTTTGGTTTTCTTTTCTTTTAAAACTCGTAAGACTTGTGAAAAGCACTGGCCTACACTCTCTGGAGACAGGTGTTTTCATTTGCTGCAAAGGAGCTGTACAGAGCAGCACGATGTTCTCCTCATTAACCTCTGCAGGCTGGCATCACCTGCAAAGCTCACATCCAGTTGCTACAACTGCTTTCAGCAGGCAAAAGCTCGTACTCACAGATGTTGTCAGGAGGGGGGTTGATCATTCATTTGTTGCCCTGTTACCTCTCATGGCAAAGCAGTGGTCACATTTGTGCACACAGCTGCATCTTGGAGATTCTGAGAGTCACAGCTCATTTCAGGCCTGCTCTACGCCTGAGTGTCAGACCTTGAGAAAAAAACAACTGATACTTTTAAGCTAGGAAATTGAGAAAAAAAGCCCAAAATTCAATTCTACCAGACGACCAAACTGCATTTGATGCTAATTTGCCCAAACAGTCTTGAAATTGAACTAATCCACAACAGCTGATTAGACATAACCTAGGAAAGACGGGCAGGTCAAGAGGTAGAGCTGCACACACGCTTGCTTTGGTGAATATGAAGCAGGAATCTCCAGAAGCCATCAATGCAAGCAAAACTTGACCCCTCAGAACTGGACTGCAGCTAAACTGGGTTAGACCCACAGAGATAAAGAAAATCCTAAAAGTTCACAGAATCATAGAATATCTTGAGTTGGAAGGATAAGTCCAGCTCACAAATTAGTCCAGCAGAAACTGGCTTCTGAATTTCAAAGACAAGTACACAACTTCTACCATTCTCTTGTTCAAAAAACACCCAGGCACTGTTTTGCTTATACTTTAGGATTTGAGAACCATTCAGACATAATCTGTTTAAGATCCCTTTTTCCACAACAAAAGCAACTCAAAGCTTGGCAGTTCCCTGTAAGTTTCCCCACTTACAGCACAGTCTTAGTTGCTCAAGACAGAAGAAAATTTCCCAAGGAAGTAGCAAGGCAAAGAGGCTGGCACAGGCCTGTCGGGGTGGCCTGCCTGTGGAGTAAATAGATGGGGTTTCATCTTGGGTGCTGTCAAACAAGGCAGATCAGAAGCAGATCTGAGTCTGCTGCTCTTTGCCTCCATCCACAGAAGACACAACCCTGCTGTGAATCACCCCGACGAGGCCACCTCGTCACACAGGGAGCAGCGCCTGCAGTGCCGCCACAGAAAAGTGCTCTCCCAGAGCACTAAAACAGAAGGAAAAAAAAAATGCAATTTACTATCAGGAAATCAAGAAGTCAGCCAACACCAAGTGCCGAGCCTCTCTTTCCAAGTGACTCTGGAAACCTCTGAAAGCTCAGACACTGACTGTAATTTATTAGTAACCCAGACTAACACTTGATGATGTTACTGCCATATATCTTTCCCCTCAGCACTCAGTGAGCAGAGTCTCACACTCGTTGGAGGGGCTGGCACATTTCCAAACACAACTGCTATTTAAATCATTAAAAATGATGCCTGGCCTGTAAAACAATATTCAAAACCACTGACTACAGAATAAAGGTGGATTTTACTTGATGATCTTATTAATATAACTAATCATAGCAACTAACTCTGGATATAAAGTTTGTCACACACAAATTTTGAGCAGGTTACTGCCTATGGAAGATTTTCTTTCACTTCTACTTCTACCATGCCTTCTTCCTTCTCTCTTCCCTCCCTCTCTTTTTTTTTAAGGGAAAACCCACATTTCAGGAGAATGTTACTAAGAAGGCATTTTTTTTTGCCAGAAGCAAGACAGGAACTTCCCTAATCACAAGCCTCTCACGAGATGCAACAGTATTAATTCAAATTGTTCTGATTTATTTACTGTATTTTTTCCCCTGGATCAACCACCTGCCCAGTAGATTTTGCAAAACTCACAGAAAATGTATTTATGCAAACTTCTTCAGTATAAGAAGTTTCAGTTTCTTAGAAGCTATATCACCCATCGCAACACAAATATTATTCTGCTGCCATTTTTAATTTAAATTTGTTTGCTATATGCACATAAGTAAACAGAAAAAATCTACCCTGACATATTCTGCAGAGATCAGAAAACCCACTGAAAACAGATTTCATACATTTATTCCTCTGAAACCACCATATGCCAAGTGCAGTGCCAGACCCAAGAGTGAGATCACACCCACTTGGACAGTCAGTGCAGCAGTGCATTACATTAACCTGCAACCACACACATCAGCCAGAGATTTCAGACAACTTCGTCTCCAGAATAACATTTTCAGAACTGAAATAATATGACTTTAAATAAGCTCATACAGACTCTATGTGGAACTCCAAATGCATGAAAAAACACCTAAAAACAGGAATAAATCCAGATGTACACAAATAATTGCCGCAATTAACTTTGCACGCAGCACAGACACGTTAGCTAAAAATTACTATTTTGTCTTGTTACAGGAACAATTACTCAATTTGATATGTAAATATCAGTGTGCCCACTGGTACAAAATGAGCTAAAATTTAGTATTTTCTTTATATATTGCTCCATCCCTGTAGCTGAAGCAAACTATATTAACCACTCGTTACCTAAATGCGTTTCAAAACAGTGCAGGTTTTATCTTCAAGAGTTTCGGTTACAAACAAGTAACTCTGAAATTAATCTCAGTTAACAAGGAATCTATCTGTCTTAAAATTTAAGAAAAACTGCCCCTAAAGAGTGCTGGTTTTGTTGCTGAGGTAATGTCTACAGATGAAGTAATTCAGAGCCCTACTGTGTTCTGTGCTGAAGACAGTAAACTTGTCTCCTCTAAAGAATTTAAAGAAATTATTAGCTAATCTGAATAATTAGATTAATATATTAAGCACTTGAAACAACAAATTACTTGTGTTTAGATTTTATTTCAACTTAACCCAGTGATTTTTAACTTAAACTCTGTGTATTGAAATCATCTGTCCTTTAGAGGCTACAGGCCATGTTAATGGAGAAAGCAGATTCATCAATTAGAAACCGAATATGAATAAAGAAAGCCAGGAAAACGAAAACTTTCGTTAAGTTTTCCAAAGAAAAAGTCAACATGGAACAGAGAGCTAGAAAGTAGGACACCAGAGGAGAAAGTTACACCAGCTATTCCTCAGGCCAGAGGAGTTCTGCACCTACACCTAGTTTCAGTTGTTCAGGAAGCAACCGCCGATGCAATCACCCCAAACCCTTTTAGAGACACCCAAGTCTAATTAATTTGCTGAACATTCAGTACACAAGAAAACAAGGCATTTGAAAGAAATCAAGCACAAGTCATTACCCCCCCCCCCCCCCCATTTCCTTCATCTCCACTCGTAGCCCTACTCATGAATCGATTTTGCAAAAGACTTGACCAACTGGTAAGTGAGCTCTTGGGAGGGGACAAACATTAAAGGAACAACCAGGAAGGAGGCCAAGAGAAAGCTTGGCTCCCAAGTTTCACCCAGTGATCCTTTCCACTGCACAACAATAAGAGGTTCCCACCCCATGAACTTTGGAAGTTTCCCAACTGCTGGAGACATTTACTCCACCAGCAGCAGCACTGCCTACGCCAAGAGCCACTCCGTTGCATTCTTCCTGGCACACAATTGCTTTTTCTTCCTATAAAGCAGCCAGGTAAATTACACATCAAATGATACTTCACCTTTGAACTACTTAAGAATTCAAGTCACAATATAGTGCAAGGAGCAAATGTCATGAGAACCGCGGTGGATGAGCTGACGCTAACTGTTACAATTAAAAGTAGCATGTGTAATATTTTTCACCAAAAAATGAAGTGATAAATGGCTTCTGGGAGATGCAAGGCAGTATCAAGGATAAGTAATCTAATTCAGGCAATTTGGACATGTGAGCTCTCTGGATTATTCCATGCCAATGACTTTCTGAATCAGCTGAAAGAGTATCTCACTTTCCACTACATTTCCCAAATGCTATATGCAAACACTCATCACAACAACGTTGACAGATACATGCATGGTTGCAAAGTGATTCCTTGTACAAAACATAAAAAAACTTGTAGCTGATAAAAATTATTTTAAACCAGGCTACCAAAAACCACACTGGAAAGATATTAAACTCAGACAAAATAGAACCAACACAGTTGAGGTTTATAGCTGAGGGCTTTTAGGTTAAGCTCTTTCCAATACTGAACATACACTCCTGCCAAAATTCCACCACACAAGTTGAATAGCTAAAACATTACCAAATCCTCACATTTATGCATTCTCTGTAACACAGTTACACACGCTTCTTAAGAAACCCACTGAACTAAAGCAAGCGACCATCTTCTCTCAGCTAAGAACTACTACAACACCTAAATTATCACCACTAAAATACCTCCACCTCTCACAGAGTTGCAACAAATCTCCTCTAAGTACTGAGCACAAACCGAATGAGAGATTTCCTACTGCCATTTGAAGGGACAATTCCAAAAGGAAGCCTTTTGATATGACTGGGATAAGAAGCAACAGAATGTCACAGGAACATGAACTGGAAAGCTTCTCAAGAAATCAAAGGAAGGAAGATCTCTTGTGAATATGCATGTATTTTGTAGAGGGGAAAGGGGATCGTGGAATCATGGGATGGTTTGGGTTTGAAGGATACTTGAAGATCATTTCATTCCAATCCCCCTGCCACGGGCAGGAACACCTTCCACTATCCCAAGTGGCTCCAAGCCCCATCCAACCTGGCCTTGGACACTTCCAGGCATGAGGCAGCCACGGCTTCTCTGGGCAACCTGTGCCAGGGCCAAGAGCCAAGGTACAAGAACCTCTTGGAGAGTACAGGCACTAGTCAAGCACTGAGGCAAGTGCCTTCTGTTTCATCCTAAAAATGGAGGGCCCAGGACATACATGACAAAATGCATGGTCTTCATGCTTTCATTGGGAACACAGTATTTTGAAGATCCCAGGATTTTATGACTACAAGTATCAGGCTGCTGCCTCTGGGAAGTGTAACAATCTCACTTCAGACTTCCTTAGTCTCAACCAGGTTTTGCTAAATACACAGGAAGCAGACTGCTTTTGACAAGGAGATAGAAATGCCCATAAGGAGCATATGAACCTGTCACAAAAACTGTGAGAAAAAACCACCAAAAATACCCACTTGTCATCAACAGGAAAATATAATAAAAAAGAAAAAAGCAGGCTGAGGTAGTTTTGTAAGGCAAGACACACAGAAGCCTATTCTGTGGGCCCGGAAACATTCAACAGGGCAAATTCCTAATTACCACCACTTCTACAAGGGCGTGAGATGCAAGGAGGAAAAAAGTGAACACGTGCGAAGAGATTGTGCATGAAAGGCTGGAAAAACAACAAATGCAGACAGGAAACCTGGGAGGAATGAATGAAGAGAAAAGTTAATGAGACCTAAGTGCAAATCAACTGTTACCTATCGCTATGCTCAGCTATTTCTTCTCCACTCTAACTTATACTGATAATGACAACTGGTTTCATTCTCTCTCCTGTATATTTATGTTTAGGTGTTTTCAAAGGCATAAAAATCAACAGAGAAACACAACCTGTAGTAAAAAAGAGGAAAAAAAAGTAGTTTTATAATATGTGATTTCAGTTGAACATGCAAAACTGTAAACAGCATGCACTGACAGCTGAAATCAGTGACTAGGGCCAGGAAAAAAACTTGGTGGCTTTTCAAATTCATTTTATATTTGTCTGTAGCATATACAAGTTTTTAATAGCAACAAGTAGCTTGCGCCGCCTATGCAAGTACAGAATGTAATTCTTTATTTTCACTGACAGTTTAAAAGTAGACTGCAAAGTACCAAAGTTAAAAGTTTGGCAGAAAGCTGTTTCAAGGGAATATAACACCAAGGATATTTCTGGATATTTAAAATCTCAGATTTCCAGAAGAGAGTTAAGCACAGTTTCTGCTGATGTACCAAAGCCTGACAAGTTTGCAGCTTTATATACAAAAGGCATATTGTTTAAAAATTATTTTCCCTTCCCTGAGTAAATATCCCCTTACAGAGTGAGGGGAAAATACCATGCAACAGACACACACTGGAAATCCTTCACAAACATTTATGGTTGTCCTGGCCACACATCCCAGAAGGCCCAGAGAGAGAAGCCAGGTAAAATACTTTCAGAAGTGACAGTAACTGCTAAGGGCCCCTCTAAAAAGGGATATTTATTTCCAGAAATAATAAAACCTTTAGTAAAAACAGAAAAAGGGACTTTTAAAAAAAAATTCTTTTTTTCTTATGGTTAAAACAAAAAGCCTTGGCAGTCATACAAATGGTTTAGCTCAGAACCACTGTGGTAAAAATTCCTGTAACCATATGGGATATCTATCAAAATAATGCTTTCTGCAGAACTGATAAGAATAAGGAAGGACCCAGCTTGACTCTGTCACAGATTGTTCTTCCTGGCAGGAGGTTCGAAACAATTCTTTTGTTCAAATACTATTTTTATAACTCTTAACACCTCTTTAGAAAATAACTGAAGAATATATCCACAAAGCAAAGCCACGTTTTAAAACAGATTGCTGATTTCAGTACCCTACAGTTAAAAAAATACCGAGAGCTCACCGATATCGCCCATGCTGTGTCCTTTGTTTTGCTGTTTCCCATTCTTTACGGTCCTTCTCACCTACTTCTGCCCTCGAACAGCCTCAGTGTGATGCAAATTCCCCCGGACTCCCGGGAATTTCAGCAGACGACATCATCAGGTGAAACCCAGCCTGAGTCAACTCCACTTCCTGACCACGTCTAAGATGGTGCGCGCAGCCCGGTGTATCGAGGGGAGCTCTCCTCACACACCATTCACTCACTCCCTGCCACAGCGTCCCTCAAACTTTGCCGTAGCCCAAAGACGGCAAACAACCTTCCAACCAACCCACCACCCCTCCACCACCACCTTTTTTGCTTCCTTACAAGACGCGAACTTCCCAAAACAAACTGCAGCGGGGGGTAATGAGGGCACGGGCGGAGAACACCGCGCTGTTCCGCGGGGCGCTCCGCGGCCGAGCGGCGGGCAGCGCTCACCCAGGGCCTGCAGGAGCCCGAGGCAGCGATCCCCGGATCGTTGGAGCCCCGGACCGCGCCGAGCCGACACCGCCCGCCCCGGCGCCCGGCGGCCGCGGCCCGGCCCGGCCCTCCCCCAGCACCTCCCGGCGCTGCCCCGAGCCCGAGGGCACAACAAAGGCTTTTCCCCCCGCACCCCCGGCCCGGCACGTACCGGATCGCGGCGCTGGCGGGGCGGTGCGGCGGGGCTCATTCCGCCGGGGCGGGGACGCTGTGACGGTCACCGGCGCCCGGCGGGAGGCGAAGGCGGCGAGCCCGGGCGGCGGCGGAGCCGCATCGCTGCCCGCGCCGAGTCCCGCTGCTCCCGGCCGTGCCCGCCCCGCGCTCGGCACCTCCCGGCTCCCGCACGGCCCCGCTCCCGCTCCCGCCGCACTTCCGGGAGGGAGCGGTCACGCGGCCGCGGGACGCGCCGCTTCCATCCGGGAACGCGCGGGGCGGGGCGGGGCGGGAGCGGGCCGCGCCGCCCGGGGGCTGTGGGTGAGCGCTCCCGGGATGCTGGGCACCGCAGCCGGTCATCGGGGCGCTGAGGGCCAGCCCAGAGCACACGGCGCAGGGTTGCGTCCAGATGGGTCTGGAGTATCTCCGCTGAGGGAGACTCCGCACCCTCTGCGGGCAGTCTGTTCCAGAAAGGAGTTCTTCCTTGTGCTCAGGTGGGGCTTCCTGTGCCTTCTCGCGGCCTCGTGTCCTCTTGCCGGCACAGAAGGATGGAGCACCTCTCCTGAGGGGCTAAGACAAAGGGATTATTCAGCCGGGAAGAGAGAAGCTTTGGGGTGACCTTGCAGTACTTGAAGGGAGCTTACTGGAAAGTCAGGAGGACTATTTACAAGAGCAGGTAGTGACAGGACAAGGGGGGGATGGGTTCAGATGGAAAGAGTAGGTTTAGATCAGATATTAGGGGAAAAAAATTACTTTGAACGTGGTGGGGCCCTGTCACATGTTGCCCAGAGAAGCTGTGGCTGCCCCATCCCTGCAGGTGTCCAAGGCCAGGCTGGGCAGGACTTGGAGCAACCTGATCCAGGGGAAGGTGTCCCTGCCCAGGGCAGGGGGGTAGAACAAGATGATCATCAAGGTTGCCTCCCAACCCAAACCATTCCATGGTTCTGTTGCTTGGCACTACCAAGAAGACCCTGGCATCATCTTCTTGGCACCCCCCTTTAAGTATTTATAGACATTAATGAGGTCCCCTCTCAGCTATCTCTTCTCAAGCTTAACAGGCCCAGCTCACTCAGCCTTTCCTTGTAAGAGAAATGTTCCAGTCCCCCAGTCATCCTCATTGCCCTCCTCTGGACCTCTGCTCAAAGGGGTCAGCAGGGCTCCTCTGAGGACTCCTTATTTACTTATTTATTTCTTGTTTTGTTTTTCAGATGAAGTTGACCTGAAATTGACACTCACGAGCTCCATCTGCTCCCTGGTATTGGAGCTGGAGCAGAACCAGTCCTCAGTGACTGCTCCACCACATGCAGGGCTGGTGTTGGGCTCTCAGCTTCTCACCATGCCCACAGATCTGTTCCTGGCTGGCACAGACATGAGCTTCAAGCCCTTCAGTCCACAGCCCCTGACCAGGACTCTTCTGTTCCCTCCACACATGTTCAACCACCCAGCAGTTCTGAGAGCTGCTGGTCAGATCTCTTTCCTTTAGAACCAGGTGAATTTCTCTACATCGCAGAAGTAGTTGCTTCTAAAAATAAATGGTGTGATAATTTGTAAATTACATACACAGAACCACAAAATTCCCTGTGGAGGGCTGAAAATAAAACATAAGCAGTATGTTTTGCTTTGTTTTTCAAACAAACAGGGCTTTAAAGAAAACATCCTCTATGGAGACAATTAAGACCCAGTGACACCTTAATTGCTTCTCTTGAGAATGAGCACTAAGAATACACACACAGAGCATTGTGCTGTGTAAGGATACCCAGGCTAGCAGGTTTCAAAATCGATATAACTGCATTAGTGAGGCTCAGAGCCCTGGATAATTCATCCTGCAGAGAAAAACTGCACTGACAGGGCCATACTGCCTTTGGTAGTACTAGTTCTCTCAGAACTATTTCAGGAACCTGTTCAGCACTGCACTGTATTTTCAGATGTCTCAGCAGTTTTTTGTTTATTTGGAGTCTTTTTCACACCAGCCCTTGTAGGAAATAGCTTTACATCCACAGTCAGGACTTACTCCATTTAGTGAGCAGGATTCTTGCAGGGGGACCAGGCTGCTTTTATGTGGCCCATCGCTTAGAAGAAAACACAGTAAACATTTGTCATTTGTGAGAAACACAAATAGAACACAGAGTACCAGGATGTTTGGTGTTGTGAGCCGAACAGTTCGGTGGTTGGGGACACTGTTACAACTGGGAAGTGAAAGATGTCCGTTCTTTCACAGGGCAGAACTCAGTCCCTCTTACTGGAAATCAGGGATGCATTCCTAGTTGTAACTGAAGAGTCTGCAGTAGGATTTAAATAGAGTAACTCAGCACATGAGAAAAACAGTGAGTCAAGTGGATCTTTGTATCTAGTAACCATCATCTCCCTTAAATCCCACTCCAGAGAAAGTCTGCAATGATGAATCATTAACAGAAGTTGTGGAAAACATGCATATTTGCCAGCAGTCAAAAGGTGAGATTACATCTCACGCATCCCTTGGGCTGAAAAGTTCCTTTGCTCACCCTCAGATATACAATATTGTGGGGGTGTGGGCACATGCCACAGCAGGGTGTGTAGATGGTGCCCAAGCAGAGCCACTACCACCTTCCAGATCTGGAGTCTCCACTTGGATTTAGCAGAAGTTTAACTTATTTTCCTGTGCTTTTCACCCACTGCTTAGTCCTGTTCCCTGCTATTCCCCCGCAGATTCCCATTTCTGCACCCTCTCAGTGCTAAATTTAAGTGCCCCACGTAGTGTTGGCCTCTTATGTAACGTTAAGGTGGAATTCTGTCACATCAGGAGGCATCAGTGTGATTTGCATTTTGGCAGCACTTAGTGGGTCAGTTGAGATAAGTGACCCTTCATGCCAGACATTTACCAAAACCAGAATTTGTAATCTAAATTAGGACAGAAAGGCAGGGTGAAGTGATTAAGCACACCTCCAGAACAAAGATTTTGGCAGAGACCAGAGGGAGCACAAAGCTTTCCTGGGTCCAGAGTGAATGCCCTGGATCATGCTTCCTCAGGCGGGGCAGGAGGACCCACAGGAATATACTCTTACAATATACACCATTTTCTGGCAGGACCTTGGTGGTATTTATACTTTCCAAAGCTTTTCACAGAAAGGTGCCACGTTAGTTTATTGTCCTAAACAAAACCTAACACCAAATGTATTTAATTTCCAAATTACAGCCTGGGAAACTTTCTAAAGAAATCTGAAGAAAGCACAATGGCTGTTGTAGTTGTTTTTGGTTGTACACACACCAGCAGTACTGACTCCACTATTTAGACTGCCCATCACGTCTCATTATGAAAAAGCTCTCATTGCACACATTTGTGTGTGGGGAAGGGTTTTTTAATGTGAAAGACCTCTAAAATAATTTTACTTAAGAATTCACCTAGAAAGATCAAGAAAGTATATTCACATACAGCTATAAAAGGATTAGTATTTGGAGATTTTAGGTGCTCTAGTCTGGGCAGGCAACAGGGTGTGATCAAGTTTCAGGCTGTTGGGACTTTCACCTTAGATAAACCCTTCAAAATACAAATTCTGTCTGCTGTAATATTAAACATCAAATTTCCTGTGCTTCTGTGTGAAATAGAGAATTTATTCTAGGTTATTGATGAGATTTCTTCACCCTTGCTTTGTGATACGAGGTGAGCTGAATTCAGCTGCTGCACATGGTGATGGTAACTCTCAGGGCCTGTGAATAGATTGTTTTTAGTATTACTCCCACAGATTTAAGGGAAGTACTTGCATATGTAAACATGAATTGAAATGATTTGCAAAATGCAGTTGTGAGTGGAAGTCATTTTCTACCCAATAAGTAGTCGCATTTCAATGGCAAAATTATATATCCTAATTACAGGTTCATTATAAATCTCTGCGAGATATTTCTGGTGAAAGGAGCCATTTATACACATGCATGTAAGCACATTGCTGCAATAAGTTTTCAAGATCCACAACAGGATTGTGTCACTGAAATAACACTTTTGAAAAAAATTAAAGACAGGAATATTAATTTAATCTGTTTTCTTAATCAGTGTAATTATTTCATTAACATATTCTAGAAGATTTAATGGCAAATAACCCAGGAGAGGGCAATATCACATGCTTTCTGTTTTCTTTTCCTGCCAGTTGTCCAAATGTGAGCACTTTCTGGAGGAATCATGATAAATCTGTAGCATCTTATTTCAACCAACCCTATTTACTTTTAACAGAGCCAGGAGACAACACTGCAAATGTGCTGCCAAGATGTATGGGTGACTTTGCATTAAGTAAATGCAAAGGCAGATCTAGCTGATATAAATCACAATTTTATGGGCAGTTTTAAAAGACTGAAAAATTTCAGCAGGAAAGTTTCTAGTCTTTTTATAATATAGTGGCTTCAGAATTTGAACTGCTTTTTGGAATTTGAAGTTCCAGGGCATTAAGATATCACTTAATTTAGAGTGACTTTTCCACTTTAAACTATTTTGATATTTTCCTGGACTTCCTTTCTGGAAAAGAAAAGAATAAAACTGTTAAGCCACAACAAACAACTGATTTCCTACAAGGCAGTGATACAGCTCTGAAATTATTCGGAAATGTTTCAACAGGAATGGGTCTTCACTCGAAAAGGTCAGTGTTTTGAAGCCAGTACTCTTCACTGTGAAATAAAATATAAGCTAGTTTCAGCAGGAAGGGTTTAGCAAAGATGGAGTTTCTCCTGCGAGAGGAGGGTGACACTGGAGGAGCGAAGTGCTCCTGCCGGTGGAACAGAGCCTGGCAGTGCGGGGTGAGTCACCGGCAAATCTCTGTTTTTCCTGATGCAGGGTGAGTTTTGATCCTCTATCTTTGACCGCAGATAAAAACCACCAAGCTACTGTAACCACCAAGTCTCCTCTGTTTATACTTTGTATAAACAAGCACTGGTTTTAGCGGAGACTTGAGCTTGGGACTTCCAAACTTTGCCTGAGCTCAGCAGCTGCTGGGTGTGAGCTTCCCTTTCTTCTTCCATTAAAAACAAATAAATAGACACTGAAAAGATTTTCATGCAAAATATGAAAACATTTCAGTTTTCTAGCTTCCACAAGACAGTAAAATGTTTCCCAAATAGTTTTAGTCCGTTTTTCAACACATTTTATTTCATGAGGTGCTCATATGTTATTAGTGTTAAAAAAGAATTATTAAATAGAATTTGCTTTGTGTTGTCATGTTCCTTTCCCTCAGTTTCTCTTTCTGTTTGCTTTATTCACTGTTACGCCTTAAAATAAAGAGTAAGGACTTCAAAGCAGGTATCCTATCTTCCTGTGGATATTTCTTTAATTCATAATGGCAGAAAACTCACTGGAAACTGGTTGCAGCACTGCATGACAGTATTTTTTCTGCAGAATGACGAGCTGCAAATCACCGACTGTTTTATTCCTCCTCAGTATTTTCTAATGTGGCATCACCAATTTCTTGTCAAAAAACCCCCCATATTCCTTTCAGTCATGCACCCCAACAAATATTCTGATTTTGTACATCATTTTTCTTCATTCATATTTGCCAGAACTCCACAACCATGTTGGCTGTGTAACCGTGTGCTGTGTCCCAGGCTTCTTCTCCTTTACTCTCCCTTCACTGCCATTGAGGGGCCACTGAGGGTCACAAGTGAGGTGGCAAACCAGGGGTATTGTTTGATGTGCTCAATAAGTCACAAACCTGACTGCCACAACTGGATGTGGTAAGAATTTTTATAGTAGTTTCTTCAGGGAAAGATGATTTCTTTTTATTTCTTTGTAAAATTAATAGACTCTTTTCAAGTCTCGCTAAAGGATGAGAAAACCTCTTTAAAGTTCTTTGCAAATAAGCATTCTTCTCCTTTCCAAAAAAAAAAAAAGTAAAATCAAACCCCATGGTTTTAAATGTTATGCCAGATTTGTCCTCCTCTACTTCCTTCTGCTCCCCAAACAGCACTGAAACACAAAGGGTCTTCCCTTCTACAGACTTCAGAGAGTGTGGAAACTTCCTTTTGTACCAGAAAGCAACAACAAAGAGCAAATTTTGCTTTGTGGCTTATACATTTGATAATGAAGCCAAATGCAGTCTTTTCCTCATTTCAATACTAAGTAGCTTTTAAAATGGCTTTAAAAGTAACTTTCATAGAGAGAAGAACAAGCATGAAGTTCTGAAATTTCTGAAAGCCCCAAACATCATCATTTATAAATGGAGATATGCCCAGCATCTGAACACGATTCAGTTGGCTCAGAGAGCCTATGAACAGACTCTCAGAAGAATCAACAGATTCTTCACTGAATGAAGATCAAGCTGCTAAGGCACATTTAGAGGAAAAAACCACACCTCAGTTCAGTTCTGTCAGGAAGACAAGTTGGTTTGAACTTTATTACCCCTTTTGGTTGTGAGATTCTGTGGTGTTCCCTCTCAAAACAGCCTCCTGCTTCCCAGCTGATAAACAAAATCCTTAATTATGCTGCTCACAAGAGTACATTTCAATATTAATATTCCCCAAATTCTCTTGAGTTTCATGACAGGACTTGGCTTAATTGTCTCTATGCATGGTAAATAAACCCCACATTCCTTCTAACGTAGCAATTTATAGGGCTGAGCTCTTCTGCCATACTTTGCAAACCAAACATTTTTAGCATGGAGCACTAAATGCATAACTTTTAATAATGACTAAAATAAAGCAGCATTGTCATTTCAGTACATGCCTATTTTTAGACCTGCCAAATATGCATAACAGGCGACTGGATATTTACTGATTGTTGCACAATAATTTATCCATGGATTTATGAGTTACACATGAAATTGCCTATTTTGTTCAGTTCTTATTCCATCAAAACATCCCATATTTTATTATTCTTTTTTTCCTTATTGCACAATTTTTTGGGTAGGAAATCATACATATGGGAGAAATATTAAATTTAAAGCTCATGCCTTCATATTTTACATGTGACTTGGCCTCTGTTATTTCAAGAAGTTAATTAATCCCTAATGAAACATGATTTTACTGTGCATCATTTTCGTTTGACCATAAATTGTTTTTCATATTTATTTTCTGAGAAATGAAAGCATTCTACCGGCTATTTTTTCTAAGTTTTCAATTTCACCATCCCCACAAAAGTCATAATTTACACGGCTTTATTCATCACCATTATCTATAATTAATCTGCTCATATGGTTTTAATAAAGTTAAATAGTTAAAGTGTAAGACTGTGACTATCTTCTAAAAAACTGTTAATTTTAAAGAGTGCTGGACCATGTACACTAGATAATAAGCAATATTAGATGTACATGTGTATAACAATATCTTTAATTGTCAAAATAACATAACCTGTGTAATAAGTTTGAGTTTCTGTAGGAAAATCTCTTAAGAAGAATAATTCCTGAATTTTACTGCAAATATACAGGCTCACTGAATTTCATCTCTAAGAAATATTGGAGATGTGCATAAGAGATTCCCCATACCTTGTGAGTAGGTAAGGACAAATGGCATATTCTGAACACCAGAAAAAAACCCAAACAACTTTCAGGGTTATTGGAAGGATCCCAATGCAAATGCTTAACACCAAGCTGGGGACACAGAACAGCCCCGTGGTAATTTCTAACAGAATTCTGCCAGATATTTGAAATTTTGATGAAGCAAACCTTTTAATTTTAAGACAATACAGGTGTTTCTTGCTTATTTTTCATTTCTTTTGGCATCTGTTTAGATTTAACACCTTTTTACACATCAATGTGTTCTGTAAGTGCTGTAGCTCTCCTTAGCACAGATTTTGCACTGTTGATGTTTTCATCCAGTTCATTTCTCCTTGCTGGCAAGCATTTAGTGTCTCTAGACATATTATGATTCATAAGATGACTAGCTTCCCCTTGCTCTGGGATTCAAGAGACCAGCATGGAAGTATCCTATTCCTAGAGCAAAATCTCAGATGAATAATGTAGTATGACAAGTGTATTACTCACTGATGGAGATCTGCTGCAGTCTCCTCAGCAGCTCAAAACTGCTGGTCAGGAAGAGGTAGATTAGGGCAGACAGTGGTCTTCCGAATCAGATCATGTAGTGGTAAAACAGTGTTGGAATCCTTTTGCAATACTGTAATTGGATGCAAACTTCATTTGAGATTTCAGCTTTCAACTGCTTTACCAAATTTACATGACGCAAACGCTAATTAGTGATGCATATTTGAATATTATACAGCAAACTCCCGTGCACATTATGCTTAGGTCAAAATCCCGTTTATATCAAAAGGTGAAAGCAGCTTCTTTGTTTTTAAAAAAAAGTCTATTGACACCACTGATTTGGAAAGATGTGATATTTTCATACTTACATGTGGGTTCATTTTGTATCTCTTCATTAAAAATAATTTGCCATAGTTTTCCCAAGCATATTTTAAAAGCCAAACTTTCTTGTAACTCAAAATTCAGGTGCCTAATTGCTCTCAACTCTTTCTTGTTTTATGCTTTGAATACTTCAAATTAAATACTTGATGTTTAGAATCAGATATTTTAACATGGCTGTTTTATGCCTGAGCATCTCTCTATTGAATTCAACAGAATTATTCATATAGAAGGTGACTCAGTAATGGTCATATCAAAAAAGCAGGAATTCCCTGTGGAACAATTGCAAGATATTGTATTTAAATTCAGAAACCATAAGTAATAGCTCCCTAGTGAGTCTTGGTGAAAAACACCAGATAGGTACAAATCCAGAGAGATATCTTGCATTTCAGTTGTTCCGTAATCAAAAACTGGAATGCCCTTTGAATTTTAGTATTTCAAGGTGTTTACCTGAGCATATGAGGGAGATAATTAAAAAGGAAGAAGTTAAACATGATCATCCTGCATAACTACCTTGAACTCTCGTTAGGTGCCGACAAAACTTGAAGTGTGTTATCTCAAAGTCATTGACAGTCATGGCTACAACTCTAAAAAATATCTTCTAAGAACACAAGGATCTGATTTGTCATCTGAACCACCTGTTTGGCCCTGCAAGTTTTAAGATAAGAGGACAGCAGCATCTCCTCAAAATGAAGAGATTCACAGGGAGCCGTGATCTCATAAGCATGGAATAGCTGGAGGCTTTTCTGTGAGTCATCTCTCCCTAATGGCAATTTTAAGGTCACTCCTGAATATGGACAGTTTATTCTGGAGACAAGAAACGATGCTTGGCAAGAAAGAAACAGAGATCAATTGGCACAATACATGACTGCAGTCCAGTTAATCAAAGTGCCTTTGAAATACTTTTGATTTGCAGCTTTGGTATTCTTTTGTTCTAGAAATCAGTTCTAGTTTTTCATCCAGTACTTTAGGAAGGAGTCTGAATTCCATAACATCTGGATAGAGAATGATTTCGTTTTAGTGCTTTGATCAGTCTTCATTGACAAAGCTTCATCAACCATTACTGAGATTGATTTTTTAGTTTTTATTTCAAAAAACGTATGCAAGGAAGACCTTTCACAAATGTTAATTCCTTGGAGTTGCAGCAAACTCAGAACCCAAAACAGAGAGGGAAATTTCCAGCTGTTGATCTCAGTTAATATCACCTCACACTTGTTTCCAGTTCCTTGGCTGCTCATGTGCAAGGAGGTGGATAGCTCTTATCTCTTAACTGTGTGCACCTTGTCTCAAATGCTTTTACCAAAGCTTGGGAATTTGGCTCTTTTCTACCTAAATGAACAATCACAAGAGGAGCTTAAAGAACTGGTTCGTGAGAGCTCCTTGTCAGTGGCAAACATATTTACTTATGAGAAACGTGGATGGTGGTGGTGTGTTTCTGTTCTTATTTAAAAAGGTAGGTCTATCAATACCTTTCTTTGAAATAAATGGAAAGCTGTTTTCCGTTCAGCTGGCCTCTTTATCAGAGGCCATTAGTTATTAGTTATAATAACCATTCAATCAGTTATTGAATGGTCAATGTTGCTCGTTCTGCTCCCCGTGCACTGGATCACGGAGTGCAGATGCACAACAGGGCTTTCAGAACAACGCAAGAAGAGAGAGGGTTTGTGCAAACTCATTTGTACAGATAAGGGAAGCCTCTGAGGACTTGGGCCCGGGGCTTCGTAGTACAGAACTGCCAGAATGGGTCCTGGGGCCAGTTAGGGACAATGCTGAAAAAGGAAAAACTTGTGCTCCTGACATTGCACCATTTTATTCATAGCAAATTTGCAGTTTTATAGTGTGGCATGCTGATTGAAAAAGCCTTAATTAGCTCTTTTGAGTCCCAAACAACCTTAGAAGCGCAGGCCCAGTTTGTAACTATTGCTGACTGTGCTCACCTGAAAGAAAGAAATTATGAGTGGTATTAGTGCTACCCATGAAGATAAGGCTGAAGCTGAGCAGCAATTATGGCTGAAAACCTGCAACATTTGAAGCTTTTTCGATTCCTGTGCTGTAAGGAGTCTTTCATGCAAGTAATAAATTGGATGGCACTTAGATGAGGAGTACAAGTTGAAAGACAGAAGAGTGTAGACCAGACAGTACAAATCTAAATGCACGGCTCAGATGTTTGCCACAGTTCTGGGATTTCTGTAAGTAGCAGATAAAGAACAATTTGATTGTAAAGCTCGAGCTGTTACTGTTCAGCATTCCCAAGATGAAATTTGATGTCACTGAGCAGATTTATGGCATCCACAACGTGGCAGGAAATACAATTAACAAGGCAAAACTGCAACACCTACAGAAAATGGTGATGGAAAAACAAATGAAGATAAAATTGTTTTTCTTTTTCATTTTTCTTATTCTTTTATTTCTGTGCTTTCCCGTTGTGAAGCAAGGACATGACATGATTGACACTGTTAAATGAATAATGAATAATGCCTGAAATACAGGAATAAGTATTTAGTGTCTGGTGAGAACTGTGACCTAAGACAGAAAGAGGCTTTAGAATGAAAAGGATCAAAACCTTAGTAGCCATTAATGCAGAACAATCACAAAAGTTCAAGGTAAGGGAACAGGGAAGCAGAGTAGGCAGGCACTGTCTGACTGAGGAGACACTGCCTCTTAAGGCAGAGAAAACACACAAAAAGCAGGAGCTAAAACACTCAGCCCAAAATATTACTGAGTGTTGTGCGGGCACAGGAAATATCCCAGTGTTTGTTCCCTAAAGAAAATTGAAACTGAAGCATGTGCAAGTACCCTCAGAGGCTACCAAGAAACACAAGTTGTGTGACAAGATTCTCCAAATGGACACTTCTTATCCAGAAAATAACATCTTGGATGTTATTTTGCCACTTTGCTGTAAGGCCAGTAACAACCTGGGTTCTGGCTGAGCAGCTGAGCTGCAATCTTGTTCCAGCAACGCTGATAAGCAACTGACACATGACCACGAGGAGAGAACTTCAGCATTGCAGGATCAGTGGATGGGCCATCAAAAAATTCATCACAAGATGATGTATTGTTGCCTGAACTTTTTGACAACTGTCGCAGAAATACCCTATCTTCCAAGAAAACTGCTTCCCAGAACAGCTGAGTAAATCTCAGATGAGCCATTAACTTGATCTACCATAGAAATGTGCCACTTTTTTTTCTAAAATCAAGTCGAGTTAATTTTTTTCTGCTTTTACTTTAAAGTGACTTCTAAAATGTTTCCCAATGAAAAACCAAAATGAAATAATTATGTAACCTAGACACAGAATATTTCTTACAAAACGTGTTGACTTCTCTCATTCCCTGCCATTTTTGACTAATACCGAGACAAAATGTAACTCAAAACCACAAATAACTTGGGTTCTCTTCAGTATTTTGGCAAATAAAGAACTATTTGGCCAAGGAAATCGAGGAATACGTGCCACAATCATGAAAAATTGTGCCTTGATATTGAGTAGCAGGCAGAATTCGCTGCTCTGGAATGAGGAACTGGTTCCACTTTCCGCATGAGACACAGGACAAAGCCTGAGTTGACAAAGATGTCCAGGAGAACCAGAGGGCTTGCACGTCCTCTGTTTGGGAATTTTGTGAATACAAAGCTCTCTGTGAGTTCCTGTGTTACGTTCACACCTCACGTTTTTACAAACCCCAGTCTTTGTTCTAACAGAATCTCACAAGTGACACAATTATAGAAGTGGACTAACAAACATTAAACTGACAGAACATAAAATGTTCTCAGTTCAGTGGCTTGGATATAAGCTAAAAGCAAAGAAGACAGCACATGTTTCTTCACTTGAAAAGCTTCCCCCAGAATCTTCTTTCAGGGACAGCTTGAAGAGACAAATTGTACTGGAGTTCTCCAATCTGTCACAGTAGAGGAAAGCTTCTGAGCTGTAGAGAGATGCCTTCAAATTAAAAATATATCATTTCATCTGAGAATTTATAAGCCTTTCTAGTTCAGCTGGGTTTTTTCTCTCCCTTTGAATATCAGAAATACACCTTCTAACTCTTTTCCAGATACAAACTACCAAAACAACTCTATCAATCCAAACCAAATGTTGCAGTGTTGATTTTTTAGTATATTTTTAGTGTTAGTTCTTTTTTCAAAACTTAGATCAGAATGTAGAGCAAAGTCAGGAAGTGTTTTAATGGGAGCTCCAGGCTGAGGATGATCATCCATACCATAGGAAGCTGGAATCCAGGCTCAGTGACCTCACTGAAAAAAATCCAATACGAGTGAGAAATTATTGTCTCTCATGCAAGGAGAGCGATTTTGTGTAAGACCCTACAAAACAGGTTAATTTTAAGGCTAATGAAAAACTCAACCAATCTCTGACTTAAAATATGTGGATTTAGCCTGGGAGATTTTCCTTTTTACGAGAAATCTGCATCAGTCCGCAAGAATTGGTAGAATCTCATCATTCTCTGACATGATGCACATAAAATTGAAAAAGAACACTGTGTTTTCTGATCAAGTGATTCCTGTAAGCACAACTTCCTTGGTGGCTGCCTATTCAGTGCTTATCTGTGGTCATCTGTAGAATTGTACTTTCATATGAACTCTGTTCTAGCATGATGTCATGGGTCATAACCTTTACAGTTTGGTAAAGTTCTTAAAAATGATCGTTTACAACTCATTTTCTTCTTGTGATTCTTCTTGTTGGGAAATACATCAACTGCAGGTTTTATTTTCTTTTCCTCAGGGAAGGTTCATATGTATTTTTCAGTTAAGCATTTTGATTAAGTGAATCACTGAGGCTTTCTGTGAAGTCAGTCACGATATTCATGTTTTACAAATGGGGAAGATGCAGAACAGAGAAGGAAAGTGACTTTCATGGTGATATTGTGAGTGGCAAGGCTGGGAATAGAAACTGGAGATCCTTACTGCCAGGTCCAC
This sequence comes from Lycocorax pyrrhopterus obiensis, assembly GCA_014706295.1. Classification (NCBI taxonomy): domain Eukaryota; kingdom Metazoa; phylum Chordata; class Aves; order Passeriformes; family Paradisaeidae; genus Lycocorax; species Lycocorax pyrrhopterus. The sequence continues at coordinate 33,983,926 of JACSVZ010000009.1, read as the reverse complement.
TCTAGTGGATGGAGACCATTCCCTATGACTCCTTATTTTTCCATAATTTGCTTTTTAAAAGTCATTATCCTTTTGGGTTTGCAAATAGTATGATAAATGATGTTTTAAGTCACCTTTACCAATTCCTTGCAATTTTATTGCAAAATAGTAAAAGGGGATACTCTGGCAGTGTTTTGTAGAAAATTAAAACAGAAAAAAAAAAACCCCAAAAACAGATCTTAATTCTGACTCTTTAGAATTTTCAAATATTATAAGAGAGTTCAAGGAATGGACTTGTAAATTTCAGGAAATTATCAAAAACATTCAAAGAAATTGTAGTAAAAGTGGGAGTGTAGAAAGCCTGTAATGCCTCAAGGAAAATGAAATGTGTAGTGGGATGTAAATCAACACCTTTCATTGGGGTAATGATTTGAGGGTGTAGTAAATTAGGATTTTGATCTCCTGTTGCCCAATCAGAAAAGTCTTGTGTTCCCTCTGCAAACCAGCATCTCACATAGATGGCATTTGCCACTTAAGATGCTCTGTCTTCGTGTCATGGTAGAAAACCTTTCTAAGCATCCTCATTGCTCTGGAAAATTCAACAGGAGTGCAGTTTGCATCTGTGGCTGGTGTGGAACAGATTTATATTGCAAAGTGGTTTGATCCTGCGCAGACCTGGTTTTGGTGTTTGCAGCCACAGCCTGAGCCAGAACGAACAGTAATGACCAATCTGGAAAGAATCCCCATGTCATCACTTCTTTTACCATGGTAAAAGTCTCAGCCAGACATGATTCTGTTTCCATTCTCTCTCTGGCTCCTTTCTTTGACCTGTCCCTGAACAGGGTCATTCTCTGATTGTGTTTAAAGATTTAGATAGAAGAACCACTTCCTGAGCTCTCACCCCATATGCTCTTGGAGAGACCCAGCAGTTCCTTTTAAAAATGCACTCTTGCAAACTTTACACCTGAGCTTACTGACCCCTTACCAGCAGGTTGTGTTGAGAAACCCCCACAGCACCTTCTGTTACTCTTAGTGGGTGGGAGGTGAGCTGGGTTGTGCAGAAAAGCTGCGTGAAACAAGCTCAGACACTAAATAACAAGTTTCAGCCTAGAGTAAGGTTTTTATGACTGAATTATGGGCCTCCTGTAATAGAAACTGTAAGGGAAATTCAAACAGGCTATTAATTGTAGCAGTGCCAATATATTAAGATGAGTAAGATTTTCTAAAGGTATATGCTAAGCAATTTCAGTTCTTTTTACTTGCTTCATTAGGAGGAAATTCTTTGCAGATGCATTTCCAATAAGTGTGTGTGCTGATTTAAGAGCTCCTGTATTGGAGTCAGTCACCTCTGCCAAGGCTCAGAAAACACCACGTTCCTAAAGCCATCGGGGTTGTACTGCGGTTGCATGCTCCTCTCTGCCCTTGGCTTTCTCTGATCTCCATCTGACCTGCGGTAAATTCATGCTGACTGTTCTCACCCTCAAGGAAATGAAGTAAGATTAAGGTTTCTAAGAGTATAAAGTTCTGGAAATGAATATCATGGTCCTGAAGCCTCTTGGCTGTTTTAGGAAATGGTACAAGTCCACTGGTCATGATATTTTGTTCAGTTGACGGAACTGTTTTGTGTAAAGGCTGAAACTTCTCTGAGAAGGCCACTTTCAGTTATTCTTGGTCAGTGAAGGATTCCCTGAAATTCTGCCTGGAATTTCAAACACAGAGGGAGAGAATCAATCCAGCATTATCCATGGCATGGTGGCTCTGTCACACAGCAAGAGAAGAAAGCTGGCTTAAGTCCCTTCTCTGCCTGATTCAGGTCAAGGATTTGAGTCTCAGTTGAGATCTTTTGTCATAGCACTCACTTCACCTGGTTCAATTTTATTTTTAATGTTTACATGCACTAGAACAGTTCTTTGGAAAGACACTGTAAAAAAGGAAACAAGGTTTGCCTTCTAATTTAAAAAAAAATCCTCTGAGTCAGAACTTTTTTATCCAGATGTCATTCTTCAAGAGTGGATTGTGTGAAGTTCACAATATATGTGCATAAATATGTTAGCCACAAACCAATGTGAAAACCAGAGAAACTTTAACTTAAAAGTGATAACACTAAGCACATTTACAAAGGACACACAGCAGAGTTCTACACTGAAGTAAGAGCTGCATCTACGGAAGCAATTTTTGTCACTGAAGGAAGAGAACAATTTTGTTTCCATAAAGAATCATCTGCACTGAGCTCCTTCTAGCTGTGCATGAGATAAAAAGGTTATTTTATTTCATTATTGGTTCTCTTCTGTTCTTCCTGTGCCAAGCCTCTGTGCGTGCTACGGTGAGTGCAGATTTGTGTTACATCACTCTAGAAGTGCTTGCCTTTGTGTGCCTGGATGCTTAGGTGTATTTGGGGAACAGGCACCTCTGCCAGAAACAACTGAGTAAAAAAAATATGTATCAGCATAAATGGTGCCTGTTTTTCCTGAATATTCATATTCTCATGGGAAGTATTTCCACAGACTTCCTTTAGAGGAATGAAGTGTTTGGAAAGCCTAAAGGGACAAAAAATCATTTCCTCTGACTAAGCATCCCTAAAATGTTAAACATATCTGTTTAACACAAAAGTATCTGTTACTTCATTTGAGTTGCTTCAAAAAAAATTGGTTTTCTGCCAACCTCTTCTTCCCTTAGCTTCTCTTGAAAAGATACTTCCATTCTGAGACCAGTTGCAAAACAAATTAAGGAATCTCATCAATGGAATAAAATCAACTCTATAAGAGATGAAACTGGACTATCACAAAAGAAAGAAAATTATTTCTTTTTCATGTTCTTCAGCGTTTGATTTATGTTCTTATTGAAGTAAATCCAGAAAAAATTCTTATTTCTATCTGTCCAGGAACACATGCAAGACAGTAACTCCCCACTGTTTTCAGCTGCAAGGTCCCTTCAACAGCACTTTGAGCTCCAGGTGGCCCAAGAGACCTAAAGACTGGGAAATAAAAACTGTGGATACCAGGCTAGCAGAACCAGTGAGGCTGTTCCAAGGTATACAAGCTGAGGCTCTGGTCTGTGAGAGGCAGTGCTGTCCATCAGTACCAGAGCGCTGTCAGGAGGGTTTTACACTGGCACCAGGATAAAGCACCTCTGCTTTCTTTTCTCTGCTCTGAAATCATGGAAATCCTTTTCTTAACTGCTTTTCATTACAGTTCTCTCTGGAAAAATACCAGTAATTTAAAGGTTAATAGAATGCTGATGTCAGTGTAATTAGAGCAGAGGAAAAACATTTTTGTAATTACTGCTAATGCTTTCCTGCTGTGCAGCCAATAAGATATGGCCCCCAATCTGAGATGGAAGGTGGGTGTAGAGATCTATGTGAGTGAGAGCTTGTGACAAGGTGATCAGACTAGTGCAGAAATGATGCCTGAGTCACTGGGAGCGTGTTGGAAATTGGTCATTAAGAAACCCACCTGGCAGAAATAGGAGTCAAAATGTCAAGGATGAGGATGTCATAAAAATGCAGTTTATGGCACTGGCTAGCTAAAAAGATTCAGGACATGGGCTTAATCAAAATTCATGTTTTGATTTCACTACACAGCATTGCAAGTAATCCCATGAGTGTAGGAGTTTTACATTTTCAAAAATAGCTGTGATGCTGCAGAGCTGACCACGCACGGGAGCCTGTGGGAGTGACCCCTGGGACAGGGCTGGCAGTCGGTCACACCCGGATCATTATCCCTAAAGCTGGTTTGTTCTGTGCCTGGTCACTTCCCATGGAGTGAGCTGGTGCCTTGAAGTGCACAGTGAGGTCTCTGCTCTGCCTCCCGAGGTGGGAAGTGGCATTTCAGAGCTCACTGGAATAGCTGGGAACAAACAGAGCAGCTCAGCTTGGGAGGCTTTCTGTTCCGCTCATGGGAGACCTCTAGAAGTTAAAGTTATAGTTATTCAAATTTCTGTATTGCCAAAATACCATAAAAAGAGAGTAATTGCTGCATTGTAGTTGTTTCAAGAAATGTCAAATCCTTCCCCCATTTTCCAACAGAAGTTCAAAATTGGTGGGTTTTTACTAGAAAAAGCATTTGTTTGCCTGCACCTAAGACCTTAAGAAAAAAACTCTCTACAAATAAGGCATCACATGAGTTTTGCTAACTTTAATGGAATTGCATATGCTCAATTGCTACTGAAATTCTACACTCTGATGGATGCTCTGATGAAGATACACTAACTTCCTTCTGTAACCCTCCGTGCATGGCACTGGGCTCGGGCTCATTAGCTCTGTCCCTCAGAGCTGCTCCATCCAGCAGTAGCTCAGGCACCCTGTGTGCTGTAGTATTTTACAGTGCAGAAATGCCCTAAAAAACTCATCAATGAAGAAGAAATTTTGCTGTTGTTCTTTCTACTGCCACGTATTCCCCAGATTCCCTTTGGCAGACCTGTCGTTAGTCACCTCGTGGTTTCCACGTGTCGCGGTGGATGTGGATTGTAAGGGGAAAAAAAAGAGTTTACAAGAAAGTAGCTGCATGTTCCAGTGCAGAGCTGGCATCCCCTGGAGGAGCTTGGGATGAGGGAAGCAGCACGTGCAGGTGAAGGTCAGAAACGCCTCGAGGAGCTGGAGAATGTGATAATAGACAGGAGCAGATAACAGGAAGAGTTTCACTGCACGGGGAACAAGCAGGGCAGATTAGGAGGAAGATAATAGGCCTTTGAAAATTCAAATCTTCCCTTTTCCAGTTTAACATATGAAAGTGGATTATATCTGAATGCTTATAGGTATCTAAAACTGAGAAATAGCCAAGGTTCTTTTCTGACTCCTTTTCAGCGTTCCAGCAGCTCAGTTTTCACTTTGAAACACAAGTGGCAAGCAAAATGCTCCGAATGGGGGCTGTACAGCTCCGAAAGGCATGGCCTCCAGAGATAATCACTACAGCAGCAAGTGTTCCTTCCTTGTATCATCTCTGCAGTGATCAGGACTCTTGTACAGACTCTGAATGTTGTACCAAACTGCCCCTAAGTGATTTGAATGATTTGGAATTGCAAATAAGTTATGGTTTAGCTGTACCAACTCAAATGTAATACTGAAACTGCGTCCTTGAGTATCTATTTCTGTACTACTTTTAAGTGAACTAAACTATCTGATTTTTACCTGGTGCTGTGGATGTAGTCTGCATTAATTTGTGGTCATGGTTGAGAATCTGAAAGACCTGAGACCTTCATGGTCTCAGCCTTAGGACAGGCTTTTTTCCTACAGGCCAAATTGATTAATAAGAATTAACACCCAAAGGCTTAGCATAGATTTATTATCTCTAATTCTTTTCAAGCTTTGAAGCTTCAGTTCAGATTTTGACTGAGCACAACATAGAGTATGGACCAAATAAGTCAGACATTTCAAACAAAACCAGAAATTGGAGGACTGGTACCTCTTTTACAGATCCAAGAGTTCTTGACAATTCAGGTAATAAATACGTAGGAGAATGAAGGATACCATTTATATCTTGGCTCTTCAGAAAACAGGAATCCTCCCCCTCAGTTAACTGTAATTGCTGTGGTTCAATGCAAATATTAAATTAATTGCTTTAATAGAGTGGGAAGATCCCTGTTCAAGAGGTGGTTCATCCCCTCACTTTTAGGTTCAGTTTCCAGCTTTTTCCTGCTGCCACTTCTGTTTAGACTACATCAGGCTAAAATGAAACTAATCACAGACATGCAGCATGGCAAATCTGCTTGACCAGAAATTTCTCTTCACTCTTCTGGCAGGATTAGATCCTAACATTGTGTTAATTCAGCCAGGCTTTTCCTCTGATCAACAGGGTGACTAATGGTCCTGACTGTGATGTTTGTCTCAAGGGCAAAGCAGATCGTGGCAGCCAGGAACTGGAGCTGTCATGTTGGGCAGTCAGCAGTGTTTGCATTGCTATAAAACTTGGCAAAGCTGTGGCCGTGCAGAGATGCTGCTGGAGGGGAGCATTTGCAGGGGACCTGCCATTTGCTCAGGCTCATGGAAAGGAGTTGGCTTCTTCAGACTCCAGGGGAGCAACCCTTGGACATGGAGGAGGCTTATTTAGATTGTAAGGGACAGTTGGCCAGTGAGGTGGAAGCCATGCTATGGGTGTCAAAGAGCTCTCAGGCCTCTCTGAATCCTTTTTTACATGTATTCCTTCTCCTCTTCTGACTTCTGTTGTCCTCTGCTCCTTGTTCCTCTTGTTCCCATGACCTGAGATTGGTGAAGACACGGTGATAATACACAGCAAACAGTTCTTTGTCAGAAAAGCATGTGCACAGATCTTGTCCTCTTCACCAGATATTTAATTTTAATTTGTTACAGTACGGAGAACAGTGGTGTATGGAAACCGTATTGACTGATATAAGCTTCTCAAAGGAAAACCTGATATGGATTTCATGCACATATTGATGGAATAGAGCATTTCATTTTCTCAGATAGCTAATGGCATAGAACTCTCAAAGACATTTAAAACAATGAGATAGTTTTGTAAAAAACCAAAAAACTGTGTGAGTTAATTCACCAAATACCTTTAAAACCACTATGTGCTCACTATTGCCTGTCCTGGTTTTGGCTGGGATAGAGTTCATTTTTTTCATTGCTCATAATCTGAATCTGTGAATAACATTTTTACTTCATTTTTAAATGCCCACACTGCACTGCATGACTATTTCAGCAGCTTCGTGTGCAGTTTTTCTATCGAGGGGCAGTTTGCCCACAGCAGCTTCGGCACTTTCGAGGTGAGTAAGAATAGTAATAAGGTAATGGTTTTGCTATTGCAATTAAAGGTGAAAATGATTTCTTTTAAATTTGCAAATACTTTCAGTGGATACTGGACATAAACTTGCAGCTGTATAATCACTCCGAGAATCTCCACTAACTTTCAAAGGTCAAAGCACTAGCATAAAGAAGGAAAATGAGATGTAATGTACCAGTTTCTGTGATTCCTACTTTCATAAGACTGCTATCAACAGCTATTGTAATAGTATAGTAATGAGGACAATTGTCAACATAGGCAAAAAGATTCTGTACCTTTTATTGTAATACGAAATTCATCTTCATAAGGATCTTTACGTGCACACTTGCTAAATGCAATCGCCAAACCAGCTGAAATGGTTTTCTCCTTTACCTTTTCCATTATGTCTAAGCACCTAAGGAAAAATGTGTTTCCAGTTGTTTCTGTCTTAGCATAATAGTTACACAATATTTTTCATGACGGAAGCTCACAAAGCTCTTAGCAATCTATTAAAAAAAAAACCCCAAACCACAACAAACCATGAATGCAACGCAAAGAAGAGAAAAAATTAGCAAAAGCCATGGGATAAAAACCTGTTAATAACATTTCTGCTATTAAGTGACACCTTCTGTGCCTTTAAACTTGCACTGTGTCCCTTAACAAATGGCTGCTCTTTTTGCATGTGCTGGCTTTTGCCTCTCTAGATAAAAAAATACTGCTGTGGTAGTATTAATAGTGCAGGCAAATGGTTTAATCGCAGGAAGGAACAAGAAGTTTTCTTGTAATTGGATGAGTATCTTCCCCTGGTTGAAAGTGTAGCTTGTGGCCATTTATAACCTTTCTATTTCCAGCTGAAACCTGAACCCTTGCTCTTCACATGGAGAATGCTGCTTTCTGATAATATTCCCCTGTAACTGAGAGGAGGGGCTGAGTGTTGAGCGTGTAATTACGGGCCAATATTAGGCCTCTAAATTTCTCAGGGAAACACTCACTTCTGTCACATCCTTTGCTGCAAAGTATGCAGCTCTACAGAACCCCTGACTTGACGTAGCTGGCTAACAGTGACCCACAGACCCCACTTCAGGCACCACTACCCAAAACCAAAGAACGGTGTGAAAGGCAAACAGTAGCAGGGATTTCTATCACAGCTGTGTTACGTTGTTCAGCACTGCAGTGTCGTGCTGTTTCTTGATCCCCGTTTGAGAGAATTTTCTTGTCTATAAAACAGTAGTAGAGATGTCAAGTACAACCACTGTACTTGGAAGAACTGTTTTACTCCACGCCGTGAGTGTTACACTGGGAAAAAAAAGGTGAAGGGCCATTTCATATTTCTCTAGGCACCAGTGGATATTTGTTTCCACATTTTCCACTGCGGAAAAATGGGTTCTTTCCTAGTATACATGGGCTTGTATCTTATTATTACAAAATATTTTGAATTTATGTTCCTAGTGTGCTTATTTACTATATAACAAAGGTTCAGTCTATGTCACAAAATTGCAGCCTCTTTATCTCCTCAGTGTAGTGCAGCTAAGAAGGGGCAATTAGGCTGAGGAAATAAATGTGTGTTTCACATGAAACTGCAGCAGCTTGGAGTGCCCTTTGTTCACAGTCTCTTAACTAATAAGTTTTAATTTAGGGAGGTTGTATTAGGTGCACAGCTTGAGCCTATATCATACTGAAGTGCCCTCGTTCGTACAGGTAGGTAGCTGTTGTGTAAATATTCTTCAGTTTTAAGATGGGGACAAAAGTATCAGCCTGTGATCAGATCCTGTTAAATGGCTTCATGTTGTTATTTAAGGCACAAGGAATGTAGCTAGTTACAGATTTTGATATTTGCAGTGCATTGTCTGTATTTCGCCTGTGGCACAGCATGGAGTAAGAGAGCTTATTGCAGCACCTAAGTATGGTACACATGAAACTTGTCTGGGCCTTAATTTTAGTAGCAGTTCTGTCATTACTTTTCCTGTGCAAAGCTGTACTCTTTCGGCCAAATGAGTTTTAACTTGAACTGAAGCTGTTTCTCAGGAGCAGATTTGCTTTAACCATCACTTTCATTCTCTGCTTGTGTGTGTTGGGCTGTGGTTTTTTTCAATGGCACCTGACTACCTCTCTCACTGGGTATTTAACCTTTTTTTTTTGAAAATAGATGTGTGAGAAGGCCTTCTGTGAGCTACCAGAGCTTGCTTTCAAAGCTCAACGAGTTCCCAGTCGTACGAGCCCTCTGCAAGATTAATTCAAGTCAATAGAGGATTTAGAAGCGAAAGGGGAGAAAAATCAGGTCAGCAAGAAATATGAATAGACTGATTAAATCAGTGGGAAATGCTGTGGTAAAAGACAGAGGATTCCAATTCCATTTATTATAAACTGAGAGGCTGAGATGCTTGATAGCAAGGAAGGACAGTATTGCTTGAGAATTGGATTGAATTGGCAGAGTACATCCAAACATTCTCCTTCCAACAGAATGATTGAATATGTAATATAACTTGGTACCAGTGCTTGGTCTCTCTGCTTTTTAGTAGGAAGACTCTGAACATAACTCCTGAGGAAAAGATCAGTGGTGTTCCCTTCCACCAAAGGAATGAAGTATCTAAGAATGCATTGGATACTGTGTCATTTTGTGGTTTCTGTTTTAAAATAGTGGTGACAAAATCTGGGTGGACCTAGTTAATCACATCCTGTTCTGAAAGGTCAAGAAGTCCTGATCCAGTGATCAGTTCTGGAGTCCTTATTGCTGGTTACATACAGCTATCAATACATTCCAGAGTATGGTTTGTTGTCCTTTAAGTCCTAGATTTTACTGTAGTAAGAACATTCCCCACTGCACTGGAAATTGATACAGGCAGGAAGAAGTGTGACTGGGATACTCTAGGAAGAGTTAAATTTGAAACAAAAATCCTAGCTTCCCTTAAAACCTACTTAAAAGAGATGTATCCAGTGTTGCTAAAATGTGCTGTCATGTGGGTTTTGGATCATGAGAGGCAGATGTTCCCTGGGGTTTTGTCATCTCCAAATGAGATAAGTAATTTAGGCCTGTGATTGACTTGTTACAGACATGCAAAAATCACAAACACAACAGAACCCCAAACTTCATTGGGGAATCCAGTGACTTGTTCTGTATAAATATTCAGTGGTAGGAGATGAGACAGAGTTTCTCTGCATGCACCCAGCGTGATGGCATTTTAATTCTCTTCTTAGAAGGTACAGTGCTGTCACCCCATAGAAACTAGGAATTAAAAAGTCTGTGCCAGCCTGCACATTCCCCATGCTACATGGAAGAAAAGCTATCTGAAGCAACTGAGGGCTCAGAGGCGGCAGAGACTGTCTGGGTTAAAGTTTGATGACAAAGGCACACGTACCCTGAAGATCTGACTGTTATCATTGCCATCTGACACTCCAAAGTGCTGCTCAGCAGAGTGTGAATTGATGACATGCTGTTTGTTTCTCCTCATGCTAACTCCCTGGGTGGGCACGGCTTGTGAGTGTATATATATATTTATGTGTATATATATATAAAAGTGGACTCAGCTCTCATCATTACCTGGAAGTGAATGTAGAGCCATCAGAGATTCAGAAATTCGTAGCCCAGGTTTGTGTACAACTTCTTTATGTGGAGAGACCCTCCCTAGGCAAGTTAAAGTCACTGATTATAAGTGCCCATGGAGAGGTTTCACAAAGTTAAATAAACTGCAGTAAACTGTGTCAAGTTTCCCATCTGGCCCTCAGTAGGTGAGCTCTAAATATCTTCACCATGTTTTCTAACAGCCTTCCCAAATCCTTCATGAGTCCAATTTCCTGATGTCAGAACAGGGCTGGGATCTGCAACCACATCAAAGTTAACTTGTGGGATTTTGCTTTGCTTTTCATAGTTATGGATGCTAAGCTTCAATAATGTGCTTAGTGCTGTAAGAGGCAGCAAAAATGACACTTGGTGGCCCAAGGAGCGTGCAGCCTAACGACAGACAGACAGTGCAGAGTGTGCTGGGAGACCTGGGGAACACACATCTGAGAGAAGTGGTGCTTTTTGAAATAATGGTTGGGTGCCTGACAACATTCACATTAGCGCTGGTGAGTATTCGTGGCTTCAAGAATGACGAGAGTTTAGGGAAGGGATTTGGCTTCAGCAGATTTTATTGTGCCACATGCAGAGGGATCAGATCAGTCGACCATTGATGCTATAGTCATGTACGTTCCTTCCTTGCTTTTTATTTCCATGTGGTGTTTGAGCCTGCTTTTTGATCTGTGCCCCTTACATTCTGCACTCTGATTAACAGGCTGCTCATAAATGCAGAGGAGTTTACGTCCTGCCAAATTTGTAATTACTGCAGTACTCCAGGCACCTCACTGCATACTAAGGAAGTTTCGCTGGCCTTACACTGATGTCAGATATTGCTGTACCAAAAAAAATCGTCTCCAAGAAAATAAGCTTCTTTAGTCTATGATTTTTAGTAAGTCCTTCAAAGTAAAATTGATATATTTGGGCCCTTACTTCCTTTTCCTTAGTTATGTGGATATGTGTAGGATTAAAACTTCTCTATTAGTGATCTCTCCTCTAGTTAAATAAGTGTATTTATTGAAAGGACAATTCTATTAGTAGCAAAAAGTGTCTGAATACAAAAAGTGAGAAGTTTTCAAGCATACTAACAGTGCAAATTGCTAAGCTGTTTTGGGGCCGATTTTAGAACAGAATACACATGAGGAAATAATTTGTCATATGCTTAACTTGTATTTGGAATAGATTAATGAGCATGGTATCTAAAATCTGGGTCATGCAGTAAAAGTGAAAAAAACTGACACGCAGCCCAAGTGAAGTCAATGAAATTCTCAAGTTAGGAACTGGAGTAGGCCTTAAGAGAAAACAAGAGGATCTTTAGGGTAAAGCTGATGAATATGACACACTTCCCTTTGCTCTAATTCTTTTGCCCTGCTTGAGCTTTTGTTCCAGGCAGAGATCCCGGGCTTGCCTGTGTTTTATCCTTCTGATTCTAGAAGCAGCTGAAGGCTCATTGTTTCCCACTGCAGATGTGTGAGAAATCAGTTCTCAGCACACAGTAACTGTTTGTTAGCTGTGATTACTCTGAGGCAAATGGGTCTCCCCCTTAGAGTAGCGATGCAGTCTTCTACTAAGCCTGACAGGACTCATCCAGTGCAGGCTCTAACAAAGGAATGTATTGTTGTGTAAGGGGCAAATTAGTACATCTATAGCTTTACTCCGACAGCAGCAATTACTGTAGTCATGATTTGTCACGATTAGTTTGTGAATATTAATTATCAGCTTCTCAATCTTTTTCCTCTGAAGTAGGCACTAACCACTGATGATGACCAATTTCTGATGGACTGGTTTGGGTTACCACTTTTTCTTGTGTTACTGCCATTGCCTTGGGCCTCATCTGCACTGGGTGGCTTCAACAGAAACACTCTTGCTCTTTCACAAGAGCTGCTGTAACTCATCTGTTCCTGGTTGAGAGTCCTCACAGAGACTGGTTTTACCTGCAGATGTTGTGCAGTGTTGTAAATGAGTGTTTTGTTGTCTCCTCTACAATGGTTGAGTGGGAGTTCATTTACAGTGCGCCGCGGGATGCCTCCCTGGCATTGTGAAATCCTTAACATCAATGCACTTGGTCCTCTGCACCCCATCAAACTTTGTTTCACAAACTTGGTGATTGCTTTAAACTTGTGTATTGGCTTCTCTTTAAAAGAAAAAAGCAATGTCTGAACAGTTGTCTTTTTGTTTTGTACTCTAAGCTACACTTTCTTGTGATTTTTGGACTTGCTTTTTAGCAGAAATGGCAATTCCTGGGAGGCTGTGTTTCTACTGAGCTCTAGAAGCAGCCAATTGAATTTAAGTAGAGGTGAGTGTGATGCGACAGGCAGGCTTTGCCCAGCACCACCGACAGCACAGCTCAGAAATGGGATGGGCAGCAGGTCAGGGCACCCTTTTCCCCCAACATCCACACGCCTCAGCTTGCTGCATTGCACCTCGTTGTGCCCGAGAGTGTCTCAGCAGAGTTTGCAGGTGGGGACTTGTTGAAGCTCTCCCTGCGCTCAGGCAGCCCCAGCTGCTCCGCGGATTTCCCACGAATAGATATTCCCAGGATCCCACAGCCCTGGACACCCAGCACCAGCAGCCCCTTTGTCAGCAGAGACCAGAGAGAAAACACCACCACGATGTGGGAGCAGAGCTGGTGGCTCAGCTGTACAGGGATGAATCACCAAGTTCAGCCCCTGGCAGGGGCTGTGAGGGCTGATAAGGCGGCATCCTCAGCCTCATTTCACTGCATCCCAGCTGCTCTCCAGAGCGGGGCACATCCAGCTTCCCGTGACTGGATTGCTGATTCACTGTGAGAGTCCTGTGGGTTGTGTGGAAAGAGGAAGTCTGAGGCTGTCAGGAGAAAAGGAGGAATCTTCATTTTTGGAAAGTGGAAGGGAGAACGGATTTTGAGATGTGGTAATAGAAAACAGAAGGAAAAAACGTTGTGCTGCAACGTGGATCTTCGCCATTCTCCATTTGTGAGCCTTCATTTGAGAAGAAATTGAGAGATGGGATTTGCAAAGTGGCTTATATATGGGTTGTGGTTTCACTAAATATATGCTATTGTTGACCAAGCTTTCTTATTTCATCTGAAAAAATAAACAAATTTCAATCTCTAACAAGCTAAATTCAACATGAGATCAGATCACTGCAGCTGCTACAACTTTGTCACGTATATCCACAGAGTCAAGACCTACTGCTTTAAAAAAATGCATATTTTGTGGTTTTCTTTCATCTTGAAAATCAACAGGATAATAAAGATAGCAAGCATTTTTCTGAAGTAATTGTTAAATGTCACAGAAGCAGTTAGGCATTCCATAATTAGCTAGAGAAACATATATCTTTATGCATTGACTCTTTAAAGTGCTTTATTACAGTTTGACAATCACTTTGGGATACTGAGTAAAGGTGTTTACACCCTCAGCCCTCATGGCCACACCAAAGCAGGAACCAGCAGGAGGTTCAAGATCTTACAGTGTTGCAAGTGAAGGCAGGTAGTTTACAGCTGAGTTGTTTGTTGCTGTGAACATTTTATTTTCCTTAATTCAGAGACCATAAAATGGTACAGCAGATAAAATATTTGATGTGTATAAAAGATTAAGTTGGAGACTACAGCGTGGGTCAGTCTGATACACATGTACAAAAAAAGGCACGGTTGGATGTGGCAGTAATCATTTTTTCTTCTCTGATTCAGGTGATCCTTACAAACTTTCCTGGACGTTTTGTGGGAGAGAAAAGAGCTGTGTTGATGTGAAACCTCTACAATCATGTCTCACGGCTTCCCAGATCACCTAGACTTGTAGGGGGTAATGGGTTGTTATCTTCTCCGCTCCCTTGTCTTTGACTTGCAGCCTCTGCCTGTCCCTAGCAAAACCACCAACCTCACAGTCTGCTCTTTACTCACCCCAGAGTGGCTGCAGTGAAGCAAAGTGGTCAGTGCAAGTTGTTATCTGGGTGTGCTTTGTTTTAACCTGTTGGCATCAGAGGAGATTCAAATAACCCAGTAAAGCTTCCAGCAGACCACCCCTCATAGTTCAAGGAATCCTATTGAAATGATTCATAAGCTGCCACCATTATTCTGGTTTCTAGCAACAAGTGGGCAGAACTGTTAGTGTGGCTGCTATTCCATTAGATATCCTGCTGGGCAGCTGCTCCCTGAAATTTTTGGAGGCCATGCAGATGGAACCAGAGAAGTTGGAACAGCTCTGTGCCCAGAGGAGCAGCCAAACTTTTGATGTCCAAAACCTCTCTGTCCCCACCATTAAATTTCTACAGTGGTTTCCAGAATCCCAAATTGAACACTCAGGCTCTCTGCTCCATAGCTGTCTCCACTGAAAATCCAATTGACGCTGGAAAGTGCATTTGTGCATGTGCAATGTGCTATCTGCCTGAAAGAAACGTGTCTGTAAGAGAGATGCAAGATTTGCCTTTTGAGAAGCCATTATCTGGAGAAATGAAGGGTGCTGATTTTACAGCACTAAGAGATCCTGCTGAATGGAGAGAAAGCAGCAAGGCACGGACCTGTGAAAAGCTGGAGAGTTTACAGAGGACTGATCCCACAGCTCCTAGCGACAGCAGCCGTGCTGTGGCATACAGAGCGATGTACCAGTTGTCTGATCCATAGGTTTCACTCCTAGGACTATTATTTCTTGGCAGGCAACCTAACACAATTACGTATGTTTTCCTGCAACAAGCAAACACTTTATGTGGCTGAGGAAGCAGCTGCACTACACTGAAGAGCTCGTTTGCATAAATGTGAAAGTATAGTCGCAGAATTGCAAAATTACGTATTGTGTAGGGTTAATGTCAGGGATTATAAATACCAATAGGGATTATAAATACCTATAATGCTCTTTTACTTAAAAGGGATTAATATTTAGCCATTTTGAACATTGAAAGACAGTTTGTCATCTGACTATTTAAAAGTGTGACTATTTAGTCTAAAAAGAACTTTGAATGTGACTCTGAACTGGAGATCTTTGCATCTTTCCTTATTTTCTGGTTTGAGCTACTCTTCAGAGGATGGAGAGGCAGAGAGACACCTTCAAAAAGGATTGCCGAACTGGATAAAATTTGCCTCATTTTATTTGAATTTAAACTAGGCTTCTTGTTTGTAAATTCATAGAGGAGTTTCTGAAGAAACCAGGTAAAACTTCTTGTGTGTGAACTACATAATGCAGGAACTAAACTCCAGGCTGCAAGTAACATGACCTGGGGTGCTCACTCAGTCATAACACCAAGTGTTTCCAGAAAAGACCTAGTGACAACACAAGTGTTTGTGCAAATATGTGTCTAAAGGAAGAGATTTGGTGGAGAAAAACTTAAAAGGTTTGTTTCAGTCCCTCACCTGCTTCACTTTGTGACTGTACAGGCGCTTGTGCCGTACAAGAAAGGTGTACAAACCAGAAAAGAAAGGCTAAAAATGTGGAGGATATGGACACAGCACCAGCCCATACTGCCCTAAATGATATGTGGATTTACAGCATCCCACTGGGACAGCTGAGTTCCTTCTCCGTGCAGGGACAGCTTGGCAGGGAGACCTCGTGAAGAGGGTGCAGCTCAGGTGGTGTTTAGCCCAGTGCTTTAAAAGAGGTTTGTCACCCATTCTGTGTCACCACAAGGCAGGGAGGCTGTAAACTGCACACATTTCTGTAGAGGGGACAGAGACCCCTGAGAACAGAGCTCCATGAGCTGCTGGGGCCATCTCAGCCCTCTCTGCCTCTGCCCCCAGAGCCCTTGTGCTCACAGCACAGTCAGCACATTGCAGTGCTGACACAGTGCAATGGGTCCAACCAAAGCTCTTGGTGCTCGCCCCAGAGTGATGCGTTGTTTTGATTTCTTGGGTGGTTTTATGCAGATGTGATTGACGTGGTTGGTTTCAGCTGATAGATTCAGTTGTGCAATTTGTTCAGCTTTTGATGAAGTAAGAGCAGAAAAATGCTCCAAGTGTCATGACAGCATGATGAGATGAGCTCTAACTCATCTTCTCATGATGTTTCAAAATATGTTGCCACATTTTTCCTCCAGCTGTTTCTTCTGCCCGTTTGCTGGATGCTGCATTTCTTGCTGGCAATAGAAAATCCAGTCTCAGTGCCCAGAGGGTGATGAGGTTTTTTCTGAGTTGGTTTTTGCTCACAGTTTTAACTTTAAGACTTGGCACTAAAGCAGCTCAAGAGCATGAACATGGACTGTTGAATGATACTGCATTTCTCCAGAACCTGCTGCATTTCTCAGAGCCTGCTGCTCTCCGAGAGGAAGTCCTGCTTGATTTCATCCTTTTCCTTCCACCAGCCTTTGTGAACAGATCAGACATTAACCAGAAAGAAAATTAACCTTGTTTTGGCCAAAGCAGCGTGGGCTCAGTGGATGAGGGCACTGTGAGAAGCAAAGGAAGAAGGAGAAAGAGGGAAGGTACCAGCCCTCCTGTGGGCAAGCTGTCAAATTTGCCTGTTTAGATTACTGATTCCACAACACGACCCCACTGTCACCTCCAGCAAGAAGATGGTAACCCAAATCCAGAGGGTGGAGGTGCCTAAAGCTCTCAGGGCCATCTTTAGCTTTTCTGGCAGCAGATTGTTGTAGCTATTGAGTAATTGGTTTGCATCAGCATTTTGGGCCTGGAGAAGATAAACTGTTAACTCTATAGCCAAAACATCCTTGTTACCTTGGGAAGAAGGCATTGGACCCTTACCAAAAGTTTGGTAAAAATAAAAAACTCCTTAACACCAATGTAGCAGGCATTCTTTATTTGTTCTGGATGCACGAGGGGATGTCTCCTGTGAAATACCACAGAAATATTCATATTTCAGAGTGCCTGTCCTCTCTAATATCCTTCTCTGAGCACAGAAACCACACAGCTGGAAGAACGTAACAGAGGTGCAGGAATGCATGGGGTGTGGGGGGAATAGGAACTTTTTAAACTGGCTTTGCTATCAAGGGTAAGGGTGAACATCCACATCAGCTTGCATTCATCAGCTCTTGGCCATGCCCTCCCACCCATATATTCCTTACCTCTTTCATCACCAGTGATGCACAGGAAGCTGATTCATCTAACATTTCCTCTGACAAAAAAAAAAAGAAGAGCTTAAGCTGTGATGGAGATGCTCCCTTATTAGCATGTGATGAGGAAATATTTCCTCTAAACACTGCTGATACCTCTGAGACAACAGCAGTCAGATGAGACAATCCAGGGGGCTTTTGACTATTCCCTTGGACCCAAACTGATTTTCTCTCACCATGTGGTTTAGAATGGGAGGTTATTGGGATGGTTTGGAAACCTGCAAAGCATCCAGGTTTGGTTTTGTGCTGAAGCAGACACACTGGAACCAGTATGTATTTGTAATAAACTAAAATGAGCTGTCGTGGGAAAATGAGAGACCAGTAAGCAGATGTGGAATTAAAGAAGAGAACAGGTGATAAATATGAGAAATGTGAGTTGGAGTCCCAGGTATGGAAGGTATATGAAATAGCACTACTCAGCACGATGCCAGTAAGTTAGTGTAGACTAATCAAATGTACATATCATGAGGAAAGATGAGTGAAGTCATAGCAATTTTCTTGTTGCTCAAAAAGGGGAGCAGAAATCTGTATAAATCTGCCTCCTGGGTACTCTTACAGCTCTTACAAGCTGCAGGAAAGTGTACCCAGCTTCAGAAGAGGATGTTTGTGCTTTTCAAGCGATCTTGCCGAGACGAATAAACAAATAGGGCCGGGAAATGGTCTTTTTTGAATTTAAACAGGTGTATTACTCAGTATGGGAAGACTGTCTGAGAATTGATGGAACCCTGTGGACTTGCTATAAAGCCTGGATGATGAAAGAATGATAACATGTGAGAACTGAAACTGAAAAGGCATGTCAGTTAAAAGTGAGGCTGGAAATGCAACAGGACTCTGTCTTGTTCTCCCAGTTGTTTGAAATTCTCAGGCATAAGCCTCTTAACACTCGCTGGAAGAAGACATGCTAAAGATTACCAGCCTGGAGGTATTAGGGTATGCAAGGCATTAGGAATGGTAATTACCATGACCTCATACATAAATAATCATTTAATAACACAGCTGATTTCTGGAGACTTAACAGGGTGCTGTCAGTGTAGAAAACACAGAAAGGAAATTTCTTGAAGCAGGAAATGCCTTCAGTTTAAGAACTATAAAGGAAAGAAGCTTTGAAAAACAAAAAAAGCAAGCATTATCCTGTTCCATAGAAAGGCAGTGAAGCTGAGCAAGAGATGCTGCACAAGAACCTGTCGGCAGGTTTTCAGACTTTGCAATGTGAAATGCTAATGATAAGCTCCCAAACAGAGCAGGCCAGGGCTGGATGATACTGCAAAATATCAGCTCCCACTGGACCAGTACATTTTTGATACCTTTTCAGGTCAGCTGTTTTCCAGTTAGCTGAAATACGAACATCAAGTCTAATTTTAGATGTATTTGTGTTTGAAAAGTGGGACTTTATCCATACAATTACTTAAAATGTCTGATTTGTTGTCTTGTTTATTACTCTGTTGTCCGAAATCTCATCAATTTTATGGTTAGCATCAACTCTGGCAGTGTTTCCAGAGCCAAATAAACTTCACAACAACTTTATGGTGTGAGATGTGTAATAACTTGTAATTCATTCTGCAGTTTGACAATATTTATTCATAGCTTTAGCATTTGCAACTTGATAGCCTATTTTAACAATACTGCAGAAAATGTTCTCAAATAAACATTTCTGTAACTAAGCAATCCTAATAAATTTACATCATGTATGGTAAGTGCATTTAATTTTTAATTTAAATTTAACTCCAGTTGGAATACCTCTGAAATCATTAATGGAAAGTCAACGAAAAGTCATGAATGTTATTAATTGTGAGTAGAAGACTATTTTTAGTCTCTGCTCCCCATGATCACAGAAGACTTGTTCTTAAAAAAACTTGGTTTTGAGAATGAGTCCTAGATCTGTGCTGCAGATTTCTACAGGGAGAGATATTTTTAAAGTGGCAAATCATATCTAGTTAAGACAACAATTGAATAGAAAACTTTAATACTTAATTGCGATATGTAGATTTTGCTGTTTAATATATAAATTTTCTCAGTTACATAGGAAGATTTAAACTATGAACTACTGATTATTACAGACATTTACATTCCGGCACTAAATTTTTTCCCCTTTTCTCACCCAACATTTAAGAAGTGTCCTTCTGAGGGCAGTACTTAGCTAGAAATGAATTATCCAAAGCTGTGGGTTAGTTTGTGGGGAGAATTGCTTTTGTTATTTAAATGAAAGACAAGGTTTGTATAAACACGTTCTCACACTATCCTGGGAGGATTTGCAATTAAATGAATTAAGTTAGTTAGACACAGAATTATGAAATGTGGGCCAAATCTAGTGCTAATAATGTCAGAATTTGTTTCCATAAACTCTTAACTGAGAAGCCACCGGGAGGGTTGGTGGCTCTGCTGTTTAAATTATTTTGTTTCAGAACTCGAGCCATTCATGTCTGTTTAACACTGTGAGTGAATTCCCCTGAGTTTCCTTGCAGGATGGAGAGGTTTTTGAGGAGCTTACATCATACTGTACGAGTATTTTTCATTTTTTTCTGAGGACAGGATTTTGTGTTGAAATGTAACTTCTTTATAGCTCCCATTGTTCACTGAATTTTCCAATTAGTGTCCACAACAGCTGAAGCCTGTGAGAATTCCCTGTGAATTGGAGCATCGTGTTGAACTGCAGCAGATATGAAGGTGCTGTGTCAGAAAACATGAAGCACTTTTCCCAAGTATACATCTGCAATTGCATTTATTTTAAAACTTGAAAGAGAAGTTGAAATTGAGGTTTTCTTACAGCTTTTTTCTAATCTGTGTTTTTCAATCTCCTCTCTTTTTGCCTGAGGATTGATAATATGTACTGTGCCCAGAGGGTACATTTGTTTGTTACAGAACATCTCACGAGCCATCATTTCCAAGCTGCTGGACTGCAAAGCCAGGCTGAGTAGATTCTTAGTTTTCTTTTTAAATGTCACTGACTTCATTTCAGGTTTGTAGAGGTTTTTTCCCTACTATCTTGACAGCTAGCTTTCTCTTTGTAAGTGTCTCTTCATTCTTTTACTACTTCAGTATAACTTACACTTTTCCACATAAAAATTGAAGGGCTATACTCCTCTCACTCCTTCCAGACAGAGGATTCCTGTGCTGTGATTCAGGGTACTAGGAGGCAGGCTGTTAAACAAATGACCCATGGGGCTGGATGGCTTTGGATGTGGTCAGTGGCTTATGAGTGACTCTGAAAACCTGGTCCTTGCTTCAGCTCCCACCAGCTTGATGGAGGCTGGGTCAGAGTCTGCATAAAGCAGCAGGATGAGGTCTCTGCACTCCTCCAGTATGTGGCAGGACCACCACTGTAACCATCCAGTAGGAAGTGGGCAGCTGGACACAGTCCTCACTCTCCTCAGAACCCAAGTGACAGCTGGAGAACCCTGAGGTGAGGAAGACTCAGCTTTGCCTGATTGCATGCCAGCTCTTCTCTTCAGGATAACTGAGACACCTTAAAGGAGGGCAGAGGGGTCCCTAAAGGGGCCATCAGCAGGAAGTCCCTGGCATTTCTGCAGCCCTGTTTAGATGAGTCACACCAAATAGTTCCCAAAGCAGGTACCTCATTCAGATGTCTCACCTTTCTCGGTAGAGTGCATATCATGATACAGCAACTTTATTCACAGTTACACCAAATTCTTTACCCTGTGTTTCACTGTGGCAGAAATAGACTAGGGGCAACCTACAAGTCACAGAGAGCAGCAGAGGGAGTTCCAGCCCCTTTTAGAAAAGATCAGAAGGCCTCTTCTTCTTCCTCCTCTTCCTCCTCCTCCTCCTTCTCCACAAGGACTGGGTATCAGGCACGATACAAGAACCCTTGAAATGGTATTTGATGGTTGTTACCACTAAATAAGTGACCACTAACATTTAATCAGTTTCTAAAGTCATGAATGAGACTAATGATGTCAATAATAGATCATTCATTCACTTCAGAAGTATTAAATCAATTTTTCTGGTATTAAGCCTGCAGAGGGGAAAATGCTAAATCAGCCGTGAAATACTTCACTACAAAGTGTCAATTGGAATTCTAACTAGGATCCTTTGTCTTAACTTCTATTTGTAATTGGTAACAGGGAAAAATTAATAGCACTCTTGACTCTAATCCAAATTCTCCTCTATTCGAGATGGCTGTATGATCTGACATAGCTGGGAGAGGAAGGGAAGAAGTTAAGTGATAAAGGTGGGGAACTCCAACAGCTGATCTGCTCCTGCCAGGTTTCTGTTTCTGCTTTCAGATCTGTTTCAGAAGGTCCTGTCCCCTGCTCTTTGCATGGGGCTGTTCTCACCATGAGAGGCAGAATCCTTCATCAGTGGGTGAAGGGGGAAGGAAAGGCTTCTGACAGTGAGAAGTTCTTGCAATGCTAATACAAAGCTAAACTGATCCTTGTACTGAAAATAGTAAAAGAGTCAATACACAAACCCTGACTTTTATCCTTTCCATCCTGGATAATGGATCCTTTTTTGAGAAATATCTTAACTTTGAATCCTGCTTAATTTAAACACCAAGCTGTATTAAACCTTTCTAAAATACCACTCAAGGCAGCTGGATTTTGTTGGTGGGTGAGGGAAAAGAGAGTTGCTTATCTGAAGACACATTCTAAGTACAAACTGCTGTTTGAGTGAAGCAAGTGGAGCTGAGTGGATCCCACTTTAGAAGCAAGTCTAGTTACCAATTTCCTGTACCACTTACTTGCCCCCAGAGCACTCTTGTATTCCTTCATTCCACCCTGAAATCACAATAACAGTTCGACACCTGGTATAGAACTCAGCTGATAATTCCCAGAGGCTGGAAAACCTCTTCTCTTTATAAACGGAGTGATTGCTGAAACAGTTGGTACACTCCCTTTGGCACCTGAACTTGAATTCCCACAGCATTCACTGAGAGCAGACTAAGACTGTGGAGTTCACTCCAGTCAGGCCTTGGACTACAGTGTAAAACAACTTTTAATTTTTAAATTGAGTTTGTGTTTAAAAGGTGGAAAATCACAATTTAATTCTTGCATTCAGGCTTCTCCAGTAAAGTGCTTTCTAATATCTATACATCATATTTGCTGTATTTATAGTATTTATCCATTTCTGAACTTGCAATCCCAAATAATTCTAGTTCTTCTAAGTTCAGATATTGTTTGAGATACTGTAATAGCATTTTGCCTTTTTTCTTAGTTCTAAATAGGAACAGTTGCTGAGAAAACATCCAAAATCAGATGAGCAAAAATGATTTTGTTACGTATCAACATCGTTTCAATTTAAGGTGATATTTGAGCAATATCACTTGTGATTGTGACCTGTTTTAATAGAAATAACAGAAACTAAGAGATATGGTAATTTTACTCAGTGATTTTTTTTTTAATATTTGGAAAAAAGATATTGAAGCAAACAGGATTATCTCTGTGCTTTAATAGCTTCTGTGGAAATGAGGTAAAGCTACTTTAGGATATTTATCATTTAAAAGACTTCTTTGTCTTGTAGGAATGTTAAAAATACAGCCAGTTTCATGTTCCTGTTTGGCAAGTTTTTGACCTCTATGTATTAATTAGATGCAAAAACTCTTCTGTAACCTTGCATCTGAAACAGTTTTCTTTCAAACATGTGTTGCAGTGTAACAACCCAAGAGTAAGTGAGGAGGGAGCAAGATAAGCAAGAAATTAATTTCTTGGAATGGTCATAGAATAACCTAAATAATTAGCTAGGTAGAAAAATTACTATTGATTTGAGCAAGTCTGGCTTTGGACATATGTAGGCAGCTGCCTGGGGAAGAAAATCACAGCTTTGAGCTGCAGAAATTAATATTGCTCTAGGCCTGACTTGGATTGGCTCAAAGGTGGTAGAAGGACAGCTCCTTGTATTGTATCTGTATATACAAAACCCTTGTATTGGGTTTGCCTGGCAAGGTTTTGGAACTGGGGGGCTACAGGGGTGGGTTCTGTGAGAAGCTGCCAGAAGCTGCTCCCGTGTCCGATGGAGCCGATGCCGCGGCTCCAGGACGGACCTGCCTCTGGCCCAGGCTGAGCCCATCAGCAACAGCGGTAGTGCCTCGGGGTAGCGTGTTCAGGGAGAGGGAAAAACACTGTGCAGCTGCAGCCAGAGGGAGAGGAGCGAGAACAACCCTTTCCTAAAACAAATGCACACGCTGCCTCTCGGCTCACCTGTCTCTTCTTACAGTCAGATCACAAGTTCTGGTGAGGACCTCAAAGAAAAGCCCATTCTTTACAGTTGTTCCGTCTTGAGGAAACCCTTCCTTGGTGCTACACAGAAAACTCGCCAAAGATAAGATCTGAAGGTACAAACCCCTTGGTATCCACCAGTGAGAAGCCTGTTCACCATGAGTCAGGGTAGGGATTTTAAGCCTGGATCTGTTTCGTTGCAGGTCTGTTTTCACAGCTGAATGTAAAAACAACTTGATGCAGTAGATCATTCTGTCTGTTAACATCTCAAGTCCTGTTCTGTTGTACATAAGACTTCACAAAGCAAAACTGCTCCTTTTCATTATTGTAGGTGAGGAATGAGATAAGTTCACATCGGAGGTGTTCTTTCATCTCTCTCTTTTGACTCTCCAAGATGAGCTGGAGGACCCTGACTATACTTAAATCAGATCTGCTGTTGTGAATGAATTTGGACCATCCATTAGAGATGAAGACTCCACAAAGCAGGCTGACAAACTAGCCAGGCATCTGATTAGGCACGGAATAATTTCAATGGCTAATCAAACGAATGAATCCTTACTTGATTACACTTCAGTTTCGTATCAGCTAATCATGAAACCAGAAAATACACTAATGGATGCTGGTTTCTGACAGCACCTGTTCACAGGTACAATTGCTGTAATTTGGGAAGAGGAAGGGAGGGGGCAGCACTAATTTCCTAATCAAGAGCTGAGACAAATATCAAGCTCTAATATTTTTAAGCAATAGTTTGTTTTTCTCTAGAAGAAAACAGGAGCTTTTCCAAGACTTGGAGATAAGCCAGCAGTGGGATGCTGGGATCAATCCCCCACATCTCCCAGTGCACGTTTTTTTACGTGTATATGTTGATCCTCAGTAAGTCTTCTCTATAACATGGTGAAAAGAGACTTTCTTGGGACATTCTTAAGAAAATGAGACAATACAACGTTTCCTTCACCCCTCAGGTTTCTTTTCATACAGCAGATATTAGCAGGGGCAAGGAAGATCTGTGCAGAAAAAGTTCATTGTATGTGTGTGTTTGCACAGGTTCATGTTCTTTTTGGTCCTCCTGGTGTCTCAGGAGATTTGGTCTCAGATATAAAGGCCACAAGTTGTCATATGGGGGAGATACTTCTGAATTCTCTCCAGCAAGGTCTCTGACTGAAAATATATTAAAAT
The DNA here is from genome assembly GCA_014706295.1 of Lycocorax pyrrhopterus obiensis. Lineage (NCBI taxonomy): Eukaryota > Metazoa > Chordata > Aves > Passeriformes > Paradisaeidae > Lycocorax > Lycocorax pyrrhopterus. The sequence continues at coordinate 33,959,294 of JACSVZ010000009.1, read as the reverse complement.
AGGACCTATTACTTGGAGGAAATCCCATTGTGCTGTGTGATAGTAGAGAAAGCAGCAGTCCCTGGCCCAGCAACCCCACTGTATAAAACTGTATGTTTTCTTTTCATATAAAAAGGTAACAAAAGGGAAATACTGGAGCAAGAAACAGAGATAAAGAACATTGGGTTCTGCTTTTAATATAGCCTGGGCCTGTCAGTCCTTTGTCGTATGCAGAGAAGACTTTTGGTACCAAGTTATGAACAAGATCTGACATCTACTCTCACAATGAGTCCCACAAAGCAAAGCCATTCTTGAAGCTTTTAATGTCACACTTCCTCTGGTGAAGTATCCCATGACAAACAGAGAGCAAGGAAGGCCGAGCCCTGAATCCTGAAAAGTGGGTCTTGCCTTACAGAAGTCACTCTTCAGTCGCTGTGCAGCCTCAGTGTCACCAGTGTCAGGAGAGCTCCAGGAGCTGGGGCTTGTATGCATCAGGCTGAAACTATTGCTAACAGAGCCCAGTCCTTGCAGGAATGGCTTTAAAACCTCTGCCAACCAATGCTGTCCAGCTCTTTGAGGAACTCTTAGTTTAATGCTGCTTACCTGCACAGTAAATGTCTCTGAAGTCTAAGCAGAGAAAATAGAGGGACCAAGGGCAGCTGGATTAGCAGCATTAAGCCACGGCCAATCTACTGCCTGCATTTTAATAGCTTCTGCAAAAGTGGAATGCTAGATTTGCTGCTGTGTGAATCAGTGTAGATCCACTGAAACTGCCAGAACTCTGCTGATTTTTACAGGCTGAGGACTGCTCTCAAGATTTCCAGCAACAGCTGTTTCAGATAGTTGTGTTTGATCTGTCTTTTGAAATACTAAACCAACAGGTAGATTGCATCTAAATTGTCAGTGCTGGTTAATATATGAGGTATGTCACAAATATCTCCTAAACAGCTCTCGCCTTCATTTCCGCATTGACTTAAGATACACTCATCCTGGATCTTCTTTAACTTTTCATACAAGATCCTACGTTGTAAAAAAAAGTCTTGGAAAAGACAAACGTAGATAAACACTTCATTACAAAGGTATGGTGTCATCATTTGTCATTTCATTGCTCATATGATATCTTTATCTGAAAATAATAGTATTAATAATAGTAATTATAATAATAATCCCAAACAAGCAACTAAAAATGCACCATCTGAAGTGCTTGAAGTTATTTGAGGATAAAAACTGAGTTGCTAGAATCACCTCTGGTGCTGTATTTAGGATTTTTTCCTACACCTCAGTTTAAAAGTGAGGAATAAAGGGTCCATCCTACCGTGAACTGAGCACTTTTTCAGACCTGCTAAATAAATCTCTGGCCCATTTCAGAGGCATTAAAGATTTCCAGGTACCTCAGAGTAGATACTTGGTGTTTCTCAGGATCTCTGCACTGTATGAGCAGAATAGCTGTGTTCACCATCACAAACAGGGGCTTTTTATTTGTGACATGACTTAGAGGTTAAGAAAATACGGACAATTTTTCCTATAAAAACAGTAGTGATGTTCTGGAAGTGTTTCAGATGTCTAGGAAGGAAAACATTTCTTTTCATGCTGTTGTAACTCATAGTCCTCCCTTCGTATTCCTGGCCTAGTTATTCTTCAAGTGTGGCCTTTTGGCTCTTTCCTCACCTGAGGGAACAAGATGTTCTGTTCTGTGCAGATCACGGCCTCATGCACCCTGAAGTTTCCTCCCTGCTCTTCTCCCTGCCCTTTCATCTCTGGATGTCTCTTGGCATGATGCTCTGGCCATTGTGCTAACACCAATCATCCAGTTTCTTCCAGAACTTCCTCATCCTCCATCAATACCAGGCATGATGTTTGAGGCCATTGCTGTCTCTCTGTTTCATTTAATCTCCTCCATTTATTTTGGGAGGATCTGGAGAAATAATTTTTCAGTTGGTTTTCCTAGAGATTCCTGACACAACAAGGAAAGAAAGCAGAAAGGCAACTGATAAATATTAATTGACACTGTTTACCTTCTCTCTCCTTCATCTTCTTGTCCATTAACAGAGAAATGGGAAGCAACAGGAGAAGGGAATGACTGCTAGCTGCAGATTCCAAAGGAATATGAAGTCCATGAGCACCCTCTGTTCCATACTTGCTCCATGCAGAGCAAACAGTCCACTGGCATGCTGGCTGAATAATTAGCTTTACACAGTACCTAGCAAATGGTGGTCATGGACCAGAACCCCCTGTGCTCGCTGCTCTGTTAACAGAAGGAAAAACAAAGAATTGGGGGACGGTCACCACTACCAGAGCTTAAACCCAAACTGTAAGACAGGAGACACCAGATGGAGATGGACAGATGGTGAAGTGCAAAGCACCTCCTAAACAGTTGATAAGCATGAAGGCAAACAGTATCAGCACACCAGCTGTCTAGCATTTGTCCATTAGAGATGTCAAGCCAAGGAATGGGATAAGAATGGTTCTGAAGGATAATGGGAGAGCTCTGCGGATGCTTGGGGAAAAAAATATCCCAAGCGGAGATGGCAGCAGGGAATAGTTTGCCTGGAATCCCTGCTAACATCCAGCGGAGGCAGGAGTTGCTGTTTCCAGTGAGGGGCAGGCTGTGAAGGGCGTGAGAGTGAGAACAAGCATTTCACCAAGGAGTGAGACCTGTGAAGGGACAAAAAAGAGAGGAGTACCAGGGTCACAGTGAGAAGCTTGAAGACTTTTCGTGTAGATAAAAATGAGGCAAATGTTACACTTGCAATACAAAAAAAAAAAAAAAATTGCTGGAAGCTGTAAGTCTGCATGATTTTTAGCATGTTTTTAGAAAGAGAAGGCAGTTTCACAGTTCTTGTGTAGAAAGGATCAAGGCTTTGGCATATCTCAGGCTCCACTGTTTGAGTGACAGGCAAAACACATCACAAGAGGCAGGAAAAGGAGTAGCAGGGTCACATGTAGTGGAGTAAGGGGGCCAACAGCAATATTTTAGTCATCTTTGTTGTGACATAATAGCTAAATATTTGCAAGGAGATGCCAGGGAGAAAGGCCAAGATGCTGTTTTGGGCTGTTAGAGACAAGCACAAGCTGGAGAGGTGGATATCTGTGCTACATGGATGGCAGTCCACGTAAAGACATCATTTGAGTCTTGCTCAGATCTAAGTAACCAAAGAGAAGGAAAAACGGACTTAGGATGGGTGTTGGGCAACCCTTTGAAAATTTTGCAGTCCCAAGAAGCAGGACCCTTTAAAGAATACCCTGAGTGAGCACAAGGCAGTGATGGAGGTTGGCGCAGGGCAAGATCTCATGAAATGTGGTAACTTCCACTGTAATTGGCTAGGAAGTCAGGGAACTCCCTTGATGCCTAAATGACTCCACTGGGAGAACCTGGCCTTTCACAGATGATGTGTGTTGGTTTTTGTTGTTTTTTCAATCCTCCATGGCATTTTCTCTTTTTTATGAGTGACTGCATAGCAGTTAGTCCATTTAACTGCAGCTGCTCGCCCTTCTCCGAGGTGTTTTGGGAGCGGAATAGATTAGGGATTTAAACACAGGTGATAGCAGCATTGCCTGGAATGAGCAGAAATGTAATATTTATAACACAAGCATATTGGTCTTTGGCTGGATAAGTGGTTCATAAAATTCAGTGCAGCATGAGGCGAAGTAATGTAGCCAATTACTAAAAGAATAAGCACGAAGATTGCAGCCTAAATAGGGACACAACAAGGAACTCATTGAAAGAAAAGAACCCAGAACGGACTGCAGATAATAGAGTAAACCATTAGCACCCCTTCCTGGTAACAATAACAGAAATGAAGAAGAGCAAGCAAATTTTTGAAATATACTCTGGCAGTGTGGTGCATAAAGCTGCAGGAATTATTCTGGCCTGCTGCTGGTCTCACCAGAAATCAGTGCTCAGCTTCAGCCACCTGGTTACAGGGAGATATTGAGGAGCTGCTGCAGGGGCTATCTGAGATGATTCAGTAACCAAGGCATGATTTATTAAAAAAGTTTTGACTTATTTCTCCTCTGTACCTAAGGGAAGGGAGAGTTCTTATGCAAGTGTGCAAGGTCCTGAACAAATGGGAGTGGATCAGTGCTAAAGTACAGGGGCCATACACAAACTTTAAATAAGAGACCTTCGATTATTGCTAGGGAAGAAAATACAAGCAGATTTTCAAACAGAAGACAGAGCTTTATGGAAATTATGAGAAAGAAAATAACTCTATCTCAGGTCACATGAAAAATATTTGAGGAACTGACTATAAATGTGTAGAAGGGATTAATGAAATTCTTCCTCTTTTTTTTTAAAAGAATAAATCCTGAGCCAAGTATTAGTTCTTACATTTGTTACACACTGATGAAGAAACCCCCATACAATAGAGACAAAGAGATCTCTGTCAGCTGAGCACTTAAGACAGCAATTTCACAGGGACAGTTTTGCTCTCAGCTACCTAAAAAACAATAATAGCTGGCCTAGCTCTCAAAGGACACAAGAATGTAAAAAACTACAACAAAATATCAGGTTCCAAATTTGTTACAGCTGTACAGTGTTCCAGTATAAGCACCTGGAATTCCTTGCATGGATTCCTCTTCTGAAAAGTAATCAGGGTGGAGCTCTTCTTTTGAGAGGTAATAGGGAAAATTGTCCAGAATACAGAACCTGGAGACCTGAACAAATTTAAATATACATGGCACTTCTGATCATCAAAATGTCACTTCTTTAGTTTGTTCCCTCAGGTAATACTCACTGGTAGACTTGTACAAATACCTTCGGCTGACCAGATGAATTAGATTTTATTTGTTTCCATACCTGCACTTTGCTCAGATTACCTTCTTTATCGGTTTACATTGGACCTGAACATCCTCTGGCAACGCTAAAGGGCAGGAGATTGTATGTATGGACATCTTTTCCTTATTGAGGAATGGTGCAGCTCCATCCATACCGTTTCCCTACCCCTGCCCCTGGCCCAGCTCTGAGCTTTTTCTCTAATTAAGTAAATTTGGTGGAGGACAGAGAAAGGTGTTCTGGAAAGGTGCAGGAGAGTGTTGGAGGTGGTGTGTACCACCTCAGAGTTTCCAATGGAACCAATCAGGCTTCCCTATATTCCTTCAGTAGTGGGATGGCTGGCTCTCCCTCCTTCTGGGCAAAGGTACTGCCAGGTAAATACAGCAACAAACCAGTGACTGACAAATCCCACCGTGAGTGAGGAGAGAAAAGCCAGGGGTAGGAATAAATGTTAGGAGAAACGATACATTACCATTTTGAGTAAAATGTGTAACAGAGATTGAATAGTTTTTAAAGGACAGTGTTTGGCAGAAGAACATCAAGATATTCTAGATTTTAATTTAATAAGCTGGTATCAAAGGTCTACACGTGCATGGTTTGCATCCATTGAAGTGAATTTAGGGTGAATGTAAGAAAACCAAAAGTATTGCTCTGCAGTGAATCCACCAGAGAGGACCCCGCACTAACTCTGTGAGCTCTTCCTGTGTGATACATCCTGTTCACTTCAGTGGGAGCCTCATGAAAAAAGGCCTGCAGGAATCATCCTGACAGAATTCCTTAAATGCTCTCAAGCTTTTCCTCTCGAGTTGGTAAAAGTTTTGTTTGAGTTGCCAACTGCATTATTTAGTCTGTGGGTTTAGATGCACAGAAAGAAATAGATTTTGGTGCTTGTATTAGAATTATGGTGAAATGTGTGTTTGCTCATCAACCCCTAGACATCATAGCATGGGACTGTGCTGTGTGCACTCAGTGTTTTCCAAAGACAGTTGTGGTGACAGTGAACTTGCTTGGGAATACTTGGAATGCCTGTGCACGAGTCTCCACAGCAGTCTCATAGGCTTGGAACCTGTTGCCATTCATTTTTCTGCTAGTGGGGAGGACAACTTTTTCTGGGAACAGGAATGGTTGCTAAAGATTAAAAATTATATTAAGATGCATTATTTAAAAAAAGCAAACTGAGAATCTCTATTTATGGAAGAAAAATGTTGGGTAGGTTTTAGCAGCTCTGTGTCTGGATCTTTGTCTGGTTGTCTGGATTTGGACTGTAATGTCTGCAGAATGGCAGCAGATCAAGTATGAGGGGATTCTCCAATCACATGCACAAAGGTCAGGCTTTAAATGAAACTACAGCTCCCTAAATATTTTTGTTGCATGGAAATACCACCATAATTTTTTTATTTCATTTTCTAAAACCCATAAGCCCCTTTTGCTACTGTTGGCAGCTGCGGGCGCCTACTTGCAAGCGAAATACAACATTTCAGCATTTGGCTTCTCCTCAGCCCTGAATAGCTGTCTTACAATCTTCTCCTCTTTGTTGGCGCTGCCAGAATGGGACCATTTACAGGGATCTTTTGTTTGCTTGGAGTGGCTGCATTTCCCATCCAAGCGCTCCCGTGAGCAGCCAAGTCCCGCTCCGGCTGCTGAGGGAAGCTCCCTTCCCTCCTCGGCAGGAACGCTGCCTGGATCCATCTCCACCGAGCGAGGCACACATCCTGTGTGTGCGTGATCCCAGAGGGTTGCCAGTGAATCAGGTGCTGCCTGTGGTGCCTTCCATGGACAAGGCTACTGAGTTCACTTTTCCCTTGGGATCAGGATCTTGACGTGGATGCTCAGCTCTCAGCGCTGGTGCAAAGTCTTTGTGACACCGGGCAGGTCGAGTGAATTTTCAGTGTGGTTATTCATCAAATGCTCTTAGTGACAGCTACTCACAGCACTTGCTTTTTCTTAAGTACTTTTACAGATTTATATGAAAAAAATCTTTGGCATTTTGGGGGGTGTTCATTACAAAAGAGCTGTGATATGCTGTGTACTCATAAATACGGCATTTTTATATTCTCCAGGTCTTTTAACAGCTTTATGACAGATATGGACAGCTTAATGAAATGTGAAATATACACTAGAACTATTTCTTCCCATGCAGTAAGATAATAAGATGTTACATTACTCACAGGTCCAATTTTAAATTTAAATATAACTTCATTTAATTTTACTTTGCAATCAGGTAAATTAATGAGAGAGAATCAAAACAATATGCTGTAATTACATTTGAAAATTACTCCTTCTGTCCTTCAAGAGTGTTCTTTCTGTTTAAGATATTGAAATTTGGTGTCTAAATATAAAATGCAGTAACATCTGGTTCTAATTGCTGGTTTAAATAATATAGACATTTAGACAGATATTTCATGCTTTTGAAAGGAGGCTTTTAGTAGGATATTCTGAGTCAAAGGTTAGAAAAAATTTCATGCCACTAAAAATAGCTAATATTCCATTTGTGTTCTAGATCTAAAGGATCTTTTACATAAGAGATTTTTTTGGCTAGAATATAGTTGGTTTAACTTATTTTGTTTGGAAGGAACAACCGGTTTGTATGCCTTTTACATCTGCTCTTCACTGGTGCGTGTGAACATAGTGCAGAACAATGTTGGAACAGTTTATTTCTAGACCCAAATATTGTTACATCGTCCTCAAGATCTCTGATTTTCAACACAGAATCTTGCCCTTCCAAAATTATGTATTTGAAGTCTTCTATTTGCTTGTACTTTGCCACTCATCTTCCCAAGAAAAGAAGTTAGACGTATCGACATCAATGCCAAAGTGATTTTGGAGTCAACCCACATAATCGTACTGACTGCAAAGGTGCTTTAACTGGGGTTTAACACAGAAATTAATTTAAGCATATGCAGAACTCTTAAAATGTTGAGAACTACCCCAAATTTGAAAACTCTCAAGACTGAATTAATCTCATCTATAGAACTGCTTTTCCTACTTTTAGTATGGTAGGGCTTGGCTGAAAAAGTGGGTTTGTTTTGTTGTGGAGGGATGGATTTTGTGGCCGTTCTGACGTTTCCCAGGCCTGTGTTAGTTTGCTTCCAATCTGTTCAGCCACCTGGATAAAAGACCTACAAATTCAACCTCACAGAGCCCACACGACCTACAAATGATTCATTGTCCCAGGCAGCAACATTTATTAGTATTCCTGAAAGAATCTCCTCCCTCCCCATCCCACTGACCCCAGGCCACCTTCACGCAAGCCTGCACTTCATTTATTGTCAGAAATTCTGAGGAACAAATCTAAGCTAAACAAGTTATGACCTGATCTCTCCCTGCTGCATAACTTTTCCACTTAGGCACAGGGACAAATTGGAAAACTAGAGGAATTATGGAATGCAGTAGTAGTGCCTCATGCACTAAAAAGTCATAAGCTGATCAAAGGCCGAAAATATTAGAGCCCTGGTACGGAAATAAGTGCACTGATCCAGATGCTACATGTACTTTGGCTCACTGTCCGTAGACACTGAGATTTCCTACTCTCTACTACTAAAAACTCTCCCAAGCCTCTCTGGCAGCAGCTCAGATCAAGTATAATTTTTCTTTTCATAGCCAAAATGTAGCATCTGAAATCTACACATTGGGCATTCAATGGAGAAGCTTATACTGTCCAGCATGAAAATCCTGACACAATATATCAACACCTTTCCTGTCTGGGCCACCCATGCTCCAATTCTGTGTGGGGTTTACCATTCAGGAAACTTCTCTTTTCCCTGTTGCCTGGAAGAAGGGGCTGCAGATGGCTCTGGAGTTGTAATTACGTCTGCAGACCCACCAGTTGTTGTGGTGTTGGTGCTGATTGCTAAGAAACCCCTGTCAGAATCTGTAATTGTGCCGAACTTTAATACAGCAGTGGATGCCCAAGGAAAGAGCTGGTGGGGGAATCAGAACAGTTTGCATGCCTTGAGTACCACTGCTACCACTAGATGGTTTCCCTCAAAATTTTCCAAAGGCTGTTACTTGCCAGGCCAAACACCCTCAGAGGGCTGCAGCTCTAGTGAGGGTCCTTCACATCTTCGGGCTTCAGAGTAAAACCTGGATTAATCGAGGCAATAGAAAAAAAAAACCAAACTCACCCTTCTTTTGCTTCCACAACATTCCACTCACGTTAAATGGGACACTGGCAGGTGTATGATAGTTTTGCATCTTCCTTTAAAATGAAAAAGAATTCTGGCCAGAAGCAGGACCAAGAGATTCGAGAATAAGTACTCTGTTCCAGTAGTGTGAGCCATTTCTCTGCCATGGTCGTTTAAATTCAGAGAGATGAGATGGTCCCTTTTTAGGAGATATGAAATCATTACGCTTTCTGCCTTGCTAAATTTCGTGGGGAAGCTGGTAAATTATATATTTACCTTCTTCTGTTACTTCTAGTAAAATAAAACATTGCTTTGGAAAAAGAGAAGAAATAATAAATTGCAGGTAGCAATTAATAACTAAATAAATAAAATCAATTTTTAATGCTCAGTCACCTCTTCCAATGTTTGTTTCTGATACACTTTATTTGAAATCTAATTGCTTCTACAGTATTACTCCTGTGATTATTATTAGTTACCTAACAATCATTCACATCCTGCTTTATTTTTAATGCTTGTTGTGTTATGCTCTGCTAATACTATATTGTTTCAATTGTGGGGTTTTTTCCTACTTCTGCACAGGGAATACAGATTATTTTATTGCTTCACTGGGTACTAGAAAGGTCTGCCTTTTGTGATTGCTGAAAATCTGTGTACAGAGCAGAAAATGGCACTGCATGTTTCAAACCAGTGATTTCAGTCGCTGAGGCTGTGGTAATGAATGTTGGTGTTTGAGTGCTCTGATAAAGATAACATCACTGCTGCAGGATGCACAGCTCATCGTGTATTCCCATGCAGTGGCACGAAGGAAGCAGCCAATGTTTTCCTGTTTTTTTTATTTCTGCTTTATTTGCTTGAGAAAAGTACAGAGAATCCTGTTCTTAAGGGCCATATTGGTTTAGATCCCTAAAACCTTGACAGGAGCAAAATTAAGTGCTTAAACCACATTAAAGCCGCTGAAATCTAAGCTCATGCCTAACTTCACTGCACTAATGTCTTGGATTGGTGACTTTGTGAATAAATTGGAGATGCTTAAATTTACTCTCAGTTGTCCATTTCCTTCTCGCTGCCTTGAGCTTTCTGTGCTAATATTTTTGTTCTTCCTATGACCCACTCCAATTTTCTTGATATCCAAGCCTGTGTGAAGACCTAGACATCATTTAGGGAGGTATTTTAGGACACGTTTAAGTTCATTCTTTCATAAGTCATTTAAGCTCCAGTGTAATTTTTACTAAATGCTTCCATCCCATTGAACACAGTGCAACTTTAAGCACACAGTTAAGTTAAGCAGTTTTGGTTAATGCTTTCCTGAGCTGGGGATTTAGGTGGTGGATAAGGTCTCCTGGGAGTAGCTTCTGTCGCTTACCATTTCTGGGGCCTGGTGGCACACCCCTTCCTCTGCTCTATTTACCACAATCCATCCATCCGAGGAGCAGTCGGGTGCATTTCTCTATCTAAAATCCAAGTCATTGGACTGCTTCGTTGAGCAGTTTAAATGTTGGCTAATTCACTTACATTGATGGAAATGAAGGCAGAAAAGCTTTCTGAAGTGTTTAAATGCACCTGTTTGCAATGCGGAATTGCCTTATCCTGCCCAAATTAGAAGCTGATGATCAGTTTTCTTTCATTTTGATAAATATGTTTCAACAACAATAAAAATGGTTATTGCTTGAACACCTTGTGCATGTCCAGGCAAGAAGCTTGGAAGGTGATGACCTCGGACAGGGAGGTGATGGTGCAGGCTGGGATCAGCACAGGCTGCACAGCCGTGCCTGGAAGGAGACGTAAGGTCAAAACTTCAGAGTGTTCTGCCTTGCAAAGAGTAGCCAATGCTTTGATACTGGCTGATCAATACTGTCAGTGCTTTGGGGGCTGAAAGTGGATCTGTACTTTGTGTTTCCAAGAGGCTGAGTGCTGGATGCCAGGTTTCTGGAGGTCTGGTTGGTTTCTGGAGAACCGTGCCTGAAATGAAGCCTTAGCAAGCTTCCCTGCACTCTGAAGGCATGTCTGGGTCTAAGGATTTCAATGTAATTAAGATCTGAGCACCATGTGAGTTTCTTGCCGTGAGGAGCTTTTATTAGCTGCCTTGAGTAGGTCAAGATTCAAATACCGCTTTTCATGTTATTTCATATATTTGACCTTCCACGGCTCATGTTCTAAAGAAATGTCTTTCCAAATACATCTTTCAAGAGTAGCTCTGTTTGTATCAAATTAATCTGAAGCTTCTGTTGCCCTGGAGGCTGACTGAAATGTGGGTCAAGTCTGACATCAAGTGGTCAGACGCACTCCATTCCCAATGGGACTATTAACACAGAGCTGCTCCTGGTGTCTTGCAAGAACCTCCTGCTCCACTCTTCTTCTCCATGTTTTTTCTTCTGTTAACAGGATTTCTCAGTGCTCTCTTCCTTCTCCGGTTTCCACCAAGGTCATGGAGTGTCACTGCTGACAGACACACGAGGAATCACATTAGTCTTGCATTAGACATTGCAGCTGCTGAATCTGTCAGCAGAATGATGGGATCGTGTAAATAAAGCCTTGTTGGCTTGGCACGGCACATAAGACCTTTATTCACTCTGCCTTGTTTAACCAATATGTTCTAACAGGATCTAGGTCTTTTTAAAAGCAGTCCCAGCTCCTGAGGCACCAACTCCTCCACCTGTGCGGATTTTCAGTCTTATCAATAACTGCAAGAGCACTCATCACTCACACATTTCTTCTTGTTGTTTAAACACATTGCAAATATTAATTCCATTCATTTCTCATGACTCTGAAGAAACTTAATAAAATTATTCATGCCGTGATATAGGAGAGGAAGTGGGGATAGAGACCAGAGAGGATTTAAATCTTTGACTTGAGACCTTTAAGTTTTCCCAGGTGCAGGTCTTGGGTTCAGTCCCCCGGTGTACTGAGTTGGGACCTCCATGTTTTAGTGGTATTTGCACCCACACTGACCCAGGTACACAAGGTTCAAGTTCAGCTGCTTGTGCTCCCTTCCTCCAGGGTGAGAAGTTATCCTTCAGTAGCCAGAGGGACATTTTTCCTCTCCATTCTCAGAGATCAGGAGACTCACTTTTGTCTTTTCAAACAACAAACGACAGGCCATAAGCTGCACAATATAAACTTTTTTATCTGCACAATTGATTCATTTGTAGCTGGAACGCTGGGGTGTTTCTATACCCTCTGCATAAAACAAACATCACAAAGGTCAGCGTTTTTGTATACCTTGTAACTGAGTCAGCAATGCAAATACGAACTTTCCATTTCTCCCATAAATGCCACAGCTTGATAAGATAAAACACCGTGTTTGTGCCTCTGGGCCTCTCAGCTACCAGTTTGCACCTGGACACCTTTGTTTAAATTAATCTCAGAGGTAAAGTCTTCACTTCGGTGTCTTTTCTTTCTGCTGCAAATTTGGCTTTTTAGTCTGGAGCAGTGGTTTCACAGGGATCTTAAGCTGCCATAGACCACTACTGATGCTAAAAAATACAGCCCTTCCCCTGGTTCAGCATGGTTGTTTTTGGAGCTCCACAGTGTACTGGGCTGGGGGATTGTTACAGAAAAACAAAACAAAATGAAACAAACTCAAAAAAATCCCACAAACAAAACCCCCTGCCAAGATTTCTGCACATCTCATTCAGAGATCCACTGTAGTTTAATTCAGTGCTTAATGGTGGGTTTATCCTCTGTGAGCAGAGCTCCCTGTTTGAACTGGTTTTTAAGATAAAAAGTTTTTGTGTGAGGTAAATTATCACCTTTCATGTTCCCAGTGTTATCTGGGCAGCCCAGGTCACTGAGGAGAAGGGCTATGTGGTTTCTTAGGTTTAAAAGGCTGAAAGTGTCCTTACCTGGGAACAGTTCAGAAATGAAATGAGCTAAATGATTGAGCTCTGTGCTTAAAAAGCAGTGCTGTAATTTTTTTTTCCTCAATAGCCTCTAGTTTTATGTATTTGGATATGTTTCAGTTGCCATCAATCTAATTTTGAGTTCATTATCTTAAGTCTTCTATCGTTTCACTGACTAGATAAAATTATGTTGAATATGCTAAAAGTTAAATGCCTGCTTGAATATTCATGGATTCATCCTAGTAAAAATTAATGTCTACAATAATTATTATAATTTAGAATAGTTTCTGCTTATATAGTGTGTGATTTGTACTAGATCACACTATCATGAAGTCCCAAATCACACTGACTAGTCCTAGCATTAGTCTTAGGATCCATACAACAGTCAGATGATGGAAGCCTTCGCTCCAAAGAGCTGGCATTTCAGAGAAAATGGGGAGGATGCAGGATTCAAGCAAATGACCACAGAAGACAGACTTCAAAATATCTCCACGAACACATTTTCAGTTCAGTTTCTAAGTCTGAAGCCACAAGGGACATGAATGTCACAGCTGCAAATTCAGTTCTGGGTGAAAATCAGTCCAGAGTAAACCTCCTCTCTTTTACATCTCTATTATGGCTTCTAATTCTGATGAAATATTTCTACTGAGTCATGCAACAGGCATTTTAACCAGAGTTTCTATTGAGTAAAGCTTAGTCTCTGCAGCAAATGCACTGAATGGTACTGTGGAGCATTCAAAAGGACATTTTTGCCAACCACCTATTGGTGCTAAACTGATGGGTGCACAGAGGGTCACCACAGAAAGTCAGCTCAGTGCCAAATGGCAGAGCTGTGGCAAGCTACATCTCACAGGCTTTGCAAGGACTTTTGGCCAGAGTTCACAGTTGTAGAGTTTATTGCAGCTCAGACAAAATGTTCAGCAATTTTAGACAAATCTGGGCATTTTTATACTGAACAGACTATTCAGCATAAGTGTGTGCATGTTTTAGCAAAACAAATCATTCTCTTGTTTAAAAACAAAAGCAGAATGCTACATATGTTACAGAACTATACTTGCCACTCTTTTATTTTAAAGTCATACACAAATGGCTTGTTCTGCTCTGATTAGCTTATTAGTTAATGTTGGATATGAAAGGCAGTTTTGGGGCATTGTCTGTCAACTTAGTGGAAATTAGGACAGTGAGTGCCTTCAATAGTCTTTGTTCATTAAACCATATCTCTGCAGATGTTCAGTGGTTTTTATTACTTTTGCTGTTCTGAAGCATTCTCATTTTTTTCAGCTAATGAGAAAGGTTTGACTTTGTATATTGTTCGTGGAGCCAAGGTTCAAAAGAGTGAGGTTTGTTACTCAAAGACTGACACCTTTCCTCTGAATTTATTATACCCATAGGTGTTAATGCACATTTACAAGCCCTCGAAGAGTAAGATGAGCGAGTTAAACAATCTGTAGGAATTTTTGCTCTCAGGAGAGCCCTAAGAGCATCTTCCTGCAAACCAAGAAATTATTAGTCCCATGGGGAATTCAGCTGTAGCCAGCTGTGCTTTTTGTGTGAAGAAGGGTTCGTATGTGGGTTCCCTCTGCCAGATTTTAGCTTGAATTATTATAGATGTTCACCAAAGTTAGCATGTCCTGTGTCTGCAGACAACTAATGAAAGGGCAGGTTATGTTTGTTGGCTTAAACCTCTGATATTCTGGGGTCAGAGCTAACTGAATGGCAACTGGGTGCTGTTTGTAAATGAAAAGAGTTCTTTTGGTGTGGAAATCTACAGCTAGCTCTGGCTGACACTGTGCTCTCATCACCAGCAGAAATGCTGTATTTATTTAGAAATTAAAGCAAAGGCAGTTGTATGTATTTCAAATGTGGTTTGGAGTAATGGCCTGGCCGGGGATGACAAATGAGAGCTCTATTTGATTAGCCAAGGAAATGTACTTTATCTGCTCCTTTTTCAAGAGCTTCCTGTTGAATTGATCAACAAGGTGCTAGTGCTGCTCCTTAAGACTAATTTCTTCTTCAAATCGTGCACATCATTAGTCAGCAGGATGGATGGAAAGGCGGTGAGGTAGTTGTTTGTGCTTCTAAATAGATATCCATTATGCATGTAACTCTATTTTGTTAGGATTCTTGATCTCCTTCTAACTCCAGGTTGTGTTTTTTACTTAAAAAAACTTTCAATTTGGTTAGAAATTTGCATATGCATAGGTACCACTGTTCTTTCTGGATAATATAATCTGCAAATGTGTATGAAATTTGGAAGTCCACTTTCATCAGCCTAATCCATTTTGAACCAGTCTTATCTTGAAAGTACAGATAATAACCAACAAGAAAAGGAATAAAAATATAATACCTTTGAAATATGTCGCTGTTTATGAAAGGAAGGCTCATGTTTTTATCTTGCTGCGTGCTATCCTGTATTGTCTGTACTCACACACAACAAGGTATTGCAGTGAAAATTAAGATAACACTACAATGTGTGAAAATATTAGTTGGTAGTAATACAACTGGCTGCTGGCACAATATGCTCTTTGTGGAAACATAAAATAGACATAGGTTGATAACACAAAGAAAGGGGCAGTTGCAGTAGCTCAGTATATTAAAAATGATAGCGTATCAGATATGGCAATTACACTAGCCATCAATCTTCAATAGTTTGTGAAGAATGCTGCTAAAATGCAGTGAAGCTTTATAAGATTTGTGATCACAGAGTGTAAAATATAACAGATGCTACAATATTTAGATGCCTGCTGGCATTTACTTTTACCCTACACAGCTCATTTCAGTTATATGAAAATTTTATGTGCTCTGTAACCTCACTGAAATAGGAACATATTTATAAAGCAACCACAATGGAACAGAGCATTTTCAATATATACACAACTTGATCTGTTTAATAGGATAAAAAAGGGCAAAAATTGCCAGTTAAATTAAATTACTATTAGTTTATTATTAAATTACTGTTAATGCAGCAGTTTTGACACATGATGCCTTCGGATCTGGACCCTCTGCCAGGGATGTGTCACTCAGAACTGGTTGAAGACTCCGTGCAGCCATTGCTCAGCGCGGGCTGGAGTCTTGTGGGGGTGATCACTGCAAGTCAAAGCTAATGAAACGAGACAGGAAAAGAAAGTTCTTGCAGCTTTCAGCTGGGAAGCACAGTGGACAGCTTCCTTTGCGAAATGTGAATCTTACGTAAGAGCTGCCAAGGCTGCTGCAAACTCTTGTGGGACTGAATGTCACTGGAGGACTGTGAAAGCAGGGCCTAGATACACTTGCTAATTAATAATGCCTCTTGGAAGGGTACCCAGCAGCACCTCCTGGTATTAAGCTGTGGAAGTTGCCATGCTTCTGCTCCTGTGGATGACTGTGTTTCATCACATCTCTATGTTATTTACCTTTTCCTAGCTTCCCCAGAGGCAGCTGTGCTAGGAACATTTAATAGCTGAGTATGTCTGATGTAATTCTGCTAATCAGTGAACTTGCTGTGCTAAAAAATAAATGCACTAACTCGAGGAGTGCTCCCAAGGCTTGACCTTGTAGATGTCTGACACAGTATTTGAGCAGGAGGAAGAATTCACTCAACCCAGACTTCCAAAGGAACACCAAGACTCGCAAAAGCATTTGAACTGGCAGTTTGTCCATATGGCATTTGGCTTGGTTCCTTTGCAGTTTAGGGTTTCGTGAACTGGTTTGCCATGTGGTAACCTGGCAAGTCTACAAGTGTTGGGCCTGTAGGACACCAAGAGGCTTTGGCTGTTTGTCAGGGAGGGATTATAACACAGCCCGGGTTAAAAAAGGCACAGTAACTCTTGTGTAGCAGTAAATTCCTCCTTTTTTTCAAGAAAATTTTGATATTGTCAAGAGGAGTCCGGCTCTTTCTGAGGTTAGTGTCTGAAATGGTTCTTAATCCAAAAATTTGACCCTTCACCTGCACTGCTTACAACATTTGGACCATTTCTATTTTATCTTTCGCAGCAGCTTTCTCTTTATGGTTCCTGCTTACAGATCAGATCCCTTGCCACACTTGGAACCAAAATATCCTTTCTTCCTCTAGCAGCCCATAAAATGTAATACAGCAGGGAGCTCATCACTTGAGGTGACTCGCCTGGAAACAAGACACACTTGGGCCATGGAGGATATTTCTCCTGTGAGCTCGAGTTCCTTGAGCTTTAAAGAGCCACATCAGAGACTCTTCCCTCCTGCACCAGTGTGAGGTACTTCACTGCAACGTGACAACACACACGGTAACCAAGCTACACAATTGCTATTTGTTCAGGCTGAACAGGATCTTGGACTGGTGCCTCAAAAGTGGTGAAAAGCAATTTTGTGGTCAAACTTCCTGTCTATCTCCCCTGCTCTACCCATACAAGCAGCACAAGCATTTAGCCATACCCATATCTACAAAATCTAAGGTCTGGCTTTTCTTCTGCAAAGCAAACAGCTGTTTTCTAGCCTCAAAAACTATGTTAGGAAGTTAGCAAGGGCTATAATTCTGTTTTGGGCTTCTGCAAACTCAAACAAATCATGTCCAGATCAAAGTCAGAAAGTTGATCAATTTTCCTTTGAGGAGACTTAAGTTGGTTCTGTACATGTCAGACAATATTGCACAGTGCATTCATTAGAGCAATTTTGAAATGTAATCTAAACTTATTTGAAAATACAGATATTTAACAGTTGTTTGTGGCTCATAAATATCAGACTTAGCACTGAAATTTGTGAAGTCTTTGATGTAAATGAACATGGAGTGCAGATAAGCAAACCAACTCAGAGAACTTTCATCTGTACTATTTCTTGATGAATTAAAAGTATTCTCAAGTTATATGAAATACATGCAAATGTGGGTGTTTTTAATAGCCAGAGAATCAAAGTCAATATCCGAGCTCATTTTGTCTCAGCTGGCTTATGAAAAATGCAATTATGCACGGAGACATAACATAGGTCAGAGCTGTCAAATGTCACTCAGCCATCTCCGGCGGCTGCAGTGTGTGTGATGGCTGTGGTGCACCTGGTCGGAGTGGGAACAGCTCTGCCTGCGGTTTCTAGAGGCCGCTGCGGCTTCAGGCTTGTGGGATGTCATCGCTGCCCTTCCCATGGCTGCTGTCCCTGGTGCTCCATGCGAGCAGTGATTTGCCCAGGTGGCACTGGCAGCAGCAGCAGATGGCACGGCAGGTGCTGGGCACAGAAGCTGGAGAAGCATTTTGATTTCCTTCCGAGGTGCCCCAGTTCTTCACCAGAGCTTTGTCCAGTAAAGGTGGAGGGGGGCTTGATCCTTGCTGTCTACACTATCCCAGCTCCAGGGGAATTCTCCCTCCCGGGAAGCAAGTGATGTCCCTGCCATCCTGACCCACCTATCTCCTGCCTGCTCGAAGTACCACATGCAACTCGTTCAACCCACCAGCTCCCTCACTGCAACCAGCTACGACCAGTTGTAAGCCTAGTTACTGTTAGTAGTTGCTGTATGGGTAACCGGCTGTAACATATGAGCCTCATTACTACTCATTTTTAGGATCCCTCAGTCTGATGAGTGAGATATCCATGTCTCCAGTCCTTGGGCTTCTTCCATGTCCCCAGTCCAGCCCCAAAGCCTCAGGATCTCACTCCACTTAGCCATTTCCTCACCTGTGCCAACCTCTGCCTTGGCAGCTGTGCCCCAGCACAGGCAGAGCTGTCGGGGAGCTAACGCAGTGTGTAGTGCTCTCCTTCTGGATCTGCCAGGCTGGTCCCCTGAGCACCTTCCCATTGACATCCACGGGTTCCATACGAGGCCTTTATTCAGATAATATGCTGGAGTAAATTTGTTTCTCGGAGGTCACGTCCCAGGAGGCACAGTTTGCCCTGCTTCACATTCCATGACAAATCCATTCTGAATCCTTTTATTATTAATAATAGACAGCAAATTCTGATCTCAGGGTTCCCGAGGTAGAGTCAGTGATATCTGTGTAATTTAAATCAAACCTGCTCTCGCAGGTCTAAGTGAGTTCTAAAGATTGTATCAATGCAATTTCCCTGTGCAGCTGGGCAAGCCAGAGCGTAATTAGAGATAAGAGCCAAGAGCCTTACAGGTGCAAGAGGTGTAACTAACCTCTGCTAATGAAGGATATCATGCAAATAGTATTTGATATTTGTGTGTGTCTGACACTACAAGTGAACAAGGAGTAGTTGCCTGGTGTTTAACGATGGCTTCTGTGATGGCACAGGCATTTCTTACTGAAAATGTGATTGCGATGAGTATTGCACAGATTCAAGGGAAAAAAGACTCTGCCTGTTGAATAACAGCAAACCTGCCCTCTCTTTAAATTAGCTCAACCCTTCCCACTCAAAAAAGTGGGATGATATCTAGAATAATAACCACTTCCTCCACAAACAGAGTGGTGGAACAGAGAATCTTGTTGTTTGTGTAAGTTTCCCGTGAGGCTCTGCATGCCCCCAAAATGCAAGTCAGTGGAAATTAGCAATTGTTTCCTAAACACAATTTTATCCCAAAGCCCCTGATTGACCCCCTGTGTCTGCCATTGCTCAAAACAAGCTCTCTGCTGCAACAACTCCAGTAATTATAAACTTCAAAATCTGCATACAATTCCTGTAATTCTTTTTAAAACTTTTCAAAGAGGGCACAAAGACTAATGCAAATCTGCCTTAGGAGGGTTTGCTACTAGTAGGAAAGCTAACTTCAGTAAGGTTGGGCTGTGTTAGCGCCAAGGATTTTGATAAGATTGTTAATGGCATCCCTGTGAGTCCAAAGGTCTTTGTAAAATCATCATAACTCTCATCATACTGTAGATGTGAACGTGATATGCATGAGTAAATGTGTACTTGAAGGAGTAAGATACCCTGGGTGTATTGCACATACAGTTTGAACCATCAGCAGGCTCTGAAGCATTCCCCAAGACCGTATCTTCCAGTGATGATTGGTAGCATGGTGTTGTGCTAGACCAAGGAGGAAGTATAAATAACCAACGAGCTGCTAGACACTTTTTTTGAGTGTTTTATAAGAGTAATTCAGGTTGGAAAGGACCTCAGGAGATCTCCAAACTCCTGCTCAAAGTGGGATTAGCTCTGGGATCAGATCAGTCTGCTCAGGGCTTGACCCAGCTGTTGACCAAGACCCCCAGGCCTGGTCCCCAGCCAATATTGTGTCTGGGGAATGGTTGTGCTGGTCTTTGTTGAATTTCATAAGGTTCCCTTTGGCATATTCCTCTGGCTTATCTTATTCCTGAATGGTGGTGCTGCTGTGCATGCTCTGAATTTTTCTTGTAGTTTTTATAGGTATCTTTTAATTTACCTATTTCCTTTTTACTTTGCTAATTCTTCAGATGAAATCAAGTAATTGTTCTCAGAAGGTTTCATTTCAGCCCAAAGTTATGGGTTGTGGCCTGAAATGTGGGCATCTGATGAAGTTCTGGAGAAGTGTTGGGTCCATGTGAGCAGCAGACTCAGGCAGACCCTCAAAGCTGGCCTTGTGTGTCTGGATACAAACGTGTTCTTTGCACAGTTCTTAGCTTTCCTGATTGCTGTCAAAAAGTAAGCTTCAATTTAAGTCCACCAAAATAAAGAGAAGTGAATTAATGACAAAGTAGCTAATGAGAAATGCCAGAGTTTCTAATAAATGTTAACAGAGGTTTAGTTTGATTTATTTTCTGATTTTTATTGGAACATTCATATAATCAAAGAAGACTAGTTAAATCCACTGTGCTTTTTGTGTGTCATCAGTGGAATTGTTAGCAGACATCTACCTGCTGAATCATTAACTCTGTGTGGAGAAATAACCCTCAACCACCCCACACAACCTCCACCACAGCAGTGCTTTAGGCACCAAAAAATGGAAAGTCAGAAGATCCCACTCCGACCTTTCATCTTTCTCATCCATGGGTACACAAGTAATAGCAGGCTGAAGAATCCAATCAGATTTAATTGCATTGACTGGTGTTTTTAACCATTTCCAGCGGCCCTAAAATATTTGGACTTTTTGTCTTCTACACATGCCAGCAGCCATGTTCCACACCAACAATGCTACAGCCTCAACATGCCAAGCAGTCCAACATAGCCAGCACTAAATTATCAAAAAACCTTTCCTCAGCCCCTCTTTTGGGTTGGGGGTACATCTGTGCTCTGTCACTTGGCCTCTTGAGGCCAAAAAGCACAACCTAACCAAGAGGAAAGGAGGCCGAGTAAGCTCTGAATTTGTTGTGAATGACTCAATCTTGCATTATGAATCTATTGGTTTTTTCCTCAGCTCTAATAGACCTGAGTAGTTCTGGAAGCTGTACTCTCACATGCTACAGAAGTACTATTTCAGTAGCAGAGTTGTTTGCCACTGAGAAAATTGTTGTTAAGAAATCATATAACAACCACTGCTGATCCCTAAAGGGGATTGCTTCTCCCACTAGCTATTATCTAAATTGGATGTTTTCTGGAAAGACGAGCTGAATAAATAAAATAACGCCAGCAAGGCTGGAGTGCTAAGGATGCAAAGATTCAGACTCCTCCATTTTAATGTTAGTGTAACTCCACTGAACTCAGTAGAGTTATTCTGGCTTTAAACCTAAACCCTGGGGCCCAAAACGCTGCAGGGAAAGAAGCTGTCTGCTCCCATTTGAACAAGGGGAGGGCCACAGCGTGGCTTCATTTACATAAACTGCCTACCAGATGGAGAGAAACCCTGGGGAAAGTCAGGCACTCCCTGCCCCATTCCTCGTGAAATGTAGGACATGGGAGAAGGCTCCGTTTGATAAAAGCATCCACCTGATTTCTTCCTGTAGCATCTCGGCAGCCGCTGTACGGATTTTGGGATTGCTTGCTTAGTGGAAGTAAACTGTCTAGGAGGGGAACGACATTTCAGACCAGAGGACATAACCCCAGTGACTCAAAGAGCCTGTGCACTGCTGGGCCTGTCCTGAGGGCCCTTTTGGGTTAGAAGGACTCCATGAGGGAAAGAGCAGAAGCAGAGCAAGGTCCAGCCCTCTGGCTGCTCCATGTGTTGAAGCCACGTGAAACCCCAGCTTGGTCAGGGCACAGAGTGTGGGAGCTGGCCTGGAACGGGACAGGCTCTCTGGGGTGCCCCAGTCCCTGCACTGGGAGCCAGCAGGAGGGGCAGGGAGGAGAAAGCTCCATGCTCAGCTTTGGGTTCTGCCCTGCAAGGAAGATGTTGAGGTGCTGGAGTGAGTCCAGAGGTGGGAATGCAGCTGGGAGAGGGACTGGAGCACAAGGGTCACGAGGAGTGGCTGAGGGAGCTGGGGGGCTCAGCCTGCAGAAAAGGAGGCTCACGGGAGACCTTATCACTCTCTATGACTCCTGACAACTACAGGCTGTAGTGAGGTGGGTGCCAGTATCTTCTCCCAAGGAACAATTGACAGGATGAGAGGAAATGGCCTGAAGTTGCACCAGGTGAGGTTTAGATCAGTTATTAGGCAATTTTTTTTCATGGAATGGGTTGTAAAGCACTGGAACAGGCTGCCCAGGGAAGTGGTGGGGTCAGCATCCCTGGAAGTGTTCAAAAAATGTGTAGACATGGGTCTTGAGGACATGGTTTAATGGCGAACATGGTGGTGGAGCTGGGTTTGACAGCTGGGCCGGATGATCTCAAAGGGCTTTTCCAACATCAACACTTCTATGACTCTGCTCTCAAGTTTTCAGAGCTGCAGTTCTGGTGCTTCACCCCCACAGCCTGAAGGCTCTGAGTTTGGGATCAGGGTGACACATGGCTCTTGCAGCTGCCTGACCACGTTTCCCTTGCTCTTGCTCCCACAACAGCTTCGGCAGAGGTCAGCAGAGAATTTGATATCTGATACAAATGTGGCTGCTTACTGCATTCTAATACAAAAGTGTTACGGGGTTTATTTCTATTTGGTTTTCTTCCCATCAACTCATCTGTCTGGGATCTCCATTTCTGGAAAGAGGCAGAGTGAAGAATTTAGTCTAATACACCATTTAAATTCCATAAACAAGACAAAAATCTAGTAGCAGACCTGAGAATATATATTGCAGCAATAAAACTTCCCTGAAAGAATTGCAGCAGCAGCTAGGGAATGCTAATAAAGGTTTCTTTGCCTGTGAAGCAACACTCACAGGCCTAGGCTGGCTTGATTTTCATTTAATAAAAACACTACATTAATATAATCATGATTATATTGTGAAGAGGAAACACTTTGGAAACTTTTTGATTCTCTTCATTAATTACTTCTCTCTCCAGCAGTACCACTGCACCAAAGAGATAAAAGGAGAGTGACTGATATTGAGTTTCATTTTTTAAAGAACAAAGTGCATTTTTAATTGGTTTTAATATGTCAGCTTGCAGGTAAAAGATGAAATAAAAATATTACTGAATTTAAAAAAAAGCAATTGCAAACTGCTGCCTTCTGATCATGCCTGTCCCAACCCATACACAGACCACCTACAATGTGCAATTAACTGACTTGCTAATTGCACAGGGCAGTTTGAGATGCTCAGAGAAGTGGCTTGAGATGGACAATGCTCTCCAGTCTGTGTATCCTGGCCAGGTTTTCAGCTGGAATTTAGCTTTCAGAGACAGGATCTAAAAATTGTTTTCAAAAATGGGATTTTTTATCTCTGTGAGTTCAGAATGTGTAGGTTTTTATGGAGCATAGGAGTAATGTCAGCTCCTGCCTGGGGCTCCAGATGTCACAAAGGCGAGGATGTAGGGCTAAAGCCAGCTACAAATGTAGGGATAGCCAGAATTTTAGTTTTCCTTTCTAGCTACGTGGTGAAACAAAAGTCATGGCAAAGATCACGTAGAAGCTGGAGAGCCAGGTCTGAACGCAACACACATAGAGAAAAAAATGAAAGGAAAAAAAGGAAGTTCTTCAGCGTGAAAAGGGCTTTTCCCTGCACTCTTCTTGGAGCATTTTGTAGCTGAGGAAACGTGGAATACAGCATGGGAAACCCTTGGAGGTCCAGCTAGGGTGATCAGGATGTGGATGTGCTCCATTCATGGAGGGGCTGGTGGAGGAGGCTGCACAGGCAGACGTGTCATGTACCTTCACCATTTTAATCCACTGCTGGCACTGTCCTGTCAGCCTCAGGTGCTGCACTCTGTGAGTGGAAACTGCATCCCAGTGAGGGCAGGGAGGGCAAAAGCCAGCCTGGATGTTCTGCTGCACCCATCACACCTCCTGCTCTGGGCCAGGCTGCAGCTTCACATGGGCAGGAGGCTGAGCTGTGCCCCAGGTCACAGCAGCAGCATCTGCCTTCAGGCACAGGTATCTGCTAGGATTTCTGAGTTCTTTGTGTCTTGGAAATGAGAAAACACAACGAGGTTACTCAGGAAACAGAAGTAAGTATATGCCAGGAATTCACAGTGACGATATAAAATAACTGTCTTGCATTCCATCGCTTCAACTTTATTCAAAAAGAGAAGTTATGAAAAAAAAGGTATTAAAAGCACAACAAATATGAGGAACTTAATGTTTCCTTCAATGAGCCTGATATTGATGCTACATGCTCCAGTTAAAGTCAATAGCAGTAGCCTACCAAAATGATTTATCTTCTCTTTATTTTATATTTCAAGTTGTTGATGTATGTAGTATTAATTGTGGTGAGTTAGCGGAGAGAAACAAGCTAATCCATGTGAGAAGATTGCTTCCTTTTGGTTCCCTGTCTGCCTGCCTACTGGCAGTTTCATGCTTAAGCCACTGATTCATTTTTTACCTCTCTCTTGCCAGCAATTATATTTCATTGGTGACTGTTGTGGTATAGAGTTGGAGGCGAGGGCTGCTGCTTTATCTGAGAAGCAATATTTCATACTGTATATCACTTCTCAATGTATAGAATCTGGAAAACTAGTAATTTCTCATTTAATTTCCAGCATAATTTACTATGCTGGAGGAATAGTGCTGACAGCTTCTGCTGAGAACGGTACGTGGTGTGTTTTGTATCTGAAGGCTTGCCTTGCTTCTGTGCCCCCTCTCAAGTAAGGTGAACATAGATTACATTTCTGAGCCAACTCTGTAGTTCTTGGTCACTTCATTTTGTAGCTTTGCCAAAGTAGCAATGACTTACTGTCTTCCAGAAAAAGAAAAAAAAATGTAAGCACAGAGCAGTGTAGCTGGTATCAATGCAAATCCATATATTTGGGGGTTTTAAAGTCACTGAAACAGAACACTAAAATTAATGTCTGCAAAATACTCTCAGTTTGGCTCTTTGGCAGCAAACTTAAAACTACCAATTGCTATAGGTGATAGCAGCTGACATGTTACATGGTAGTGGCACCATACAACATGTCTGTGCCATGAAGTGGTGCTGCTCAAGTTATGGACTGTGTTAAGCTGGAATGCTCCATAGTAGGAATTTACTCCTCTACAATGAAGGAGTAAAACTTGCAGTTAAACTCATGAAATAAGTGGTTAAAAAGATTACTGAGTTTTGAGATTGCTCTGGGTTTGTTAGAACAGCTGAAATATGAAACCTTGAAACCTTGGCTGACCTGGAGATCTGCTAACCAAAACCCTTCGTCAATGGTACTGCAAAACTTTTCTGACTAAACAATCTGTATTTATGTTTGTACACACTGTGTTTATGACACATTGATCAGCTTCTCTGTTTAGCTCCTCTCAACCACTGTTTAGAGACAAGCAATATCTCTGAAGATTAAAAATCCTGTTATTGAATGCAATTTTTAGATCCCATCTCTGACAATTGAAAAACTGGCTGAGATACAAAGACTAGATAGTGCTGCTCACTGGCACTAGAAGCCCATTTTATTTAGAACAGGTTTTCATTGCCCTTCTCTTCCCCCCTCCAGCAACTGGAAGCTTGTTTGGAAATCTGTAATTGTTTTGGCTTAAGACAGATTCTGTGCAAAGCGCCAGGCTTGGGACCCTGCTCAAAACTAAGCAAACTGCTGAATTATACGTGTCTTTGTGATAACAAGGTATTAATCCCCAAACTCCCTTGCTGCAAGCTGAACATGTCAGGATGCAGCCTGCAAGGCGTGATGTGATGTGCAGCCTTGTGCACCCAGCACAGGAGGCAGCAGCTGGTGCCTGTTAAACACTGATCATATCTTTGAATCCTGGCACTCCACACTCTCCTGAAGGGGAAGGTGTCCATGGTTTTTCGGTGCCTTTTAGCTGACACATTTCAGTCTATATTGGGATGTTTTCCAGCCCATGGAAGCACATCTCTTGCTGCAGAATGTGCCCTTATCTGCCTAAGTGATCCAAGCCTCCAGGACTTTGCTCACTGTCCATCCTGTTCAGGGAAGTATTGCAGATAAGAGCAGGACTGAGGTCTGGGGAATTGTCATCACAGTCATTTTTTTCAGGAGAAAATTCACTTGCCATAAAATTAGAACATCCCAGCTGAAAGTGTAACAGAGATTTTTCCCTATCCATCCTCCCTTCACTTCTAGGAAGCAGACTTCATGGCTTCTTGGCATCGTTGGAGCCCGTCAGGCAAACTTCTCTTGCTGGGACACTGGGGACTGACCCAGGACTGAAATATTTCCTGACCCTGGGGTATTTTGGGAAGCCCTACATTTCTGGTTCAGAGGTTCTGGTTTCTGGTGTCTGCTTCTGCTGTGGTTTAGGAGAATTTAAGGGCTCTTGAAAACATTTGGAAATATTGAAACAATGTGAGGTTTTGATGGTTGCAAGATGAAATATCTGAATTTTAATTTCTTGTATAGTGGTGCCTCTCACTCCCTTCCTCACACAAAGTGAGTTGCTGCTTCTTCCTCTTGAGGCCAACGAGTCTGGAGGCAGTGTCAGGGCAGAGTCATTTCTCAGGCTTTGCCATAGTTGCAGCATCATGTTTTCTCCAAATCACTTGAATTTTAATTAATGTACTGCCTTTCTTCTCGTGCTGCCATTATTTGTATAGAAATTAACTTTATGTTCAAGCATCCACAGTACAAAAATGCCCACACCAGACCTGTGAGGACCCTCCTAAATCTGTTATGTAATACATAAACTCCAAGAAGCCCTGAAAGCAGTGTTCAGCTTCTCGGTAACCATTGCCGTGAGCAAGGCACACAGCTCTGGCCCTCTTTACTCCCAAAATATCGAGGCACACAACAGCAAAAGTCCCACCAGGCAGCCAGATTCTCACCAGCACCCCGGTCTCCGTGTCTGCCCTGTGATAGCACTGGTCCCTCTTCAGCCAACACAGAAGCATGGGGCAAATAGCAGTAGATTTTCTCCCAGGGGTGAGCTAAGTTTGCAACAAGCACAGCTTTGCTCTCTTTGGCACGTCAGCAGTTTGTCGTGGTGATTTTAATGCTATGCCCTTCACTTCCCTGTTAAGTTGGTGGAACGTAGCCTTGCTCATTGCAAGAAATGTCCTTTTGCCTTCTGATGCAATTAAGACCAAGATTCATTGCTGGATAGATTTGGCCTTTTCTGTCAGTGGCTGTGATTTGTACTTGTCATAGATTCCACTTTTTGTGACGGAAAGACACAGCCTGTAGGATTTAGAGAAATAAATTGGAACCTGTGTTTCCTGTTTGTGAAAAACCAGAATAACCCAGCTCTGGCTTTTCCTCTGTGGGAGATGGGGGAATGGCCATAGGAACTGCACGTCTTAACTCCCAGGAATCTCTCCTGTGCATGTGTGCAGTGTGGAGGCACAGGGCCTGGGTAGGGGTGAAGGGGCATTCCCTGCCTCGTTTTGCACTTCCCAGATCTTGCCCTGGGAATATTCAGGCACTGTGGCAGCAGATACACTGAGTAATTCAGGAGATGGATGGTGAGGCAGGAAGCAAATTGCTGCAGTAACATGTACACTGCTTTCAAAGCATCCTGAGTGGTCTATTAGGTGTAAAATTGGATTAGAGAGAGCAATTAAAATGGTAAACCTGCAAGGAAGAGTTGTATATTGTTGCTTTAAAACTAGAATTGACCACTTGAACACTATGTGTGCGCCACATCTCTTGCCTTTTATTGAGCCTTGAGGAATTTTAAAATATTTCATTAGCATTAAACCTGATAGATTCTCTCCATTAAGCAAAGTGAAGCAAGTAGAATGCAACATAGCTGGTAGCATTATAGTGGTGTGAATGCTAAAATATATAAGATGCTTCAGCTGGGGGCCCATTGTGCCCAGATCATATTTTGAAAAGGTTTGGAAGCTTCTCATTAAAGATAATGAGAGTTGCCAGGTGTCCAGCAGCTCATGAGATGAAGGACTGAGTCCAAATTATTTCAGTGATACCTTGTAAATGGATTTCTGTTGTCCTTCACACAGATTTCCAGTAAGTAAACTAATACTGGTTAACCAGACCTCTGATACTATGAGCCATATATTTGAATAAACTCAGATATGTGGAATAATACATTAAATGTGACTATATTTACTATGAATATGCTACAGTTCATATAGGGGAGAGTTACGATCTTTTAAAGTTTACTGGGTGAGAACAGCTTTTATCTCACAATTAATGGCTCTTACACATGAATGTCATCTGAACACTAAATCTAAATTAGCTGTTGTTTGAGGTGATTACATGGCTTAATTTTTTTTTTGTTTCAACTGGACCATGCATTTCCCAGCAGCTTAGTTTGCTGATGTTTGATTTGTGGTGATACAGATCATATACAAGTTGGCTTGTTGTTTTTAATGAACTGGATGTGTTGTATAATAGAATTGCTAGGTTTGTGTTAAATTGCAGCTTTGGGACTCATTATTGTGAGATGTTATCTGCTTTGAACTGGCTTATTTTATCACAAAGAAAGAAATTGAATTTGCTTAAGATGGCAAATGCAGCAATGGATGGGTTGGTTGGTAAGTGTTTGGGGGCACCCTGTTGAGCTGATATGTATTTTATCTGATCTAATTCACATTCTGCCCAGAAGATGCATACACACCCCCACATATGTTGGAGTCCACATGAAAAAAAAGCCTTAAACAAACAACAAGCACAATGTGCTGCTGGATAGTTAAATGCTGCTTTTTAGCCATTGGTTTTTGACCATTTCAACTGTAAAATCATGGGATCCTTTCCTTAGGGCTTTTTTGTTCCAATTTTCTGTACTGTGCATGCAGAAGCTAATGACGCATTTCTGCCTGCACGTATTTAGCTTTTGCATGCACATATTTCAGCACTTGCACAGAAACACTTTGCAGGCACTGAAGTTTAAGTGTATGCAGCAGGATTAATTGTGTAAAACCCAGAAAATTGTGTTTCCTTTGACAACTGCAGGTTTGGGAGATGAAGCCTCTGTGTGTCATTCTTGGCGTTTCCATTCCTTTGCAAAACTCGTTGAGCTTTCAGCCTAATGTAAGGATGATATATAGGAAAATTAAATAATTTTCTTTACTGTGGTAATTCTAGCTGTTCTCTGCAACAATGTATAAAACCACTGATTTGCATTGACAGAAACTATAGGCACATTAAAAACACTTCTACTCAGTTTAAATAAATGAAAAAAGGGGTTCAGTTCCGAGGTGATTTTAAGGGAAC
The DNA here is from genome assembly GCA_014706295.1 of Lycocorax pyrrhopterus obiensis. Lineage (NCBI taxonomy): Eukaryota > Metazoa > Chordata > Aves > Passeriformes > Paradisaeidae > Lycocorax > Lycocorax pyrrhopterus. Next base: position 33,930,167 of record JACSVZ010000009.1, on the reverse strand, counting down.
GCTGCAGGAATGTGAACTGCTTACAAACTGGGGTGGCACAATTTCCATTTGGTTCTGCTGAGCTGCCTGTTGGGGCAGTGCCAGCTTCACTGAGTGTGTTGGGTGTATGAGATGTTAACATGCAGTAAATACGTGATGCCTGTGCTGTGGAGGGGCTGCTGGTGCTCCCTTGCTGTGCCTGCACATCTACCCAGAGCACATGTCCCGGCTTCTGGGACCACTGCCATGGCAATTTCAATTTTTTGTGTAGAGGCGTTGGGATCACTGCAGTTATAGTCAGAGTTTTATGATAAATTAGGGGGGTTTTTGATAGATATGGGGACTCAGATGTTAAATCTCACGTCAAAGGTTGTTCTTTGCATGCAGCAGAATTACCCTCCCTCCAAAAGAAAGCCAATAACAACAATAAATATTTTTCTTTCATAGTGGGCTTAGTAACTCATATTAAATGGTTCTTTTAAACTCTCTGTGATCCAGCATCACATGCTGTAGAGGTGGAAGAATTACTAGCTATTTGCACTTTGCATTAATGTTTAGGGTGGATTGTAATGACAAAGCAGATATTGAACTCTGCACTTAATTTGCTTTTGTTGAAATGACCTTTAAATTATTCTTCCCTTAAACAGATGGGTTTTTGCATACTGATGAGTGCTCTGTCCCATTCCTACCCTGTATGCTGCTTTACATCCTTTCTCACTTCATCTTGACCACCCTTATTTAACAGATGGGATAGTATATACCACGGAATGTGATTTTTTTCCCTCACTTTTCACTCCTGGCTTTAGAAAGTTCAATTTCTGCATGACCTTGGTTCTGGAGGCCTTGATTTACATTACATTAACAGCTTTATGGAGTCGCTTTATAGTTTGCTCTATTGCTGAAAAACAGGACACTTTTACCGACAGAATTTACTGTTCATTTTTTCCCAATTGTTTTTGGCATATGCTCATGTTTTGGTTTTTACATCACTGTAACTAGTAATTACCTTGCTCCCATTATTTTTCTTTAATAGGGGATAAATGAGTGTGTGGTATTTTTCTTTAGGAGAGCCTGAGTGTATTGGAGATATCTCTTCCGATGGGGAGAATACCGCAGGCATGATTAATGGCATCATCATTGTAACATAATTTAGTTAGGAGGACTTATACAACTGATAAAGTGTCATGTACTTGCACTAAACTGCAATCTAAGTGAACTGTATTTCAGGTTTTTATATCCTCATTTCTGTCTTCTGTAAAGATATTACTGTAAGATTCATACAAGCGTCTTTATAGGCTCAAGCTGTAAGCAGTGAAAGTTCAATCAGTTCTTCTTGCAGGAATCATAGTTTCTATAAAAAATGAGTAATTATAATTCAAAAGAAGGCATAAATTAGTTCACTAGATGCATTCAGTGCGGGCTGAAGTTGTGACTAGTTGAAGTCTTTTGTAGAATAGAGATTTAGTTTAAAATAAAGATATCTGTCCTTGAAAGATGAGAGAGAAATCAAGTGTTTACATTACAGTGCCTACAAAAACTCTCATTGTAAGTACTCCATAGACCACATTTATAAATTAATCAGAGAAAATTGATTTATAAGTTGGAGACCAATAAAGGACCTTTCCTTAGTAATTAAAAACATCTCTGTCTCCATCTACTTAATCCAGCTCCTTGGGCCAGTTGAAATATTGCATTTTAATTTCACCTCTGTGTGTTTTTATACAAAATTACCAAATTTTTATTAAATCTTTTCAAAACTTATTCACATAAGAAGAACATTTTTCTTGGTTTTCACTGATCACTACTCTTTTCTGGTGGAGCTTTTTGCTTTTAGCTGAACCTCCCATTTGAGCCTTGCACGTTGCAGGGGGGTTTTGTATTTGATTTCATCTTTCTTTATGGTTGAACTCATGGTTGAACCTATGTCTCTTCCCTCAGCAAAGGCAAGCAAGTTTCGCACTGGAGTCCCTTTCCAGGACTCAAGATGAACTCAGGATGAGCCCAGCACTACTTTTCCCCATCTCCACCAGCTAGCACTGCTTATTTTCTTATCACCCCACCCTCTGTTTTGTCTAACTGAGACCACTTCCCCTTTTTCTGAGCTGGTTGTGTGTGTTATTTTCCCTTGCCTTGTCTGTCCATGGTCAGCTGTGCTTGTAGGCTCTGACGTTCCAGATGGAGCTGTTTTGCCCAGTGTGCAGCATGGTGGGGCCTCAGTCTTTGTGACAGCCTTTATGGGCAGCAAAAATAAACAGTAAATAGAGTCTCCACTAAATTATTGATTCTCATTACAGGTCCTCATCTTGGCGCGCCGAGCAGGCTGCTTGTGCAGAAATATTTATTGCACATATTAATTAGGGAAGGATGAACAAAAATGAAGAATAAAAGATCACTGTGTAGACCCAGATACTCGTGCAGAATATTATCTGACCATTTCTGTACCGAAGCAGCTGTGTGAAAGCTACGGTTCATACTATTTCATCATCCTTCCACTGAAAATTTGAATGGGCTTAAAGTTAAGATCCCCTTACATAATGGAAGTTGTGATGAAGGATATGGTTCATAAATTTCAATTGTTAAATTGTCTCAGTGGGAAAGGTGACTTGACATTCCCATATTTTAAGGATTTAAAATCCACATTCAACAATAATGGTAAAGGGTTTAATTATCAGCTTATATTAAGACTTGAATATGAGAGACATTTCAACTGTTCTCTGTGTGAGCCATAAGCTTTCAACTGAAGATTTCTCTTACCTTCCAAGACCCAGATTCTGCTGGTGTTTTATGGGGTGCCCGTTTGTAAATACTACTTCTTATGGATAAACTTAGCCTAAAAAATCACATAAAAAAGAAGACATGAAGCTTGACTTAATATTTCTCTTAATGTTGACATATACACAAAATAATTCCCAGGACCACAATGTATGTGAGGCCTTTTGAAGTATTTAAGGAGGCCACTTAATGGCCATTAGGCAAAGTAACCAGTAGTGCTCAGAGCAGGGCCACTTGTCCCTTCCCACTCCAACACAAGGAGCTTTCTGTGGTGCCTCAGAGCTCAGTGAGTTAAAGATGGAAGCATCCATAATGGAACAAATGTTGCACTTTCCTGTTACTCAACACAAGGCTGTTGAAGTTTGTATTTATCTGTGCTGTCTAGGTTTGAAAGTCCTACTGTGCTAAAAACCTCCCTATATGGCTCTTCCACTTTTGGGAGATGAGGCCTGTGGTTTTCCCTAGGTTTGAAAAGCACTGTTCACCTCAGTGTTGTTATTGTAATAAAAATAAATAGTAATGACAATAATAAAAGAAAAGTGATATTGTGTTTGTAACCGCTGCTGTAACAGAGGTAGTGAATGATGGCCATGTTTAGCCAGACTGCTGATGCAGGAATACAGAAACTGGAAAGACATCAACCAGACTGATTTAAGACCTGGAGAGAGCACAGAGCTGCGAGATTGATAGCACAGAAAGGAATCTCTTGGTTGAGGTCCATGGCCTGCATCAGAGCTTTTGGGATTGATAGCACACGGCACTATCAATCTCACAGCAGCAAATGGGATGACCATGCTCCATGAAGAATGGGCCATATTAAATACCCTGACATCCATTAGATTGAGAACTGCAAAATGAGTAAGGAAGAGTATATGTTTGTGGAGATAATGCAGTGCTGATTTTTGTGCAGTTTGTTTTGCTGCAGGAACAGCCTCACTGGCTATTGCAAGCACAGCTCCTGAAAGTTGCAAGTCATGCTGGAAATAATAATAACAATACACTTTAAAAAGCACAGGGGGTAGCAAATATGTAAGGGAGAGTGACTTCTTAAAATTTAAGGCCTGGTTTAATGGGGCTTTGACAAACCTTGTCTAGAGGAAGGTGTCCCTGCCCATGGCAGGGATTTGGAACAGGATGATCTGTGAGGTCCCTTCCAACACCAATCATTCTAGGCTTGTACGATTCTATGAGAATTAAAGTGCAAAAATTAAGCAACATAGCTCATTGTGATCTGTTTAATATTTCTGATTTGTGTTTCACTGAATATTTTGTATAGCACATCCTGGCCATTTTCATGCTGAATCTTCTGTGTGTAAACTGGTGGCAGAAGAATTCCTTTGGTGCATCTTGTGCTCTGATTCTCCTTGTGTTATGAAGCTCATGAGACTGAAAGCTTTAGGTAGACACGTCTTGCTTCAGGCCTATGGAATTATCTGCATGAATTGGCTAGCATTTTTTATTTAACATTTTTATTTAATACAGCCACATAGCCTCCGTCAAGAATCCCATCCTATATCATATTATTCCATCAGGAAAGTGTCATTTACTCACTCTAGCATTTCAAGGGATGTGGAAACTGCTTTTTTTCCCCGTGTGGACACAGCTCCCTTAGCAAACATTGCTGCTCAGAACACTGGCAAATGCATTGCTAAGTGAAAATAACCATCTCTTGTGTGAAATGATTCTGATAGCAGCAATCCACAGACAAAGGCATTAAAGGACACAACACAGGCAGTAAAAGCTGTTGCTGCTTTCCAACAGTAGAGAAATCAATGAATAGTAGAGGATCACCCCTGAAATTTAGAGGTTATTTGCTCCTCTAAATCCTTACAATTTTCCAATATGTTTAGATGTTCAGCATACAATTAGAGAAGTAGTATCAAACCTCCGTAAAAAAAAATTATTTTAAAAAGTTTTATTCAGAAATCTGTAGAGAAGAAAAACCCCACTTTAACCTAAATTTATCTTCTGTAGTGTCTGGAGGCAAATAGAAATATTAATATAGAGAATGAAGCATCCAATTTTACTTGCTGGAGGGAATTTCCAACTTTAAATAGTGTGGTACTAGATTTTAGTGTTCATGTGTGACATTACTTCTGTCCCCCCTTTTTATACTCTAGCTTTTTTACTTTTTTAGTGATTTCCTCAAGATTTACTTCAGAAGGCTGCAGAATTGCTTATCTTATTGGTTTGTTGGACTTGACTTTGATGGCAGGAGTCTTCTCTTAAACACTCCTGGAAGATAAGAGGGATTTAAAATATGGTGCACCTGAGTCAAGGAAAATTCTCATTTTCAGTGATTCAGGGAAGCACTAAAATTAAAGTATGGTCTTTACAGACTATCTCTTTTGTCTGAGAAACCAGGATTTCCAGCAGGACTGATAAGCATTCTTAGATCATGCTAAATAAACTGGTTTGTTGTTTGGGCTTACTGTATTACACAGATAGAGTTCTGGTTGGAAAAAGTATTCTAAAAAATATTCCATTTTCAATGTTTTGCAACATTTGAATGATTTTTATAGGCTTGCTGATAGCTAGATGCAATTTTAAGCATGCCCATGTCCATGAAATAGTTGTGTCTCCCCCAGGGAAAAGTTTCTGGGGAGGGCTAACTGCAGCTCTAACCGTTCAATAGGAAAAATAAACTGTTGCTCTCCTGGTCCTTAAGGAAGACTTAGAGGTAATCACATTTAGATCCTTAGAAGACTTTTCATAATGGTCCAGAAGGGATTTTAAAGTCGAAAGTGAAAACTAAGTATATCTGGAGTACTTCTGGTGCTTGTGTGTCACAGACTCAGACTGCAGTAGGAATGCTGTGGCCAGGCTTACGACAAAACACAAAAGTTGCATTAGTGTCAGACTGTGACAAATTGAAATGATGGTCCTGTGCAGGGGAAGGCTGAGCTGGCATGGCAGAATATCCCCTTAATCTGCACTGAGTTTCCAAGCAGTAACACCAACTAACAGTAAATGAGTGCGCAAAAAGTCCCACGTGAGCAGCACAGCTCGTCTGGGAAAACATCGACATGATGGGACCTACCAGTGACAAATGGAATTCAGCCCAGGTAAATGAATAAACAATGAAACCAAAAGCCATTCATAAACTGAAAAATGTGCTGATATCTAGACAACTAAAGCAATCTGGGTGTTTCTGCATTAAAATAATCCCTAAAGTATTCATCCCAATGTGTACTGGCAATGAAAAACAAATCAAGCAGTGGAGTGAATTGAATTACCCATCCTGTGCGCTATAAATCATAAGGAAATCCAAGCACTTTTATTGCTCCATATGGTAGAGTTGGACATTGTCTAGAGTACTGTTCATAACACTGCTCACATCAAAGCAGGAAAGTTAAAATTGCTGGAGAAGGTGGATCCAAAACAACCCAGTAAAAGAAAACTGTTAACCTAATCATAAACAGAGAAAAATAGAGTGGCATTCAAGTTCACAACAACCAAAGGGAAAAGAACAAAATAGAATCAAATTAATTCTAGAATCTTCTGGTCATTGAAGGAAATTTGTGATTGCGAATACGGGTGGAGAATGGAAAACTGGGTGGATGTTTAGGCAAAATTCCACATCCAGACAAAATGCACATCTAGTTATATGTGTTATTCCAGACAGAGGTGAGCTAATGGAAGTAGCACTACCTGGAGCTCTCATCCATGCCCAAATCATGTCACAGAGGAGGATGGTTATTGGATGAGCCAGGGAGCTGGGGTGGGTGTAATGTTGACTCCAACATCAGTGTTGTTAGAGACGTTATCAGATCGCAATCACCATCACTGATACTGCAAGAGTTATGAATAAATGCAATTAGAACAGGGTAATTTGTGAAACTAATGCTGATTTTAATATAAAATTCTACTTCTGCCTCTTGGGTTTCTTCACAGCAATACCCAACGTTACACCATATGTTCGCACAGCCCTGGAAGCTGGAGGTGGTTGGATTGGCGGTGGGCGTTGAGCTGGATCTGCTGCCTGCTGCAGCTTCCCGTGTTTGTAATTCCAGGGATCCTCTCTGCCAGGCACAGCCCTCGTCTGCGTGGGGAACAGTGCAGAGCACGTCCCGACCCATTCACCTTTCTACCTTTAAACTGGCAGGTGGCCTCTGCCTTGAAAGAGTCTCCAGGCATCCGCTGTTTGGGTTTCTCTCTGGTTCAGCTCTGTGCCTGAGGGAGGCACAGCTGATAGAGTTTGCTGATTGCAACTTGCCTCAAGACTGCTGAGTTTGCCTTTTTGAAGTTATACCCTCAGATTTAGGAACTCGCGGACTAAAATAGCTCATCAAAATATGCAGATGGGAGAGAGATTACCCTCCCTTCCTGCTGCATGGAATGAAATTTGTAGAGTCTCCAGTTTTCTTTTTATGGAAGCATTTGGCTTATATACGCCTGTTAGAACTGGAATGAATTTTAAACATGTTTCCACTGAGCATAATTAAACATATTAGAGCCTCAATGAACTGTATTGTCCCATGCCAAACTAAAGACTGCAAGGAATAAAAGGAATTAAAATGGATGTCAGAGTGAAATGAAGTTAACATTGAACACCTCCATTAAGATCAATAAAAAATTTGTTGTTGTTCGGTGTGTTTAACAAGGTTCTGGAGATGTAAAATGAAGTGTCTCATTGGTTAAAATTAAAACAGTGAAATGCTGCTAGATCACAGGTAATATAGCTACCTGAGGATATATTGCAATTCTAGCAGCAGCCTGATAATTAAACTTTTGTCTCAAGTGCAAAACCTTTCATGTAACAGGATACTGGAACTTGTGTAGGAGAAATGATGAATGGAAGCAGATATTTTAATTCTTTATTTTTAGACATTTTGGTAAAGAAACCAACATTAAGACTCAATTCAGTGTATTGCTGTTTATTCCCAAAAGTAATATCTGTTTGGTTTTGCATCAATAAACACATTAATCAGAAGCAGAAAAATAGAAAACATTAGTCAATGATCCAATAAAATCCTATAATATGAACCTAGTAATGAATAAAAGTTGATAGATGAATGAAGATAGTGATAACTGATAGAAAATGTAGCCTTCCAGTACACTGCTTATGGTGTTTGAATGAGTTTCAGGATTTAAGTATGAAAAATTATTCTAACCTATCCTATTTTTAAGGGTCCTCTGGAACTCTTACCATATAAATTTATAGCTCAGTACTTAAATATTAGATGGTTTTACACAATTTTTTTTCTTGACACGAGGGAAAACCCCTGAGTAAAACAACGCACTGTACATCTGGGAGAAGTATAGGAATTTTTCCCCACCTTTATTAAAGATTCCAGGAATCCTTTTGAAACACAACATAACCAAAATTATCATATTAAATGTCATTTATCATTGTAAAGGTGCTACTGTCCTCTTTGACTTCTTCTCATGCAGCTTGCTGACTTGATTTTGCTGTGGATTCTCCTCGGATATTTTAATTCCACATAAAAGCAAGAGGTGTTAACAAGAGTATTTAATTCTAGGGGTGGATTTGCCAAACTCTTTTTTCTTGCCTAAACTGCATAAAGTTGTAATGAAGACGGAACTGCAACCAAGAAACCAGAATATCTGCAGTTTAAAACAAGTAAAACTAGCACCTGATTTGCTTTAATGTTTGAGGGAAGCCTTCATGTGAACTTCATGTCAAGCTGTGCAACAGGCTTGGATTGCACTGTGCTGGAAGTGCGTTTCCTTGCATCTAGGTGGTTTTTCATGTGTCCACCCATCTGCTATTATTAAATGGTATTTTAGTTTAATCCTCAGGAAAAACGAAGCCTGGTGCTGTTTCGCTGTTTCAGCGCACGCCTGCTGGCAACTTTCAAACGGGTTCTCCAAACAAAGCTGACAAAGGAATCGGTGGTTGCTCGTTTGTGAAAATAGGTGGGTGAGAAAAGAAGGGAGACCCACTCACTCTGAAAAGAGATTTGACCGTAAGACATTGAAATGCTTGCACTGGATCACGCATCTGTCCCAGTTACAAGAAGACTTTTGGAGTAAATCCGAAGTAAAAATGCACACGTGGCCAGGCTTTCTTATTTCTGATGACAATGATGCATTCTGTGTTCATAGAGACTTATCTTGGCTCTTCCTTTGCACCTATGCACGTCTAACAATATGCAATCTCTTTATATTCAAGCAAACAAGACACCGTGGTGTGCTAGGGAGAATAAAATCTGCCCTGTAAGACAGAGTTATAAACTGAAACCTGTGTTACATCTTCTGAGTTAAAATAACAACAAAAATCTCTTCAAATCAAACCAGCTCACTTCAAATTAAAGATGCTGATCCAGTTCCTCCATCTCCTGTAAAATCTGACATACACACACCTCTCATTTTAAATTATGACAAGTATTTGGTAAGCATGAGTTTTTAGACTACTGGAGCATAAGATCTTCTGGTGGATTTTGTCACCAACACATGTTCTCCTAAAGCTATACTAATCCTGAAAAGCTGATGCAATGAATTTACTCTTCCTAGAAAAATCAAGTGAAAAATTTTCTTGATTGTATTCAGTGTAACTCCATTGACTTCCATGGATTTTCTGTTGATTTATGTGAGTATGAATGAAATGAGAAAGGGCCCAGTAGAATAAGTTGTAGTTTACACGAAAAGGATTTATTGCAAGGACTCATCAAAAGAATTTTTCAGTGTAATTTATAAACTGTTTACTGACTATAGCTGACCTTCAAAATTGCTATTAAATATTTACTCTAAGGACTACTCTGTGTATTTAACTAAAATCTCAGTTTAGAAAGGTTGCCAGTACATTTCTACCTCGCGTCTGTGTTTTCCTCCCAATTTCAATGTAGGACAAAATTAATAGCTAAAAAAGGCACGTCTTTCCCATTTGGAATTGACAACAAGAAGTCCAATATTTTTTGATTAATAGTCTTATTTTATGACTCTAAACGTCCACCAGTATCAGTGTGTTGGATCAAGAATATTTCATTCTTTCCTGTTTCTATGATGTCTCTAAGAATTTGCCCTGCCTACATTTATTGAAGTATAAAAGGCACTGTTAGTTGTGTACCACTTGTGTGGCTGAGGTCCTCACCTTCCTGCATGTGCTGGAGTAGAATATCTTCTCTGCAGTGTTATTGGCAAAAAAGTTTCCTTCCACCACGTTCCAGCCAGAATGTGATACTGCTGTGCTTTTGTAGGGTACAAACACCCTTGGAAACAATGCTAGGAGGTGTTAGCTAATCCTTTTCAATGATGTCTTTTCACAGCCTAATCGAGATAAACCCCAGGAGGGAAAGAGAGGTTTGCAAGACGGATCTGTGCCCCGTGTGGTTTTTCAAATGGATTAAAAGTCCATTTTATTAACAGAGTGCAGTGTAGTATGAAATAAACCTGAAAGCATATGGGCTTGCCCTGCCGGAGAGCCATAGGCTGGAGCTCTGCTGTGATTTTCCCAGTCCCAGCCTCCCTCTGCCAGGAAACCTCAGCAGCACTGGGCCAACACCCGAACCTCTCCTGTTGTCCTGAGGCTGGTGGCAGTGAGGTGTTTGGGACAGTGGTGCCTGAGCCCAAACTGGTTATCCAAAGCTGGGATGGGTGAGGTCGGCAGCACTTCACTGGAGGTGGCCATTGGGCTTGGGGGAGCCTGAGTGTTTACAGTTGGCCATTTCCTCTCTCTGCTGCGAAAAAGTGAGCTCACCTGGATATTTGGTATTCTTCAGGTCCTCCTCTGTGATGGCTGTGGATGATCCTTGGGTGGAGTGTGCCAGTTATCTGCAAATTAAGCTCTATTAGGGGAAAAATTTCATTTTTTTTTCCCTGTTAAGAGAATAGCTTTCTCTCTTGAAGAAAAAATCAGTTTGACCTCAAGAGCTGCAAATGCATCTGCAAGATAAGGATAAGTTCTGTTTGAACTACCAGCATCCTGGGACATTTTCTGGCACTCAGCCTTTCTCTTGAGCCTCTGATCTTTCCTCTGCAGCTGCCAGGACCACGAGGGATAGGTTTTGTTTTCTGTGAATTGAATTGCCAAAACACAGCTCCTACAAAAGCCAGCCAACACCATCTTCTACCCAGACTAGGGGAGTGCTGACATGAACACCCATTCCAGCTCTTCAAAACACCTTGCCCATGCTGCAAACAGCCAAAGATTTCCTCACGTGCACCACATAAAATATCCCACGTAGTTGCCTGGATTTCTGTTGTATTTCTTAATACTTCCTCCAAGAGCTTAAAAAACGTTTTAAATTAAGTCAGTTGCAGCTGCTCTGTCAGGAATTCACTAAGCACTGCAGCCACTGAAGCAATTAAAAAAATGGCACAGAAGGTAATTAAAAGCCTTACTGGTTCTTGCTATTAGACTGACATTTTAAATGCCTCTAGATGTTTTATTGTGCCAATAACCTATTTCCCTGGTCTCGAAGAGAAATACAACTGACATCAGTAATTTAGTAAAGTATTCTACAGGTATCATAATGTTCCATCCAGAAATCTATACTAAATCACTGCGGTTTTCCATTCTGCACAGTCCTCACCGCTCAGCTTAATGAAACAGTGGTTATTTGTTAATGAGTATTAGAGCTTAGTCCCACATTCTCATTCCCTGTAGCGAGCTGCGTAATATTTGTATTACTTGTGCACAAAGAGAGGTTTTCTGGTTATCACGAGCGCGTGGGTTGCAGGGAGTCGGGCAGAGCTTGTCCTTTCTCTGAGCAACAGCAGAGCAGAAATCCTTGTTGTACAGGGCTGCAGAGTGGCCCTTCCCTGCCCCAAGGAGCTTTACCAAGGAGTCGTGCCGAGCAGTTTGTGACTGGCTGCTGTCCACAAGCTCTGCAAGGACAGAGGGGGGCTTCTCAGTCCTTCTCTCTCCTCAAGTCCTGTGTTTTCTGATTAGTAGCAGGAGGTCCCTCCCAGGCACTTGTGTCAGTCCCCACAGCCAGAAAAGTCAGACTGCCTTAGCACAATCCTTAGAGTAACCCCACCCCTAGTACAGCCCCTTGTCTGTCCAGCAAGGGAAGCTGGTAGGATGTCAAGCATTTTTCTAGCTTTCAATTCAAGGTCCAAGCAGAGACTTTAAAAGGATGCAGGGAAAGTGTTTCATTATAAAATTTTCCCTGAGAGCCTCAAAATGTGAACGTGCAAATCCTTTTCACTGTGCCAATGAACTACTGTTATTCATCCCTGATAGGAAGCTACAGGAAAAACACATGACAGAGAGGAAGGTAACTGGCGGTTGCTTAATTTTTTCACCTTGATTTATTTTGTAGATCCCTCTGGAACATAAAATCAGACCAGAATTCAAGTATATTACACTTATCTGTAAAGCATAGAGAAGTTAGACTTTAGCAAACAGCATTGTTTTATAGGTGTTATTATGTCCCAGGGTTTGACAGAAATTATTCTGATATGCAAGCACAAAGAGCAGCATTAACGCTGAGCTTTCGGCTTTTATTCCATTTTTTCTCTCCTGGGTCACCCTAAAGCTGTGTAAACAGGGGTGCTTGGGAAGGGATTTCAGCAATAAACAAACCCACACACATCCCCGTGACTCGGGAGAAAGCCCACACAGCCTTGCTCACAGTGACCTCTGTGGAGCCTTCTGATTGAAACCCTGCTGATCCACGCTGCACGTCCCTACAGTCTGCATCAACAGGAGTGTAAAATAGCAAAACTCTCTTGGCACTAATCTCCAAAGCCACGTCTAATTCTCGTTTTTAATGAGGCATTGAATTATTCCGTGCAGTGAGATGCCTGTCAGTTTGCAGCACAGCTCCGTGCGTGCTGTTGTGCCACCAGAGATAAACAATCAGTAGGACTGATCAGGCAGGCAATCACTTAAACAAATCTGAGGAGGGAAAAAACCTGCACATGCACTGCTCAGGATGAAACAGATACTTTGATAAAGTTGCATATTGAAAATATCTGATATGTGAATCCAGTGACTGGCAGTAACTAATTAACAGTGAGTTAGCTTTTGCATAAATGATGTACTTTCTAGAGTTGCAGTGTGAGGAAGGTCTAAGAACCAGAACACGAAGATCCATGGTCAGTTCCTCATTTTGCCACAGGTTTAGACCTGGTGTCCATGTAGTGAGAAGGCTTCAAAGACACACCACAAGCCACAACCCCACTGCAGCCTCCCTGTCCCTGCTGCCAAGCCATCCTGCCTGCATTTGCCAGCAGAACCATGAGCACCACAACAAAACAGAGAGTAGATGTTTGCTTGTGCCCCCAGGAAATGGTTCAGGCATTGCTGGCGATGCCTGGATTGCTGTGTAGAAATCTTTGCCATGATCTCGTACCAGTAGCCCAGTAGTGATTCAAGCACTTTGGTCACTCAGATCTGCTCCATTGTTTTTTAAGCCAGTGGGTTTCTATTGAGTTTGAAGGGCAGAAAATAAACAAATCAGACAGTTTATCGCCTGTTTTCACTGCATCCTGGTTTAACTGTCGCTATTTAAGGCCACGTGATGGATATATTGATTTCTGCATCTGCCTACATCCCAGACAACCTATCATTTCCTTTGGGTTTTTTAATGTTCAAAGGAGTTCTCATCTGCTTTAAAAAAATTTTTTTTAAGAAATCGTCTGTCACAAAAGAATTCCTTAAATATCAACATTTCATTTAAAAAAAACCAATCCTTGTCTTCTACTTGGGTTAGAGTGCATTGAGTGTCTTTTAACGAGACAGAGAGGGTTCTTTCTGGCAAAACCCTGCTGAGATGGACTCCTGTGCTGTCATCTTTGTGCACAGAAAAGATCAGTCTGAGAAATTCTGATTCTGTTTGAGCTCCATGCCGTGCCAGAACAGCACATCTGAAGTCACTGCCCAGCTCCTTGTGATGGCTCTTGGTGCCCAGAAGTTGTTCCCCTTCAGCCTCCTGGCTGAGCTGCTCGTGGGATTCCTCCAAATGAATCATTTAGCGTGGGCAGCCTCAGCAGTGACAGGTTCTCATCAAGCCAGAGTGCAGCACAGTGGGATCCAGCACAGAACACGTGTCCACAGCTCCAGGGAACGTGGCTTTACAGGGAGCTGCAAAGCTCTTGGGCAGGTTTCTCTGTCTAACATGGAAGTCTGGTGTCAAGTCTGGTGCTCTAAAGCGTAAGAGCATTTTAATTAGGAAACATCTAGATGGTTGAGTTTAACTGGGTAGTAACCGAAGAGTGTTTGAGTGGGAAAGGTTCAGGTGGAGCTGTAAAGTGGTGAGGTAGCTCACTGGCATGCAGTGCAATTTGTGATTAAGGTTATCTGCAGTATCTAACCTTTCAGTAAATGCCAGCTGCATAATGGCTGTCAGTTTTCTCTCTCAGATATTACACTGCAGAAGGTTCTATCTGGCCATAAGAATCTATTTAATAAGACTCTAATGGGAAATGACCAGTATCTGAGTATTACAGATTAAAAGTGACAATGCTAATTGACTGCAGAGGTATCTACATGAAGAGGGACCAGAAAAATCATTTAAGTCTAAATGAAATTGGACTGATTTGATATTTGAAAAAGCATTACATTCCTCTTGTGTTTGGCAGTGTGGATTAATTGCTCCCTGTGTCAGGTTCCTACGTAGCAATAGGCTGAGACTGGTGGGGAGTAAAGAACACGAACTTGGGGGATTTAGAAATACATTCATTTACTAAAATTAGAAGTACATGGGGAGGTCTGTATTGTATGTAATTTTTATGGTGAGTACTGAAATTATATTTTGTATCTGCAGTTCGTGATTGCTGGTGAAACAAATCGGGTGCACAACCACACTTCTGTTCTGAGAATGCAAATTTAATTACCTTTTTTTCTTAGCTTTTCAAAAAGCATTTTGCAAATAGATAGAACAGGGAAATAGAAAATCACGGTTTTATTTTCTGAGGAGAAATTGATAGGAATCATAACAACAGGAAAATGATCATATGTGGCATATACTTATCTCAAAAATGACTTAAAATCATTAGGTATCAGGTAAATGCATGTGCTTAATTTCTATATAGTTTGCTGTACACAAAGCTTTACTTTCAATCAGAGGCTGCAGTACAAATTCATTTCTCTGTATGATGTTTTGCAGGTCTGACAAGGGAATAAAACACACAGCATTGATTCCAAATAACATGTTATGTTCATAGAAAAAGCAGCATTTTCATGTGCAGGTATATAAAGAGTTTTTGGAAAATAGGTATTAGACACACTTTAAAAGTCCCAAGACACTGAGGAAAATTCCCTTCTAGTGTGGCTCTATGTGCTTTAGAATGGAACGGGAGAATAGTTGTAGAGATAAAGAAAAGACTTAGAGATTCAATACATTCTGTCACTGCCTCTATCCAAAAATTAATAAAGTTAAATGTTTTGTGTCATAAAGCAGCATATGAGCCACTTTGACACATTTGATTTGATTTGATTTGATTTTAATTTTTGTATAAAAATGAGTAGTTTGGTTCTCTGCTTGTTTTTAAAACCCACAAGAACGCAGGGAAAACCGCTCATGAATTCCATACAGAATTCAGAGAGTTAACAGAGAAAACAGTTAAGTATGTGCTTAAATTCAGTGTGTGAGCAATTCTGTTGAAGTTGGGGGAACATGTGGCATGGTTCAAACTTAATGAATCCATAAGTCTTTGCAAAATCATCTGCTTAGTGTCTCTGGTGGAAGATAAAGAAGGAGAGAAGCATGGTAATTTTACAGGAATATGCACTGAAATATGCTCTGCTTTTCACTGACCCTGCTGTATCCCCAGCTTATACCTGAGAATGTATGCAATGTGCTCTGTGGGACGTTGTGCCAGTGCTAGGAAGAATATAAAGATGGGAAACAAATGAACAGAAATAATTCTAAATTCTTTGAAATACAGTAATTGGGTTATTGTGCAATTTTCAGATTAAAGTCCAGGTAATTTATTTTTAAGGTAAATTTTTTATGTTCTGCTTATATAATGCATAGGATTAAGGCAAAAATGAAGGCTATTCTTAAAGCTCAGAATACAGGTTATGTTTGCTTTTATGCAAGAATTGATAACCCATTCCTATAGCTGCTGCAATGTAAAATAATCATCCACAACTGGATCATCCACAGCACGGAGTTGGGAAACACAGCTACAGAATCAGCATGAAAGTGAGCCATAGAATGTGCTGAACTTAAATATATGGCCTAATTCTCCCTTTGTGTCAGTTTTAGGCCAATATAGCTGTTGCAATATAAATAAAAACACAGCAGTAATTTCAGTGATTTCAGTGCAGCTGGTCCTTAGATAAGTGAAAATGTTTAGGCTTTCATTCTGCGATCCTCAGTTTGAAATGAAATGTACAGTGTGTTCCTTGGCTTTGAGTTTTTTACAATTAAAAACGAATCAGGATGGTGCTAAAGAAAAAAAAAGTGTGAATATTTATATAAATACTGTAACTTTGGTTAAATTTGATCAGAATAGCCTTTGAGGTCCTTCTGTTCCACAAACTGGGAGCTTCTTTAAGCTGGTCTGCATAATTCATTTGAATACAGGTATCACATAGCTGCATATTTATGTTTGTTATTCAACAGCCACCTTTGAAGCCACATCTCTGCATTCAGCTCACTGGTAACTTGGCTGAGCTCAGCTTAAATACCAAACCTCGGTGTCAGGCTTCTCATGAGGAACCTGTGAACTGCCACTTGCTCACTCTTGATTTGGGGGGGAGCATCTCTGAAACCTGGCTGGGCTAACAAGTGATAGAATTGATTCATACATGTTCTGCAAAGGTCAGAACTGACCATGTTTTATTGCAGAGTAATGCACTCATTCACTGGTGGATAACTCGGTGGACAAAGTCGTTTGGGTTTCTCTCTCCGAGTGCTCTGTTGCTATCACACAGTTTCTTTACCCTGTGCTTAAATCCTGGCTTGCCCGGGGATGTAGCTATAAATTGTGTTCCCTGTGACATTTTATGGTGAGCAGCAGGCTGCAGAGGTGCTGCAGAACAAAATCTGAGGCCCTCATCTCCATGCTCTGGTTAACTTTAGGATCCTAACACCAGTTTGGATCAAAACAAACATTTCCCCACCTGCACACGCTCCGCTGCTCTTCGCTGGACAAGATGCTGCACACCTGGAATCAGCTGGGCAAGTCTGTTCCCCTCCCAGGTAATCCCCAAGCTAAACCCTGGATGTTTCTCTGTTTCAGTTTAGAGCAGACATAAGTGGTTCTTGCATGTCTTGTTAAGCTTTTGTGTTAGCACAAGATATAATTGTGAAGACAAGAATAGACCAGCACAAGAGGGAGATCCACATGGAAGTGCAAGGCAGGGTTCCTCAAATTTGTATTTATTAAGCATTGCAGAGACTTTTTTAAAAATGGCAGAGAAAAATCTTGAAATATTTTGCTTTCAAGAGTTTCAGTAATTTTTAAAAGTAATCCCTTAAACTCAATGTAAATCAGAGATGATATTTTATATTTGTCACTCTTCACGTAGTGAAGGGGCAAGGACAGGATGAATGCAAAGGTAAGAGAGGCTGCTTTTTATGGGGGTCACCACTATGGAGAGGAAACTATGTCTGCACATATTGCACAATTAGGTCCAGCAGTCAGCATACAGATAAATACTTTTTAATACGACAAAACACAATAAAAAACAGCTCTCACGGGTTTTCTCTGGCTTTATTTTACTCAGTTTAGATAGGAAAAATGTACATATCCATTAAAAATATCATCTACTTTTTATTTTTTCAACATCAAATTGTGCCAGAATCATTTTTAACCTAACTGTAGAATCCATCACTGTTGATAGATATAAGAATGGCTTCAATTTTTTTTTCTTTCCAACAACTTACCATTGTGACATGTAAAGAAGAGTCATTTTATAAAATTCTAAACTTTTACAAAGGTGAGAAATGGCAAAATAATAACAACATTCGTCTTCTGTCAAGAAATATTGACATGGTATTACTACAGCAAAATTGGTTTGTGTTGTGAAGTGTGTCTCACAGATAAATCAGATTTGAGACTTTTTTAAAGCTAACTAAATTGTACTTTGGTGCTGATATATTTAAGAATATCAAGACACATGATTGTGACTTTTTTTACCAAAGTGGGCTAAGAGCAGTTCAGTCAAAAAAAACCAAACCAAACCATTTCCTGCTCTTTATCTGCCTTCCCTTTTCTCACACTTCACTCCAACAGGATCCGATATGTCAGTAAGTGGGCAGTGCATGCCTCAGCCTCAGACAGGAACAAGCAGAGCTGAGGGAACTCATACACAGATTTATGGAAAGATACCTTTTCCCTGTCAGACTAAATAGATATCACTCCAGCATTCCAGGATAAACACATTTATATTTCCACAAGATTCCAATACGTGTGAGACGCGAGCTCTGTAAAACCTTTACAGGCTCAGGATGTTCAGCAGGCCGAGCTGAAAACCTCTGCACTTGTTGTTCAGCTTGGTGAAGGACTCGCAGAAGATTTGGGGAGTGCTGCTGCTCGTGGCTGTGCTTTGCTGGGAGTTGTTGAGCTGACATCTGGCAGAGCATCTTCTTGCCTCAGGGCGTCCTCCACGCCGGCAGAGGAGGTGCTGGGCCACTTTGCCAAATGCGTAGCTTGAACTGGTTTCTTCATGCCTTGCTCTGCAGAACACCAATAGCTTTCCCCCATGAACTTGAGAGGAACAGCAGCAAACAATTAGCAGTTCTTCAGTCCTAGAAAATATCCATCTGCTCTTGGCACAACTGTTTTTCAACATATAAATAGCTGTGCTGCCAGCAAATGGAGCAATTTTCTGCATCTGGCTCATGCTTCCCTTCCTCCCTGTGCAAGTGGCATTTGCAGTTCAGTAATAGAATTAATATTTTCACAAAAACATCAGTTCTGACTGCATTATTTTAAAAGGAATAATTTGAGAAAATTTATGGGAACATGGAGATTCTTGAAATATTTTTGTCTTGTGTTTTTTGGCACTGGAGTACCCTTTCATACTCTAAGAGGGATAAAGAACATATCCGATGGGCTGTGTTTGATTTTGCATTGTGTAATTAGTTACCTGCTGGAGTTTCTCACAGCTTTTCCATTTGCTCCTATAAGGGCTAATCCTAACTAAGAAAGAAATGAGTCATTCTGTGGCCAGTGGAACTTATGAAGCTTCATTTCCAGCAGCTCCCTCCCATGTGGTTTCTCTAGTGTCTAATAGCTTGGTTGAGTTCACGCTGCAGGTTCTCCCACAGTAAGATACCCAGATTAGTTCCCTTTCATTTGACTTCCAATTTTCACAGAGCAAGTAGAAATTTACTTTAGAATTAACATAATGTGGAAATATGTTTCATTTCTTAAAAAAAAAAAAAAAAGAAAGAAAAGAAATCAAAACACTGGTGCTTTAGAGCAGCCACAAAACTGCATTTTACTTTTTCCCAATTAGCCAATGATCATAAATGCTGTCAGCTGTGTAATGGACACAGTGGTGGTGTTTACATATCTGGAGTTGCCCTTAATCCTACCCCTGGGCTTCCTGAAACACTGCGGTATTTTTGAGTATTTGGAAGAGGCGAATAACTCATAATTTCCCCAAATATCAACAGATGCTGAGTGGGAAAACTACTGCTTTCTCTAGAACCTTTGCTGTTTAGTTTGTGTGTTTTCAGTGTGTGCTGCAGAGGATGCCTGGAATTCCAAGTCAAGGTATGGAAGCTGTCACATGTGGGAGTCCAAAGTTCAGGGAATATTTCTCTGCCTGTTTTGAAGAGTTCTACCCCCTTGGACAACACTGTCTTTGACCTTCGTCCATGGAGAAAATTACCTACCCTCTGGGAAGAAGCAGAATCTACACTGGTGTGAACTAGGTGATAGAACATTATGTAAGATTGTCACAGGGTGAAAATTTAGAGGTGTTGGGTTTGTTAATATAGTAAATAGATAAAAAGCAAAAACTTCAAAATGGAGGATTACTGTTGTTCTCCAGACCTTCTTCTTCTTCTACTACTACTCCATGTTCTGCGGCAAAAGTGGATTGAGAGGATTGGGTGAAAAATTCCACAGTTCCTTTTACATGACAGAAAGGTTTATTGAACATTGGTAGAAAAGTAAAAATAACTTTCGTTTTGGGTTTTCATTGGGCAATTTACCTTTAAAAGACGGTGTCATCTTGGTAACTCGCCTTTTCTCTCGCATTCTCTACGGGGAGTCACGCCCGTGGCTCAGCTCCTTTGATAAGACTTAATAAAAAACTATCTGAAAGCAAGAAGTGTGGAAAAGTCCCGTTCGTCTGCAGAGTCCAGGCAAGGGCTCTGGAAATTCTCCTCCATCAGGGGAGGCATAATTAAGGCACAGAAAGTGTCAGTCACACGTGTGACAGGTAAGGCAGGCAGGCATCCAGCCTAGATCACTTTGGGGGAACGTTTGGGGTGGCCCAGGTTCCACCAGTGAAGGCAGGGCTGGCTGATACATTTCCATCTGGCATCCTCCTTTCCTTCCAGAACCCTGTTCAATGGAGGGACCGTGCAAGTGAAAGCTCCTCTGTCGCGCTCTGGATCAATGATCCCTGAGGCTCATAACCTAATCAATATAAAACACAGTAAGTGACTGGCAGGTCTGGTTTAGTGAGCTCAGTGCTTCTTACGTGTTTGGCCTCTTGGAGAGTTTAACCTGTGGGGTTTGATCCTCTGGAGCAGAACTGAGTCTGGTTTTGGTTCACTTTGTTTAAATCCACCTAAACTTCCTGGCTTCCCATTTTCCTGTGCTCAAAGTGCATTTGGGAGAACAAACAGAGTGTGTAGCTTTGTTTTGACTTGCTTTTTAATACATTTATCAAATATATCCCTGGAAATGTTCAAGGCCAGGTTGGATGGGGCCCTGAGCAACCTGGTCTAGTGGAAGGTTCCCTGCCCAGGATGGGGGGGTTGGAACGAGTTGATTTTAAGACCCTTCCTAACGCAAACCATCCTGGGATTCTGTGATATCTGTACTACTGATTTATTGATGGCAAACTCTTGCAGAAATAAAAATGACGAGGCTCCAGGGGGTTCTCAGACTCCAATCCAGGCTGAACTGGAATTCTCTCTTGAACAGTCAGGTGTTCTTGCATAAATGTTGACATATCCCAGCTGGCCAAACCCTGATCTCACACCAGTTTCATTCACTGTCAAACCCACTGGCTTCTGTGGTTTCTCTATTTCAAATTGGCATTGCTTAAGACGTTCCCATCCTAAGAATGAAATGTTCTTGTAAAGCAGCTTGGGAACTGAATGTTTCTTCCTCATGTGATGGTGTCAGAGATGTCTAGGATTCTGAGGAAAATGCCAGTGCTGGATGTGCTTCATCTTGGTATCCTCAGAGTCAAAACTGCACCCTGAGGCTTCAGATTGAAGATTACCAGATCTTGGTCCAAGGAGCACAGGACTGATGCATTGCCACTACCTTAACAAAGGAAGCTGTACGAAAATAGAAATAAAAACAAACAAACAGAAGAAGCATTTAGTGCCTGATGACGACATTTTGCATTAGTCACTAAGAGCTTGGTGCCTTGAAACACCGTGCCCAGGCTTTACTTCAAGAAGTTGAGGCACACATAAATAGCACAGCAAATCATGCTGGCATGATGGGTATACTCAGATCTGTTGTAAGTTTTCTCAGACATTGTCACGAGTTTCTTTTCAGGGGGTTATAAGTAGCATGAACTGAATAGATTTTTTGTAGCTCTTTCCACTTTTTAATTTTCTGTGTGACAGCTCCCTTTTAATTTCTCATTCAGACCACCAGAGCACAGTGCAGTTACTGTGCATATGCTGTGAACAAGCTACAAAAACACACACACACACACACAAAATTCTGTCTGTACAAACCAGAGTGGAAGCAGAATGCTACAGACAACATCATTAGCGAACAATACCAAACAAAAATTACAGTATTTTTAAAGCTAAATAGTGTGGGTTTAAGGCATTTTTAATTTACTATGTTTTATTTACTTTTGGTGGACTGTCCTCAGGGATACTTAGGATTTATAGAAAACAAATGGTAATATTGTGTGCATGCTGAAACAAAAATCTCTTGTGCTCTGCTGAGAGAATAGACCTAGTTCTGTATGTGTACACTTCAAGAATAAACAAATACCCCGTGGGGTTTCGTTAATAGACTAGGTCTAAATCTGGGCTTAGTGAAAACTTCTGGAATCATGGAATGCTCAGAACCAGGCAGATTCAAACCAGCTACAGCCCTGGAGCTCTGTCCAGCCCCAGCACAACCCCTGTCTGCTGGGGACTGGTGTGACAATGTTGTGGCTCTCGTGCCAGGAGATTGCAGTTCCAGTGTCTGGACACAGTGATGATGTGGATCCTTTTCTACTAAAACCCTGCACCAGAATCTAAGCCCAGAGTAATTCAGCCATTGTTAACCTAAATATGCCATCTCATGTTTCATTCAGGCTTACTCCAGCACGGATGTCTCTCGCTGATTGCAGCTGAAATGAAGACAAATCAGGCTTATTATATTTAAGGGTTGTGAATATTTTTATTTTTGGGTTTTCAGTGGGCCTGATTCTAAAGTGGTAGCCATTTCCACCAGAGTAAATTGGGAGCAATCACCTTGCTCCTCGTCATCATTCACCCTGCAGTTAAACCAGACTCTCATTCACTGGAGCAAAAAGGTGCCTGAGCTCTGAGCAATCAGCACAACATGGTGAAGTTTTCAGCAGAACGGGGACTGAAACACAAGTCCGTCGTTCCCCTAAGTGCCCCAACAGGAGCCTGCAGAAAGTGGCTGCTGTCAGTTCGTGCTTTCTCTCCCTTCTCCTGTTTATATAAAACCTGAACCAGGGCAAGAGTTTCACTTCACCCAGGAGACAAACTTGGTGTCAAGTCACCATGAAATAGGAGATTTGTGGTTTAATCCCACTGGAGAGATCAGGCGTTGAACCAGGTACCTGTGATCCGAATGAATTAAGCTTCTGGAAAGGCTTTCCTTCACAAAGCAGGCAAGCTGGAGCTATTCAGCTTGCAAAATGTGTGATGGGGATATGACAAAAATCTGTAAAATCACCACTGGCAGTGAGAGGGTGAGCAGAGACTTTCCAATCCCCTTTCCAAAACAAGGGCAGATTTAAAACAAACTAAAGGAGATTTAATTTTTCCTACCACCAAACCCGTGATTTAAATTTGGAGCTCCTTGCCAGAAGAGGCTGTGGATGTTGAAGGTTTAAGAGAGTTTGGGGAAGACCTGACAACTGCATGGAAGAGAAATCTGTTAAGGAGTAGGGAATATGGAGAATTTGTCCTTTGCACGGGAAGTGCAGGAGTCACGGGTTGGTGGAAGCTGCAGCCGTGTTCAGGGGAGGGGATGGATGTTCCTACCAGTGCAATGAGCTGCACAGACAGAACTGCTCTGCTGCTGCCCAGTGCCAGGGCTGCTGCCAGAGGCAGAGCAGGGAGCTAGAACACCTCTGGCCTCAGCACTACAGCTGGCTTTGCATGGATAAGGGGCCTGGGATGCTGAGACAGAAAATCCTCCAGGTTACACACAGAGAGAGCTGCCACGTGCCAGGCGAACACGAAGTCTCATGTGCTTCTCTGCTGTTCACAAGCAAAACTTGCCCCATTTGCACATCCCACACCACCTGCAGAAGGGTTTGCAAGCCTGGAATACCCTCATCTATAGGCAACAAGTTTAGACCTGACCACTTATGTCCTTTATAGATCCATCCCTAGAAAACACTTCAAGGTCACCCAAAAACGCCAGTATAAAAGATGATGGCTGAAACCTGTCTTACCCACTGGAACCATCTTATTCTGACAATTATTGGCTTAATGTTTTAATTTTTAGAAAGATTCAGAAGCATTTAGAAAGGATAGGTTTACCTTTGGTAATACTTGCTTTTTTATTTATGAAGTTCCTAGCATAAATAAATTCTGCAAAACACAAGACTTTAAAGATATTCGTGTCAGATCATGGTAACAACAACCTTGATGTGGTTTGCCAAGCTTTGAATTATAATGTATGTCATCAGTAACCTAAGTTGTTATAATTTACTTCTGACATTAAGATCTCGCTTTTGGGCATATAGTTGCAAATGTATCCTATTCACTTCCTTACTTTCTAAATGCCCTTCATGTTTCAGTAAGACAATCCAATCAAAACTAAAGACCAAATGCACTGTAAAACGAATCAAGCATACAAACAATTCTTAAGCCTTCCTCTTACACATTCGCTGGCTTGCCCAAGGCTTCTAAACTTCATAAGCTGTGTAATCATGAAGTACACAAAAGTTTTCAAAGGAAACATTTATACCATTTATTTTGTGTGTTGCTCAGGTTGCAATTTGTAAAAAGAGACTCACGGAGATAAGAATTTATCATAAATCTAACCATCCTGGTCTAAGACTCACCACTATGGAACATTCTCGCTCAAAATGGTTTGGTCTTTTCCAATTTTCTTGAGTTACAATTCAAAATGCTGAGTTTTATGATGACAGCACTTTGGGGGTGACTAATTGTGCTAAGAGATGTTCGAGCCCTGATGAAATAAAAGTCCCCCATGAGGAGAGATACTTTAATTTAATGATGGTCATAATGCCAATTTTCAAAGCTATAAAAGCCACTGATTCTCTGCCTTTAGCCTTAGGCAGAATCCCTTATTCTGCACGTGCTTTCCACCAAAACCATTTCATGTTTTGCTCATAAGGGCAGAGTATGTGTGGTTTTGCCTTTTCCCACTCTTTAGAACAAACCATAAAAGTTTTTTAGCAAGGACCCATGAAAAGCACTTAGAAATCTATGGCAGGAGTTTGGTCTTTATTAAAATTCGGTATTAACCCGTGCTCCAGAGGCACTGGGGCTGCAGCCCCTTTGCAGCACCGTGGCAGTGTGAAGGCACAGTGGATCCCTGGTTTGGCAGTGGCTGCCTGGGGTTGCAGAGTATCCAAATTACCCCATTCATTTCATCTGGCAACCGAAACCACCACTGGGGATATTTGCAATCCCACCCTTAATGACTTTGTTGCCGACTTAAGCATGGCAAGGAGCAGCAGCTTAGAGATTTCCAGGACAGGGTCTGTGTTCAGGGAGTCTGTGGACATCTGCTTGCAAAACCCTTCTAAATCTCTGGTAGAAATCACCCCTGTAAAAAAAGCACCCAAAGGAGGGGTCATGCACAGACAAACACACCAGGGGGTAGGGCTGAGGGAAGCACGGGAATCCAAACCAGCTTCCCCCCGGCTGGGGTTTAAAGCTGATAAAGAAGAGGATTAGATTTTCCTGGTGAGATAACCATCTCCCTGCCCTCCTTAGCTGCAATAATTAAATGAGTTTCAGTAAGTGTGACATAAGATCAGATCCCGAGAGCTCCTGCCAAGGAGCTCTTATAAGGCATGAATTAAATAAAGGTTGAAGTACTTTTAACCAATCAGCCGGTTTCTCACGGAGAACCAGGAGCTTCTTCATTTAGGAACCTGACATTTTGCTCAAGTCCTGCTGAGCAGAACAGATCACACCAGTTAACGTGGTAATGAAGAAGTGATGGTGGTATTTGCACTTGGCTCGAACGTCAGCATAAATTCTGTTCCTCGTCCAGACCAGTACGACTTCCCTGAAATAAAGCATATTTCAGCCTCTTTAACCAATTTAAGGTCTCAAATGGAATGAGATCAATTTAACTTTAATCCATCATAACCAGGCTGGCTTAAAGAATTAGTTTCTCTGGGCCCATAAGGATAGTCCCAGTAACTGTTTCTGCAAGGTCATCTATTCTGAGCTTTTTAGGGCGTCCAGTTACACACAAAATTTTAATTGTAAATACTCAAATCATGTCTAGAAATTTTTGCTTTCTTTAGTGTTACTGCCCCCGTGAAAACTTGCTCTATTCCTGCGTTAGAGTTCAGGTAATAAATGAATTTTATCATTTAACCACCAACACAGAATTAGAACAATAAACGGTTTTAGAAATAATTACTGCACTTTAGAATAGCCTTTATCTCAAACTATAAATTCCAGTTCTGTTCACACTGCACAGTTAAAACTACGCTTAAATATGTTAACTTTTCAATAACTTTGCCCCCAAAATGGACATCTGAGAAATAAAATTTTGTAATTAAAACCTTGAAAGGAGTCTACGTTTGCTAAGTTACTGGTTGTGAGAAATGTGACGTGGTTTTCAAAGTTCAGCCTGTTGGGCTTGGCCAGCTAGGTGTAGTTTCTTCATAAATTAATTATTTTTCTCTCAGCACTAGAATAATCAAATGTTAAATTCAAAATAACCTGTCTCTAAGGGGTCACCTTTATGTGACACCCCTGTACTGATGTCATCAAAATTAATAGGAAAAATTGCCTTAAGCTTAATTGGTATTTTAATGCCTACATTTTTAAATTACTTAAACAATTTTTTAATTAAACCGAAGCATTAAAAATGAAGCTGCTCTTTATTTTTTGCTGTTTTCTTAATTTTAAAATATTGCAAAGATAATTGCAACCCACACGGAAGAGTGGTTTTTGTGTAAAATAAAAATAAAAAATCTTATACTCGATACTAGATGTTAATTATAAGAAAGAAACAACTGGGGGAAAAAAATGTGATGGGAAGTCCAAAGGCCAGCCATGATTTCACCTGAATGATTGAACATACCAATTGTTTCCCAGATGTTTAGATTGTAATCTCATGGTGGATTTGTATTGCTTTCACTGACTATATCTTTAATATCTACATGGACCAACACTGTTCTGGTTGTTAAAACATTTTAGGAAACTTGCATCTTCCATCACCATTGTCACAAGTTAAAGGTCCAGAGACCTTAAGCTAATGGTTCAAACTCATCTCACCAAAGCAACAGAGTGAAAAAATATGTCTGGCTTTTTACTGCTCATTTTAAAGAAAATAAAGTCAATGATGAGATTTTTCAGCATCAATAAAATCATTCTTTCCCTCAGCTTGCAATGTTTGTGGACCTCTATTTAACAGATAACTTCTGACATCTTTCTAATCTATGGATCATTTATTGCGTAGATGTATTTTAGCATCTACCCTGTTCTTGCATCCTCACTCAGCACCCTGAAATTAGATAAAGCACAGAGCTGTGTTCAGCAAGCAGTTTCACAGCTAGGGATGGAAGTGTGTCATTGAGCCTAAATTAATGTACCAATTCATTAAGCACTTTCAAGCTGTATGCCCACATTTGTTAGGGACAAGATGCTCAGTGATCGCGGTAAAATGCATTTTGGGCTCCAGTGTAACCAACCTCAGTCAGCTCAGCTCCCAACTCACTCAAACCCAACCCACACCAAGCTGTGCTCACTGGAAATTAGAGAACTTCCCACTGGTTGCTTTAATTTGGTCTCATTTTCCTTCAGGTGCATCAGTGCCAGTTCACAGTGACTCTGCCTTGGGCTGTGGTTTTTTCAGCCTTATATCAGCAAAAGCAAGGCCAGAGTCAGACCCCGGCTCCTCTCCGATGTGTTGAACCACTTTTGGCACTGTGCAGCTCTTCACATGAAGAGCCAGTGGCTCACAGCAGAGTACCAAGGCTGCAGGAGGTTTGCCCGTTTTTTCCTCTGACTCCTTTTAAACTTGGCATTTGCTTAAAGAAAAATACACTGCTAGTGCCAATTAGATAACTGGATCATTCTTCTTCTTCTTCTTCTGTCAGAAATTTCTTTTTCTTTTACTTGCAAGGGCCCAGCTTCTAAAGCACAATAGCAAGCATCTAATTAAGTGGGTTGCTTGTGAGAATGAGCTCTGAAATTATAGACACCCTCTGAGTTTGTAAGCAAGTGAGATTCTTCAGAGAAATTTGGACTCCTCCATTTCTAAAAATCACCTGTCCGGTGATACAGCACATGCCACACCAGTGTCTGCAGGGAAAATCCTCTGGGGCAGATTGTCCCATCCTTCACACCCTGGAGCCAGGCCACTGTCCCCTTGCTGGACAGGGAACACAAACCAGAGCCACTTGTTCCTTTTATATTTTCAGAAATGGGAGAAATTCTTCTGCCTTCATTACTGTGGCAGACACAGCAGTGGTTGTTTTGGGCGTTCTTGCTGCTGTTTGGTTTTTCCCCCTGTTCTTTACCCAACAAAACAACCTGGGCAGCTGGAGCCCACAGGAAAGGCCTTTCTTTTCTCCCAATTAATTACACAGCAAGTCCGTGGTCTCTGATGCTGTTGCTGTGAACACTGATAAAACCTGAAGAGCTTTAGAACATGTAACTTGCTGCAACCACTTTTCCTGGCTGTTCAGGTGTGAATACCCCATCGAGTCATCAATTATCTTAAACCTTTATTGTGAGTCCATGCAAAATAAAGGAACTATTTTTCTGTAATTATTTTTTATAAGACTCTGCCGCAAGATCCCACTCCACATGCAAATTCGCCCATGCTCGCTGGGTTTTATAGCATTCCTGCAAGTGTTGCTTCACATGTTTTTACCATTCTTTAAGATGCTGGTATCACGGTAAGGTTGGGATTTGGGAGGGAAGGGCACATCCACCAGAGATGCTCCGGCCCAAGCAGTGCCTGGTGGTACTGGCAGAACTTACCCTTTTGCACTATATTACCTCTTTTTTTGCATTTGTAATTATGTGGCTCTTTAACATGCTGGGAAAAAAAAGGCTCTGCACTTAAAAATGCCACAGGAGCGAAGATTAAGAAAGCAAGTGCAAACACCCAGCTGTTGAAAGCACAAGCAGCATGAAATTGGGGGTGGGGGACAAAATTAGCATTCTCCTCACGTGCTCACCGCCTGCTCTAATCACAATGCAGGCATTATCAGCCAGCACTGAATCTTTGTATTATTTCCAAGTTTCCCCTATTGTCAGTCATTGTGACAAAGTGCAGGACAATCTGACACAATGATGAATCACTCCAGACATTGAGTTTTCACATGGCTGTCAGATGATCTCAGTAGGCTGTGGCACCTGAAAATGCCACAAGACTAAACCCGTGCTGTACTTCAGAACAAAAACGGAGTTTGGTATAAACTCCACTGATTCAGGGCATAAACATGGGAGCCTGGAGGGCTGGCTCAGCTTTCTCTTATGCAGGAAATCTCAGCATTTTCATCCAGAGTGCATGAAACCAGAATCAGGGCTCAGGATGTGTTAACATCTCTTGCATGCAAACCAGGAAAACATGTTGTTTAAAATTAAATTCCTGCATGGATGGATCTGTACTGTGTATTTGTTTAAAATACTTGTTCAATACGTGATGCCCGTCAAAGTAGAGGGCATTTATCCCAGTAGTTTCAGGTGCAGATATAAAAATGAGTCCCTTGCAGTTTCTTTTTCCTGCATGGCAAAGTTATCTAGCAGGCTTTTTATTTGCTCTGTGGGCCAGGTAAGATGCAGCTGCACTGATAACTGATTGATATATAGTCAAATGCAAATCTGCTTGTTTAAGTACATGCCTTGCCTTCGTGTATATTTGCTTGTTGGTGCTATTGTGAGCCTAGCCCAGGAGAACATTGCTCTTTCCCACATTATTATTCACAAAGGCAGCTTTCTGAGTTATTTCTGCTCCTGCACAATATTCATGATAGCAATTTGATACCTTAGCAGTTTCAAGGTTATCAAGTGATTGAGAATCCTGCTGCTTACTTCAAGGTGTAACATATAAACTGTACTGCCATCCATTCTAGTAATATAATAGTTTTTCTTAATGCCTTTCATGAACTCCTGATTTAAAGTGTAAGCTGACTTCAGAAAGGGCTTATCAGCCCCAGACTTTGCTGCTGCTGGGCTGCTGAATTCGGCCCTGCGAGTTTGTATCTCTGCATGTAGCACTTAAGCAGGCAATATTTAATCTCTCGCAGAGATATTGATACATCAGCTCCCGCGTGAGGACGCTGAACCGCAGCCGTAATGAGAAACAAAGAAGTGGTTATTTATCCCGCGTGTCGGAGGGCTGGCGCTCCGTGGAGATGAATCTTGTGGGCAGGAACTGCAGATTGTAGATCACGGGGATTAACTTTGTACCGAAGAGCCGCCACGTGATGCAGCAGCGTTTGTTAATGATGAACAAATAAGTGCCACTGGACGCGTAATGAGGACGCTGAAGAGAAGCCCATCATTTCTCAACCTGTTTTGGAGGCTCCCAGCCACCCACTGAATTTTGGCTGCAGATGTAGTTTGGGTGGTTTCTGATTGGTGGATTGTGCTGCTTGATGGAGTTTACATGGTGGCATCTGCTTAAGTAACAGATGTCTGTGCCACTAAGGTGCTATGTTCTCACTTTTTATACAGAAAGAAATTGCTTCTCAAAGAGTTTTTATTGTCTTTATGCAAATTAAAATACAAAATTCCTCTCCTTAAAGGATCCTCATTATAACAAGAACCTTAAATAATCATAAATACGTATGCAGCCTCATAAAACCTTTTGCTCTTTGGAAATCAAGGAAGTTCCTTCTGCGCTGCCAATTGTGCATGAAATTAATTCTTATTTCAACTACCAGTATGAAGACGCTAGCTTTTATTCAGTGAAGCCCCACTGGATTTCTAAACAAATAGTGCAGAATAGTTGTTTGTGCCAAAATATTTCAAGGAGGAAATTTTGCATTCTGTATCTTATGCGGTGCTGAAGAGTAAGATAGAGCTCTGTACTTATTCCCTAGGAGGCTGGTGATAGAAATATATAAGTTTTTTATCTTTCCTTTGTCGATTCCCTTTAGTAGGCAAACGCGAGACGTCTTTACGGACTCTTTTTTTTAACCGGGGTTTGAAATCTGTGAAGGACTCATGCCTGGAAAAATTTCCACATATTCCAGCCTGCTGCGAGCTGAGTGTTAAAGTCCTAACATTTCTGGTTCATCTCACCTTATAACTTTGTGACAGGTATGACTTAGTGCCTTGCAGCACTAGATTCCCCACCTTTCCTGTTTATTTCCAGTGACAGAGAGGGATGAAGGACCTTTGTCTTTTGCTTTACCTATGTGTGGATTAAGCAAGATGCACCTGCAGGCAGGATGAAAGGAGCGGCTGCTCAGGGAGGGAGGCCATGGCCCCAACCTGTTGGCACAGGAGTGAAACCGGTCCCTGAGGGAGGCAAGACTGGGTGTTTGGAGATTTTTCTCCTATGGGTTGCACAGTTCAGGACAAAAGGAAGGCAAGGTGAGTGTTATAACACCAGAGCATCTACCAGCCTCTTCCAGGCCCTTTACAACAAAAAAGAAATGTATGGAGTGTGTCAGCTTTGAAAAGCACCTGCCTGTCACCTCATCACCCCCAGGCAAAACAAATCGCCCCCCAAGGACTCCCGAGGTCAGCCTTGGCTGCCAAACCAGAGGTGATTTGGCTGCCCCCACCCCTCCCTGCCACCCACAAAACTGGGCCAAGCTGGGCACAGGATGCTGCCTAGGAGAGTGTGTAACCACACACCTTTTCCTCTCTCCTCTGGGCTCAGCAATCACCAAACTTGTGGTAAAATCATTGCAGAGGGGAGCCTGCATCATGCCTGGTCTCATAGTGTGCTTGTGCTTTTTATAATATGCTGTTTTGAGGGAAAATAAATTGAAAAAGAGAGTGAAGGGAACAGAGAGATGATTCTTGTTCTTTCCTGACCTGTGGGATTTGATGCTCTAGGAGCCAGAAGACTCTGTTCCATGTTTCAATGGGTAAACCTAATTTTAGATAGATATTTCTGATATGACCTTTTCCTAGTGATATTTTTTTCACTTGGCTAGCCAGTAGACTGAGTAAGGATGTGGTGGATGTGCAGTGGATTATTAACCTGGTGGCAACACCATTAGTAACAGAGGAGGGTGCTTTTTTCCACTGCATCTGTTTCACAAACATTACCAAGATAATCACATTCTTCCTGCATCTGTTTTGCTTTAGCTCACACAGATAATTCAAGGGTAATGCACCTTGTCTAAGCTAATTCTAAATACATGCCCCAAATACAAAAAAAAAATGCTTGGTGGGTATTTTGACCCAATGCACTACATCAAAGTAACCAAGTAAGCTGTAAATGCTTTGAATAAAATTGGACAAAAATTGGCATTTGTCCAGCCATGTTTCTGACTAGCAGTTGAGTTTTAAACTTCCTCTGTATGTGAATTTATATGAAATGACAGTGCAACCTGTAAGTTATTCAGATGTTCCAGTGAGAGCTGTGCTGAAAGATAAAATATACCACGAACATTGTGCTCTCAGGTCTAAGATGAGTCACGGAACTGAGATCTGACCTTTCCAGATAACTTGCAGGGTAACAAAATTGCCAGTATGGGATGACACCTTTGGAATGATGCACCTGATGTAGAGGGACTCAGAGCCCTGTGGATCCAGACATCAAATCCTAAAAAGTGGAATCATGGAGATGGTTATTCAAAGTGAGGTTAAATGAAATTAAGCAAAATTATAAATTTAGTAAACTATGTACTTAGTAAAAGCAGAATGTTAGAATAACAGAATCACAGAAAGGTTTCAGTTGGAAGGGACCTGAAAGCTCATCTTGTTCCACCTCCTGCCACAAGCAGGGTCACCTTCCACTAGACCAGGCTGCTCCAAGCCCCATCCAATCTGGCCTTGGACACTTCCAGGTTGAACAGCCCCAAGTCTCTCAGCCTGATTGAAAATCAGCAAGAGGTCAGAGCCCTGGAGGAAGCCTCACCTCCTGGTTGAAGCCGTGCTTGTCACACGCTGCAGGTATTAAATCCTGGTGTTAAGAAATATCAGTGATCATCAGTGTCAGCAGCTCCTGTGAGGTTCTGTGGTCAGGTAATAATCTGAGGTGTCAGAAGCTTGAGATTACTCCATTAGAGCCAGGAAAGAAGATAATTTATGAAGACATCATTAGCATTTCCTTTTCCAACTTCATGCAGATTTCTTGGGGGGACATATGCTGAGTGTCCTCCCTTAGCACTTGGAACTGAGTGGAGTCTCCTCAACACTGGCTACCACCTGTCATCCCCTAAACACTGTGCCATATGGTTTCAGAGGGCTGATACTACATTGGACACCATTCATAAGCTCGATTTCTTCTCATGACAGCCCATTTTTAAATGTTACTACTCCCAATGATGAGTGTGGTAAATCCATTCAAAAAATGGATTATTAGCAGTATTCCTGTTTGCAAATACATTTGTAACAGATGCAATCGGTAAAGTTTAACTTGTGTTTGACTCATGTTACATTAAAGTGACCAGCAACATAAAAGGACAAATAAAAACGAGGATTTTTTAACCAACACCTGAGGTTGTACAGACAACAGAGACAACTCTGAGTCCCTCCTAAACCCAAACAAACCTGTATGTAGAAAATTACCATTTGGAAACACAAGATGGCAAACACAAGATGGATCTGACACACATCTATGTATGTATGTATGCATGAATTTATTTATTTATTATTTATTTTCCTCACCTTTCAATGCTAAAATACAGAACTGGGCATTTGAAAGCAAAAGCAACAGAATTCGAACAGAGAAAACAAGTGAGTTTATCTCCAATAGAAAAATTATTTAGTGATACATGAGGTGATTTATGAGCTATCTTCTTGTTGCACTAACAGTCAGGAGCCTGTTACACAAATTTAACCTGAAAAGGGCCCATGCTTGACCTTGGGGGACTGCATCAGATGCTGGTTGTTTGTCCCAGGGTTGAGAACTGCTACAACAGGAAAAACACATCCTGGATTCAATCACTTGTCTCACAATCATTGTAGCAGTGAGTTTTGTGGACTAATTTCTATTTTAGGCCAGTATAAGTGTGACTTAATTTGTGCCTATTTTATTTTCCACTGTTCTCATTTGTTCATATCACTGATTTTGCTTTCCTGCCTTTCTGTCTCTGTTGCCCTTGCTTTGCTGTGTATTTTTTAACTCAAGATTTTTATAACTTTATAACTACTGTCATTCCTCACAAAAATGCAATACAATCCCATCAGTATTAAATCATTTAAATTAAAAGCAGTATGTGATAGGACACCTTTGAGCATGCTTAGTGGCATTCGGAAACTGTAAGCAAATGCAATCTTGCCTGCAACCCTTGGTGCCTTGTGTGGGATTTCCTCCTGGCCCCAGGAACAAGGAGCAAACCAGGACAAAAAGCTGGATCCTTCCACAGCTCATAGGAAATAGTTTTTTAAATGGCTTGTGGAAACACTCACAAGAAACACTGCCCTGTCATTGGGAATAATAGGCAACAAATTGATACAGTCATTAGGGAACCGAAAATGAGAAGTATAGGATACAGCAATTAAGCAATTTCAAGCCTAAATCATAACAGCGCAAGAGAAACTCCCCAGATGCCTTTGCAGCCTTTCAAATAATCACTGGATAGGTTTTGCCAGGGAAAAAAAAAAAAAGGAGTACAGGAAAAAAGGAAAAGAAAAAAAAAAAAGAAGAAGGAAAAATCAGTGCATGTGCTCAGGAAAACACAGAACTGCAAAATCAAATTAACGAGAGGAAACTCCCAATGGATGGAAAAGGAAAAGACGTGTGAGGACTGCACAGTCTCCCAGCACAGGACATGGCTTTGCAGGGAGCTGCCATGCAGGAGCTCTGTGGCCACCAGTCCTGTCCCCAAGCCCTGCTCAGTCCCTCTGGAGACCTCCTCACTTTCAGTGTGGGATTTCTGTAACTGTGTCCGTGGTGGAGGAGATTCACCTTCACTGGGGGATTCAGGGGCCAGGACGGATCTCCTCTGGGAAGCCATCAGGATCCTGCTGTTCTCCTGGTCAGCCTCTCCCCAGGCTTATGCTCCATCTGTCTGGTCCCTTCATGTCAAAACACAGCTGGGCAGCCACAGCACCCTGAAATACCCACACCTGCAGAGTCCAAACTGGCTGATCTGGGCAGCCTGGCAGCCAAGGAATTGTCCTAAGTGGAAATTTAGCAGCTCTGACTTCCCTTGTCAGAGTCTCTGCTGGTGAGTTCACGTTTTGGGCACCATAAGCAGTAGTCTGTGCTCCCCAGCCCTCTAATTCTATGCAGTTATTCAGATTCATCCTTCTAAGCAGTCGTGCAAGGGAAGTCATTTGGCTGTCCTTGACAAATCCTCCAGGATAATTTAGTGTGGAAGCCCTGAATCTCACTGCCTGATTATGAAGAGAGCACTGGGGTTTAACAGGCTTGATGTGGCTTGTGGTTTTTGTGATGGTGGCCTGAGCTGAAGCCCTAACACTGCTGTGTGAGCTTTCCTGAGCCCAGCCACATTTTC
Organism: Lycocorax pyrrhopterus obiensis; assembly: GCA_014706295.1. NCBI lineage: Eukaryota > Metazoa > Chordata > Aves > Passeriformes > Paradisaeidae > Lycocorax > Lycocorax pyrrhopterus. The sequence goes on along the minus strand of JACSVZ010000009.1, from coordinate 33,895,387 downwards.
TGCCAAGCGACACGGTCCTCGTGTATCTTGTGAATTTGTGAGCCTCCTCTTGAAATCTTAAATGTGTTTCCAGACTAATTCCATGACTCAGAAGGGTTCTGGCTGGGGCTTAGGGATTTCAAATACCTCGTATCTGTCGGTGCAATGTCCAGCGTGGTGACAAAATGATGTTTGTCCCTTACGAACAGCAAAGTTACTTTGTATATTCCCAGGAGGCACCGTGTTTTGGAGAAAAGCTGGGCTTGCAGACACATGCCAGCAATCTGGGCAGTGTCCGTGCAGGAGGTGCACACTTTCTGAAGGCGTGGGACACATTACACACAGGCATATTGTTCTGTATTCAATATGAAATAAGACCTGCCAGAAATGTGTCTTTTCAGGATCAGCAAGACAATGACACAGTGCAGGGATGGAGCATCTGTTTATCTTCAACAGCAAAAGCAGAAAGTCATGGAAATTATTAACAAAAACAAACAAAAGAACCAAATGAGAGAAAGCTAACTGTATGAAAGCTGACTATATGAAGTCCCAAATCCAGGTACAGCAGTCGTCTGCATACCTATTTCTTCCCATTTGCATGATTAATTGACGTCTTGTTAACTGCTCATCAGGGACACTGCAAATCAGCACGGAACAAAACAAACACTTCGCAACAGAGAAGAGGCCCTCTAATTGTGAGTTATTCTGGAATCAAAACTGAGTTTTAAAAATGCATTTAAAGAATCAAGCTGTGTTACGTGCAAAGTAAATTGGAGACTGGAAGCTTTCTGATCTGCTACTGGAGAGTGCCCAGGCAGCCCGAGCTGTGCTTGCAATGCTGCTCTGACTTTGAAACCGTAGGGGTGGTGCTGGGAGGAAAGCTGTGATTAATGAATTGGTGGCTGTGGGAACTTCCTAATACCCAGGAGAGTTTGTAGCACAGTCCCGTGGCTCCCTGCACCCCTCGCAGAGGAACTGGTGCCTTCCCATGCCCGGTGCTTGGCCAGGAGACCAACAACCACTTAATGCTCCTGCACATTGCAGCAGTGGAATTACGAGATTTTTCTCCCTATTGCAGCCTGACAGTTCCAGTGGGAATTCTGGACTAAATGGCTTTTTATTTTTTTTCATGCACCAGAGAGTAATTTAATTTGTTTTCTCTCTTGCTTGTTTCGTGCTGCCACGGCAGAAAGGACAACGACTGATAAAGGGAGAAAGCGAGAGAGCTGCGGCAGTGATTTTCCATTTTATTTGTGGTGACGCTGCGTAGCGAAATGTAAAAATAGATCTCGATGCTGACAATTTTGTCCCTTCTTGATCCCAGGCTGGCACTTTGGAGCTCTGTCCTCCACCCTCTGTGTGGAGCAGTGCCCGAGCAGAGGGATCAGGCAAAGGCCTGCGTCCTACGGGTGGGTGACTCTCAAGAAAGTGAAAACAAAAGAGTGAACAGTTTATTTTTCTTGGAGGAGACATCTTGGGCTAAGTCTTGCTCTCCTGAAACTGAAGTCAAAGAAATGAGTCCTGTGAATGATGAGAGAGAGGGCTGGGAACTAGAGACATAGCCAAATCCTCCCGAGGGAGAGTATGAGAAATATCATTATAGCTGACAACAGAAATACCTGGCTTCTCTTGCAATCTTTTCCAACTTGTACCTAATTTGCATGACAGGTGAGCACTGAATCATGCGGTGTGAGACTTTTTGATCCGTAAAAACCTTACTGAAGGAGGCGGTGAACATTTCAAAATCAATGGCCTGAACAACCAGCAAGGTATCAGTGGTGGTGACTGCCCACTTGAAAAAAAGCAGAAACATAGTGGGGTGGAACCTGAGCAAGTACAGACGCAGTGATACCACTAACTTTTCTTTTGAAAGCCACTCTTACAGAGATGCACCTCCTATGCACTGCCCTGCCTGGCCAGGCATCATGTCTTATTAGAAGAAAACAAAATAATTTAAAGAGCATGTAAATAAATATTGAATAAGAACAATCAAATGACAAAGGAGACAGAGAACGGCCGGGATTTCTTTCTAACTCAGGGGAAGTTTTCCCACACCACAGAGAGAAACAACACGTGAGTATCTTTTCAAAGGGCAACAGTATTTAATGGCATAAATACGTCAGCCTTGCATTTAAAATTCTTTTTCGATTGTATTCTGTTGCAGGAAGCAGTGGCGACACCCGTGTTCATTAATACTGAGGGTGCAATGCAAGTATTGCCATGCTGGGCTAAACTTTTGATGTCCTCGAGGGACTGCACAGCGAAGTGACTTTGATGGATCACAGCTGCACTTGAAACCGAGCAGGGAAAGATTAGCGTGTCTCAGGCAGAGAGATTCCACTCACCTGATTTTTTTCTGTTCTGATGAGATAATTTTTCTAATTAACCTTGATAACACTTCCAGACACAAAGGCCTATCCACACATAGATGGAAATACATTTTCAAATGGACGTTTCACTCCTACCCGTGTTTTCTAGTAGTGAATACGGAATTTTAACACCTTTGTTGCCAACTGATTTGTTTGGGAAACTAAAGCTGAGCCTCTTTAACAGAAGCAGAAGTTGCCCCCAAGAGCCTTTGGCAGAAATCCAGGCTTCCATAGGCACCGAGGTGTCTTGTGTACACTGACGGAATAAAGGGAGCAGCGTGAATTTAGGAGCAACATCACACTGTCAGGTGTCAATTTCTGTTTATTCCTCTCTTGATGCTTATCAAGGAAGTCAGTGATGCTGTCCTTTTCTGAGCAGGCTCTGAAAAACTGTAAAAATATTTTGAAAGCCAAAGCATGGCAGAACAGGGTCCTTTGGAAATGTTCAGTGTCTCACCTTTATCCCTCACACCATCCCACTTAGGAAGAGGAAGAACCATCTCATAATCCCACTGAATTCACATGACTATCAGCCTGGAAGCAAAATTAACCATTCCCCCTGCTCTCACCTACCTTGTTCAGCTTCAAATGTGCCCAGCAAGAAGTTTTTCAAAGCTTTCCTGAGTCCCCTTGCTCCTGCCTGGCTTTACACCAGCACTGATTTTCTGCTCTGTGGAGCTGTAAAAGCAGATCTCTGCCTCTCTAAAGGACCCGTGACACCTGTGAGAAAGAGCAAGTAACTCCCTGGCCATTCTTTCACCACGTCCTTTGAACATGCTGCAGATGAGGTGAGGGAAGTGCTGCTCTGAAAGGCTTTCCCAGAGCACTTGCTGCAGCTCAGGTTTTTCTCTGATACCTGAAAGATGCTGAAGCTTGCTGAGAATGCATTATAAAAAAATCTAACATGTTATCTAGGCTCAAATGCAATGAAACGGAATTTATTCCTAACTACTCATCGTATTTCCAAGCCTCTGACTCTGGTGTTACCAACAGAGCAGTGTTTAGAGGGGGCTACAACATCATTTCCTAAACCTTCATGCAGGCAAAGAGGGAATCTCTAACACAGTTAAGAACCTGCACTTTCCCCAGGAGCTGGCAATTTAGATTTATGGAGAAGTTTTAGGAGGATATTTGGCCCCAGCTAAACAGAGTTTTAGAGAGAGCCAATGGATATGTGAGGTTTAAGACAGGAATTTTAAGGATATCACAACTCTTTTTTCTCTCTTCAGAGGCTGTGCTGGTACCACACCACCACTCTGCCTTTTCCCTTCTCAGAGAGGCTGCTCCCATTTTTCCTGCAGCTGGGTTTATACGAAGCCAATACTTAACTGTCCAGTTTCATGTGATTTTATAGGTCTCTTAACATCTGGTAAAAACTGCAATTGCTGTGGGTGAGCATGACTCTGTTGGGCAGAAATTGTCCCTTTGTTGAATTGGATTTCTCTAGCTGTAGTAAGTTTTTTGTGCTTTTCTTCTCAAAAAAGTCAATGACACTGCCCATTTCTGAGCCAATTTTACAGAAACTGTAAAATGAAAGTGTTTTGTAACTAAAACATGCCAATCCTCAGAAATCACTTATTGAAACCCCAGCTGTGCCATTGGCCTGAACAGGCTGATGAGGAGGTGTCACTCAAATCCTCAAAGACAACCTTCATGATGGTTCACAAAAGAATTAGCAAAAGTTTCAGACTCGATCCTATGTGTATACATATATTGCAGACATAGTTTGATGAGGAGTTTGTTTCACTTTGCTTATTCCTGAGGCACGCAGTCTTTCGACCTCATCAGCCTTTGCTGTAGCTTTTAAAGGACACAGGCAGAGAAAGAACAGATGGAAATAAGGATAATTGCTTACTTTGAACACTGAGAGAAATGCACAATGCCTATAAGGTCTCATCCAAAGTTAATGGAAAGACTATCAATCTATTGTACTTTACACTGTGTCCACAGGCTCTGAGCAGCTTTCAGGAATTTAGCCTGAGGACTACAGGCGGTGAGGAAATGCATTTTTCCCCACTTCACTGAGGCAGAGACTTTTTGTGCTTCCCAAGGTCACCCATGCCAATGGAGCAGGGATAGAAGCTGGGTATTTCAAGTTCTTTAGTTGCCTTATGGTGGCCAGATCCCTCCTCATCTGCACCACAGCATCCCTGTAGCACTGACCAGTCCCAAAACTCCTCTGGCATCTCACAGTGCTCTGCAGCACTCTGGTATTGGTTATACATTTCCCTGTCTAGGAAAGGGGGTTTTGCACAACAGCTTAGGATGTGGAGGGCTGGGATGTGATGAAGACCCTCCTGCTTTGTACAGTGTGTTTGGGCTAATCACAGCTAAATTTGACTCTACCACTGCCATGCTGAGTGCACATGAGGAGGGCAATTTTGTGTGGGATACGTGTGCAACAATAACACAAATGGTAATTCCAACTAAATATGTACTGCATACTGAGCTCGTGTCATTTCCAGGAGCTACATACAGATAGCGTGAAGGGCTTAGCTATGAGGATTGAAATAGTAGGGAGAATTCAGAAACCATAGTTAAAGAACTTAAAAAGAGCATCTGAGAAGATGAACCTTTTGATAGGATTTAGGCTGCCTATGGGATTCTGGAGCTTTAATCAACAAAAGCAGCTTATTCCATCAGTGTTGTGAGCAAGAGCAGAAAAGGCATCATCAGTGAGGAACACTGTAGAAAACAATTTCTTTGGTTTAAAAACTTATTTAGAGAAATCTGAGGCTCCCCCCTCAGTCTGGTGACCATCTGGATGGATTTTGCCTTGGAAAGCCTGTTTTGAACTTGAAGCAAACAAACACTTGTCCACATGGTGGGAAAGAAAAGATTGAAGCAATGTGCCAGAACTGGAGAAGCCACCCATGCATATCAGTACATTTACCTAGAGCAAAATAAGCTGTTTGTTTTTGGGACATTATCTTGAGTCCCCTTGTAAAGGTCCCCTTGACCATCCTGCATGGTGTGGAAAGTCAGGGAAAGAGACTGATTTTTTCTGTATGTGACATCTATTTCTGTAACACACAAATGCTCTCAGATCTGTTACCACAAGACTCTCACACATTACAGGCTGTGGGGGGTAATTTTTATCTTCCTTAACATTATTTTTAGTCACCCCAAGAGCAGTTTCCAGTGGCAAATTCCCGGGGGAGGAGGTGCCCCGCTGGCCGGCAGCACTGCTGGCAGCTCAGGGAGCAGAGCATGGAGCACTCCAGGGGTTCTGGAGAGTTTTGCAGGAGCAGTGCCCAGCAAGGTGGCAGTGCCAGGCAGTGTCACCTCTGCCTGGCTGGGATGCCAAAGCCAGACCCAGACACCTTGGACAGCTGCACCCAAAGCCCTCAGCTGGTGCTGGGGCCCTATCCAAGACCCATAAAGAGGGATGGATGGTAAGTTCCATAATGGGAAGGGAGAAATGTTTGTTTTCCTTTTCCTTTATGGTTAGCTGTCATGAATTTGGGTGGCACTGCTTTCTGGATGGACCCCAGACAATTCCATCTCTGTGCTGCAGCACATTCACTCAAACACTCATTAAATGAGCTGGCAGTTCAGATGATGGTTGTTTCCCATTTCCAGCTATTTAGCATCCCTGGCTGTTTCTTTGGTAACTGATATCCTTCAACCAAAAAAACCCAAACCAGTGACTGCTAATATACATATCCAACCCAGAGAGCAATTAAACTTTTATGCTGTTTAGCATTCCCAGTTTTCAGCATTTACAAGCCTCTGAACCCGCCTCACCCCAAACACGAAGGCAGGAGGAACTTTGAATTTCATGTTTCTTCTTTTCACAGCTTTGAGTATAGTGTAAGTAACCTTTCCCATAAAGTCAGCTGATATGATCCCTCATCTCAAACATGTATAATGTACAAATCTAAAAGCGATGGGTTGTCACATTTGTATGAATCCACATATGGGGTGAAAAGTTTGAATATTGTGGAAGGAGCTGATACATCCTCACAAAGGACACTAATAAATTTGCTTATTTGTGCACCATCATTGCTCTGGCAGAAAGACAGCTGTGTTGCCTGACTGACATCAAGTAGTGTAAGGCCACTTTGCTAGTGCACATTTCCACAATCTAATGTTCATTTTTGCAAGTGCAAATACTTTTCCTTAAAGACAATACTTCTTTTTTTAAAAAATTACCTTGAAGCAATCTACCACTCACTCAGTGTTAAAACTAAAAGCAAAGTTTTAAAATAAACGTGTTCAAATGCTTTAAATTCCAGTAAAATCTTTCTGAAATTTCTAGAGCTAATTGAGGGCACGTACTGCCTTCCCACCAGCATTGCAGAGTCTGAGAGCTGAATTATTAAGAAAGCTCTTTTGCTGGATTTCTGACAAATCACTTTAATGTGCCAAAATTGATTTGGCATGAAATCGTCAATAGACCCTCCAGAATGCTAATAGCATTAAAGGCAGGGGCCAGGACTGACAAACTTGCTTGGCTGAAGCTGGGTTCATAAATTAGCAGTGAGGTGTCCGAGTGGAAGTCCCCTGCTCCCAGCTGTGCTGCGTGTCTGTCAGTCCAGCTGAAGAGATTCAGCAAGTGACAGACGGGGGAACTGGGAATACTGGGGGTGGGGAAAAGGGTTTATTTAATGGTTTTGCTTCTCACCTCAAATCTTCATCAACAAGCCTCAGATGCTCTAGGTAACCGCCCCAGATAGCAGCTAAACTACTGTACTTTTGTCCTTTTTTATTTTTTTCTTTATTTTTGCAACAAATCCACAGATCTTGACTCTGAACCACACATCTTCCTTTTCATCCATTGAGAACACTGGCACAGCCCAGTGCTCATGGCAGAGCTGACAGGTGAAGATCACTGACCTCATCCTCATGGCCTTGGGTGAAACTTTCCCCAGCTTCCACTTTCTCGTCTGTAGGACAGCAGTGACAGTGCTGATTTTCCATGTACTCTGTGGACATCTCTTGTTGTAGCCACCTACTTGCCCCGAAGCCCAAATTAACCGTAGGGTCTTTGGTGTGGAAGTGTAGAGCAATCCTCTTCCCTCGGCTAGTTGTGTTTATGGAACTGAGGAGTGTGAAGCAGCATTTGGACCAGGTCTTTAGGCAACAGGATACGTATGGGCTGTCTCTGTAATAGGGACAGAAGCTCAGGTGACATAAATCTGCTTGCTTTAACTTTAATGAATTTGAAATAATTTCCTTTGGTGGAGGTATTGATTCAGTTCAGCTGAGGTCCAGGCCTCTGCCATTTCAGCTGCAGCGTTTCCTAAAACAATTGGGAAGATCACGGTACAGGAGGAGCTCTGCAGCCAAGCAACAACTCAAGGGAGCTAAAACTGTCGTAGCTGATTAACAGAAATGAAAGCTGCTCAGAAACAAATCTGAGTATGAATTTGGAGCACAAGAATTAATTGAGAAGGGGATTCTCTTTGTACTTCTTTTAGTAGGTCAGGCAGTTTATCCAGTAAGATGCCTTTGAAGCTGCCAGCGAAAAAGGCATCTCTGGAAAGATGAAACGAGCCAGTGAGTGAAGTCATCTGTGTGTCCTAAACCCTGCTATTCTGAGTGAATTAGTCTCACGGTGAGTAACAGAAACCTGAGCCAAAAATGGTCCATCACCCTTTCCAAAGAGAGGGTGAGAAAGGGACAGCTCTAGGAAGGGATGTGTGAGGGTAAAGTGCAGCTTTAGTGCAAGAACCGGCGGGGTGCTGGAAGGCTGAGCTTCTGCTTCGCTCACAGAGCCGTGCAAACACTTCTGCTGTGCTGCAGGCAGCACCAAGGCACTGAACACAAACTCACAGCAAGGTGCTCCCGTCCTGGGGTCACTCCTTTAATGGTGGGGTGGGTCAGGTGAAAGTTTGTGGTCATATCACAGTACCTTAGTGGATGGCTGTTCACAGAGCCATGGATTCAACGGGAGTTTTACATTGATTTTAATAGAATGTGGCCTAAAAAGCAGATAAAGGCACAGGAACTGATCAGTAGCATACAGGGGAAGGATTGCAACTCCTGCAGAAGTCGGTGAGGGGAAAGGTTTTCCCCAATAACATACAAAAAGGTATTTGAGAAAAAGAAATGTGCATTCAGAGCAAAGGAAATGGAGCATTTGGTTTTTTCTGGCCCCTGGCTGCTTGAAGATATTGACGGTAGAAAAATGCACTTTTTAAAGCTGTCTCTGTTTCTAGTGCAGAAGGGCAATGTAGGATTTTTATCCCAAAGAGTGCAGAAGTAAAAGAGATATTAAGATCCTGCAGTCTTGCTCTTTCTCATCAAAGAAGAGTTGTGGAAGATCATGCCATCTTCTGCCTCCAGCATCCAACCTTGTACCTAAGGAATCACTCACCCTTCACTGAGGATCAGTTAGACATAAGAAATGGAGGAGAAAAGAATGCAGTCACAGGATATGGCACATTTTAGGAAGCTAGTGTGTGAAAATACTGCTTACTTTGCCCGTAATTTTCCGTACCTATAGCTGGAAAACCGATAAAAGGGGCTTTTTGTCACAATGCTGTATTATGTTGTATTTATTGTTTTTTCCAGCCTAAAGTGCTTTGTGCGTGAGATTAAAAAGCTGCAAGTCTCAGGCCATCTGGCCAACCAAATGGATTTAGTGTACAGGATCCTTGCCAGATGTATGCCAGTTGTAAGTTTAATTTCTGAACATAGAAAGTGCCTGGGGCTCTGTGTCTGTTATTCAGAGGAAATCATGTTCCAGTTTTCCAAAACAATCCAGATACGGTTCAAGTCTAGGTGTATGGTCTGTTCTCCTTCACCTGGGTTAAGGGCATAGTCTTTGTTTGTCACAAAGAGAAAATGATGGCAAAAGAATTTTGAAGATATCTTATGTGTTATGTATGTTTGATCATATCTGTCTGACCTTATGGAATGGTGGGAAACACAGCAATAAGTTTTCTTAAGGACTTTCACTGAAATTGTCTGATTGAAAGACAAAATTTCACAGAGTATTTTAGATTAATTCGCACTTTATTTATGATCGACTTGGAAAGTAAATGTTTTCAAGTATATAATAGTTTGTAATATCTTAAAAGTGATATTTAATTGATTTGATTTATTCTAAACGAGGAGCTAATGGAAAAATGAGATATATTTTTAGCTTTATAGACTCTAAGAAGGATAAAGTGCATTTAATTTTTTATTTTGCAAAGGTTCTCACATAAAAAGGTCTATAGCAGGCCTGGGATAGATATTGTGAAAATGAGAGAAAGCGTGAGAACAGCTCTGGGCTTTGCAAAAAGTTCTTGAGGATTTTGTTCAAAACACACCAGTTGAAATGCAGGGTAGAACAGGATTTGGTGATGGGAGACAGTGATTTGTGGGTCTGGCTCTCCTGCTGCCCACATAAGTGTATTTCTTTGCAGCTCAAATCCTGAGGTTGAATTACTTGCTCCTAAGCAGACCTGAAGGCCCAATGAATCAGCGATAAATGTTTGGAAGGGAAGAGTGACTTATTTGTCACAGTTATTCTTTGCTGTATGAAGGAGCTGGTGAAAGCCAGACACCCACAGCACCAGGGGCTCCTGCAGGGAGTCTCGGGGCCTTTGAGAGGCACCAGAACTGGGAGAATCCAGCCCACCACACTGGCTTGGCTTGCCAATTTCCATCACAGCCCAGTCAAAATAGATGTAGGCAAAAACAGGTTCAAGTGTTTGGGAAAGGAGAGTGGCGGCCACGTTGCTGGACAGTGCCAAGAAGCAGAGCCTGCAACAGGAATTTCTTTGCAAATGTCTCTAAACCTAAATCTGAGTCTTCCCAAACAAGGGCTGTGTTAGCTTTGGAATCAGCAGGTCTAATTGCAACCATGCTCCTGGAGATTGAGGGGAAGCTTTGGTGTGCAGCTCAGGAGGCTGCCCAGTGGAAAGGGCTCCCTGTCTTTTTGTGTGCACCTTTCCAATGAAAGGCCATAAAAGAAAAGCTGTTATTTGTAGTCTATTTTCTTCCTGAAAGTCATTCTCCCTGCGACATTAGCCCCTTTTTTTTCCTCCCACAGACTCATTTAGGGGGTGGGAAGCAGAGGAACCAAACAAATTGTAGATTTCGTAAAGTAAGGAACAGCAAATTGAGCAAAAGGAGGATTATGAGGACTAAATCTTTTGTTCAAAGAGTGATTAAAAAGCATTAAGTTGGATGAAGTCAGTCTAGAGCTTAACTGAATGAACCTGCTGCTCTGTTTTTCTTCTGTTTGGTTTTACATGTATTAAGAAATTAAAGGAGTGGGAGAGACCTCTTGAGGACTGCTGAGGCTGGGGCTTTTTAGAAAATAGTAGTTGAGCAAAATTTTAGCAAAATCAGTTGGACATAAGCTCTGTTTCCTGGTTTCCAGGCAATGTAAATTGTCCTGGCCAGCTGTGTCCAAGAGCAGCAAGAATAAGTTCAGGCTCTTTTCCAGCAGAGGACTCAATTCACACCCAAATGTGTGTGCTGTGGGGATTCCTCCAGGCAATGAAATTCTGGGATTTGTGTCCTCCTCTCCCCATGGCTTAAGTGAAAACAGTTCCCCTGCCCAAGAGCAAATACAGCTGCAGCTCATTGCTGAAATAGGGAAGCTGTCAGGGTAATTGCTATTTGCTTTGCATTCAGAATACCTCTTTTTAAGTTTTTTTGTGGATTCAAGATTAAATCTGAACAATATGAGGGCATCCAGCTCTCAGGGTGGTTTGCCTTAAAGGAAACTGTGCTTTTAGAGGAACACGGCTCCTTTGCAGGAAAGAGCAGAAGCATGAGTTGTCAGTGGATGCTGTACTGTAGCCATGGAAGTACAAGAGAGACTGAACCCAGCAAACAGTCAGATTTCTGCACTCTGCTTGTGTGTGGCCTTTGGAAAGCTCTGAGCCTTTGTTTCCACACTGTGCTTGTACAGAAAGATCAAAGGTGGGGGACAGAGTGCAGCCGTAAACAAAAGTGAAGTTGGTATATTTTTTTTTCCGCAGTGTTACTGTATTTACTGACTTAATTGCCTTCTGCTTAGTCTGGTTTTAAGTGAATTGCTAGTTTGATTTAAAGCTAATTGTTAATTTCAAAATCACATGTCTCCAGACATTTGCCATCATGGGCACTTTGGTCTGTGTATTTTTGTATCCTCCCAGTTTGGCCTGATAACATTTCCTTGATCTGAAATATTTTTATTTCTGGTCTTTGATGTCCTAATGAACACGGTAATTTTCATCTTCACTTCTGGAAAATGCTGCTCTTGGACAGCAGCTGTGTCCCATTGCTCTGCAATGTGTAGTGACAGCTCATAACAGAGCAATGCAAAACTCTCCCATTGCCAGCAACATTAAACTGAGTTGTACTGGGCAAAAAAATTACCCTGAAGCCTTTTTATCCCCTTGGATCTTACTTTTTCCCTGGATTCACACTTCTCTTTCTGATGAAGTCCAGAAGAAGGACTGTCCCCCATGAGGCACTTGAACAGAGATTGGAGGGAAGCTATTTTCTTTCCAATGGATTTTTTTGCTGTTCCATCACCTTTCTTATTCTCTGACTATGTGAAAACAGGTCCCTCTTCCCCAGAGAGAGCTGACAAGTGGTCTAGTGGCTATGGCACATGTCCAGGGCAGGAGGTACTGAATCCTCAGTCTGGTACTTCCTAGAGACTGCGCTTAGTTCTTGCACGGTGCTGGGCCTGGGGTGACTGATTGTCTTCTCTCCCCTCTTCTTCCCCTCTGACCATTCTCTGAACTCTCCCCCAAAATCACGATTATTCCCATGGAAATTTGCTTAATCAACCAGCTAACAAAAAGCTCCATGTGGTTCTAGCCAAGAAAGTTAAAAAACTGAAACAGGCCTTGAAGAAGTCGGTTAACTCCAACCACAGGGGATACACATATTTATAAAGGGTTTTTTCTTTTCTCTCAAGTGCAGTGAATTATCATGGAATCATAATGTCCTCTCAGAATTGCTTTTCCGAGGGATGGTGTTGTATAAATCATGAGAAATAGACATGGAAAATATTGAGCAGGTCTCCTGGTCCAGCCATCTGCCAGGAGAAGATTGCTCCCTGCAGAATTTTCCTCACTGCTCTGCTGTAGCAAAGTACCACGGAGATGCTTTATCTGCAAAACAGCTCCGTGCCTATTAACAGTCCTGCAGAACTCATTATCTTTAGTTACAGACAAATTATTTTACTCCCCTGTTACAGAATAGGGTCCTTCTGTCCACAGCATTGCATGTTTGCCCACATCCCCAAAACCACATGTATAAAACTTCATATGGGCTTGCAGCTCAATAATTAAATCAGAAATGTATCTTGTCCTCTGCCATCACGTAAACTTCCCTTGCATAACACATTGGTAACCACCCAGCTACCACTTGATAACTCCCCCGTGGATAATAGGCAGCACAGTAAAACGTTCCTGCGAGTTTGAAGCAGAGAAGGAGCATTTCATTACCAGATCCTCTCCCTCTTTGCCAGGAGCTACCAAACAATAAAATGGAAAGAAGAGATATGGCTTGTGACATCTGTCAGTGCGAGTAGCCTTTGGTTCAACCTGGGCTGTTATAAATATTATATTTGAAGTATTAGCAAGAGCAGATTGGATTGCAGCAGGTCCAGAATGAGGCAGCCCGAAGGCTGGCAATAAAACTGGAAGGAATGAAATGCTTTGGCATAGGTATCCTCTGCTTTGCATTGTAAAAGGAATGAAGAGGGAAGAGGAAAACCTTTCAGTCTGATTCAGCTCATCGGGAACATTTATTTAGAAAAGGCATTTTTGCCACCCTGGCAAAGATAGGCAGTGCCTGCCTGGGCAAATGGTGTGACACAGGACAGCATCCTCACAACATCTTTTTAATTACCCTCAGCACTCTTCTCTGCTTTTCTGGACTTGCTCTTTGTTTAGCTGTGTTTGCATCATCACTGGCTATGGACTCAGTCCTCACTTCAGGCCAGAGCTGGGAGTGCAGGTTCAACTTGCCCATGCTTCACGGGTGAACCCAGTCACACTCTGAGGGACACAGTCTGGAGACACTCAGGCACTGAAAGATGAAAAAATAGTTACTAATTCCTCTTGGCTTCACACAGTCTGAGCTCCTGAACTGCCATTTAGTTTTTGCTCTCATGCTTAGACATCACAATGATTTAAAAAATCTGGTTCAAGTCTTTGCATCTTGGTCCCCCACCTGTATTATGGAGAGAAAATTCTTTCTCTATCCTAAAATTTTTTTGAGAAGAAAAGAAACTTCTGGTAGAGGCCACAAGTGCCCCAGCTAAACAGGAACATTCCTTACATACACTGAAATCCTTCAAGGGAACAAAGAAAATCAAGGAAGTGTGAATATATCTCACATTCCTTTTTGTTACTGCAATTTTAGGTGTTACTTGTAAACAAAAACTTTTTAGCAAAAAGTTTCATTTCTTAGGTTCATGGTGTTATTTAAAAAAAAAGAGAGAGAAAACCAAAAATCCTTTAACATTTTTCCTCCAGCAATGAGAGTACAGAGCAGGCAAAAATTATTGAAGTCATGGACATTTCCACACCAGTAAATAAACCCTCTGCCTTGGCATACACGGGGGATTAGGAAAGAGAGATGCCAGAAATTGGCCTAGACTATATTTCCCTAGAGGCACAAGAGAGATATTGAGGGAAATCACAATCATTCCATTACATGTGATTAAGAAATCGAGATTTTTTTTTCCTTAAGAATGCAACAGACTGGACGAGAGCCACCAGAGAAAGCTGATGGCAAGAAGAGCGGAGAGAAATCATTCCAGTCAATACTTGAGAAGGGCGGACTTGCATCGTTTGCTCCACAGCATTTTTATTATAGCAGAAATGCTCATCTAAAGGAGAATTGTCTCGATCATCTCGGGCAGAAGGATGTTACAAACAAGTATTGGCTGATGAGAAGCTCAGCGTGACTCAGCAATGTGCACGTCCAGCTCAGGAAGCCAACAGAGAGGGGAGATTCTGCCCCTCTGCTCTGCTCTCTTGAGACCCCATCTGGAGCTCTGCACCCAACTCTGGAGCCCCCAATACAAAAAGGACATGGATCTGCTGGAACAAACCCAGAGAAGAGCCAGAAAGATGCTCTGAGAGCTGGAGCCCCTCTGCTCTGGAGATAACACTGAGAGACTTGGAGTTGCTCAGCCTGGAGAAATGGCTCCAGGGAGACCTTAGAGCCCTTTCCAGTATCTAACAGGGCTCCAAGAGAGCTGGAGAGGGACTTTGGACAAAGGCACAGTGTGATAGGACAAGGTGGAATGGCTTCAAAACAACAGAAGGCAGAGTTAGATCAGATATTATGAAGAAATTCTTCCCTGTGAGGGTGGTGAGGCCCTGGCACAGGTTGCCCAGAGAAGCCATGGCTGCCCCATCCCTGGAAGTGTCCAAGGCCGGGTTGGATGGGGATTTTTGCAGCCTGGGATAGTGGAAGGTGTCCCTGCCCATGGCAGAGGGGTTGGAGCTGAATGATCTTTATGGTCCCTTTGAACCCAAGCCATTCTATGATTCTATGAAGTGTATATTTAATCGCCCTCTTGTTACTCTTTGGAAGGACTTTCCTCCCATTTCAAGCTGCAGATTGGTCTAAACTGAAGAGCACTTGGCACGAAAAGGCACTTGAAGTTTTCTGCTTAAGGACATGCAGTTGCACAGCCTCTTTGAGCAGCTTTAAATAGGTGCCGTGAAGGGCCAGTCGAGAGGCTGCATTATCATCAGCCTGCACCTGAGGGCAAACTGAAATACGCTGGCTGACCTTAGACAGATCAGGAACACTGGCTATCAAGCAGATGGCAGTAAAATATCCCTGACTGCTCTGCTGCTCTTAACCACTTCTGGTGTTGTGCCTGCCTTACAAAGCACACCAAGGCTAAGCTCAGCTGTCAGGACTGCCGTTTCCACAAGGCAGGCAAACCAGTCCCACATCCTACACTGCAGTTATCGATGCCCATCCAAGGACTGGGAATGATTTTTCATCACCACCCCTGACTCTTCTGGGCTGTTGTTTTGCTATTTTGGGAACACCCAGCTACAGCTGAATCATGACCCATGTTGGCGCCAGCAACTGACCCCCTCACAGGTGTGTCCTGCACCTCTGTAAGAGCAGGGTGTTTGTCCCATCTTCCCAGGTGAAACAAAAGTGTGGTGTGACATGTCCCTGCCCTGCCTGCTGCTGTACCTTGAGGGGCTGTTGCCCAAAAGGCACGGCCATGAACAACCTGCACTCGAGCACCATCCTGCTGGGATGCTGTCCTGTGCCAAGGCAACAGGTCTGGCCACACAGCCTCTTGCTCTCCTTTGCTACAGACAGCTGCTGTTTGGGGATACATTTGTGTCCCCTGTGCAGCGTAGGGTACGCACAGTCCTTTCCCTCCCCTGACTTCTCCTTTCACACTCTACACTGCAATTTGTGCCTTGGCTCCCTTCCTAATGACTGTATTATTAGCTCTATTTTCATCTGCTCTCGGCTCTTTATTTCGCTTAGAATTATTTTGGCTGCTCTACATACCACAAATTGAGTAGCTGAACCAAGTCCACAAACCCTAACAGAGAAAGCACGTGGAGCAGGGCTCTGCACAACCACCATCATTGTCACCCTCACATGTGCCACCTCTCCTGGCCCACGCCAGCACCCCGACTGCCACCCTGCCGCGCCTCCGAACGCGGCACAGCGAGGAGCAGGGTGGCCATATGGCCTGAGGCGGCTGGGCCATATGAGGCTCCATTTGTGACACCTAGTTTGTGCTTCCTAAGACACAGAAGGTGTTTAATATGTTATCTGTCACTTCGTGGGTTATTCCAGCCTTAATTACCAAGCCGGAAATGGTGCACAAAAGCTGTCCTCTTGAATGTGCTCCCTGCAGGAACAGAGGCTTTGTCCCTCAGTCAGAGTGCTTTTCCATTTGTGCCCAGGTCATCTGAACAAAGCAGCATTCCAGGTGGCTGGTCCTGCTGTTTGTCATCTCCCCAGTGTCCCCTCAGCAGCATTCCAGGTGGCTGGTCCTGCTGTTTGTCATCTCCCCAGTGTCCCCTCAGCAGCATTCCAGGTGGCTGGTTTGTCATCTCCCCATTGTCCCCTCAGCAGCCCATCAGTGAGTGCTGTGGGGTTTGGGTACAGCTAATGGAAGTGTGACTTGAAAAGGTGTGGGAGAGGTGTACAGGGCCCTCGATGGGTTTATGGATGGAAAAGCATCTGAGAGACTCCAGTTTTCTCCTGGTCTTCTGTCAGCTTTAGACCACAGAGTTCTCTTATTAGGGTATGAAAGGGATGGAGTCGTCCTGAATTCACTTCTCACAGGCTGGGGTTTTGGAAAGGCCTCGTTTATACCTGCAGATTCCCAAAATATGTCTCTGGAGATCCCTCACCGTGATCAGCATCAGGTATGAACCCTGCAGCCTGCAACTGCACAGGAACTCGCTGCTTCCCATGGCCCATCCGCAGCTACAGTGGGAATTTCCATCTGCACCGTGCAGATTGCCTCTGGATAGAGGGAATGAACTGAGACACAGGGAAGGAGCCCTCAAATTCTGCTATCCTGGAAGCAAAGGCTTCCCAAAGGTTCTATTTCCTTCCGATTTGCTGGAAAATATTGAGGGAACAAGGGGAAAAAGTATATTAGGAGATTCCCTAAGAACAAACAAAACAGAAGCACCTCATTGCTTAGGGAAAAAGCAGGGAGAGGCTGGGTAGATAGAAGCAGAAATTGTCTTCATTTAGCTCTTCTCTTCCCACTAAATAAAGCCAAAACCTGGAAAAATTAAACAGCTGCAGGTGTCGGAAGCTGAAGGAGCACAGGTTATGTGTGTGTGTGTTGTTACAAGAAAGTATCACCTAAAAAGAGTTTTCTATATAATTTTACCCCCCTCCCAGACAATCCATTGTTTTAGCAGCAAACTGGGATTGCTGGTAGACAATAGCCCACTTTCCAGCAGAAAGAACTCTATGAAAGCTGCACACAGTTTTTAATGTTTAATGACACAAAATCAATTGGAAATGGTTGCTGGCTTCCACAATCAATTTTAGCAGATCTCTCAGAGAACAGGAGAAAGTGGGAGAGTTTCCATTAGCCCTGGAAATCTCATCAGCGATAGGAAAATGGTGATAAACAACCCTGCACTCCAATAAACGTATTAATAAACTTGTCCTCACTCATTTCTCATGTCTCTGTGAGAGGATACAGTTTTGTCACCAGGAAGGTCGCATTTTGGTCTCAATTCCACCCTTTATTTGCACAAACGCTCAAACATCCCTGTGGCTGCGAGTGCCTTGAGAGAGCCACGGCTCACGGCTGCTGCCCCGTGAGCTGTCCCTGGTGTCGGAATATCCGAGGGGCAGGAATCACAGAGGGTTAATCCCCCTGCCTCTCGGCTCTGCCCTGCAGTGAAAGGCACCTTTGCCAAAATAAAGTGTGAGAAGCTGTTCCGCCCTATAGCTGGGGGGGAAGAGGCTCCGTGGGGAAACATGGAGCTCCCTGTCCTGGATGAAGCCATATTCACCCAAACACTCACGGGTGGCCACACTCAAGGGCTGTTGGGTCAATGAGAAGGTTCCTGCTGAGTTTGATTTTGGGCTTTATGCCGTTTGCCAAGCTTAATGCTGCATGGCACGAAGTGCCCTTTTTCTGCCCTTGTTTTGCTCCGACTGGGGGAGTGTGGTGCCTTCTGCTAGCTGGAATCTGGAGGGTGGGGGGAAAGAAAAAGGGGAAAAAAAGGTTATTTTTTGTGTCTTTTAAAAACTCCAGGACTATGCAGAGTTAGGAACAGCCCTGATTTCATCTCAATGCGAAACAAGAGGCTGTTTTCAAGTGTTGCAGGTTTGCCCCAGGACTCCAGCTGAGTGAAGTCAAGGCAGGGTTTGTAACGCACAATTTAATCAGTGAATTTGTAGATCTCAAAAGGCGTGCTTAATTTAATATTGTTTCTAATGGCTATTGTCTTCATGCTTGTCTGTTTCCCCGGTGTTTTTCCCTTTTGTAATTACTTGAATGGGCATTTCCAGGTGCACTGCATATATTAGCAAGCATTTTCATTTTAGTAATGAGTGAGATGCTTTCAGTGTTTATTTCTTCATTGCCCTAATACTTACTTTATTAAAGATCTTGATTCTCTTAAAGGAGGAAAAAAAAGCATTTACCACTCCTTTCTACCTCATTTACCTCTTCTACCTTATGATGCCCTCAATAAAAGAGGATTTAAATTACTTATTGGCCAGGGTTAGACCAGATTTAAACGACCAGAGAAAAATAAAACAGAAAGAGGATGCTTGGTCAGTCAGAATGGTTTGGGTTGGAAAGAACCTTCAAGATGATCTCATTCCAACCCTTTGCCCTGGGCAGGGACATCTCCCACTAGACCAGGCTGCTCAGGGCCCCATCCAACCCAGTCTCAAACTCTTAATGCCTCTCCTTACTCCTTATTGGGATGAGAATTGGGCACTTGTTGAGCTCAAAGCCATTCCCCTGAATGTCAGAACCTCAGAGCTGTTTTAAGCTCTGTAAGGGACACCTTCAGTGCCTCTTTCCTGGCCAGGTTACCATCCTTTAGAGTTCCTGTGCATTTTTGCACTCCTTGTGCACAGCCTGGGGACTGTGGGGTTGCTGGAGAGCGAGCCTTGCCTGGCCACCCCAGGCTGCTGATTAACACTGCAACAGGACTCCTGCATCAGCTGACAGCCTTCACCAGCACTGAGCAGCATTTATTCTGCATGCACAACAGCCCTGTGCCACGTGCTAGTCTAATTTTCAGATTAGCTGTTTATTAGCACTATTATAAACACGTCCCTTCATCTTCCATTAAATGGCGCTGCAGCCACTGCGCTCCCGCGTGCAGCCCGTAAGGAAGCACTTGGTTCACTAAATTACCCTGCAAATGTCAAACTTGCTCTGTGTTATTAGCTGTACGTCTTACATCCTCTTCATGAGGATTTTGTGTCTTGAGGGTGCCCTGTGGCGTATAGATTTTTTAAAATACAAACCAGTGTCACTTCGCTGTTTAAAAGAACATTTAATTAAACTGGATTCATTGCTTGTGAAAACTAAATGGAAGGCATATGATTATATGTTATTAAGCAGAGTGACTGCTCCAGAGACCAAACTCTTTTAACACAACATTAAACTAAACTTATTTCATATGCACAGGTTAGCTCTGGCCTGCTAGGGCATCATATTTTGAGAGCAGCAGAATGGCTATGGGCACTAAACAGCTTTTAACAAAATGTGTGTTTCAGGGAAGAAACCTTGCCTAAGCTAGACTTAAACATGCTAATGACAGAAATCAAAGCTTCAAACTGATTCTGGGTAACCTTTTAAAAATTACCATTTCTATAGTGCCAGATGCAAATGAGAAGATCAGCTTTGTTTATTATTTCACTAGCTGTAAATTAACAAGGGGCCTCAATGAGTGCAAAAATAAAATTGGATGTATTTTTTGGGCTTGAGTCGTTGGTCACATCATGGCTTTTTAATGTTCTTTAGGAAAACAAAAGGAATTATAATTAGAACTCCATTACACAATTTCCTATTCCCTACTCCTTTTATGTTAACGCTGTTGGTACAATCAGATTTTCTTAAGGCAAACACTCACCAAATTTCCTTCCCAGGCATTCTAAGCTCGTTTTTGAACATCTACTGTTCTCCAACCCCACCCCTAAAACTCACCGTGGCTGTGAGCCTACAAAGCCTTCAGCAGCCATCTCCCTGTACTCGTGGAGCTCCCAGCTGCTTTGGAGGTCTCGCCCGTCCTTTGGAGGAGGGACAAGTGCTTGGGTGTGCACAACTGCATGGCCCTGGCTGGGTGTCCTGGCCCTCTCTCCACGGGCCGTGAAAGGTGTCCAGTGACCAGAATAAATACCTATGTCCTAAAAAATGGTGAGGTTTAACCCCTCTGCTCAGCATTCCCCTGGGCGGGTATGGGCAGCTCTGCTCTCTGCCCTCAGTGCTCCTGGCATGGCCCCAGGACACTTTGCTGACAGCAGCCACAGCCTGAGATCCAGGGCTCCTCCGAGGGATTGGGCTGCAAGTGCTGCCTCAGAGCATGGCCCTGGTTAATAAACAGAGCATTTTTGCCTGTGCATTAGGCCAGATATGTCCCCCTACCTCTATCTAGGTCAGCAAAAGCCTTGGGAGCACTGGGAAAAAAAAAATAAAGAAAGAAAAGAGGAAGAGACCTTCCTATTTTTAGGTTGTTTTAATTGCTTTTCATGCTTTTCATAACAGCTGAAAGGAAATTCTTCCCTGAGAGTGCCACTTCCCCTCTCACACCTGTTGTGGGAAGACCCAGAATTTTCAGCCTCTCCTGCACCACAGCCCAGTCACAGCACTGGCTTTGCTGCTCCTGTGATTGCCTCTTAAGCTCATCTTTCTTGTCTCCTCTGTGTATTTCTTTCTTTCTTTTTTGTCTGCAAAAGAAACTGACCCCTCCCTGCATTGGTAGTGGGAGCATCCCACCTCTTATCCTTGAGAAACTGAGTTATAGCAAACAAATTGAAACAAATAAAACACTCTTGGAGCAATTCTGCCTTCCAAGTGGGACTGTGGTTGTCCAGAGGTTGAGCTTACAACTTCTGGGCTTTGAAACAGGCTCTGAAATGGAGACCCTGTGTTTATTTTTGTTTATTGACACAATCCCCCCTTGGGGCACACAGTATGGCCGTGGCTCTGGGGTGAGCTGGAGCCGGTGTAATCAAGTGCAGGGGTGTAATTAGCAGCGTTGGAAGGGTTGCTGTGGGCAGATGGGAGCCGAAAAGGCTGCGTCTGTGGAGAGACTGACTTTTATATGTATTGGCTTGGTAGTCCGAAGCAATGTGTGATGAATGACCTTACACAGGGATAAGCCATTTGAACACTAAACCATGGCATCTGTGGCCCTTGCTTGGATACAGGGCACTTGTACCCTCTCCATAAATCATCCCAGAATGAGGTTTCCCTCAGTAATCCGGGTTAACCTTTCCTGCTGTGTGGGTTTGCTACCCCAGAGTTCTAATCAGCTGCTCAGCCGCTTGGCCTGAGGTTCACCTGCAAGGTAAGAAACTCCAGATTTCTTTGGCCATCATCCTTTGCCTTCCAGCACACCCCAGTTTCTTCCTTAGGGCAAGTGCTGTCTTCAGGCACAGCCTCAGAACCTCTGCAAGGCAAGAAGAAGAGTGGCCAGGACCTGTAGGACACAGAAATACCTCAAAGTCTGTGCTGAAAACCCTGTCTTTGGCAGAGTACAATATTTTAGTTGTAGTTTTTTCCAATCCTGTTTTTTTACCCACCCAGACCATTACCTGGTGCAGCGTTACAGCAGCCCATGGGTACCTGAGTATTTATCTCACGGTTTGCCCCCTGCCCTGGCAGTACATCCATCTGAGCAGCAGTTCACCTCACGTATCTCTGGAAAGATCCCAGTCCCAGTAATAGCTTCTGATGGAAATGTTCTGTGTTCGCTGACTCTCAAGATTTCTTAGGCTTTGTTTTCCAGAAAGCTGTAATTTCAGGTGCTCTTAGCATCTGCTCTGACATGGCAAAATCCAGGAGCGCCTGTTTTTTACACACGTAGAGCAAAAAGCCTTTTACTCAGAATTTGTTTCAGAGCATTACACTAATGCACCACTGCCTGTGTCTTCCCTGGGATTAAATGCAGGATGTTCCTGTGGGCTGTGCAAACACTGCTTTCACTGGCCTAATGCTGGTCCTGGCCTTAGATGTCAGTCATTGCCAAGAAAAAAGAATTAAATTCCTGAAGGGGTTTAGTGTGTCAAATGGGTAACAACACCTCTGTGTCACAATGTCTCGTGCAGTACCTCCAGTGATGGTTGTTTCAGCTTGGGTTACAAGCTCTAAATAGTTGGGCTGTCATGATTATTTATTTAGTATTTCTCCAGCTGTGGTCACGGATATGGACCCAGCAGTGACTATCCTGTGCATCTTATCTGTACAGGGCAAGCACATGGGATAATTTGCCTCTGTATTTTTGCACCTATTTCAGCTCAGGGATGTCCTGCATGGGACACTGGGTGATCCTCCTCAAAACACTTCTCATCCACGACATTCTTGTCTTCTCTTGAACCCAGGTAAAAGTTTAACATCTGTTCCTCTTCCAGGAGAAGTCCCGGAAGTCAGCCAGCTGCCATGGGTCAACTCCTCTTTTAGGATATATAGATCTGAGCAACAGCATCCATGGGGCAATTGCTGTCAGCAAACTCATCTGTGATCACTGATCCAAATTTGGATCAAACCCTTACAGCCCTCTTCTCTAAATGCTCTGTTCTTCACATGAAAAAAATAATTTACTATTTATACAACAGGTGCACCTAAAATACCCACCAAGATGAAGACTCCATTGTGCTAGGCACTATAAAAACAAGCAGTAATCCCTCAAAGAACTGTTTAAGTAAGGGACTGATATTTTAGTTCTCCTGGGAAGACTGGTCACAGTGAATCTTTAAAATCTATTTCTATTCAAGGAAAGTTGTTGGGCTTTCACTCCTTGCAGTTCCTGATGGCACACATAAAGCACTAAACACAAAAGCTGCATGTGACTTTGCACCTCCAGCCTCAGGCAGAATACGTGTGCAGGTCCTGCCTGACACATCCATGGACTCCTAAGCAGAAATTTCTGCCTGAATCAGGAAAACGATGAGCTGGGCATTGCCCCTCGCTTAAAAACCAGCCCACAGTGGCAATGTGATCACAACACGTCGAGAGGTTCCACAGAGAGGAGCCATCCCAAACCCTTGCCAGAAAAGCACATTTCTGACTGTCTGCTGTTGCACTGTCTTCATGGATGGGCCCAAAACAATGGTTTTTAGAGCAGTTCGAGTCCCAGGCTTGCCTCAGTGCACTTTGAAGCAGTTTGTTCCAAGCCAGTCATGTTCACTATCCTAATCTGACATGAAGCCTGATGGAAAAATCTGTGATCGATTATAGCAGCAGGACAAAGAGATATGAGAGGAAAGCAATGCAAAAGAACAGATATCAATCACCGGCTCACAACGAGCCTAAAGAAGGTAGCTGGTGATATTCCTGAATTTGAAGGCAGTGTAGCACATCTTTCTGCTGTTGTAGGTAAACACTCCCAGCCACAGCCTGTTTGTCTTACAGACAGACTGATTTGGTAAGAAAAGTGGATTTTGAAGTATGGATTTTGTTGGAAAGGGACAAAATAAACTATTGGTTTGTTACCTTGAAAACGGTGTAGCATGTAATGAGTGTTTGCAGCAGTTTCACAGCTGCTTATTACTCTTCTTTATAAGCTTCTGAGTGTCGAGGGTTTTTTGTTTAGATTTACACTTTTTAATTGATTGAATGTGAAATATATGATGGAGCAAATTTGTATTGAATAAGAAACAGCAGACACAATCAACAAACTTTAATGTTGAGTTAGCTTTTTTCTCGTTGCTGGACAAGATCATACTTCAAAGCAAATTAAAAATGTGAAGTCAAATCCTGATTGCAATGCAGGCAACAGAAATCTTCCTGTCAGCCTCAATAAAAGCAGGTGTAAGTTTTCAGTATTAGTCCAGTCCATCCAATTCACATGTCTTTCTGTCTTTATCTGATCTAATACATGGTCGTGAGATAAATTACAGAAGAGTATGATAAATTGCATTGCTATTCATTTTTGGCAAGATCACCTATACGCTGGCCACTAATTCATCTCCGCCAGGATCCATTGTAACACACGGGATCCTTGAAGCAGCCTCCAAATACTGTCATTTCATTTTCTTTTAAGAAAACAAAGAGATTATATCTGCTGGCAAATAGCCTACTTAACCTCACCAAAATAAATGATACCTCACTGTGACCTCTGTAAAATCATGGTTATAAAAGTATCAAAATGCATTTATAGCATTAAGAGTCACAAAGATATTAGGTCCTTATATTCTCTTTGAATAGAAAATCGTGATATGTTTTAGACTGAGGGATTTCAAAGTGGGAAAGGAAGACATGGTTTAGGTTTAGAGATTTCAAAGAGTCTTTAGTTTATTTATCCTGTGTTCATTGAGGTTTTGCATTCTTTGCCCAGAAAATATAGATAAAATGCACAAAACTGGGTAAGAAGTCTGCAGTGCATTGCAACAATTTTTTTCTGGTCCTTTTTTAGAGCAGTTCACCACTCTTGAACAAAGCACCATCCTGATTCACACCAGTACCACGCACTCACATGTCTCTGTTGGGTACCGTCCACATCCATCTGCCAGTGCAAAGAGCAATTTTCCTCCCATTAAAGCAAAAAAAAAAGGGGACACCACTTCTTTCCCCTTACACCCATCAGATCCACCCCTGCCTTCCACATGAACTCTGCTGGGCAGCACCAGGACACTACCACACAAAGCTGCTGCCAAGCTCGTTCATGGTAGACACCCTTGGTCCCACCACCAGTGTGGGCTGTTGGACGTGCCAGGGCTTCACCCTGAGCCAACCCCATGTCCCAGCCCCACGTCCCACTGCTCTCCTGCCAAGGAACAGGGGGAGCTGATTGCAATTTTGGCTGGGGATATGTCAGTGCCCGTGCCCCTGCTCAGTACCAGCCCAGGAAATTTCTTTCTGCTCCTCGACATTCGACTGCAAACTTCTTCCTCCTCGTCATCCTGCCATGAATCGCTGGGAAACGGTGCCATGGACGGTCCGACAGCTGCTGAATTTCACCCAGGAGAACACTCACCACTGAGGTGCAGCAAAGTGGTTTTGCATATCAAGTTTTTAAAGAAATTTGGGGCATTGTGAGATGAAGGACATTACTGATGTGAAAAGACAATTATTATATTTACTTCAGAATCTGTTATCCACACCTGGAAACAGGACTCAAAAAGAGAGCTTGTATTGCAGGATGATGTGAAAACCTGGCCTGGTGAGAGGCAGAATTTTCTTGGTGATTTCAGGGAGACGAAGGCTTCAAGCTGCACTGTTTAGGAGCTGTTGAGGCATAATGGTTACGTCCAGCTAATTGGATGCATTGCTGTAGGCACTTGAGAAATGTGATAGACAGATGCATTCAGCTAGAGAGATATCCCTTGGTGCAGAGAGCTGAAGTCAATTAGGGAGTTAAATTGTGAAAGATTTGACCTGATGTCATTTATATCTCGAGTCATAATTAACACTTAAAGTTCAACTCTATAGCAATTTTCTTTTAATAACACTTAAAACCTATATAGAGCTGAAGGAATTGCACAGACATGATGAGGGATGACTTGAGTGCACGCCTGAATTTCAGCGTTTGTAATTAATCCTCAAAACACCTTTGTGAGGCCTATGGGGAGCATCATTTCTCTCCAGTTTCTCCTTTGAAGAGAAGCAGTGTTTACCCAGTGGCTCCCCGAAGTCTCTGGCACCTGGAGATAAGGACAGAAGCTCTTTCAGGTGCTAAACCAGCGAACACTCAGCTCAGCCCAGCTCCCATCTTTTTGTCTTGCTGAATTTTTTAATTTTGCCTCCATCTTTAGAAACACCATGGACAAATTACTTGTCAAATGGCCTGGGCTTTCCAATTAAAATCTGTGCAAATGCAGAACCTAAAATCTGTCACAAACACAGCTTCTGCCTCGAAGGTTTTCATATGGATGAAATATGAATCTCACTGGGGGAAGAAACCCTCTCTGAGAGTGAGACCTTGTAAGATGGGATCCAGCTCGCTGCAGATTTTTATGGTCAAGTTATAACTGCCCGTAAAGCAGGGGTAAAATGGAAGCGCTGACAAAACTTTTAAACTACAACAGTGGAAATGGCGCCGCGATAATTTATAATCTACAGGCAGCTTTGGATTTATTATCACAGTGACAAATGCACTGTCATTGTTAATAGGATATTTCCCAGCAAGGACTTCTTGTTATGCAAGCCAGGTTCACTATGTCATGCAGCATGATAGCAATAAAGTCTACAAGAATTTGTAATGAACTTCAATTACTAATAGATTATGGTTAATGGGAAATATGTGCAGTAAAGATATGGGTTTTTATATGCGCCTTCTGGTACTCTACAAGGCAATGATTTATGCTACAATTTCTGTTAACATTCTCCAGTATGGAAAAAAAAAAAAAAAGCCTAAATTGGTGGAAAGCCACTCCATCCATAACAAATATTTAAGATAATTTTGCACATCATGTAAATGAAGATGTAAAATTAGATATTAACCCGTTTCATTTTAGCATTTGTATTTTTATTAAAAATGAAGACTTTGCCCTACTGTGTAACGACATTAAAAATCCTATCATGGGCTGCAAGCATGAATTACCCCAATGCAGGAATGGTGACAGCAGCCGAGCTGTGAGTGCATTTGTTCAATTTGCTGTGGTAATTAACGGAGCAGGGAGAATATTTTTCTACGTATGATTTAAAGTAACAGCCCTGAAGCTGCTCGGGCAGACGTGTTTGATGTGGAGGGAAACATGCATGAAGTCTGGGTTCTTTGGAGGGGGTCAGCCTTTTTTTCCTCCCCCATTTCCTCCCCCCCAGCCTTCATTCCAAAGCTGTGCCTCACTCATGGACACGGGGCTATTCCCCTCCCTGCACAGCAAACCTCCCACGGAATTCCTTAGGGAAATAATCACCTGACACAGCATCAGAGCCACAAGCTCACGCTTACTTATCAGAGGGACACAGGCCCAGGTGTTTGCCTGTTGTTTCAAAAGACTCTCTCCTCTTCCTCCTCCTCCCTCCCTCCTTCCTTCCAGCTTTTTTCTCCTGTACCTGCATTAGAATCTCCATATTCCAGGTTTACGTGCTCATGAAATGAAAAGAATAAAGAAAATGTCTCCCAATTTAAAAACAAGCACTGCTCAGAGCCATCTTTGAGAAAAACATGGAGATGCGATATTAAGGATTTCATTTACCCAGAGTCATATTTCACATCTAAAACGTGTATTTAGCCAGAAAGAGTCACCCATGCATGAAGAGCTTTCAGATTCACTTCTGGTATATTTTAAATACAGGTATCCTAAAGCCCAGCTTGATTCATTTAGTATTATGCTGGTTTAATACCACTGGTCTCAATGAACCTCTGTATAAAGCCTACGAGTTAATTTTTTAGGGGTGCAATCCAGGAAAACATGGGATTGGAGTTTGACCTTTTTACAAGGATTTTAGTGGTAGGACAAACAGAACGGCTTCAAACTGACAGAGGGCAGGTTTAGGTTAGAGATTAGCAAAAAATTCCTAAGAGTGATAAGGCCCTGGCACAGGCTGCTGTGCAAATCCCAGTCCATGGACAAACTGTACTTCCCAACCCTGCTGCGGAATAGCAGCGTCTCACTGTGCAATTAAGGGTGATTCTCGCATGAAAATGTAGTTCTCCACTCTATTAGGAAGATGTTTGAGAGATTTACAAAATGTCCTTCAGTTTTTATGGCAAAATGAGCATAAAATTGTGCTTCCCCACATTCATTTCCTGCTAAATAATACTTAAAGTACTTGCTTCTTGAAAATGTGTGAGTGTGTTACAAATTTAAAATTAAAATAATTTATCCCTTAAGGGTGCTCTGCTGCTTCAGTTTTCCCCCAGCCCCTTAACTCAAGATGTTGCAAGATACAGAGTGGAGTTTACTATATTTTTTCCCCCCAGTTTTTAATGAAGTTCTCCTCAGAAGCAAAACAGGGGAAGAAGCTCTCTCGTGCACTCACACTGAATATCTTTTTTTGTGTGTGTGTGGTCAAATCCTCCTTTGTTCTCTCCAGATCAGCTCTGCTGTTTCTCATCTTTACAGCTCTCTCCCACACTTTCAGAACAAGCCTGCTCCAAAACCCCGAAAACCCCTTTTTCTCATTTTGTTGGGGTTTTTTTCAAGTCTGATAAACAATAAAACAGCAGGATCTGCAAGTGCATCTTATTGCTGGGTTTTGTTGCTGGATTAGTGGTTTTTTGGTTTTGTTCTGGCATTTCCATGGCTCCCTGAGATACCTCACCCCTGACAGGGTTGATGTGGCAATATTCAGCGGTCACCTGCTTTGCAAGCACCATTTAGAAAAGGTCACTGACAGCCCAAAAGAGCCACGAAAATAATTGTAACTTTAATTTGTTTTCCATTAGAAATGCATGCAGCAATCTGCTGTAATCAGAGATTTTCTTTCTTTCTTTCCTGCTCTGACATGTGACCACAGCAGCTCACAGATGTACTGAGTTCTTCCAGTGCAGGAGCCTGTGCACAGAACTGTGTAAAGTGGTAATAGATCTTGTTCTGTTCAACAGAGGATTATCATGGAAACATTGTAAAATCCACCAGAATAAATATTTGAGCACCAGGAGGAGTTTGTGTTTCAAATAACTTGCCCTAAAATAAACATAAGCAGCTATTACGCCCAATATGATCTCTAGAAATCACTTCAAATCATTAATAATCTATATTGTATCAGAAATGTGTGTGCAAAAATAAAACGTAATTCCTTGCAGCTAAAGTATTACCTAAAGTAAACCATTTCAACACCGAATCAAATTATTTCAATGGCAGAAATCACACCTGTCTCAGGGGATAAATTGAGTATTCAGGCTATTAAATCCATTCAAGCGACTTATTGTATCCCGCTATGTATTGTGCCTTGTAGAGAGAAAACAGTTCTGAAAACTATAAAATCATTTAGCAAAACAAATGCATCAGCCACAACAGCCTCACATGGAGAAGGGACTGAGGAGGTGAAACTCCTTCTTGCTGAATACCCTGTACAGTGAATAGATTTATCTCACACAATGCCATTGAAAATGAAAAAAAAAAAAAGCTACTGGAACCAGACCTTTTGGTATCAGAGTTTATTTTTACATTTCACTTGTTACAAAGCTCACAGGCCACTTATGGCCCTGGCTGCCAGGCCAGGGGAAGACTGGGACCAGAAGCTCTGTGTGGTTAATTAAAAATACGAAAAAAGCTCTGTGTGACTGCAGCAGCTGATTCCTAGCAAAAACTCGGCATCAGGGCTCACCACCGAAATCCACCTCTCCAGGGCGCTTGTTACCAACCCTGTGCCTCAACCATGCTCCCTTGCTTCCCTCTTGTAGAGCCACTACGGACCTGGCACACAAAGTGCTCAGCAGATACATCATCACAAAGTATAAATGCAGGAAAGGGGGAGCAGTGCCATTAAATGGAGATGCCTGCAGAGGCAGGAGCAGGCAACCAGTGAACACACAGGTGTGAGGCCACTTTCACAGCAGCTGCAGGTATGAGATCTTGAAGTCACAAGCTCAAGAAATCCCATCAAAGATCCACTCAATGGCTGGTCATTCTGAGCCTGCACTCCCGCCAGCTGCACCAAGAAATTGCAATTTGCTTATTTAGTCTGTAGAGAGTTTTTAAATGAAGATGGTGGAACCACATGTAGTTCTGGATTATTCCTTAGGAAATGGTTGGGTTTCTGCAGTGCCTGAGTGGATGGTCTGAGTTGTAGCTGATTACACAACACCTGTACAATAAAGCACAATTTGCTGCCTAGTGAGTTACACATTCATAGATCAGTGTAGAGCTAATCAGGTATTAAAGCTCACTCATAACAACAGATGTTAATACTGATTTCTTAACAAACTCCAAAAATTATTATCAGTGCTGAAGTAAATTAAGCCATTTATAAAAGATGAAAAAATCCATTTCAGCTGTTAACAGTTTGTATCTGACTTTTTGCCTTGGATCAAGAAGAAGAGGTTAACTCACGGCTCAATCACTATTACGCCCAGGTTGTTATTGAAAAACACCTTCCCATCTCTGTTTTCACTGCACCCAGGCTTTCTTAACTCTTCCATCAGCTGATGCTTTAGTTCAGGAGGGGCAGTTTTAGCAAAGTCAAGTGTTTCTGTCAGGAAGTCCAGCAAGAGCTCCCCATCTTTGTCCCCCTCAATAAAGCAGCTCGTTATGTCCATGTAGGATGGGAGCTCGTAGAGCTGGTACTTCAGCCCAGCTGAATCCAGCATCCTTGGCAAATCAGCAGAGGAAACATAAGAGCAAAGATCTTCCAAAGGGAAGGAAGACCCATATTTCTTCCACAGCGTTTCCCAGCCACTCTTTCCTAAGAGATAAACCACCAGAAAAACACTGAGTTAAGGAAAAACACTATTTGAAAGCAGCGTTGATTGTCTGGGTGTTTTTAGCAGTTGTCATCATTGCAAGTGGAAGCTTTCCAGAGCTGGGACATGTTCTGGGGCATGGTGGAGTTGGCTGCCTCCCTGCTTCTGTTCCCCAGTTTTGGGGCTGCAGGAGTGGGTGGACACCTACTCTGGAGCTCCAGCACCTCTCCTTGAGCCTCCAGCTGAGGCCAGAGCAGTTCACACTGGTGTACCTCATCTCAAGAGATGTTTTATAAAGCAAATCAGCTGGGTAAGTTGTAAAGTCCCCACATAGGTCTTCACATCTTTATTTTCCCCCAGCCTGGATCTCTGATTCAGTATTTCTGCTGTAAATCATTTTTAAAAGGATTACTCAGAACGACTGGACAGGATGAAAATAATTTTGAGCCTAATGAGCAGCTCTTGAAAGTTACAACAATAATTCTCCCTAGGTACTAAAACCAGTTACTCGTGGTTTTGCAGTTGCTTTATCTGCAAACAGTTATTTATAGTCAAATAAACAGTGGTGTTTAGAAGAGAGGCTACAATATTTTCTTTCACCTGGTGGAAATTGAATGCAGAGCACTAATTGCAGGAAATCTGCTGGTGTCAGTGCTGTGTGACTCAGTGCCATCTCTGAGCCGAGCAATTATCCCCTACCTGAACGCAGCATTACCACAATGGCTCTCGGAAGGCTCAGCATATGGCACTGCTTTTGTTTGCAAGGCGGTGGCAACAGATCCGCAGCCCCTGCCAGTCCTGCTCTGCCGGCAGGGTGGGATCAGGAGGGATTGCATCCTCCACCGACCGACCCCAACTCTCTCCTACCAGCCCTGCTCCCAGGCTGGCTTTTGGTTAACACCCCCCTGGTGTGTTTGTGCTGGAGGTGACATTACCTTTTGTGAAATGAGCTTTGTTCTGACCATCTTTCAGTAACTCCTTCTGCTTCAGTGCTCATTTTCATGGCACTTCTTCCTTCCCCTCTCTATTCTCTTGTTTCCCCCTTCCTTTCCTCTCTGCTGTTCTGAGTCCTGCTCCTCTCTCCCACTTTTTTGTTGCCCCCAGCAATTTCTGCTCCATCTGAAAACACAGAGTCATCTGGCCCAGAGAGGACTTCAAATACATTTCATGAACTCAGAACTTTACTTATTTTAATTTTGAATAGGCACACATTCTTTCCTGTATTCACATTTTGTGAATGTCCAAAAGGACAGGTTAAGCAACTGGAAAAGGATTTTAATTAACTATATGCAGGTAATCAGCAATAGTCTGATATTACGATCTATTCTCGTTCAGCCAAAGAACATGAACAGGTTTTTTAAAATCATTTAAAATACAGATTTCTTGTCGTGAACTGCTTGAAAACACTTCAAACCAAAAACATTTTGGAAAAAAAGTAGTTTGAATAAATTCGCTTCAGAAGTGTCCCGTCACAGTGGACCCTTCATGAACAAAATAAAAGGAACTTCATCAGTTTGCAAATGCAGCCAAATTCAATGAGAAATTAAGCTTAAACCTCTGAACAAATAATGCTTAACATCCCTTTCAGAGTTGTTAGATGTGACTGTTTACACAGCTAAAATTTCAATCGCTTTTGAGGCAAATTATAGGCTTTCTAGAGTCAAATTAGACTCCACCATTGCACTATCTCTGGCATACCTTGCCCACAGTATTAAAAGATTGTCACTTACTCTGCTCCAGCATTTTCCTGCTGGACTGACCACAGAGCATCTCTATGAGATCTGAAACAGCCTAAGAACGCTGTTTTGTACCCAAAATGATGATATTAAGGAAATGGGCAGTTTGAGAAGAAAATGAACCATATGTGCTCCAACACCTGCTGTATGGCACAGCCGAGCCCCGCCACAGCCGTTTGCTTAATGCCACAAGGCTCTGGGAGAGAGAAAATGCACTGCTCAGCCTGGAAAGCCTTTTACAGCAAACAGCAGAGGCTGAAGGGGCTCCTGTGAGCGAGAGCTGAGGGATGGGGCCTCTCCTACTGCAGAGCTGCAGTAATCGTGCAAGGGCATGACTCCGCACACAAGACGGAGAGGTGCAAAGCGTTTATTGCGCAGTAAAATATTCCCTAAACACCAGCACCCAACAGGATATCACATCATATAAACCGAAAAGATGTTCACCTCAGTGTACCCCAATCACCTGGGGTAGTGCACAGACATCGCCTGTTATGGTAACAGGTAAACAATGCCCTATAAGGTCACAAACTACAATTATCACATCTCATAGGTCCAACACTGTCCAGAACCCCACAATCCTCTCTCAGCCCATCCCCGGTGACCTGGATGCACTCCCAGGGTCACCTCTGGGTCCAAGAAAGAGGCTCTCTCTGGCCCTCAGGGCCTGTCTCTCTTCCAGCACAGAGTGCACCCCAACACAGAGCCTCTGCTGCCATCCGTCACTGGACAGGCTGTAGGATGGGGAAGGGCAGAGAAAGATGTTTTGTGCCCATGATAGGGGGTTTTTTTGGCTCAGAAAACCTTGGTCTTTACAAGCCACACAGATACAGACAGTGTGCAGGTTTCAGGGGATGTCTGTTCACCTCTGTGGCCTGTGCTAAACACAGGAACCCCAAAGGTCCTCAGGGCCCTTCCCTGACTGAGCAGCGCTGGTGGAGCAGCTCTCACCTGACACCAGGATAATGAGGAGCTTCGCCTGCGATTCCAGGAGGCTGTGGAAATAGTGGATAGTTGCTGGGACATCTTTCACATAATAGAGCATCTGGAAAAAGCAGAGATGCTTATAGATTACAGTGTCATCCTGGTGATTATTACAACTGGTACCACTCTTAAGAGAAAGCAAATGGGGGCAATCCTGACAGAAAAGCAGGGACAGTGAGGCACATTAGGAAGGTGTGGGCAGTGGGCTCACACTGCAGGCTCGGGGCTGCCCTGCCTGCTCTCTGGCACTCCCAGGACCCAGCTCATGTTCATTCATTAACCTGAGATAAAGAGATTTGCCTTCCTTCAGTGAAGGCTTCAGTGAACTTGGAAATACAAAGGCAATTTCATGGAAAGGACAAGGAGCTTTTGAAGACACTAGCTAAAATGTATTCTTAGTTGACTGCCACCCACAGCCTGGTTAATAGGACTACTGTGCTCAAAGCTGCTTTTCATTTCTGCAGTTCATTTATGCTGAAGCACTTCAAATTACTGGGAAGTAAACTCACCTTTCTTCCCCTACGAGTGGATAATGAGGTCACATACTTCATGCATACTTTTAACAGCTGAGTCTTTGACAACATTTACTTTGCAAAGAGTCTTACCTGGATCATGTGAATGAAGTCCCATTTTTTAGTCTTCTTTTCTGCATTCATTCGACTTTCATATTCATAAGCTGTCTCCTTGTGCCAGGTAAACTTTATGTTCTCAAGGTTTGATGCCTGAGCCACATGCTCTGAAACAGAGGGGAAGGAAGGACAGAGTTATCTCAATTGCAAATATGGGGCTGCTTTCCACTCAGAGCTTTAATACCTCCAAAAGCCATATTTAGGTAGAGGGTTTCAGTACCAGTTTAACACAACAGTGGAATATCTAAAACCTTGAGCCCATATGTGAGGAGAAGGTTGTAGAGGGCTTTATAGGATGAAATCTTAAGTGAGTCTGGTGCTATCCCCTCATTTGGGCTCTACTGGTGTTTACCTGATTTTAAAAAAAAGTAAATTCTTCCCCATGCCTGGCTCAAGCTGAATTAAAAAATGTTGGCTGGGATGAACTGTTACCAGGCCATGAGCAGCACATTTCATGTTGAACAGGAGAAGGACTGATGGCCCCATCACTTGTGTACCACACAAAACCCACGTGGCTGAGCAGAAGCCAGGCCATGGTGGAGGATTTTCCCCAAACAAAAACAGGTGCTCAAGGATGCATCAAGGCAGGGGTTTCTTGAAGAGAAGCGCATTTAAAAGGTTGAGCAGGGCAGAGAAAGCAAATGCCTTCTTCTAAATTTGTGTAACTGGGATGGTGGGAGAGGGAAGGAGCTTTGTTCCATAAGCAAAGACACATCTCTTGACATTCAGCTGCTTCTGTGTTGGAACAATTTTTCAGAAGCCCACAGTTCTGACCAACTGCTTCAGGCAAAAGGGATGAAAAAAGAGTTTTAAAGCAAAGAGCTTCAAGGAGTGACACATGGCGTGTCTTCAGACCTCAACACAATGCACATCAGCAACGGAGGAAAGCAGAAATTTGGAGAAGTGGATTCAAAGAATAGGTTACACTGAGGGCCTGGCTCATTTCTTTGGTTTACATGGGAGCAAAACTGAGAGATAATTTCACAGTGTAGGGATGCTGGAACACTAATGTCCGTCTGCTGGCATATGGAGCTCATCTCACTGCGTTGCTGCCTGGTGCTCGGGATTGCTCCAGGACAAAGCAGGCCCTGATTCAGTTCCTGTGCTTTGCTGGAGTTAGCATCAATTTAAAACTTCCACGGCCCAAGGGCAGGCTGAGCCTTAGCTACAGAACACATGTTCAGAGCAACACCATTTGCTAGGACCAGTGCCTTTACACCACTTAGAACAACGTTTCAGCTTTTGGGCTCTGATTAGGACACATACCCGTCAGACAGATGAGAAATGCTCCACCAGTGCTTATCTCCTCTCTTCCGTGGCTGGAAATGGGCCACCCCTTTCAGATGCTGCCACTGTTCCTCTGTTCGCTTCCATTTATCAGTCACTGGCCCCAGCACTGGCAGTTCAGATTTAATTTGCTGTTCTAAACTCAGGCGTCATTCAGCAGCAGAACCTATCCCCTCACCAATAATCTGGGGCAATCTGGTTCAGTTTAATTGTTGGTCTGTCTGCAAGGAGGAGCTGGGAAGAAAACTGAATTGCTTTCCAGGCTGGGCCTTCGAAGTCCAAATTCTAGGAAGTGCAAACTCTTCATGGGATTTTGGTGAGTTTCTGCCTAAATATCCATCTGCAGCCATTATGAAAAGTTTTCCGACGTTTTCTCCTGGCTTCACCCCAGATTCTTTTCGCAGTCAGAAGCCGGTTGTGTACCTGATGGGTGCCATCAAAACTGGGCTGCCTGCAGTTGTGCAGCAGTGATGCAGCTCAGTTGTGCGGCCACCAACACTCCAACCCTGGCCACCAAGGGATTCCACCAGGAATGAAGGAAATCCACAGCCTGTCCATGAGGCTTTGAGCAAAGCCTCCATGGCACGCCACAGCCTAAGAGAAACCTGAGTTTGTCATCACTGCACATCCCAGTAGGAAGTGTCTCTTGTGAGCTTGGCTTCTCCTTCCCAAGGAGAAAGCATTTGGTGAGGCAGAAAACATAACTACTGAATCCTCAGAGGTGCGGATAATGTTTCTAATTCTCCACGGAAAATCTTAGGCCTCAGAAACCTAATTAATGGTAGCTACTGGGGACATGATTAATTACCAAATAAGAGAGTTTAAAGAAAGAAATTCAGATGAATATTTCATTTCTAGTTTAGCATAAAACTTAAAATAAGGACAACATTTTATATTTTCTTTAACTTTCTTCTGGAAAGAAACTCACTGCAGTAGGATAGGACTGCCAGTTAATTGGTGGTAGGTGGTGGGACCACTGGGAAGACTCAGAGCAAATCCAGTCCAGTGTAGCCCAGACAGGACAGAAATTCTTTGTTCAAGTGCACAAACTGTCACAAACAGAGAAGATGCTGTGTTGCCCATCCTTTGCCATTTCAGCCTGGAGCAAAAGCTCCTGGGATTTTGCACAAGCCATCTTTTAAAAGATCAGGTCTGTGTTATACAGATATAAAAAAATAGGTTTTTCCTGAGAGCCTTTGGTGCTTCCAGTGATTCCGAGCTAGCTCCCCGCAGGGAGAAATGGATTGTTGTGGTTTTTTTTACCTTTGACTTCCACAAGCTGATTCACACTGGGAATGCTTCATTTTTAAGGACTTCAGCAAGACCAAGATGGGAGATTTACAGTGTGGCTTTGCAGCCTGGTATTTACTATGGTTTGGAGCGTTTCCAACAAGAGAGGGGGCTGATGAGGTTCATTCATCGCTGTCACTTGCATTCGGCAGCCGCTCTCTGGCCAGGTGCGCTCTGCTCAGGGCTGGTGGCACCTCCACACAGCACCGCGATCACCGAACCCTGGTAGGTGCTAACCCAGCCATAATCAAACCGCGCATTGCTATTTAATGCTCACTTTGTAGGGCAATTTGATCAAAGCGCCCTCGTTAACACTCAATCCTCCTCGGAAAACGCTTCGCTTTCCTTCATGAATGCTGCTTAGACCTTTGGGCTGGGGGAAGGAAAGAAGCCCTGCGCCCCAGAGCACGCGCCAAAAGTCTTTCCTATCACTCCTGCTTCCCTTCCCATGTTTTCTAATTCAAAGCCTGGTAACTAATTTGGTGCCCCACTGTGAGGTTTAGTTATTTGTCGGAAACGATTTTTAAGATGTGAGAGAATTACCATGAGACACTAAAATTTTCCCTTTGATGCTGAGGAAGGATCCCGATTCAATGCAAGTTGAAAGTAGAAAACTTTCTGAAATGCAGGGATTTCACTCCATTCCTATACAATCACCCATCACTTCCCACCTTGTTTAGCTTTTAAAGTCTGTCTAGCCAAGCATTTGCTATGCAGATTACTTCGCAGAGAGACTAAGACTTTAATGAGTGAACATTGTTGAGAAGCAATGATGGCAAAAAAGCATGAAATTGTGAATTTTTTTAATTTTTAAGAGACAGTTCTGACAAGAAGGCATTTGAACATGGGGTCATCCAGGTTTCAACACTTTTTAATGCATGTAAAAAAACTAATGTAAATGTAATTTATATACTGTAAAAATACCTTTGTACTTGGAGATTTGGTCAGCACTTGGCTCTATCACTTCATTGTTGATGGTGGCCCCGGGATATCTGGCTCGTATTTTTGAGAGGATCTGCAAGTCCATCTCACCTAAGGAAGGAGGAGACACGAAACAGAGAATGAAAACAAAGCTCAGGCAAAGATAATCTCCACCACCATCACATGCCCAGTTTTCAGACTGATTTCTGCCATTTATGTACAGATGCACTGCACATGTAGCTGCTTTGTATTCTCTTTGTCACTGAAGATTGAGCTGTAGGATTTGAGAAAAATTTAAGTATCAGTCCCAACTCTCTTCGTTTCTCCTCTCTGACTGGCACCATAAAGGGGCCAAGGGAAAGCCAGACTCAGTCATGCCTGCGGCTCGACCTCGTATTTTGTGGGCATGGTTTAACCTCGAGGGGGAGATCCTCCACAACTCTCACGGTGCCGGTTCTGATGGTTCCGAGCCACCAGCAAACTTGGCAGGATTTCTCAGGAGTCAGCAGGAGCATCTTTAGCCAGGCACCTCACTAGTTACAAGGTCATGTGGGGGAAGGCAAAGGGAATTTGTGTTTACACTGGAATCAGAGACAACATCCATATCTGTTTGTCTTTAGTGTCCTGTGACTTTTCCAAAAAGAATGATGAACAGAGCACATACCATTTGTGTTTAGCTAACCCCTGTTTACAGAATACCCCAGGGGTGACTGTGTTTTGTGTTTTTGTTGAGGAAGAGTTCTCTCTAAACACTGCTCAGGCCAGCTGTAATTATTTTATTGATGGGTGTACTGGTAGATCCAAGATTTCAAAATTTAAAAATAGCTCTATCATTCTTGGCCATCTCACCCCATCTGCAATGAGGGAAACTCAGGGGGATGGTATTTCTGACTGAGGCATGGGTCCAGGGACAATATCCTGCTGGCTTGCTCAATTTTCTCCAGCCTCTCCTCTGCTTATTGTGCTTGGATAGATTTTAGGTGGAAAAAATTGCAGCAGAATAAATTAAGGTAAGAAAGAGTGAAACAGAGGGTAACTACAGGGTATAACAGATCCAGGGGTTGTGTTACAAGCAAATATTGAGCCTTGTTCTGGAAGATTTACCTGTCCTTGCACAAAACTCCATGTTATAAAATTCCCTACAAATGAGCAAAATTTTGTACTGAATGGAAGGCCACCCAGCAGAGTTCTGGAGTGGAAAACCACCCAGCAGAGTTATGGAATGGAAAACCACCCAGCAAGCCCTGATGGCCAGACAGGCCCTTGCTGAGGGACTGTGGAGGGAGGACCTGCACAGCCTCTGCCCACCCTCATCATTTTCAGTGCCCCTGGCCTCCCACCACTTCAGCATTAGCTCCATCATGCAGAATATTTGAGGAACGAAAGGAAAACACTGGGCACTAAATCGCTCGTTAGTGCCCAGAGGACATAATACACAAAGTGAGGAAGAGTTGCATTTTTTCAGACTTACGTGTCTTTCTTAAAGCAGCGAGCAGCACCAACCATTTACATGGCATCTCTGGAAGAACGTTCTTTGAGGGAGGGAAATTGAATTTCTGAGGCAGCAGAAATAGCTGCAGCTTTGCTATCACTGCAAGCCCTGTATTCTATTGAAAAATCAGAGCAAAGCCAGTTGTCTGCAG
Source organism: Lycocorax pyrrhopterus obiensis (assembly GCA_014706295.1). Classification (NCBI taxonomy): domain Eukaryota; kingdom Metazoa; phylum Chordata; class Aves; order Passeriformes; family Paradisaeidae; genus Lycocorax; species Lycocorax pyrrhopterus. Next base: position 33,856,653 of record JACSVZ010000009.1, on the reverse strand, counting down.
CCTACCATGGTAAAATTGGGGAACACAGAATTTGTAATGAACCACTGCAATAGTTTGATTTTTGGTTGCTTTACCGACTTCCCATAAAATGATCTAGCCCTTTGAAAAGGCTGTGCAGGTCCTGATTAAAAAAGAATAATTGAATTTTGTATTTCCATATGCAGATAGCTTAATATATTCCCTTCCACTCTTGTGGGGCCAAATCACCCTTGTACTGTTTTTAACCAAAAAAACCCACCCCTTTGATTCATAACTTAATCCACAGCCTTAACTGACTTCACTTAGCTCTTTTATATGCAAACAAGTGTCCCGAGGCACTTTACAGTCAGCTCCGCGGCAGCTTGCATTATCAACAATTTGGCAATTAGGCTATCCGAATTATTTAAACTCTCCAACACAATTACCTTTTAAAGGCTACCACTATGTTCGCCATTAAGTTTCTAATTAAACACTTTACGTAACGGGGTAGTTTATAGCCCAGTTGTTGCTTTATAGCAGCGTTGATGACTTTTGTGGTGTTTAAAGGTACAGAGCGCGGGGCGCTGGAGTGCGAACTCGATAAGGCAGAGCCGTGTTCGGGCGGGTGTGATGGGATGGGATGCGGCAGGAAACGGGTTCTTGTCTCCCGAGGTGGAAAAGCGGAGAGGAAACGCTTTCCTTCCGTGCTCCCTCCCCGTGAAGCGCAGGGGCGGGCGGGGCCGGGGCAGCAGCTCCATCACTGCCCTCCCACATCAGCCAGGATGGGCTGGGGGCATTTGGGGATCGGCTCCCTCCCGGCCTCGGCAGGACTCGTGATGGGAACAAACCAGCGAACAGACGGGGCTGGGTGATTCGGGGATTTTTGCACCACAAAGTGAGCTTTGCCTGCGCATTACCGATTCATGGCAAGCTGGACTGCCTCTGGCCAGGGAGTGAAGTACCTCACTAAGGAAAGCGTTCCTGTTAAAAAATTCTGTCCTTCCTTTTTTTTTTTTTTCAGAAGAATGGTTTCCTTTGGAGAGCAATGTTCCTGCTCTGTCGCACTGCCTGTTTTATAACTAATGCCCACCATTTACACGCAATTACTGTATGGAGGAGAGACTGACAAAACTGAGGTTAGTCTTTGGCCATGGTATGACTACGGCATTTAAACTAGATTAACTGTTCATATAAAATTTAAGTGTGATGACTTAATGGGCAGAGAAGGAAACATAGGTTTTAATTATGAGGGCACTTAAGCAAGAATTTAATGAAAAGAAGCCACTTGATCTTACTGGTATTGTTTTTCCACTCAGTGAACTTAAGATAAAAGAGTTATTATTTCTGATTTTTTCTGGATTTCTTCTGGAGCTTAGGCTCACCTCGTATTCCGGGGGACAGTAGCTCCAGGAGGAGCTTGTACACTGATGATGGCCAGCAAATCCAGGCAAAGCAGAGCTCAGCCATGGCTCTCACACAGCAGTGATGGGAGTTACCACCTCAGTAAATAGTTATAGGCAAGAATAGTTGCAATGCAGGCAAAAATGCAATATTCTGAGCAATCTAAGACATTAATTTGTTGGGGTTTTTTTGTTTTGTTTTTGGGGTTTTTTGTGTAGAAATCCTACAGAGCAGTTCGAGCTTCTCTTGCCTTTGAGGAGTGATGGTGTAGAAGGAGGGTTTTTTTTGTGGAGGACATAGAAGAATCAGAGTGGGAAGGCACAAGCTGTTTTCAGGTGATGTGGTCACACACCAACACCAACTGTCTGCTGGAGCTGACTTTTCAAAGAAAGGCTTATTCCCCACTCTGTTCCTTTTGCAATTTTTAATCCTCTATTCTTTAAAAAAAAAAAATGGAAAAAACATAAATATTGAAGTCCATATCATACCTGCTCCACCACCAACGCTCAGAACATTGATTGTAGACTTCCCATTTCCAATACTGAAAAACATTATTTATGCATTTTAGGAGAGCTGCCCAGTAGAGAGGGCTCCATGCATCATGTGAGACACTGGAGATCCCACCAGAACTAAAATTTGCAGGACAAAACCCAAATGTAACGTGTGTGTGCACAGGCATGCCTGTGAGTGGGCAGGAGGGATCACATCACATTCTGAACTCTGCTCTTCGAATATTCACGATTTCCAATTATTTTGGCAATTTGTAGAGGTGGCATTTTGCTTTTATGATGAGTGCATACAAGCACAAGCAGGTACTCGCCTTCTCCATGTCTGTGCTCTGAGGAACAGAGAACCCTCTGGGTCTGGACCAGCAGCTTAAAAATTATATGTAGAAGTTTTGCATTATGCAAAATGAGGAGGGAGAGGGAAGAGTGTAATGGTCTTAAAATCCCTGAGCGAGGCTCTGGCAGAGCCATGAAACCCTGAGCTCTGAGAAGAGCCTCTCCAGAGCCAGGATTTGATGCTGGCTGCCTGCTCCCAAGCCAGCTTGCAAAGCAAGGGATCCAGCAAAGGACACATGCTGCCAGGCAAAGCAGGAGCATTACCCAGCCATCCTAGAGAAACCCTAAATATTACCTGAAAAGATTACTTTTAGAAAGCTGCTTTTAATCAAATTTGGTGCTAGAATGTAGTATCTGCTAGTGCATTTCAGAGCTGATTCAAGGCAAGCTGCGTTTGTGTGCAAGGAAACAACGCAGCCGAACCTCCTCCTTGCTCGGCAGCCTCCGTCCCGGAGAGCCGCGTGTGCAAATGGAATCTGCAGCCAAGCCCTACCAGAGGCCGACAGACGGGGCAGGGAACAGCAATCTGTGTCTCACAGGCAGCCCCCCGAGCCCGGCAGCACCGTGGGACTGTGCCCCTGGCTGTCCTTCAGCCCGGGCTGGCCACCTCGGCGTTACCTCGCTATCACGTCCGGCAGCTGCCTCTCCACGAAGTCCTGCATGCACTGGTGCTCCGTGGACCTCTCCAGGAAGAGGCGGAATGACTGGAGGTATCTGTCAGGGTCAGCGAGCAAACTCCTCATGGGCGATGCCATGCTGGGGGCCGGGAGGGTGCAGGAGGGGACAGGCTGCTCCCTGCAGCTCTTCTCTCAGGCCTAGAGAAGGAATGAAAAGTGCTGGAGGGGAAAATCCAGCCTGCACCCGGACTTCGCTCCTTGTTGCCAGCCCTGCCACTGCCTTGGAGCTTTATACAGTCTTGCAACAGAAGCTGTAAATGGGGTCCAAGTAGCAAAGGGTAATATATCATCTTTAACCTGGGCAGAGCAAGTGCCAGCGTTTTTTAACTGTGCTGACACAGGACTCTGTTAAAACACAGTAAAAGGGTCTTTAGATGGTTCTTAAATACAAGAAAAAACCCTCTGTTTTGTGAAGGCATGGAGAGGCTCCAAAGGCTGGGCCTGGATTAGAAGAAAGTGCAATACTCATCTCCAGAGACGCTGGCAGATGTCTCTGTCTGTTTTTTTAATCTTTTGATGTTCTTAAAGGGAATGCTGATGGTGGGGTGAAAACAATAAAAACCTTATAAATGCACTTTATTTTTCTACTTCTTCTGAAGATAATGGTACAATTCCCATGGGTTGAGTAGTTAATTCACCAAAGCCACGTGAGTTACTGGAATAGATTCTGTGCTAAACCAGGCTTACAGGGAATCAGGACCGGGGAAGGCAAAGCGTGTTACCAGGGAAGTGTCAGACTGTACCTTGAAAAGTGCACAAAGATGTCTTTATCCTCTCTTAAACTGCAGTTCAACTTCAAGACATCTTGTCCTAATTGGCAAGGAGAAAGAGGAACCCTCTTCCTCCTCACGGGCCCCACGTTTAAGGACGCACCACATTTCCTCAGTGTCTCTTACCATCTGCTCTGGCTTTCCTGAAGAGGTTACATCCCAGCCCCATCTCGTTATTTTTATAGCTCCCTTTGGACTGTCTCCAGCCAAACCCTGTTGATGCTGAAGTGCAGCAGCCAAGGGCAAAACCCTCCTACCCCCTGATTTCCCTGGCTCTCAGCACAGCTGGGATGGCTCCCCTGGCCCCACTGAGACCTTGCACCCGCTGTCTTCACTCGCCAGCATGACCCCTGAAATATGAACCTTGGGCTGTTTCCAGACTACTTCTCTTGTCCCTTTGAATTGTAGTGCTGGCCTCTGTTGTGCTCAAGTCCCTCCCAGCTGCACATCAAATAACACAGTCTCGTCCCTCCTCCAAACCATGAACAGAAACACAAGGAACAGGCTTGGGTTCATATTTGCCATTACCTCCCTTTCTGGCAGTGAACTTCTGACAGATTCTCTAACTGTGCAACCAGTTTTCCACCCACCCAATATCTGTCTCATCAAGGCCACATCTTCCTCACTTGTTTATGAGAGTGTCACACACAATGGTGCTATTTCCTTCTCCCCTGTACACCAGCAGAAAGATGGGCTTGGAACAATTTCTTCCTGATATATCCATGTTGCCTGACCATCATCCTATTCTCTTTCTGCTGCATGAAGGACTATTTCTAAGGACTGTTTCTAGGGACAGCCATCATGCTGAGCAGCTGCCCAGCTCCCTCTCCTGCCCCCTTTCCAATGACAACATCAGCTGCCCGTCTTTGCCCATTTTCCTTCAGTACTTGTGACAAAGGTAATATCCAAGTCGTGACATGTTTTGGTTTTGCAGCCCATGGGCCACATGTCCTCACATCCCAAAGGTTCCTGCAGGAAGGAGCATGGTGAAGGTTGGTGACAATTCACCTCCTGCAGCGTGTGCTGCTGCCAGAGCCATTGGCCATGGCTGCGAATTCATAATCAATTAGCAACGCCTGATAATTGCTCTCCTTGGGGCAGTCTCAGAGACCTCTGGAGCAGGTCCCAATGTTGATTTTCCACCCATATTGCCTCCAAGGCTGACTGGCTTTGGCACACTCCCTGCTCCCCGCCTTCTAAGGCAGCAAGGATGTTTTCAAGTGAAAAACCAGCAAAACTGAATATTTTAAAGAGCACTAATGAAAGACACTCTGATACAACAATGGTAACAAGTAGATGGCAGAGCTTTAAAAAATTTGTCAGCCTCTGACTGATAACCCCTCCTTGACCCAGATGAGCAGCACTCAAACCCCCCAAAAACATCTGAATTAACCTGGGGAATCCAAGCAGGAATTTTTCCAGAGAGAGTAAGGAAGAAAACTTCTGCATATACCTCAGATGATAATTACTCACTGCTAACCCACCCTGAAAACACACTGGTGTATTCTTTGTTTACCCATTCCTTTGCTATGCCTGACTCCTCACTTTTTATTTTAAGTGCATAAGGAGGCTTTGCTGTTTGCCACTAATCTATTTTTACTACCTTCAATCTCGAAAAAATATTTTGCATTTTATAAGAGAAGATTTAGATAATCGACCCTTTTTTCTATGCCTCCCTCTACTTCCCATGATTTAATTTGCCAGCATCCCCTGCTCAGCAGTCTCTAATGAGCAGCCGAGATTCATTTTCATGTTAGGCGCAGTTCAAGGAATTTGTCTCATTTCTTTCATTACACTTTTGGCTGCTGGAATTTGCCCCATTTATTTCATCCTGTGTTTTTTGCTGTTTGAATTGCGGCCAGTTAACCCTAAAAATGAGTAAAGAGAAGGAAGGAAAGGATTTTTTTTCTGAATTAGGCTGATAGAAACTTTGGGTAATAATGTTCACTCAGGCATGTTCCCTTCGGTGACAATCCAAACTTAAACGTGGCTCCCTAAACAGATTGAGGAGTTTTGAAAGCCGACGCTGTTTATGCTGCGGTTACTTGATCCGTCCCTGCTTTGCTCCAGCGAGAGCAGAGTGAACCCTGCTTTAAATGCACCATAAAACCCTTTAAACCCTCCCCGTGAAGCCAGCGAACCAAGTGAGCGTGCCCTAAGCTGTAACCTGTCTGCCGTGGGAGCTTGGGTTTATCAGCTCGGGATTGCGCGTGCCGCCGAACGCCCCCGAAAGCGGGATCCCGCTCGGAGGGAATCTGCTCCAGCAGCACTTGCTCCCAGGCAGCCGTACTTACGTGGAGTGTCTGCGCCCCTCGGGGATGTGGCAGTGATGCTGCTGAGCTCCTGGGATGTGCTCCCAGCCAGCCACCTCCCTGTCCGGCCACCTTCCTGTCCGGCCACCTTCCCGTCCATCCACATTCCCGGCGGCTGCTGCCGTCCCACCCCCGGGCCGGCGTCACGGGGAGGTTTTGCTGCCTGAGGAAGGAGCGGAGCTATAACCTCATGTGGCAGCAGCTGCCTGGAGAGGCAGAGGGGCAGCTCCGACCCTGCCGCATCCACTCTGCGTGGTCCCCACCAGCTGCGCCCCAGGGCACACCTGGCACGGCCACCCTGCCGTGGGAACACCCAGACACAGGGCTCTGTCCCTGTGTTAATTAGAGTACGGATGACAAATGAAGCCCTGCCGGTGGTATATAGAAAACGCAGCTCCTGACAAATTGGAAATTGTTGTCTCAGTGTGTGGCATGTGGCGATGGGCAGCATAATTTGCAGTTTGCCCGTAGAACCCTTCCATTACAGATTACTTTGCTTTTTTAGCTGGTTTTCTCCCCAGCAGATATTCTTCTTATCCCTTACTTTCCAGAGCTTAAGCAATGGGAAGCATTTTCCGAGATGTGTGCACCCTCTGCAGCCCTGTTAGTAGCAGTTTTATCCCAAGGAACGTAAGTATGGATAAAACCATTGACCCGTGTCTGCTACCACATTGTGATTTGGTGTTCAGGGCAAAAAATATTTGCCCTATGTGTGCCTCGAATTATTCTTTGTTTCTCCATGTTTTGCAAGAAGGATTTTTTTTTAAGTTAAATGAAGAAGTTTTCCTTCTGGACTTAGATAGAGAAATGAACTGTTCAAGGAGAAATGAGCTGTTCACATGACAAAAGTTATATAAAATAATACCAGTAATATTAATAACGATGCTTTCAAAGGCACAGTTACAGGGAGAATGGCTGCAGTTTGACATTTAGCTGAAAGTTTACTCAAATGAAGATTTCATAGCAACAGTTAAAACTGTTCAGCCAGAACGACGACTGTGCGTGAAGGCAACACCCACTGCAATTTTTTCCCTCTCTGTTCACAGCACCATTTCCTCACCAGTTTGAGGGAATGAGATACAAAGCCCTTTACCAAGGATCTCACCAGGAGCAGCAATGCCACGGTGTTTAGTACCTACTGTATTTGACGATTCTGTGCTTCGAAGAGTGATGCCAAATCCACACAGGCAGAATGAGGAGACCAGCAACAGTTTTGCTCTTTCAAATCAACAGTCATGAGTTCCTCGCCCATGGCAAAGAGCTTAGAACTGGGTGTTCTTTCAGGTCCTTTTGAACCCAAACCATTCTGTGGTTCTCTAATTCTATGACTTTATTTTCAAGGGGCATTTTGAGGGAAATGAAACCCTAAGTACCCCGTCACCCACAAATCAAGCCAGCTTCTATTGGCTTGCAGCGTCCCAGCAAATGTCCCTTCTGCAGAGACAGCTCCCACTCAGGGAACCTCGTCCTGGCTCTGTCTTGGTGATAAGCACTGCTGTTCAAACACAGCTGAACAGCAAGATCAGTGGCGTTTGGTTTTCTGTGCAGTTCTAGAAATCTGTATTAATTGGTATCACCAAAGCTGTGCAAGCTGGTCTAAAGGAAAAAAACTCAGTGCATCTGGCCCACACTTTTCTCCCTCTGCAGAGCATTAAATATGGGTTTTCCAAGTGCCAGTTGCCATTTAATACGAAAGCCTCAGTTTAGAGAGCCAAAAATAAAGATTATATGCATCTGGTGCTTTTAAGTGCTTTATGAAAATAAAAGATCTTGCTGTTAATTTGCTTCTTTAATTTCCTCTGGGGACATATTCAATGAGTTTTAAGTGGGATCCCAGCCATTCCAGTGTGATGTGTGCTCAGTGCTGCCCTGGTGCAGGGACACTGGGGAGGTGGGGGTGCTGCATCTCAGCCTCGACCTGTGCCCAGGGCAGGGCTGTGCTGAGACAGAGGCTGTGAACCAGCAAGAAGGACAAGGGCCAGGGTGGAGCCCAGAATCATTCTGTAAAATGACACACTGCAGAGAAGCTGGGCTCACACAGACCTGGCAGACCTAAGGGTTTGTTCACTAAGGTGGTTGCACACTATTTAACATCATAGAACCATCACAGAATCATAGAATAGATGGTGTTGGAAGGGATCTTAAAGATCATTTCATTCCAAACCCCTGCCATGGTCAGGGGCACTTTCCACTATCCCAGATTGCTCCAAGCCACATCCAACCTGGCCTTGGACACTTCCAGGGATGGGACAGCCACAGATTCTTAATATTTATTTATGAAAAATCACCTTCCTGTCCCATTCTACCACATTTCCTCCTATATACAGCACTGTCCTAGATAGCAGGAGGCTGAGTTATTAAAAGGAAATCCTACAAGCCCCAAGAGCATTAATAGTTGGGAAATAATCACTATGGCATATTAAACATCTCTCGGTCATGGCAGCTCAAGGGACAATTCACAGCTCTGTAGGTACCTGGCCAGCTGTGAGGTGGAATAATACTAAGATATAAAGTTGTGAGTAAGACAAGTACCCCTGGAAACCTGGCAAGGACACAAGAAGTTGTCACTGGCCCCTTAGGTGAGTCAAGAGCTGGGAACAGCCAACATCTGCAGATTGTTGCCTTCTCTGGAGTAATCTGCATGGATTTGGGCTGAAAACTTATACTCTGGGAAGAAGGAGAAAGGAGTTAAAGGTCATGGTCTTGGTCCAACTGAATCATTGAAATCTTTCCCCCCAGGTATGCTCCAAGTGATGCTGGGAGACAGTCCTTGCTGGAGGAAAGGGGGAGAGGATCATGTCCTTCTCCAGGCTCCCAGTATGCCCACCCGCCATGCCCAGCAGCAGCACAGGACTTCCCGTAGGCTGTGCTGATCCACAAGCCCCAACAGCCTCATCAGTCCCATGGCAGAAGTGGAAATAGCAGAAAAAAATTATCCACTGAGGATTTAGAAGAGCTGTGGTAACTGGTGAACCAGTCGATGCCTTCAGAGATGGAAAGTCCTGCCTAAGTTAGCAAAAACCAGGGTACAAGCAGGGCATTAGGACTGGCTGCTGCCTACAGGACAGGAGATTAAAGCTGTGCAATGTTGATTTTATCTCGGTGGGGATGGGAGTGCTGGAACAGACCATCCTTCATATGAATGGCTCCCCTGGGGGAAGATCCATCCCACTGGAGCAGGGACCAGAGCCTGGAGTCACAGCTGAGAAAAGCTAAGCTCAGGAACAGGCAGGGGATGGACCCACGTCCCCCCTGCCTTGATATAACACAGGGCTACAGAGTATGTGGGTCAGATCTGGGAAACTGGAAGGAGGCAGAAGGAGCGGGAAAGGCTGTGCAGGAACTACCTAATTTCTACCCTGTAACCAGATTTCAAAGCATTTGTAGATAGACCAAATATCTGAGCCCAAAGATCCAGGAGTTTATTGGGCTTACCTCTGGATCTGATGTAATCACACACAGCCAGCCTGATAAAAGCAGAAGCGAGACGTTGCTTAATGTCTGAAGAATTATTTCTGCTGTCTTCTAATAAAGCACGCTGATGTAAGCTGGAGATGATAACAGGAGCGCAGCGCTGGGCTAGCAAAATCTCATTTTTCAGGACAACTGAACTGTCAGTGCCAAAGAACAGACAGGTTATTGCTCATGCTCCTCCAAGGTTACTTTTATTAAAATGGAAATTTCCAAAGCTTTGCATGCACACATGCGTGGCCGCGGGTGCAGACCTCCCTGTGAGGGGGAGAGGGGCCTTGCCACAGCCACGAGGTTCGGAGAGGAGAGGAGAGGTTCGGAGAGGAGAGGTTCGGAGAGGAGAGGAGAGGAGAGGTTCGGAGAGGAGAGGTTCGGAGAGGAGAGGAGAGGAGAGGTTCGGAGAGGTTCGGAGAGGTTCGGAGAGGAGAGGAGAGGAGAGGAGAGGTTCGGAGAGGTTCGGAGAGGTTCGGAGAGGTTCGGAGAGGAGAGGAGAGGAGAGGAGAGGAGAGGAGAGGAGAGGAGAGGAGAGGAGAGGAGAGGAGAAGTTCGGAGAGGAGAGGAGAGGTTCGGAGAGGTTCGGAGAGGTTCGGAGAGGAGAGGTTCGGAGAGGAGAGGTTCGGAGAGGAGAGGAGAGGTTCGGAGAGGAGAGGTTTGGAGAGGAGAGGTTCGGAGAGGAGAGGTTCGGAGAGGTTCGGAGAGGTTCGGAGAGGTTCAGAGAGGAGAGGTTCGGAGAGGAGAGGTTCAGAGAGGTTTGGAGAGGTTCGGAGAGGAGAGGTTTGGAGAGGAGAGGTTCAGAGAGGTTCGGAGAGGTTCGGAGAGGTTCGGAGAGGAGAGGTTCGGAGAGGAGAGGTTCGGAGAGGTTCGGAGAGGAGAGGAGAGGTTCGGAGAGGTTCGGAGAGGTTCGGAGAGGAGAGGAGAGGAGAGGAGAGGAGAGGAGAGGAGAGGAGAGGAGAGGAGAGGAGATTTCATTTGGAAGGACCCTACAATGATCTAATCCAACTGCCTGACCACTTCAGCACTGGCAGTAAGTTAGAGCATCTTATTAAGGACATTATCCAAATGCTTTTTAAACAGATGATAATAAAAGAAAAATAGAAGAAAAAAAGCAAAAATTAATACCTGGCTGTATTTCATTTTTGTTGTCATAATACATTGAGAAACTACAACAGGCAAAACCTGAACTTGGCTGCTGAGAAACAATTTGTTCAACAAATGCATCTTTTTATTTTCCCTAGTACATCTGAGGAACGGATTAAATTTTTACAAATATGTGCCTTAGTTAAAATAATTTTGCTTTTCCTTCTTCCTGAAGTCAATTGAATCAAAGATTGTTTGTGAAATATCTCATTATGGAGCACTCCAAATTTCTGGCTTGCAATTAGTGAAACAAATCAGTGCTCTATTCCCAGACTGAAAAAAACCCAAAATATTAGAGCATTTGAATTAGCAATTTGATACTGAAATTCTTAATTGATTTAATCTCAGAAAGAAATTCAATTTGAAAAAAACCGCATTGGTAAGGGGATTCCACTACTATGCCTGGTTTTGGAGGTGGTCAAGGGTGGCCACACCTTCACCAAGTGGTGCTCCACACCAGAAGGAGCTGGTAGAAGGGGAGGCTGCTAGAAATCATCCAGGGTGTGCAGCTCTTGTCCTGTGAAGCCACAAGCAGCCATGGACCAGACACAAGACCCCCTGCTCCTTGCTAGTCCTGAGTGCAGCTCATTTTTTCCTGCGGACTTCAATCTCTGCCAAAAAGCTTTTTTCTGTGCTGGAGAAGCATGAAGGACTCAGCAAAGACCTGGCTCGGGTTATTGATGTTATGGGGAAGCAGAGTTATGCCAAGGAACAGGAGATGGCTTTTTTTGTGTGCCACTTTCGCTGCTGATTTAGGTTTTCTACACATTTGAGGAAGCAATAATCATTCATTATGAAAAAAACCCCAATTCTTAGGGCATTTTACCCATATATGGGAATAATTATTTTCTCTTTTGAAAATGCAGTGATATGAGGAGAGAACTGACAGAAATATCCAACTACCTATAAATGAAAAATAACAACTTGGGCATTTTTTTTCAGAGACTGTCATGAGGGGCTGCCCCTGGTACCAGGCTGACTCAGTGGAGCTTCAGACCCACGGATGATAAAAGCGTGAAGGGAGACAGAAGTCATGCAGCTCTTAATACCTGCTCGTGTTTTAATTAATTTTCACTTGTAACAGCAATAGTTGCTTTTTCCAAAACAAATATTCCTGGCTCAGAAGATCTCTGTCTTTCCTGTATTTGTGCAACAACCACTTCCCATTGGCACCTTTCCCACATTACTAATTTCCCCTTTCCTCCTCCTCCTCTAGCTGTTCCCTAAGGAGTTGGTGTGACAAAGGAGATCTGAACAAGCCACATTTGAAAAGCAATCAACCAGAATTAGAAGGGCTTTCTTCTAGGCTGTGTTTGGAAAGGCATCATCCCCCTGAGCACGTGGCACTGCTGTCTGCCCGTGCCCTGCTCTGACATGGCAGTGCAGGGGGAGCGGCGGCCGCCGTCACAGCATAATTTGACAACTGAATATTCCTCTTGGAACTCCTTGGCGTGGTTCACATGCCTCCTAAATCTCTCTGCTTGCAGTGCAACGTTGTCATGCCCTTCATACCTCTTCCTGTGGGACTCATGTTAAGCTTTGGGAAGGGTTTAGGTGCACTCACTCCCCTCCAATGGCAGTAGCTGCTTACAGCTCTCATAACCAAACTCTTTGCATGAAGTTGTCTGTATTAGGAACACCTGAGATGGTTGCAAGCCACCAGCCATGCCAAAACCCCACAGGTAAATTACCCTGACCTGGTGAAGAGCATCCTTTGGACAGAGTTTATCCCCTTCAGGCCTGTGTGCTGCTGGGCTGGACGGCAGCTGGCAGTGCCAGCACAGGGGTGGCATCCCCGTGGTGTCTGTGCAGTGCAGAGCCCCTGCACCACTTTGGGCACTGAGCTGCCGTGGCAACCTTTGTATCTGAAATGCTCCACAGATCTTCCTGAAGAGATTCTGCTTCCTGGGACAGAGGACAGCATCCTGAAAATGGGGCTTTGCACCCAGCAACCCCAGCACCTCCACACCAGTTACTTGCCTTTCCCTTTTCTTCTTTGCCCTTTTTTCTTCTTTTTTCCCTTACGACCCACAAGTTTTTGCCCCTTCTGCCCACTTAATGCCAATGGTGGGATGATCTCACAGGTGACTGATGAGAATCTGTGTGGAAAGAGAGGGCCAGTGAGCTTTAGGAGTGCCTGTGTGGGAAGGGAGCTCAGCAGCTCTGGATGTTCTCAGGGGAACTGTGTGGCCCCAGACCTCCCCTTGGGGCACAGATGGGAAGTGAAGCTCAGCTCGTGCTGTTTTTATTTCTCCCAGGCCTAGCAATGGGTCAGAGGTGGAGGAATAAGAAAAATAAAGATCAAATGTCCCTGCAAGCAGCCTGGCTGGCCAGGGAGGCATGCTCTGTGGTGACCTTGGCCTGTCCAGCCCTTCATTCCCAGCAAGCACACCCGGCAGAGTGAGCTTCAATGGCACTGTGCAACTCACAGCCACAAAACAAGCTGCATGCAGGACACCAGAAACAGACTGACAGTTTTGCAAACTGCTACTGACAATGATTTCCCTTTTTTTTTTTTAAATGCCAGATGTTATGAGCAGCTGCTGTCACGTGCAGTTAGACCCTGGGACTCTGCTGGTCCAGGTGGAAAGTGAGATCGTCTTCAACCCATCAGGGGCTGGTATGGCCAGAGGATCACAGAACAGGCTGTGTTAGAAGGGACCATAAAGATCATCTTGTTCCAACCCCCTGACATGGGCAGGGGCACCTTCCACTAGCCCAGTTTTCTCCAGGCCCCATCCAACCTGGCCTTGGACACTTCCAGGGATGGGGCAGCCACAGCTTCTCTGGGCAGCCTGTGCCAGGGCCTCATCATCCTCACAGAAAATAATTTCTTCCTGATATCTAAACTAAACCTGCCCTCTTTTAGTCTAAAACCATTCCCCCTTGCTCTATCACTACCTGCTTATGCAAAAAGTTGCTGTCCAAAGCCATGCTGTAGCTTGGCTTTGAACACAGACATGCTTTAATTTATACTACTTTTTTACTACAGTTTGAACTAATATATTAATTTTGGAGCTGAGTGTACCACCTACTGCCAAAAGACATTGCAAATGTGGGATTTCACAGTGAAATATCAGCACAAAAGCACTGCTTCTTTGCTAGTACTTATCAGTGTAAGGTACATGGATCATGCAAAGCCCTTGACATACTGCTGTAACATTGCTCGGGTGAAAATGTACAAGAGCTTTTTGTGGACAGCGCTGTCATTTAATTTTTTTTTAATTACAACTTAATTTGGAGCCAACAGGAGCCTTGACTGGAAGCTCCTCCCTGCAGAGTCCATTCATGCTTCAGCAAGAGACGCTGAAAAGGCCATCTTAAATCTTCCCCAGAAGTAAAAGTACTGTGGATGTCCCCCCCTCCGTGAAAAGCCATTCCCAAAGAAATGACAGTCATCTCCTCAAGCCTTAAACTGAAGGTGTACTTATTTGCACCGAAGCCAGATGCGAAGAACTGTGTCTGAAAAGGGATTTTTCAGAAGGTCATGTGTGGGATGGAAGGGGCGGTGAGGGATGCCTGCAGGGAGCCTGGCTGGCAGCTTGCGCGGGGCGGACCTGGAGGGAGGCAGCTCCGTCCCTGATTGCATCGTTTGAGCTCCTTCTCCTGTTACAGCCCAAGCAATTGCCATTCCTGGCGTGGTGTCCTCACTCTTCACTTGCCCTCCTTATCTCTTTCCATGATCCCTGCTCTCCCTTCCCTTTCTGCCCTGCAGGCCTGCAACTGTTGCTGGAAATAATATTTTTTTAATACCATTTCTATCTGTCCCCTCAATCCAGCTGGTGCCATTGTAGGCCGTTTCCAAGTGTCACTGCTTCTTTCAAACTCGCATCCTCCTGCAAGATACTGACACATCCGAGCCAGCCTGCTCACTCTCTCCTTTGTGCAGACTTTATATTGCAAGTTATTTAAACTCCCAGCTATTTTCCTGATTAAATAAACCCGGGACCAGTTACTCCAAAGGCATCAGGCTTTTATTAGAAAGCTACCTTGCCATCTTGTTATTTTGATCCCTACTCACCTCTCATCTTCCCACAGACAAAAGCCTCTGAGTTTCTTTATCTATAGGTGCATTGATGCTTTTATTGAGCAGGAATCCTCTTTGCAATCTCCACCCTGGGATGAGCCTGCTCTGCAGATCATATTTGGTGTTTCGCTTGGGTTTGATTTTATCTCTGCTCTGACAAACCCCTGGCAAAGTTAATGTCAGACAAAAGAAGCACTTCAGGATTTGCTCCTGATTTCAGTGATAGGAGTCACCTCCTGGCCATGCTCTGGGTGCTTGTCCTCCTGTTGCAGTCACGTCCAGATTCCAAGGGAACTGGGAAGAGTGGGGGAAGGCAGCAGGGAGTATCTTTCAAATTAGGATGCACAAGGATGGGTACAGTACATGAAAATGCAAAGAGAACTGAAATTGGTTACAGTGCACCAGTTATGGCAAAGATAACTGAAAAAATACAGTCTTGCTATAATTAATGAGTTTTACAGCTCATAGCTCGGTGGAGAGACCTGGGCTGTGGATGTACCCCCTGGCTCTGGAATGCTCCTGGTAATGCAAGGTTAAAAGTCCAGCCTCCAGCCTTCAGGCACGAAAATGCAAATCTGGCCCACTTTTGGCTTCCCAGAGGCAAACATCTGCTTTAAAGGGAGCTTAATATAAAATTTTGGAGCCACTTTTTTTTCCAGACAGAGAGTTTGCAGCATGGGAACAAGCAAAAAAATTGTGAAGAGGGTTATTATTATTATTGTTGTTGTTGTTTACTATTAACATTAATTATTATTACCTGTGGGCTTTTTATTCCCTTGGTGTTATTTCTTGCAATTTTCATGGAGGATTTTCTCACTCCAGAGCAAGGGAGTGGGATCTTTCTCAGTCATTCAAAACCAGGAGCACATCTCTCTCTCAGGTCCCTGCAGCTGAGGCTAGCACCACAAAGTGCAGCTGGGGAGACGCAGCTGTGCAACCCAAAACACATCCTGAGCCGCTGGGGTGACGGTGACATGATAACGTCACGAAAAGCCTTGACAAAAATGTGCCTTTTTCTTCCATTAATCAGCTCTGTTAAAGTTGGATGTGCCAGCTTTCCTGAGAGAAGTAACCTGCCAGACACCCAAATATTGGCTGTTTAATTTTCCTAAAGTTAATGGAGAGAGTGCCCGTAATTACACGTGGCCTCCTGTAAGTTTTCAGCTTTTGTGATGAAGTAGGAGAGGGCATTATGGCACTTACAGCTATTGATTAGTTAAGCTAATGGACTGAGACTGATTGGATCTATTGCCACGGCCAGGCGACTCTGTGTGGTGTTTCTTTTATGAACTCGATAGAAAACACCTCTCAAACTGCAGGGTGGGGAGGTGGGGGGACCAGGGAGGGCCCAGGCTGCTCCCACCACACCGTGAGTTCTTCATCTCCATGTGGCACCGCATCCAAATGTCTTGAGACCAAAGCTGCTGTGTTCATCCTTGTCCCACTGGTGTATTTCTCATTTGGGATCCAAGGCAGAATTTTCGTGGGCCTTGCAATTATCTGCAAGAGATGGAAAATTTAAGAAAGCACAGAAATGTATGAGGTACAATAAATGCCTGAGGGGCACTGAGGGAATGGCAATAAGAGTTCATTCATCTAACAGAGTTCGGTCCTGGGCTCTCTAGGCAGCTTCCCTCAAGCAATCCCACAAAGTCCCTCACATCACACATGTTTTTGAGGTGATTTTATGTTGATCTTCAATTTGATAGCCAGTGCTGAAGGCCAAGCTCACCAGGTTTACCGCTGCACCTAAATTTCCTTGTCATTACCAGGATACACCAAATCCAGCCTTCAAATCGTTTGTTTTTGTTGGGCATTCAGCCTAAATTTATCTCCTAACATTCTGTACCTCCTGGAGTGCAAGGGGGAAGACAGAAGCCATTTCCCTCAACCCAGACTAAAGGCTGATCAGCCCCTTGTCCATCCACGGAGACATCAAAGCCACTTTGCTTTGCAGGGCTGCCAACGCTGTGCCCACAGGCCATTCAGGCTTCTGGGGACAGCTTTTCTCTGTGCCATTCCTCTGCCCCAAGTGGAGCCACACAGTGAGTGCCAGACAGCATGTCTGATGGAAACCACTCCTGTCAACAACTTCTGGGGTTTGTTATGAGATTGGGATTTTGGCTGACAACAACACTGAGGCAACCAGTTTGACTTGCACAGCTGCTGGCTCGTTGGTGTGCAATATTTTCATTATGTGTCAAGAGTGGTGTAACTTCAGCATGGTGCAGAACATATGG
Organism: Lycocorax pyrrhopterus obiensis; assembly: GCA_014706295.1. NCBI lineage: Eukaryota > Metazoa > Chordata > Aves > Passeriformes > Paradisaeidae > Lycocorax > Lycocorax pyrrhopterus. The sequence goes on along the minus strand of JACSVZ010000009.1, from coordinate 33,839,818 downwards.
ATTGGAAACTGCCTGGCTGAATCGCTCAAAACGTGGGTAAAAACCCCAAAGACTTCAAAAGAAAGACTATTCCTAGCCAGAAAGATGAATTTCCCAGCTCAGGAAAAAAATATTAGGCACATAGCACAGCAATTAAAGAATTAGATAGATCCCTGGAAGACTGGCTCACATTTCTGTTTCCTCTCCTGGACACACCTCGTGTCAAAAGTACGTTTATAAAGAATGAGCAATTATTTAATGGACTGACTGGGGTGTCGAATAGGTTGTTTAGAAGTGCTATCATTATCTATATGCAATGACAGTTGAGTCACACACTTATAACATCCCTCAGCCATTTAACAAGACATAAATCAATCAGACAAAATACAATCCTGATACAAACAGGACTGGGGGAACATCACCTCCATGGCCAAGACCACCAGGCCCCACTGCCTGTCCGTGTTAGGGGATGTTTGTGGTGCTGGGGGTATCAAACTCTCTCCTGCTGCAACTCTAGGTGGACACAGGTGTCCCACAGGTGTCCCACAGGTGTCCCACAGGTTCCATGGCAGCACCCTGAGCACATCTCTGCTGTCCCCAGGCACCTTGAACAGCCCATGGCACATGCAAGGCCGTCTCACAGCCTCCCTTGTCACCTCCCTTGGGACACAGCTGGTGGCTTGGTCACCTGCCCCTCCAGGAGCTGCTGGAGCTCAAAGGCACAATCCATCACAATAAAAGAACAAGTACTAACAAAAACTGATTTTGTGAAGTTTTGCTGTTCCCTGCGGGTGAGAATGGGCCATCCATCAGCAGGGCAATGCTGACCTCTGCTGCCGGAAACCAAAATTATGGAAAACTACCTGCGACAGCACAAACGTGGCCAGGAGGCTTTGATGGAGTGGGTACAACACCCAGGTGTAACATCATTTCTGTGTCATCTAACCTGGCTGAGCCCGGTTTGTACCTCCAGGCCTGCAAACCAGAGCTTGATGAGATGCTATAAAATCCAGCCAGGTTAAGAGCTGGGGTCAAACCTTTTCCTGGTGGCTTGGCAGAGACAGGAGAGGCGTCCCCACACCTGGAAGCCAGAGCTGATGTGTCCACCCCAACCAGCACAAGGGGTCTTACAAGTCTGGCTGCAGAAACTTCATCAGTGATTTGCTCTGCTGGCTGGGAAACAGGTGGAGAGAGGATGTCACAGAGACAGAACTGATGCTTCAATTTCTCGGGCAGCAACTGGGATTTTCACATTTAGAAAATATTAGCTTGCTAAAACATAGCTATAAAAATACAGCTCATTCCTCTTAATTATACCTGGGCTCCAGCAACGAGGAGTGCTCAGAGGAGCACCAGACCTGGAGGCATTTTTTAGGGCCTTCCTCAAGGGTCAGTCACACAGCTTAATATCTCCATTAATGATCTTTGCAGGAAAGGAAGATCGTGGTGATAAAAATGTGCTGATGCCCCAAAGCCAGGGGGTGCCTTCAGTACAGAGGAGAACCAGGGTATGACACTGAGAGGAATGGATGTCTTTGAGAGCTGAAATTTGGGATGGCACAGGGCAACAGGTGAGGCACTGCTCGGGTCCAGCATGCGATGGGTCTGTGGTGCCACAGTGATGCAACCAGGTGAGAAGGGCAAGGGGAATGCTAACATATATCGGTTGGTACATGTTCTTCCCATGGAGACAGGGAAGAGTGTAGCCATTTCTGAGTTAATTGAGAGCATTTAGTCAGCCTGGGTGACACAGGAGCTTCCCCGTAGATATTGACACCAGCGCTACCCTCCCCCAGGCACTGTGGGTGTTCCCAAGGTTTCCCCACTCACATTATTCCTCCTGCAGTCCTACAGGCCTCCCCTGGCCTTGTTATGATGGACACAGTGAGCAGGGTTGAATCCATTTGGGCATTGCACCCTGGTTCTACACAAGTCACAGAACGTGCAGTGCCCAGCCTGGCAAGATCTTTTGTAAGGACTCGGGGCAAAAAGATAATGGAAGCAGCTCGCTCCTGCTTTCCTTCCGGGGAAAACTGAGAGGAGCTCTGCAGCCTCCCAGGCACTCCCAGAGATCCATCCTGATTGCCTCAGCTCCAGTTAGAGAGTAAGGGAGTAAGATGGGGCAGATGTTTTTGGGTTCAGATCCACCAAATTTGGCAGGAAGACAGAAATAAAAGGCCCAGAGGAGGTATAACTGAAGCAGTGGCATTACAAAGCTATTGCAATTCTGACGAGCTCTCACTTGCTGATTACAGCTGCCACGAGAATCACCGAGGGCCTTTAGCTAGAAAAACTCTTTGTAATCACACCCAAAATGGAAAACTTTCTATTTGCTACTGACTGCTGCACAGGTGACACAGAGCAAGGCATTTGCTGTCCCTGAGCAGTCAAGGTGTAAAGGCAAAGCTCTTAAGCTCGTGCATTAACTCAAAACCCTTGGGGAGAGTTTGCCATCAGTCAGGTCTGCTGGTATCTGCAAAAGGTGTTTTATTTATTGCTGCTGCTAATCCACAGCTGGGCAAACAGAGACACACAGGAGTCAAGTGAGTGACTCCTGTAGGGAAAAGGAAGAGTCAGGGGCTCAGCAAATGGTCACCAGCTCTCCAGCACGTGGACAAAGCCAGCAGCTCTCCACCCCAAGTGAGCTGTGGCTGAAGGATGAGCCGTGTAACCCCCTGCCGCTCCTCGTCAGAGGCAGAATTATGTGTGTTTGTGGTCAAGGTGGTCTATCCTGGGACGTGTATTTCTTAGTCATTGTCACAAGGGCTAATTTATCTTTGGTAATTAGTTTCTGTGCCTGGGAGCAGTGAAGCACAAATAAGCATTTAACATTGATCTATTGCAGCACTTCCCTGGGTAAATAGATGGCTCTGGCGTTGGCTGGTGCTGATGCATCAGTGTCTTTTACGATCAGAGGAGTCACTCAAGCATCAGCTCAGCCATGAGCCAAAAAGTCTGTCCAAGCTTTTAAACCCAGCTCAGGGAATGTGTCTTCTCTGACCTGCTCGTGCTCTGGAAGACAACAGCAGCACTTCCCCCCTTCTTCTCTGAGGCACAACCCAAAGTGCCCGAAAGGGGAGATCAAATCAAAGAAGAACACAGGAGACTGGGGCCAGCAGAAATGTCCTTTTCTGATTTGAACCTCATGATGGCTTAGGTTCAGGTCTCACAGACACCACACCATCTGCATGTCCAGCTCAGGACCACAGTCTGCACTAATTAACCTGTTGACAGTTTTCAGGCAATTACATGTGATTATATGTGTTTTCTTTTCAGATGAGCACCCCCTTTAATCCAAGCTCATCTGTGGGACCACCAGGGAAACAAAAAAATGCATGTTGGCTGGTTTAGCCCCAGGGCTAAATGTCTGGCAAAAAATGAGCAAAAGAACTAGGTTTTCATGACAAGAAATTATACCAAGACATTAATTGAAAAGAATGGATGCAGTTGTTTTTAGTCTACATGGAACAGAAACAGAAATAATAACTAAGAAAAGCATTACTATACACTAAATATACTTGGTGGACTAGTGGACTACAAAATACCCATTAATCTAGAAATAAATTATAGACAGTAAAATCTGTTAGGGCTGGTATAGTTTTTCACTTAATTAAATGTGTTATTATTATTTAATGGAGACGTGCTCTATTCTGTGATACCTAATTACTTCTCCGGAAAAGTTGCATGTTCATCTTTATAACTGTGAAATTAAAAACAGGCCATAAAGTCTCATTTTGATTGAGACACTCTTCCAGAATATGGAAAAAAGTATTAATTCAGTGCCCACCACCTGGATGCACTAGGCTGGATACGCTGGCTTTTCCACTACCATATTTAACAAAGGGCAAGTTAAAAACTGTTCCTTCCTGCCACAAGCAGCAGGAGAAGTACGAGCAGCTTGCAGTGCTCCAAAATTACCCCAATTCTTTGTCTGAGGTATGAAACCGGGCTGCACGACTTCAAAGTGGTTAATTTTATCATGACCCCAGAGCCGTGCAGCAGCTGGAAAATAATTTCTCCCCAGCTATCAGCTCCATTGTCCTCATTAAAGATCTCTTTTTTGCTGGTTGAATTGGAGATGGGGAAGACTCAGAGTTGCTATTCATGATGACTTTACCGAATCATTTTATAGCAGTGGACAAGTTGAAGTGGCCAACACTTAAAATTTGGGAATTTCATTTTATCAGCTTAAATCCTAATTTTCAGGCATGTTTTCTTGTTTCAAGGCTGCAAAAATACTCACTGGCATGTGTGAAAATCAGATCACTAATAGGAGTTCCTAAAACAGAGGTAGGAGCTAGGTAGATAATTTTGGGTGCCCTCATTTGGAGATGGTCTCACACTTCAGAACCAGTTCTAATTGCAGATCAACAGGAGCTCCCAGTTTTATAAAAGAACCAGCACATCATAAATATATGATTTAAAAAATCTTCTTATCAATCCTTCTGACTTTTTTCCTCCCCCTGGATTTGTTTCAGTCGGACAACTTCTGCTTTGGTTGAACTTTCACATTGCTTTTCCCCTTTCTGGCACTTTCTTCCTTGAGCTCTCCAAAGCACAGGAAAAAGCAGCAAAAAATTGTCACAGTTGGACTTCCAAGCCTGTGGTATAAAGAGAGTCACAATTAAACAAAACCAAATGAGGGCCTGGTGCATTGATGAATAAAACATGCTTTGATAAAAGAATGTGCCTAAGTGCAAAGTATCATTTTAACATTGTGGAACAAGGATTCTTTCCTCAGCCCAAATTTCTCAGAGCCAGAAGAGAATTTTTAGACTACTATTACTTAAATAACCATCAAGGCGTTCGGCAAGGCAGTTACCCACCTCAAAAATACAGGTTATCAAATAAAACTCTGTTTCCAAGTGTTTCAAACGTGGAATTTTCTCGGCTGCAAATTCAAAGGGAAGCAGATGCCCAGGAGCCTTATTATAATTTGAGGAGTTATTAAAGAATGGGATGATCAGGAGAGTGCACAATGGCAGATCAGGCTGAAAAGTACAAACCACTTTTTTTTCTCTTCCCGACAAGTCAAATATCAAAATAAATTCACTTCAGGCACATTCACATCAGTTTTCTTCAGCTTCCTCACAAGACTTTTATTGGCACAAATGATCACAGGAAGCAAACTTCACGCTGAAATTGCTCTGCCCACCTCTGAAGGGTAAGTTCATTAGGAAGGATTAATTGGATGAAGGCGTTATCTCCTTTGAGAGGTCTTTTTCATGTCACCACTTAATAATGTTCACTCTATTCAAGCCAACTCAGGAGTGCAACTTTCCACTGTCACTCTGAATAGGCAAAACACCACCCTTTTGTGTCAACTATTTTTATGTCCATTGTAACGAAACAGCTGCCCGTTACTAAATGATCAAAAGAAGATAAATGTTACAGCAGAGGACAGAAAATGAGGTGCAGGAGGTTCAAAGGACCCATTAAATCTGCTGGTGTGACCTGCTTTTGCTCACTGAACTTATCTGTGAGCATCTCAGCTCAGGCGTACAAGGCAGCCTCGTGCAATGCTTTGTGCCAGAGCCCTGCAGCACCTGGGACCAACTTCTGCCTTTAACCAAGAGCTTTAGTCACTTTTGGGGCATTCTGAGGCCTTCTGCACATTCATCACTGGATAACAGCCTGCAGGAGAAATGCAGGAAATCACGTCGTTTATAAGTGTCTAAAAGCATTGCCTCCTGTTGAAGTCATCTGACACCACCTCTACTTAGGACTGAGATTTAGAGCATTTGCATTTGCCGTTGAAGGGGAAAGAAAAAAAGAAAAGAAAGACCTCCCCTGCCTGTCAGAGAGGTGTCCCTGCATCTCTGCAGCCCAGCAGGGACATCTGAGCCCTGATGGGGTGAGGGGGGCTTGCACAGGTGAGAGGTTTTTGTTGCAGGGTCAGTGCACTGAGGACATTTCCACTGAACAAAACCCATTTCTTTCCAAAGAGCAAAAATGCAAGCAAGAAAAAACCCTTTGGTCTGTTCTGCATTCAATCCCGATCCACACACGCTGCAAGAGCTTGAAGTGCAATTAATAATGTCAGGCCCTTTCACACTTTTAGAGAAGTTATTTATTATTACTATTGTATTGGCACGACACTTCTCACCTCAGTAATAAAACCTCTCACTTGCAGTAATGGATCCAGCCTCATGAGCTGCCTGCAAGGAAAGGAAGGTTTTGAAGAGGGAAAACTGGTTCCAAGCAAGATGAGGTGATCATGGCCAGCCTGGGATAGCCTGTGGCAGGGCCCTGTGCAAATGCAGATACCCTGGGAACAGGGGAGGCCCTTAATTACAAAAAATGAACTTTTCTTTGCATTCTCAGCCTTAAATGTTTCTCTGTTCAATAGCCAAATGAGAGATTTTTGAACAGCACGTTCTCTCAGAAATAATTTCTAGCCTGATTTTGGAATCAGAAGGTGGCAGAGGGTTTTGCAGTCAGGGTGTATATGGAAGTTGGCCAGATGGTCCTCAAATTAGAGGAAATTATTTAAAAAAAAAAAAGAGATATCTTTCACCAAGATAAAAAGTGACTGTGCAGAGGCACTTGAAATGGATGTATTTGTTGGCTATCTTTGCAAAACACGTGGAAAGAAATTAGGGAAATGAATGAGAAAAGCCAAGGAGAAGGGAGGACTGCCTGGATGCAGCCACCAGCACAGGAGGTCCATGACCAACAGGTTTCCAAAAGGCAGGGGAGAGTGGGGAAGTACAAGAAAGATGGAGAATATTGACTGTTTTCTATATTCCTTGCTTTCCTTCCTTCCCTTGATAGTACAGGATTCTGGTCAAGGAGGAGTTTTTGTCCAAGCCTGAGTGAAATTTTATATATTCCTACACTTTCCAGAGACTGACACATAAGTAAACAAGGCCCCAGTACCACTACAAAGGCTAATTATGTTCAGAAGCAATTTGTGGCTGAGAGATGGAACTGGAAGATTTATTTAAATTCCCACCAAAACAAGAATGAATTTGGGGACTGTATTTGCTAGGGGTTAGGGGGAGCAAAATACAGCCCTCCCATATAGAAAACAAGAATTTCCTCTCCAATTAACCCCTTTACCTGGCCTGGTACTATAGGTTATATTAATGCCCTCAGTTTAACATTTCAAAGCATCAGAAATAATAAACATTACACAGTGGCCCAGGGGTAATTTACACAAAGTGCAGAGAAGGCAGGCTCTGGCAGTGCTGGCTGTTTTAGGACATTTGTAACGGGGTGAGAGGCTCCCAGTAAAACACCCGGACGAGCTTCGTGTCACCTGAGGCTCTGAAGCAAGAAATCTGCATCAACTTTTGGCAGGAAGTGCAAGTGAGCCAGGACTGAGGTCAGCCATGACCCTGCATCTCCTGAGCAAAGGGGGAAAGTTTCCCTGGATTTGGCTGCCTTGGGATGAGGCTGTGGTGGGGGGAAGCTCTGCCAGAGAAGGGAGCAAGGAATGATAAGGCCTTGGAGACAAGCTGCAAGAATTAAACAAGTTCAGGAAGGATGTCTAGACCAAAATGGGTATTTTTGACATTATTGTTTTTGTGTATAAAAACAAGTCCTGGCACAAGGGGGTAAGGTTGGGTGAATAATTTGCAGTCTGAAGGTTACACAAGAGTGAGTTGTTTGATTCTCTGGTGTTAATTCTGCTTTGTGTTGCATCATAGGAGTCACAAGGATTTCTTTGCATCCCAAAGTGGATAACAAATACATAGAATTGGAGAACGACCTATAGTTGATAGGAGATAATGGAGAAATTCCATGAGTTAAATTTATTAAACCTGCAGAACTTTTTTCTGAATTTCCTCAAACAACATCCCCTTTCCCCAAGTAACAGGTGACATGATCTGCATAAGCATGACAAACCAAAGTCAACGTTTATCTACCTGGAAACCTCTGTAAGTCAGGATCTTGTGGACTCTTTGTTCGGCACCAGAAGCGTATTAGCCCTTCTTCCACAAATGATAAAATCAAAGCATTTCCCTTCTGGATGAGCATTTTTGATACATTTTAAAGTAAACCCACTCTTAGTCAGAGAAGCGAAGTGTCTGCAAAAGCCAGGGGCTGGTTTTGTCAGAGGGAGGCCAATGGCAAAGTTCCCGTAGAGTTAAATCCTAAGGAAAACAGCCACTGGAGCAACGAGCTGTAATCTTCCTTAATCCATAATATCAGCTGTTGACAGATACATACAGAGTGATTAATAGGATGCTAAAAAATGTTAACAAAGCAATAGGGACTTCGGGACCGCTCTGAAAATTTCCTTATCACATTTACAAATTCACCAGTGGCCCCATCATTACAATGTATGACAAAACATATGTTTTCTCTAGCAATTTGCTGGCAGGTCTAATCGAAAGTGTCATCAGACCATCGGGAAGTGGAGAATGGAAATGAAACTCCTGTTCTGCTCTTCTCTGTTCCTTCTCAGAGATGAGAAGAAAAGCCCCACTGGGATCCTGCCATCTCACGTGTTCCACAAACCCTCCTCAGGCATGAGATCTTTCCAGCTGGAGCTCCTACTGCAAACATTTATCTTGCAGGGATTTGTTTCTTTCTTTATTAACTTGTTGTTAACAAGGAATTAAAGGAGAATGGGGGGTGAACAACACATTTTCTGCCTAAGAGGACTTTCAACATCTAGCAAGATTTAAGTTTCTATTGATACTTCAGGAAGGGAGTGGAGTGACTACAAGGAGTGATGCTCAACAATATTTTTTAGACTTAGATTAGATCTTCATCCACAGTCTGGAGGATATGACCTTGGAAAAAAAAATCAGTTTGAAAAGCAGGATGAGAAACACTTTTTTAGAGCTATGACCAGCAGGTTACTCTTCCTACGAAGGCCTCTGTCAGCTCCAGAAGGGTGAGTACAATCCTCCATGTATGATATAAGCCTCAACAGATTTCTGTGGGAAAATATTGAAGGGGGAGGAAATAAAACTCAGCCTCTTTATTTTTGCCTCCTATTGAGAGTAGGTTTAATCTTTTCAGTATATGCTCCAGTATTTTACTGAGCTTGTTTTTTAATGAGATTATTCAGAAACCAGCTACAAGATTTTGCAGTTCCTATGCTACCTTCACTCCCCTGACGATACTCATGAGTAGAGAAGCCTTAACACTTCAAAGGCAAACCATTCAGCCCCCAAGACTGTGTACAGGCCCAGTAAAACTAAAATTATCCATCATTGATGTTACAAAGAGCTGCTCTCGGTAGCTCCTTTTCAGGGGACTGTAACACACAATCAGAGCTGTGCATTGACATGGGCATATTATGAACTGGAAATGAGGATAAAATCTGCAAGTGCTCCATGGGAAGCTGTACAGTTTGGGTTTTGCAGGCATTGATTCTACTGCAGGATCAGCTCACTGCATGATTATCCCCAAAAGCCTTCTCTTAGGGCCGGAACAAACTCATGGTGACGGAGCTGCACAGCTCCCTCTGAGAGACACGGACTGGCTCCTCACCGACTGGGAGCTGCCGTGGAACTCAGGATGGAGTAGGGCTCCCCCTGAACTGAGCTCAGCAGGGTTAATTCGGCTCAAAGCCAAGGCTGAAGCAGCCTCTCACTCCTGCCATCCCCTTCCCTGTGCTCCCCTCCCCGGTAGCTGTCACTCCTGGGTCGCCGTCCGCAGACCTGGGCTCCAGCGGCAGCCGAGCTGCAGCACTTCAGCCATCGAGTGGGAGAAAAAAAAACAACCCAAAAGCAGATTTTGTGCATCCCTTGCGGCACCTGTGCTGTGCCATGGTGACTTTTTTACAAACCAGAGCGTAGAAACAGAGTCAGAGCCCATGACTGCAGTAGAAAACAGCGTGGTCCCCAGCTGCTGGGATCGGGATGCGATGAGCCAGCACAGGAAGCTGAACGCATTTGTCTGCCTGACTTTGGCTCTGCTGCTTCAGCTCAGCGTTTCCAGGGGCTGGGGAGGCGGATTTATTCCGCTGGCTGCTGCAGCCCTCTCGTGGCCACACTCCTGCTGCTGGGGAAGCACAGCCTGAAATTCTGCATGGGAGGAGAGCGTGTTTCAGAAAGCAAAACAAATAGTTATTAATGTTCGCCAAAGAACAAATACACAAATAAATGGGACACTTAGGATGCTTTTTATTGCAGGTGTACATGCAGAGTTGTTGATAAACTGCTTGCTTTTGAAGAATCAAAGGAAAAATTACATACAAAGCATTAAGCAGCCGTGTGTTTAATGGGGTGCCCTGTTTCATCTCCCCAGCCTGTCACTAAACAGTCTGCTTTGAAGTGCTCCTTTTCTTTTGAGCATTTGCGCATTGATTTACCATGGTGTGGGTAAACTTTGTGCTCACAGACGGGTCTTGCTGAGTATCTGCTTATTGGAAATGTGTCTATCTGCTCAGGAAACTCCAAGGAGGAGTGGAAAACCTCTAGGGTTGGGGAAGATCTGGGCAAACCTGTATTTTGCCAAATTTCTGCAAAGACTAACAGGCAGATTTTTCTTCAAAAAGTGCTGAGAGCCTGTCCAACAGCCCAGCTGTTCACTCCCTGCCCCGTGCCGGGAGCCAGCACCAGCAAAGGAGATGCCTATGGAAAAAACAGTTGGATGGATCAAAGGAAAAAGCTTATGCACAGGTGTGGGGTTCTCTGGAGGAGGTTGGACAGTTGTGATTGATGTTTCTGGAACTGACAGCAATAGCACTTGCAGGCCAGGGTGCCTCAGTCCTGCCAGGGAGATGATACCATGCTACTGTTTCCCATTATTTTGCTCATTTTTCCCCTTACAGTAGTTTCGGGAGAAATGGCTGCGTTTCAAAAAGACATGATAAAAATCAAACTTAAAAAAAATACCCGAAAAAACCAAAGGACAGAGTGGAGCCCCAGTGACTCCATGGGCTCATTACCTTCTCAGACAGGCAATGCTGACCTTGGCAGTAACTCCACTCAGGTGGGTGGGGTGGGACAACTTTAGCAGGATCAGCAGGACCCTGGGTGACAATGACATTGAAGGTCTTGCAAGCCAGTGTGATGAACCATGTGTTCATGGTGCTGGAAGAAGCCATTTGATCCATCCCAGACCTCAATCTGCGCCTCTACAGGTGCACAAGGGTGTGTCCTACCCAGCTTAAGCACGGAAGAATCAGACACAGAGATGGCTTCTGTGCCTGCAGGTATTTCCCATCTGAGCTGGTGTTTTCCCCCCTTGGAGCTGTTTGCAGTGAGGCTGCTGGCACTGCAGGCAGCTTTTCCCCATGTGCCCAATCCAAGGTCTGCACAGCACCATGGTGCCAGATGCAGAGCCAAACCTCACTGGCATCCTGTGTGGCATCTTCCTTTGGAGCTGGCTGCCCTGGCAGCAGCTCCTTCAGCCCTCTGAACAACTCAGGGCCCTGTGGAAATAGTCTTAACATGTTAATAATATTAACATTTTAACCACATACACCACATTTAAGAGCCATTGGTGCTGCTTTGCTGTGCTGCAGCAATGCTGCTCTGAGAGTCAAGCTGCCTCCCAGGGCTGCAGCACAAGGACAAGTTGCAGCTCACTCCCAGCTCTTCCACATCCTCAGGCTCATCTTTCTCACTTACAAGAAACCCTTAACGCTTCCATAAAAAGGTACTTTGCATATTTTTTGTTTTTAACTAAATGACCTCTTTGCTCTTCATTTTCTGTAAGCCCACATGTGCAGAACCAGATGTGACATTTTTGTTTTAAGATTGCTTTTATTTTATATGGAGACAAACAGTAGTAAGAAAGTAACAAAATTAATACTTGCTTGAAAGAGCACAGGGCGAGTATCATCCTGGGTTCCAAAATATTCTCCAAACAAAAAGGCTGATAAATTTTTAAGACATGTCTATCCTGCGAGATGCTGAGAGACTCGGGGCAGTAAATGCCTATGCTGATGAAACCATGTGAAACAGCCTAGTGCAGAGCAACTTACAGCTCAGGCCTGGGTGCTGTGACATTACCTGGCTGCAAAGCAGCAGGGACATCTCGCTGGTTGTGTCGCGGCACAGACGGAAGCAGTGCCTGGGTGGGTCTGTACACGGCCAGCACAGGGGCTGCCACCTCCTCCCAGCTGCAAAGGTGGTGCAGACACGTGTCTGTGGGCGTGCAAGCGTGCTGGCTGCACAGAACAGCGGACGTCCCAGTGAAAGCACAGGCAGGATGCATACTGTTAAATACAAGTCCAGGTAGGCTTTTAGTGAGATGGAGCTCTTTGCTCTCTGGAAAATATTCTCCTAGGGATGGGCTGAACAGCCAGGGTGCAATCCTGGCCCTGCCGACCTCGTCGGCACGGAGAGCTCATCCCAGCGAGGCAGGCGGCTCCCCTGGCGCTGGCGGGCAGGGGGAGGCTGCAGCCGACGCCCCTCCCTTGCCTTCAGCCTGCGAGCCACCTTCTCCCCACGCCAGCCTTTCCCGTGCCCGCCGTGCCCCACACTCAGCCCAGCTCGTCCGGCGGCCGCTCGGGGCTCTAGGGCTCGGCGACGATCATGCTGAGGTTGTTGCTGAAGATGACCCTGCCGTCCCTGGTGCTGCTGCACTCGGGCTGGCACAGAGCCTCCCGCAGCCGCCGCCGCAGCGCCGGCGGGGCCGTGCCCAGGAAGTTCTTGGTGCCCGTCAGGAAATCCATCATGCGGCCGCCGACCGCGTCCCCCTCGATGAAGCACTCGGTGATGTCCCAGCCCGACGGGAACTCGTACACGCGGTGCTCCACTCCGAGCCTCCGCAGCACCTCGGTGATGCCGCTGGAGGTGATGTAGTGCCCGCTGTCGGTGGCGGGCAGGCAGTCTCTGTGCTTCTTCCACAGGCTGGCCCATCCGCTGCTGTCTGCCGGGGCACCAGGGAAGGTTACTTTGGCAAAGCCAAGGCGGTCAAACAGCAGCTAATCAACTATGAAATGAGCTGGAAAAGCTCCCTCGCTGCTGGCCCAGACCTTGACAGGAGCAGGAGGAGAGCTTTCCCCTTACTTGAGTCTGCTTTCAAATGTCTGTGCCTCATAAATTGCTAGTCTCCCTCAGCCCGCCCTCCAAAACTCTCCTGTTTAAAGGAAACTCCTAGGAGATGTCTCCAGCACTGAATTTGCCCATAAGGAAGGGTACACAAGGAAGGGTACACAGAGAGGTACCAACGTGCTGAACCTGAACATCGGTGCAACCTCTTAACTGTCCCTTGGCCAAAACTGTGCAGTTTTCACACATGAAACCTCAGTTATGAGTGCACATTGAAGAAACGTGGAAAAACAGCCCCAGAAAGCAAGGGAAACAGCCTCCAGGCAATGGGAGAGGCAGTTTTAATGGGAAACATGGGAATTTGTGCTTTATTCATCACACTATGAGCTGGGGATTCATGAATGGCACAAGGGATAAAACACTATTTTTTAAAGAAGTGCCATCACCTTGTGCCTCTTTTTTCCTGTCCTACCATAAAGCCTGCAGCTCTTGGCAGCATCTGTTGTCCTGCTGGGGTCCGGGTCGTTGCTGTGCCAAGGTAAGAGCCCCAAAGATGGGTCCACCCAGAGGTCACGTTCTGTTTTTACACTGCTGGTTTCACCATGAGGGAGGATTGACCCTCATTCATGGACAGCCACGCTTCTCTCTACTACATCAATTTCATAAGCAGGGAAGCAAGAGCGCAAAGGCTGTGCCTAAGTGGCCCCATCAGACCCTGGGGTCCAAGGCTAAGCCCAAGATTGCATGCTCCATATGAAATCCAGCACTTGTCTTAGTTATTTACTATAGAATAAGCACTACTGGCATCCCCAGATAAATATTTGTGACTCTCAAACTTTGAAGCTCTTCAAAACTCCAGCAATGAAGCAAAAAATGCAAGGTCTCCCTTACCTGATAAAATGATGATCAGGAGTTTGCCGTGATGGTCAAGGCAGCTGTGGAAAAACTTGATAGTATTGGGAATATCCTCCACACGGTACAGCATCTAGGGGTGACAGTGACACAGCCATTATCCTCCTCCACAGTGACCCTCCAAAGGCTTAAACCCTTTCTTTAGTGGTGTTTTAAATTCTGTCCCAGTTGCTTCCCAGCCTTTCCTGATTCTGCATGCACATTTAGGGACACCTCACAGCACTGAGCATTGCCAGCTTCAGTGTTTGTACAGCTGCTGCAGAGTTGCTATGGGAGAGCTGTGCTCAGCTCTGGTCCTAAATTCAAGCACACAGCAGCACTGAAGGGAGTAGTTAAAGCAAATAAAGCAATGTCCATTACCTGGATCATGTGGATGAAGTCGAATTTCTTATGTGTGCCTTTCTCCTTCACCTGCTGTTCATACTCCAAGGAAGTGAGCTGATGCCAAATAAAAGAAACATTCTGCAGGTCTGGAGCTTGATTCACCAGCTCTGTTTCATAAAGTAGAATAAAACCATGAATTTCACAAAACAGCAGAAAATTCATCATTCAAATGGATGGTCCTGGCTATAACCCAGGCAGCAGGTGTAACCTTACCTTTGTAAGCTGCCACGTGCTGTGGGTTGGGCTCCACAATCTCATTGTCAATAAAGACCCCTGGGTGCACAGCCTGCAGTATCCTGATCATTTTCAAATCCTGCTCACCTATTCAATAAACACAAAGTCACTACTTAGGAAGCAGGTAAACATGACAGAAGGATGCCAGTGCCCCTGCCACCACTCCTGCCAGGAAATCCCCCAGCAGGAGTGAGGCATGTTGTGCTTTGTGGCTCATGCAGTGGCATAACCTGGTGATACTCTCACCATGGTATCGTAGTGCTCAAGCTAACACAGAGGTACAGAGGAGCCTGAGAACAAGGCAGAGACAAGCAGCAGCACAGAAACCTGCTGGTGGCAATACCCTGGGTCATGGGACAGACAGGTCAAAAGAATCACAGCCCACTGTTGAAAAAAATAACCATGAAACGTTAGTTTTCAACAACCCCACGAAGTTTTAATGGGTGCAAGGAGGCAGCTGACACAGCTGTGTAACTCCAGCATGCGTGGGGTGGTCCGTGGCTTTGGGGCTGTCACAGGGACGCAGTGGCTGCGGTGACACAGCCCCAAGACCTCAGGAACTGCATCACAAGAGAAAAGACCCACTGAAATGCAGTATCCTGGATCCTCCCTCTTTGGGGATTGTCCACACGGTCTCAGCCCCAGGCATCAGATAACTGATGGTTATCTTGGAAATACGAGTAGAGACTCACATGTTTGTGTGGAGCTGCCCTGCAAATTTAGCTGCTGGTGCTTCTGTGCTGCTGTGTAAGCTCTGGAGGAGCAAGCATCAGTCTGTCCTCCTGTTCTAGGAGATGTCCAGCCTCTTCTGAGGTGATACAGGTCACACTGCTTATTTCCCAGAAACACCATGACATGCCAAGTGTCTGAGTCCCCCTGGTTCACTTGAAACTATGTAAATAAACAGCAGATGCAACCACCTTGATGGGACCTCTGCAAGAATCCTGTCTGTAGCTGATGGTGGGGCCTAAAAATAGCCCTGTCCTTGCAAATGTCACACAGAGAGGTCTTGATACGAGATACTGCATCCTCCCTGCTCTTTCAGCTGATGCACCAGCCACGGGAAGAGCCATCATCTTTGGCAAGTACTGCAGTAAATAGAATTCAAGGACGGAAATATCAGCCATGCCAGCACTACAGGGACATCCAAGGAAGGAGGAACCTTTTGAAACTGGAGAAAAAAATACCCCAGGCCCGTGAGGAATGCAGTGGCAGCAGGGCAGGGCTGGCCAAAAGCTCAAGGGAGGAGGCAGCGGCTGCATCCTTTGAAGGTGGGTGCAACATTGCTGACAGGGACGAGCATTGCTGACAGGAAGGCAGATCTCTATAGCAAGCAGCTGAATGATTTGTCACAGTCCTAAATGCCGGTTTGCAAGTGCCTGGTTTGGGGAGCACCATCCCTTAGAGCTCCCTGCAAGGCTTGGGGCAAGGCCAGAGGCAGAGCATCGCTGCCCCGTGCCCTGGAGCCACTGATGGAGGAAAATGGGGACATCAACAGCAAGCGGGTATCTTAAAAGCTGCTTAGGTTTGGAGTGTTTTTTCACTGCACATCTGTAAAATTCCTTAATCCAGTGTTTGCAAGAGCAAACCTCAACCAGGGTGTCTGTAAAAACAAGCAGTAAAATACAGCGCTCTAGGGCAGGCATTTCTCTGCTGCAGCTTGCCCTGCCAGCAACAACCCTGCAGCACTGACCACAGCAGGGCTGGGACAGGACTGGAACCTCTCTGCAACTGGCAAGTCCCAGCCCAGAGTTAAACCAGCCATGAGAAAATACGGGGTGAGTGAGCAAACGTGATTTGGACCACAACGCAGGCTTTCAGGATGTGGAGTCGGCCACTAATCCCCTTTAGTATTTTCATCAACTAAACTAATTCTGGGGGCTCTGTGAAACCAGAGCCCACCTCTGAAAAGGTCAGGGATCAGATATAACCTTTTGCTCTGTGCCATCCCAGGTCACTCCCTGCCCAGCCCCAGAAGTTCAGCTCTTGCAGCCATGGGCAAGCTGAGGGGGTGCAGGTCTGTACCCCTGTCCTGGCATCTGTGAGGGACACTCACCCGGCAAACACACGAAATTTTAGAGGTTTTATTTTTCCATTAAAACCTCCTCTGAAGAGGACATAAGGAAAATTAAGGACGATGCTAAAAGTTCATTTCCCCCTTGAGCTTTCGTGGAGTCAGGATTTCTGGTTTATATTACTTAAGGAAAATAGAGGGTAATTGAGAACTGAATGATTTCTTCCTGCTTGGTTTCTCATATGCTCCAACACATTCCCGGTTGGGGAAAACAATCAAATGCTAATTTTCTCTTACTCAGGGAAACAAAACCAAAAAAAAGTGGGAAAACTACTTTCATTTGAAAGTATTAGCACTTAAAATTCAGCTGAAAATACTTTTCAAAGCAGAAGTAAAGTCTGACAAATCAAACCACCGCTTCTTTTCTCTACTCTTTATTTTCTCCCAGTTTCCCTAGGAGCAAAGTTGGCTGCTTCACCATTTTGTTTTGTTGTTTGGGGTTTTTTTTAAACACAAATGCATTTAGAACAGCTTTAAAGCTATTTTTCCAAAGGATGGGTTTTTCTCTGGGGAAAAATACCATTTGCAGTTAAACCTTACTTATCACTGGGTAAAAGCAGTAACAAAAAACATGTCCTGAAAAAGCTGATGCAGTCCATGCTAGTGGTTGTGGATAGGTGGTTTTGCAGTACTGGGAGCAGGGCATTGCCCTGCCTTGGCCTCTGGGATCCCTAAAAGCAAAGCAAAAGGAGAGATCCCTTCAGGGGGGATAGTCTAAGGCAGGATTTTGGGTGGAAAGAACTTCTCCAATGTCTCTAATTCTTCTCCAACAGGGTTTGCAGATGCTCTTGTACCTAATCAGAAAGAGGAGTCCTTGCACTGAGGCAAATAAAGTCAGGTGAGAGTCACCAAGAAGCAGAAGCTAAGCTAAAATCACACTTACCTCACTGCCCAGAAAGAGCTGAGCAGCAGTGTTCCAGAAGGGAGATGGAGAGGGAAGGAAGGGAAGGAGCACTCCCCTTATCCCAGCTCCACTCTTCCTTCTGCCCTTCTGTGCTTCAGTGAGAAACGCTGTCATTGATGCCTGAGTAGTTCTCCTCATTGCCCAATATTTCAGCATCTCCTTCTGCTCCCCACAGGGACCCCATCCCCCAGCACCATGCTCCTCACCTGTGCCACTCCCAACTCCCAGAACGCTGATGGTGGATTTTCCAGTGCCGACACTGAAAGGATAAATGCACATTACTTAACCACACTGTATCACACGACTTCATGTTTTCATTCTTGCAGCTTGGATGGAATTTCCATTTAGGTTGGCCTGGAAATTTTCATGTTATGCACATGAATTGGTATAAAAATCTGGGCATCCCTTTGAGCCCAGTGATAAACCAGCGTGGCGGGAGCCTGCCCACATCAGCCAGCTCATATTTCAAAGTACAGTAGGCATCAGGGTGTAGAGTTTCTCACCCTTTGCCAAGGAGTTTTCTTCAGGCTGTGGCTGGCACTGTGCAAAAAGGCCTCTGGGAACCCCAGGGCAAAGGGGCTGTACCTGGCTGGGATGGGGAAGCAGAGACAAGGTGAGCTGGGGAAAACCTCAGCACCCTCAGGAGGAAAAATTGGATATAAAAACCCAGAACAAGCAAAACCATCAGGCTATCCAAGTGATTGGAAATCTTCTCTTATCAACATTAATCTTGGTTTGAAATTCGGAGGAGGCTCTGAATCTTCAAAAATTTTTATCTTAGAAAAATTGCTTATTATAAGACTCCAGTCACGTGCTTCCTAATGGAACATTCAATATCAGCCATGCTCTGATATGATTTATGGCCTTACTCTGCTCTCAGGCGTGGATTGTGCTAAGAGATTGAGTTTCCCAAACACAACCTCAGGAGACACCACAGCAATGATTCCACAAGAGTGGAATGAGCAGGAAGTCCTGAAGGGTGTGAGCAAGTCCAAGAGCCTTAGCCCTAACGAGGGCCAAGACCCTTTGACAAACTCAAAATCAGCATCATAGAAAGCCACAATGTTTTCCATGATTTAAATTCACAATTAAGATTTCTTAATATAATATTTAATTATTATTATTTTATTACTTATTTTGTATATATCTATCTGATCTGTAGAATAAAAATTTGCCTGCCTGAACATTTTTTCTCATTGGAGAATACAATTGCTATAACATCCAAAAATTACCCAGACTTGAAGGGGCTTTCTTGTGGTTTGGATCTAGGCTGTTCTGAAGCTACCTGCAGTTATCCAGCCTCAAGATATTACATCAGTACTTTACAAAACTGATTACCATTTGGTACTTAAGCAATGCAAATCGACTTAGGATAGAAATAAGGAGGTCTTATGGGATTGGGAAAACCCCGAGTTAGCCACTAGGAGGGAATTAGAGATGTGTTTCTGTTTGGATGGATGTGATGAAGTCCCAAAAGCAGGGAGAGAGCATAAGACAGCTTTCTTTTGGGAAAAAAAAAAATACAACCAAAAACCCCAACTTTAATCCTTGGAAAATGAGCTAATGAAAAGAGATGGACATGAGAATGAGGTCTTGACTCTTTCCTTAACATAAGCTGAGAGGCAGCACAGTGTATTAATTGAAACAGCACGTACTCTGGAGCCATTGAACAGAATATCCTAAAAACCACTATTAAGGCTCATTAAAAGTTCTTTCCTGCCCCAAAAAATCCTTAAACACTTTTGCTGGCTCCCAGGATAACAGATGGCTTTCCCAGCTCAGGGGAAGCGCTCCTTACCCAGCCAGGATGTTGGGCATTTGTTCCTTGTTGAACTCGTCCATGCACTGGTGCTCTGTTGAGTGGTCCAGGAACGACTTAAAGGCCTCCACATACTCCTCAGCCGTGAGGCTTCTCATGGAAGGGATCATGTAGAGCTCTTGAGAAACAAATTCGGGTTGCACGTTAGAGGCTTCGAGGCACGTGGAGGGTCAAAGCACTTACCTCGTGGGAGAAACCCAACCCAACCCTAGAGAGACCAGAGATTTGGGAAAACGATGCAGAGGATGCACTTTCCAACCTGTTCACACTCAGGGCTCAAGAATTATTCTTGGGTACCCTTTGAGATCAGCACGTTTGCTAAGTGGCTCATCGTTACAGGCCAGCCTGAGGAAAATGTCTCCAAATGCTTAAGTCGGATGTGGGGCACTCAGTTTGCAGGAAGGGACGGAACTGGGGGGGTTTTCTGGAAGCCTAAGAAAAGGTGAAGGGGTCCAAACCTGGGGGCTGTCACTCGTGCCCGTGCTGGACAGTGTGACTGAGATGGGCAGCTCCTGGCACACTTCCCAGGAGGGGTGCTGCAACACAAACACTGCCACCTGCAGCTGAAGCAAAAAGAGTCAACCCTGGGCATCTCATTTGTGACTCTCACCAGTGTGGGACTGAAATGGGCTGCCAGGGAGCTGAATTCCCTGCTGGGAACTGCAGCTCATGGCCAGGAGGGCAACTGATGGCAAAACATTTCATCTGAATGGGCTCATGTTCAAATGTGGATGGCTGACACCACGATCTCTCTCTCTGAGCTGAAATCCAGGGGTATTCAAAGGACTGCAAGCAATTATTGCCAAGTCTCCCTTTCCTGCTGTCCCATCCTAAAGACAGGGCTGTTGCCAGGGCACAGGCTCTGGCCAGCTGCTCAGGGCTGAGGAGCAATGGCTGGGCTAAGGCTTGAGGCTCGTGAGAAGATGCCCTGCAGCACTGGGTCTGTCTCAGACAGAGGCCTGCAGTAGGAAGGCAGCCTTCACCTGGGAGATCAATGCTGAAAAGGCATCATTCAGTGGGAAAAAAATCAGCTATTCCTCCTAAATGAAATGAAGGACAGGACTCGGCAGAACACCTTCATCCTCATTTTTGCCTTTCAAGAAGCTGCTTTTTTATCACCTGCTTTTAGTCACCACTGATAAGAGAACTATGTATGTCTCACCCAGGACAGTGCAATCTCAAATTGAATGTCTCTGCTGTTTCCAAAACCACTCGTCCTTGGCAGCTGTGTTCCTGGTCCAGCCCTACTGGTGGTAAAGACATCAATGTCTATCCTCAACACTTTGAACTCTACCCTAACGTAAACCTGAAATCACCTGAATTGCAGTCAGTTTACCATCCTGTTTCTTCACTTTTTTTTTTTAACAATCTCTTACTCCAAAAGAATTAAAACATGTTTGAGTGGGCATTTTACTTTAATCTCTTTTTTTTCCTTTTGTCTCCCAAATACCTGAATTATCGTGTGGAGTTGTCAGAATCTCTGCTTCAAAGTTCATGCTGGGGAAACTATTCCTGTAAGGAAAGTATAGCACTTCAGTTATTTGAAGAACCTGTATGCTTTTTTGAAGCTGCATTGAAAATGCAGAACAAAGGGAAGATGCTCCAGGACAAACTTTCCTCTCCTGATAATCCATAATTTATTTTGTTCTTTTTTACTAGAGAAAGCCAAAACTTCTTTGTAGCTGATCATAGTCATAGAATCCTAGAGTCAATAGAACAGTTTGGGTTGGAAGGGATCTCAAAATTCATCTTGTTCCAGTCCCCTGCCATGGGCAGGGACACCTTCCACTATCCCAGGTTGCTCCAAGCCCCGTCCAGCCTGGCCTTGGACACTTCCAGGGACGGGGCATCCACAACTGGGCACTGCTCCAGTGTTTGTGTGAGATGTGCTGTGGAATTTTTTGTACTGCTGCAGAACCATTAGGCAGTCAATGCAGTGGCAGGCATTAGACTGACATTTTCCTTTCTTCATTTTCCTTTGACAACGTGCCTCATACATAAAACAGGGCTGAAGCGCCACTGGCAAAATGAAGGGATGAATTTAAATTGGAGCAAGGACCTCACTTCTGCAAAGGCAGGATTGGGATGAGGCTCTCTGTGCAAAGGGAAGAGTGTCACATCCTGGGTAACCACATTTCAGTATCGAGATGCACAGCAAGTCTTAGGGATGGTCCCTGTACAATCTGTGTTAGGCACACCAAAGCTTTGCTCTTAGAAAATGCTTCAGGACAAGCAGCCTGAGATAGCAGACCCCAGCCCAACAGTCTTCTCTGCCAAGGGAAAAAATCCCAAGAGAAGGAAAAACAAGGCAGGAGGTGGAAAAGTAAAGAAGGGAGTCTCGTAGTGGGGCTTTGAGATACAAATATGTAAGGACCATGCTGGCCATGCGGCAAGGAAGTGGCCACGTGCAAATACTGCACTGCTTTGGTCAGCGAAGACAAGAAAAGACTGAGATGTCCCAGGAGTCTTGGAGACACTGGGGCACTGCCAGAGTCCTGCAAGAGCAGCTGATTTCATCTGAGTTCAGTGCCAAAGTCGTGTAACTCGCTTCCACGGGGTATGTCAAAGGTGTCTCTTCCACCACCTTGACCTCACCTCTCCCCAGGAAAGACCTCTCAGAAGTCCAGCAGGAAGAAGCCAGAACTCAGCCCACCTCCATAATCTCCAGCTTCGCTGCAAGCCAGTCCCTCCAATTTCCACTCAACCCTCTGACCTCTCCCATGTCTGCCCGTCAGAACAGAGGGCCATTTTGTCCCCTCAGCTGGGTGAACCCAGAAAGGTGGTTTTCAGAGTAATTGTCCCACTAAAATGCCGAAGGGTAGTGTGGCTTTTCCTGTGCAGGGAGGCACAACTCCGGACATGAACTCCATTTCTGACCGGTCAAGTGTTTCCAGCCATGCCAGGAGACCTGCCAGGAGACCTGCCAGGAGACCTGGACGGACTTCAGCACAAGCATTCACCAGCACAGATGATGCCAAGATCTCTTCCCCTGGCACTTTTGCCATTTCTCCACAGGCAGGGGCTGGATTCTGAGACTGATTAACACTTGTTGCTGGGAAGGTGAAACAGGAACAAACAGACTTCCTCTAAAATCTGGCTTAAAACCCAGACCAGATCCTAAAATTTGTAAATAACATTTCAGGCTGGTGCTGCCCACCCCAGGACCCCAATACCCAACAGCAGGACCAAGGCAGGGACTGCCAGGGAGTGGGATGTCCACAGGCAGCTGGTTCTGCCACAGCTCCCAGCTACGACTGAGCTCGCAAGGTTAAACCTCTTCCCTCCATGAACAGAGCTGGGTGCATTATGGACAGCAGGTGCAAGGAATTCACATTATTACTTTGAGTGATGCACCCTTTTAAGCTGAAAAAGTTGTTTCTAGGAGCACAAATTGAAAGAACATCTTCGTAACTCATAAATTTCATTATTCCTAAACTGAGGCTGTGGAGGGGCTAAGGGGGGAGACCCCATCCGTCCCAGGACACGGGCACATCTGCTGCTACTCCCACCTCACACACACCCATCTGCGACACAGAGACAGCAGGTGGGAGACACCATCCCACTCCCTGCCAAAACCCACATACCTCTTCACCTCTGGAGGCGGCTCCATCGTGGGGGTGGATGCTGCGCAGGGACTCAGGAGCCGGTGATGATCCTCGTGGGTCCCTTCCAGCTCAGAACACGCTGCGATTCCGTGAGCCGGCAGCCGGGCGGGGGCCGGGGGTCAGCCAGGCGCCCGTGCCCTAGGTCGGCATGTCCCGCTGCCGCCCCGCACGGCGCTGGGGCACCGCGGCCCCCGGCGTGCGGCTCCGCCGGACCTGTCGGGACAGGCAGCGTCACTGGGGCAGGGACAGGGGGAAACCCGAGCCCCGCGGGGCAGGAGCGGGGCGCCGGGGCGGGCAGAGCGCGGGGCCGGGCGTCCGCAGCGGTGTCCTCACGGCGCGGGGCTGCGCTGCGCTGCGTGCGGGGGAGAGAAACACAGAAAGGGACATTGAGAGTTCCGAACCTTCGGAGACGGAGTGGCTGTGGCTGAGGGGTGCGAGCCGGCGCCGGGCAGACCGGGGGCAGTTTCCGTGTGCTTTTTAATGTGCTGTGAGCCCTGCCTCTCCTTCCTGCTCGCCGCCCCGGGCGGGACGGAACGCTTTCCTGCATCCTTGACGCGCTGCTGCCTGGGGGATGGGGAATGGGGGATGGGCTGGGAGATCCCTGCCGTCCCCAGGGAGAAGAGGAGCTCATTGGCTGCCCGGAGACCCGAGCAAGTGGTTTTTCCGTCTGTGACTCAGGGGCATAGTGGCAGAACCTCTAGCGAGCACTGCAGCCCCCGGGCAGCCTGGGACTCCCTGTCCTGACCCACCAAAGGGACGGGGGGAACGGGCAGCCAGGACTGGGGGCAGCGAGCCCAGCCTGCTCCCGCTCTGCTTGCTAAACCGCAGGGATTAGAAAGCAAGGAAACATTTTTGGGGACAGCTATCCAGGGCAGAGGTGGCTGGAGGTCCCCAGGAAGGGTTAACACAGCAGAAGGTGCAGCGGTCACTGTTCCAAATACAGAAAATCCTGGGTGCTCCCTGCACTTGCCTCTGGATTTTTCCCCTGCCCGCACTCACAGGACTGATGCTCCTTTTGCCTAAAATCTAATGACAGGAATGTAAAAAAGAAAGGATTTAAAGACTTTGTATTTCCAGGTGAAGTCCACTGGTGGAAAGAACAGCATTAGGATCCTCATTATTCCTTTTCCCCGAAGACAACGGGTAGAAGAGATTGAGAAGAGGACAGATAAAGCCTCCCCTCTTGCTGAAATCGCCAGAAAACTTCCTGTCCCGCACTGATCCCTGAGACCAGGGACGTCAGGTGGAGATGCTTCACCAACAAGGGGCCTGCCTTGGTTTATACCAGATTTGGCTTCCAGTTGGATTTAAGTTATCCACCTCCAGGCAGGTCTGCAGCAGCACATTAAGCCAGAAACAACTGCATTGCTACTCGTCAACAAAACATTCATAATATTTTAAGTGAGGAAAGACCAGAACCTCTTTGCTGGGTCTAAAGTGCGGATTTGGCTCCTGGTGCCGTTTGACCATCTGGGCAGTGATTTTACATCAGCTAACTCAATCCCTCAGCATTCCCACCAGAGATGCCATCCCCCAGACACCCACCGTGCACCAGTGGGTGCACCTGGAGTGTCCCAGCACCCGCAGCAGCCTCTGCCTTGTCCCAGCTAAGTCACCCCTCACCCCCCGTGCCAAAGCCAGGGATGGACACCCCGCAGGTCCCGGCAGGAAGCCATACCTCCCCGGAGCAGCGGGAGCTGTCGAGAGGTGTCCGGCAGCCAGGAGCTGCGCAGCGCCTGGGAACCTCCTTGTACATCCACGGGCGCTGCTCCCCCTCCCCGCGGGCCTGTGCCCCCCCGGCTGCCGAGCCCACGTAGGCGCATGCCACCCCTGAGCCGGCATTAGCCTCCAACAACAGCCTTTGTTCCGCGGGGCTGCGAACAACGGGACATTGTGGGCAGCTGCCCGCGCCCGCAGGGGCTGGCAGCAGGGTGGCTTTGGAGGTTGTGCCCTCTGCCAGCCGTGTTTTCGGCCGTTCTGGCGAGCTCGTGACTCAATCCGCTCTGCACTCTTGTTTTCCGTGCGAACTGCAAAAGCTGAGTTTTGATCGGAGATCAAAAGCGAGATGATGGCTAAAGCCAGAGCTGGGCTGCGGGCAGGGGAAAACAAAGCGACTGTTTTTCCTCCCACACTCTGCGGCTCCGGAGGTCAGTTTTGGGCTGATCCTGCAGAAATAGGTAATTCACCCTCTCCAGGGCAAGCCTGTCTGAGGCTGGTGTTGCCCACGGCCCCGAGCCCCCCTCAGGGTTCCATCTCCCTCAGCCCACCACAGCAAGCTTGGACCTGCATCTCCAGGCAGGGGAGCCTGGGTATCGAATTTCAATAAATTTACCTTCTAAATAGCAATCAGCTTTTAGGCTGATGATTGTCAGGAAGGTCCTTGGTATTTTTAGAGTGTTGATGGCAGAGGGTTTGGGATTAGATGGTTTTTAAGGTCCCTTCCAACCCAAACCAGTCTATGATCCCATGTTTACTGCTTTGTTTTTTGAGACCCTTCCAAATCCACCTAGAACAATCGATTAAAGCTCAGGTAATGTAACTCTGATTTTCTTGTGAGCAAAGCTCTTCTGTAGCAGTTTCTTGTTTTAATGAAAATGTTTTCATCAGTTAGATATTTTCAGTTTTCCAGACTAATCTTCTCAAGTACAGCAGTTTCTGTACTCTCCTAGGTGAAATATTTCATGCAAACATGTTATTCTCCATAAAGCAAGTTCTGGCAGAGAGAAGGATAACCAACAATTTTGTAGCACCCACTTTCCTGACAGTTAACAACAAGATTTCTCATTAAAGGAAGAAATTTTGTTTTTCTTTAATCCTTTAATCCTGGGCAGCAGTAGATCTTGCAGTTGGAGCAACAGGGTTTGTTTTTATATGTGTATATAGGATATTTGCCTATGGGAAAAAGAGCATAATTTCTGATAAATACTGAAAAAAAGGCACTGCAGAAGCAGAACTCATCCCTTCCTGGGGGAAGTAGCCCTCACTGCTGCTGGGTTCCAGGCGTGTTTCTGTTCAACCTCCCAAAAAACCTGAAGTATCTGTGTCTGGAATTTTTTTTTTTTTAACACAGCCCTTCCTGCATCTTTATTAAAACCTGGATCCTGGTACAGCTCTTCCAGACCTTTTAAAATGACCCTTTTCAACCCATTTGACTAGAGGTCATAACTCATGTAGTTGTAATTACAGAGCCAAGGTAAGGGCAGAGGGAAAGTCTGATACTGCTGCCTGCAGAAAAGGCTCTTTGATTCAAGGTGAAGACAAGCTTTGCTCTACGACCCACCCAGTATTGAAAAAGAATGTCCCTGAGAACAAAGACAGATATGGTAAAATGCTTTTTACCCCTCAAAAACTCATATGTCTTCAGCCAGGAAAACACACTCAGAATTTTGATTTCTCTGGCTGTACCTGTGCTGCTGCCAGCAGCATGTGCTGGGAGTCCAACATCAGCAGGATTAAACACATCCAACAGGAACAGCACTCCAAAGCAGGGGTATTTGCAAATTCTGCTGTACCAAAACGTGAGGAACTGCCAGCAAAAGAGATTTTGTCCCTAGCACAAAGTCAGCAAGTAGTAAGGCCGGAGACTGGTCCCCGGGAGGTTTTTGTGGTTCAAGAGGATGAATTGAGGGGGACAGGAAATGAAAGATCAGAATTTAAATCAGTTTTACTTACCTGTTCTTAAAGCCAGCCTGAGCCCAGCCATCACACCACATCTGAAGGGATCTGAATGCTCCGAGCAGCTGAGGTGTCCCAGGAAAAGCCACTCTGCCAGGCAGAAATCTGTTACAAAATTGGAATATCTCTTGGAATGTACACAGGATAAGGAGTCACCTTCTTCGTGGCTAAGCACGGAGAAGAAACAGTGGGAGAGAGGGTATGAGACCAGTGGGGCATGCTCACCTTTCACAGAAGCTTTGGCTGTTCTTCTGTGGATCCTTCTGGTCTGTCCCACTCTTAAAAAGAGTGTCCTCAGCTGAATTAACTCTTCTTTGAAAGCTGGGTCAAAGCTTCCTTTCCACTGGCGGTACGTTCTGCCATCTCTCAAACCCTGAGGAACATTTACAAAAACAGATCAAATCCAGCGCCTTTGGCTGATCAAGTTTATCAATGTGCGTCTCTGTCATTGAGCAGGTTGCAGTAACAGAGGACAGCATGTCCAAACCAAGGCACCACAGATTTATTTTACCAAAAGCCACTAGGTGGGGATGCAAGGACACTTTTCCACTCTCTGTTACGCTTTGATCCCATCACGTTGAGCTCGAGCCGGCCTTTCCCACTCACAGGGGCTGCTGTTGTCTTTGCTTTTTCTCTTCAGGAGCTGACAGAGGTCATTTGGAAACTTATCACTCGCGGAGTTCTCATCCTGTAGGGATCAGCCCTTAGGCAGCAGTTACAGTGCAATTGCTTCTTGCTGAATATTATTCTCTGCACCAAGACTCAGCAGAGGGAAGAGTGGAGGGTTTGCCTTTCAGTTTGTGGGTTGGTCTTCTTTTATAGGCTGTGGAAAGGAAAAGTACTTCAGATTGAACACAGAGGGGGAAAATGGTATTCAGCAAACTGGTAATCTCTGAAAATGTCCCTACTTTGGAGCAGTTACCGTGGGGAAAAGCCAGGAGATTTCCTCAGGCTCAGTATCAAATCTCTGTGCAATTTGTCTTGTTTTGTTTTGTTTCTCCTCCTTTGAAATCCACAGTTCACCTAGGAATAAGAGAGATAAAATCAGGAGAACTGGTTCGGCAGAGGCACAGGCAGGATCAGCCCTGCTCTCTAGGGCAGGAGCGCTCCGCAGAGGTGCCCCGGAGCACGTTTAGGCTGCAGGAGTCCGTGCAATGCATCA
Organism: Lycocorax pyrrhopterus obiensis; assembly: GCA_014706295.1. Lineage (NCBI taxonomy): Eukaryota > Metazoa > Chordata > Aves > Passeriformes > Paradisaeidae > Lycocorax > Lycocorax pyrrhopterus. The sequence continues at coordinate 33,812,165 of JACSVZ010000009.1, read as the reverse complement.
GCAATGCTGTGGGAGCGAGGAGGGCTCCAGTCCTACAGTAATTGCCAGCTCTGACCTCCAGGAACCTCGGCCTTCTGCAGCGAGCACCCACTCTTACTATTTTATCTCAAGTGTCAGGCATATTTGGTGCTTGCATTAATTCCCAGCTCCTGAAGTCAGGTGAAATGCGAAAAAAACCCCTCTTCTAGCAAATATTTAACAGCAAAATTCCGGCTTCAGGAGTATGCTGAGGTACCCAAAATGCACTCCAGGCTTCAAAACACAGAAAATGCTTTGAAAGAAATCCAAAAATTGATCAATTTCAGAGCAACTTCATGAATGCTTTCAGTGGTTGGCAGGGAGGGAGAGTGGGTGTCAGAGTGTCTGGTAAAAAAGGCTCTGGTAAATACCCCGAAAGCAAATTAATCTTATATCATAATGATCAATTCAGAAAAGTGGGAGAACAATCCAAATATTCAAATATGGAGCTAATGCTGCCAGTTCATGGCAATCCATGTTTTAAGGGAGAACAGACGCACTGGGGACTGTTTGGTGTTTTCAATTGCATCTCCACTAATTGCTAAAAACTGATTGTTCTACTTCATTAGGCATGAACAGAAGGGCAGTTGCTTTTCCTGTGCGAGAGGGTGGAGAGGTTGCAGGGAGAGGGCTGAAGGAGAGCTGGGATGGCAGCAGGGGCCGTGTCCCTGCACTCTGTGGCTGGGGACACCACAGGCCTGGATCCAGCATTCCCAGCTGCTTCAGCAGGCACTGCAGATTCCAGCTATTCCTCTTCTGTGGTTTTTTTTCTTCACTGCTTAGTAGTCTCCTCATGGTGACAACAAAATGTCTGTTTTCCAGGAACCCATTTGAGCTTTATGGATTAGCCATGGAAGGCACTTGCAGCCCTCCATAAAGCACGCTGACACGTTCTCTGGTGTATTCCCAACCTGACTGAAAAATTGATCAAAGCTGATAGAGTTACAGGGCCCCGTGTCCCTCTGCAATCTGCTGTTGTGCTGCTCAGCCCTTACAGAGCCAGCAAAGCCAAACCCTGTGAAAACCCAGACTTAAAATTACACCTCCATCCTGCCCTTGGCTCTGCACCCTGGCGAGGGCCACGTGCCTCAAGTGGGTGCTGTGCAGGATGTGCCCCCTCTCTTCCCCCAGTTGTTGCTCTTTCTGCTGGAGCCAAGCTCCCCCCAGCATCATGGGTATCCCCAAAAGGCAGCAGGGCGTGCCAGCAGGGTCCTGTCCTGCCACGGAGCACTGACACCATTTGCAGTGTGCCCGGGGCTGGCACATTCTCCCCCTAGTGAGGGCATGGCCTCATGTGCCTCCTGCATCCCCTGTCCCATCTGCTCCAGCAACAGCTCTTAGGAGAGACTGCTTAAATTACAGGAATCTTCAGCAAACTCATTAAAAGTGGCCATGGGCCTGCTGGAGAAGTTGGGATGCATGCAGCAGAGTAGCTGCTGATCTGTACTGCAGGATCTCATCAAAGTCTTTTTCCTTTTCCTCCCTGTCTCCCAACAGCTCTTGCTTTTGCTCACTGAGAATATCAGTCCCTTACAGCAAAGTCTGTGCCTCATTTCATGCCAAAATCTCCTCATCTTTGGGAGTGCAGCCGGGTGTTGGGGTGTGCTGTCTCTCCCCAAGCATCCTCTAGTGCGCCAGTCCTACAGGAACACTTCCTCCTTCTGCTTATTAATTACAGTTTGATTTCTGCTGGAATGCCAAATGAACACTGAACAGCAAATCCAATTCCTGATTCAAAGAGCTTCCAAATGACGGGTCAGGTGGGATACAAAGGATATTAAGATAACTGACAAGGGATCAGAAGTGGATGAGATAACAGAGGAGATAAGGCACTTGCCTCCAGTCTGAAATGTGCAACCAGAGCCAAAATGCTCTTCACCATGCTGTAAATGATCCCCACTGTGGTGCACTGCCAAATTCAGTTCAATAAAGCTGATCAATAAGCATGCACAGACGAATGCCAGGACAGGACACGCAGGGCAAGGAGCACAAGGCTCTGTGCTGCCTCCGAGTCACACACAGCCAACAGCGAAAAGACAGCGAGGGAGATGCTTGGCTCTTCAGCTCTTTGGAGTCATAGTATCATTCAATTGGTTTTGGTTGAAAAAACCCTTTAAGATCATAGAGTCCAACTGCTAACCCAGCCCTGCCAAGCCCACCATTAAACCATGTCCCCAAGCATCACATCTACACGTCTCTTAAATGCCTCCAGGGACGGTGACTTACAGCCTCCAAAGGCTTTATTTAAATATGGCTTTTAAATTATGTCAAAATATTATCATATGGTTCTATCAGACAAAAAAGAAGTGCAGTAATGAATAGTTTCAGCATAGGGAGCAAAGAGGTGATTTTTAAATTGTCTATGTTCATGTGGATAGATATGCAGGATATTCAAGAAAAAAAAAAGGGATTATTTTACTGCAAGCATCAAGCACAGGCAACCTTCTATCACCTTGCAAAGTGCTGGATGTTGTCCAGTTTCTAAGCTGTGTGCTGTTGTAACACATCTCAGCAGTTTATTTATGTTTACCTGAATATTGACAAAAATAAAAGGATCTCAAAGCTGTTTGCTCCCCTGCCATTCCCTCCAGCTATGACCAATTTCTGATGGGCTTCTCCCCGTGTCCTGCAATCTGCACAGACCCAGCGGGGGTGGACACCACATCTGCAGCACAGAGCAGAGCCATCCCTGCTGCTCCCTGTCACTGTCGTGGGGTGACCTTGGCAATGGAGGGGTGCAGGATCAGCCCCAGCACCCCTTGGAGGGAGCTCCAAGGTAAAAGTGGGCAGCATGAACCCTGGACAGCAATATCTTTTTCAGACAAGGATGCTATTTAAGTCATCATTACAGCAACTGTAATTTTTATTGCACAAAGTCCTTCATGGCCACCGAGGTGATGACAGCTCCTGCTGGCCCCAGCTCCCCCATCTACTCTTGCTCTCTCGTGTGGCTACAGAATCTCATTTCCTTTCCCCCCAGCCAGATTTTAACCACTTATCCCTGAAAGGGCCCGATTGCTGAGCTGGGGGGTGACCCACAGCTCCGGGCATGTGTGAGGAGCTCGAAGGACCAGCACCAAGCATTTCATTAACCTCAATGTGTCAAGACCACAACTGCTTCAAAAATCCCAGGAAACAAAAGCAAATGAAACACCTCTGGTGAAAGCTGGACCTCTCTGAACTGAGCCACACTCCGTGGCTCGTGGCTCGTGCCATCAGGCTCATGCTTGCCCAGCCCCTGCAGTCCATGCTGCAGGTCTCGTGTTTGCCCCCCTGCAGTGGCCATTTCCCTCGAAGTGAATGTCCCTGGTTGCTTGCATTCACATATTCCCTGGGGTGTTTATCCTAAACGTATATAACATTTCAGGAGCTCCTGCAGCTATTTCCTGCAGCTTTAGGCTTTTCTAAGAGTGAGGAGGGAAGAGGCTCGGTCAGCTCTGACACATTCCCATCTGCAGGTTTTAGTGGGATTCCGAGCTGTTAGCAAATCCAACCCAGACCTAAGGTTTTCATCTCTTTTCCTTCCCCTCCTTACATGGTACATATGTGAGAGAGTTTTCCTAAAGCGACAAAGATACTTTTGATCTTGATTACTAGTATCAGCTACAGGGAGGAAATTAGAATTCAGAATTTGTTACCAATACTTCAATTATTCAGCGTTATCAAGTTGTCAGCAGGCCTTTAATTATTTTTCAGTTTATATCTAATTTCCCACACTATGATTGCTTTAGCAATGTTAAGGTAGATCTGCAACTGAAATAGGAAATGTCCAAGTCCTTTATGATGCTGGGGACTGGAAATGACAACGTTAATAAAATTCACACATCTCCTGTGCCACAAGCCCTCATCAATATAGTGTTGATCTGCAGGTGACACGCTATTTAATTATGCTTTTTTGGTACCAATAAACACATAATAATACATTCAAAGTGAGTAAACAGGATATAACACTGACTGTGATTCTGCATCTATTTAAAGATTGGGCACGAGACCATAAAATCTCACTTTCAAAGCCTTTCAGCATTCGACTTTGCTTTTTGGACTCTGGGAACATCATTCTGTACAGGGCATCTGCACCCAAGCCATGGGTGTGTACAGCCAGGACAGGGGTTGTATTACAGAGATTCACAGAGGATTCGGCAGTGATTAACACCAATTATGCAGGGAGTTATCACTGTGTGCAGAGATCATTTGTCTTAACTCACCAGGCAATTTTGACTCATCAAAACATTATGCAAAGAAGGAAGCTGATTGCAATGATAGAACTGGTGCAGAAGCTCTCACAGACCTCACCAGAGCCAGCAAAGAGGCAATTTGCCACGTTTCCTACCCAGTCCAGGGCACAAAAACAGTGGGATTATTACACCTGTCGTGGAGGCCCTAGGGAGCTCTTCCTGCTGCTGTGCAATCAATAACACTGGATCTCTGAGGGAGGACACCAAACAGCCATTTTCTCCTCTTTTCCCCCAAAAGGCTGTTAGCAGTCTGGGCCCACTTTGTCCCTGGTGTGCAGGTGATGCTTGAGGACACAGCAGGTGAGCAGCCTGTTTGTTCAGGCAGCTCCTCAGACCAGGAGCCAAACCTCCCTTAGCACCCATCCCCAGCTGTCCTTCCCCAGGCCCAGGGCTCCCAGAAAAATGGGCAAAGCCTGTGCACTGTTGTACACAACCCTGGTCTTTAAACCTGATTAAATGCAAAATTAGGAGCTTGTGTCCAACCCTGCCCTGTTTTACCCTGTGTTTGAGCATCCTGAAGCTAAAACACAATGAGAAAAGCCTTGAGCTGGTCAGCATGTCCAGAATGGTGTCTCCCAGTCACCACCACGATTTTCAGCTGGTGTTTAGGTGTATGTGAGGCTTACAGGTGCCTGTCCACCATGTGCCCACTGCTGCTCAAATACTCTGCCATGATTTGCTTTCTGTCTAATGACACTTCTTGCCCAGAACTAATTGGCAGATGTAGGAAATCACCTTCCTAACTAGCACTTCCATTCCCAGCGTCCAGCACCTTCTGCAAATAAATTTTACGTATTTGAGGTTTAAATCCATGTTGGATCACTAGTGCTGATCTCCCCGAGATGGGGAAGCAAGTGTTGCAAACACAAACACGGTGCCCAAATGCTCAAGATTGTTGCATATTTCATACTGATCCTCCCTCCTAATTCCTAATTGAGTTAATGCCACACACAGCTGGGAGAGCATTTGCATCCCAAAAAGCACCAGGACGCTCTGAGGATGTGCCAGTGTGGTGGCTTGACTCACAACTGGGTCCTGCCCCCAAAAAATACCTGCGCTGCACAGATGTGGATGATTAGCGCCTGAACCAGAACTAACTCCTCAGAAAATTGTACTGATTGCAGGACAAATTGAGTCTGCTCTGGCAGAAGCCAGAATAATTGCTCAGGGGAGCATGGGGCTTATCCAGCAGTTAATTCATTATTTGTACCTGCCCAGAGCCAGGATGGAAACAGCAGGAAAGGCAGCAGCAAACAAGGTACAAACTCCAGTACCTCAAAACCAATTTGCTCAGTTAAAGGCTTATTGCCATCACGGCAAGGGGGCAAAACACCTTTACAAGCCCTCACGGGTGGCAAAACAGAGGAGGGGCCAGCTTTACTGCTATCCTGTAGTTCTGTGATAAGCTGTACAGACTTGGATGCAATTAATGCTCCTTTTTGGGCTCTGCCATATCTTTGCATGCACCAAAAAGTCAGAGTTAAGAGAGTAAATGCATCTTAAGTCAGGGCAGGTCCCACCTTCATGACAATGCCAGGACAAGGCAGCCAGCACCCGCCAGCAGCAGCTGTGGCTGGTCTTGCCATGTGTAAGGACTGATGCTTTAGAAAGAAATAGAAGGTTGGAAAAGGTGTTAAAACCCACCAGCACTACAAGTGGTGCAGACACTGAGCCCTGCCGTCGTTCTGCTGGTGCTGATCACAGCAGGGCTGACTTCCCTGCCCGCTCCTGAGGACACCACTTTTTGCTGCTCTCAATACAACTCCTCGAGGAACTGGGGCGCCTCCACAGCTGCTTGGGGTGACCCCACAGTGGCCTGTGTCCACTGGCTGCTTTGTGATCACCTCTGTGCTTGTGAGCCCCAGGAGGCTGCTCTCACCCATCCCATCCCATCATAATGATAAGATATTCCATGGTGCCAGGGCTTGACTTCTTCAAGGCTCTCTGGAAGATGTGGGAAGTCAATTTTAAAAAAAAAATGAACCAACAAGCCGTTCATCAGGGCACACAAACAAGCTCAGGCACGCAGGCCCAGTGTGACGCCCAGCCTGGCCTCGAGGCAGAGCAAAGCCACTCTTACCTTTAACAGCCCTGACAAATTGGAATAGGATGTGTCTCTATTGAGCGTGGATATTTCCCCACTGCTTTTTCTTGTAGTCTTGACTGGCGCAGGGAATCACCATGAATCTTCATTTGCTTTGCTGCATTCACACTGGGTTTAAATTCTTAACACTAAATCCCCACAGCGGGGGGCTGGAACTGGATGATCGTTAAGGTCCCTTCCAACACAAACCATTCTGTGATTCTATGTTTCTGGGAAATAAACACTATTTTGGCTAATGTTCCTTGAGATCTTAATACATTAGCTCTGTCAGATCTATTATTGCCTAATACTTTTACAGAATTTAGTTATTTATTAATGGAGAACAGCAAGAATGCTGCCAATTCTCTCACTCCCGTGAAATGGAATGCAGAACTGCCAGGTGAGTGAGGCAATAGCCAGGGACAAGCACGGGGAGGTCTCAGAGAAGACTGGGACAGTGTGGTTGGGGTAGTCACATTTGCTAGTGTGGGTGGCCAAGGATCTTTCCTATGTGACAGATTTTAATTTCAGTTGAGAGAGTGTGTTAGTTAAGACAGTCTTGGGCAGATTTATGCAATTTGTTCTGTGCCATTACACAGCCATTTTTGCTAAAGCAAGCTATAATTAACCTGGTCGTCCCCCTTGTACTTGTGGGTAGTGCAGATATAGTAATTTTTCTATTCCTTAAAAATGAATACTTCCCACACGGAAAAGCAGTTTTCATAGCATGAGCATGCTTGACTCAGCAAGGGCACCTGTGTTGCACCCTATTAGCACAGCCATCCTTCCACCAGTTCCCAACTGGAACAGAAGCAAAAGCAATATGAATTCACAGAATGCAGCATTCAGAGAAAAACCTGCAGAGAAAAGAATAATAAATCCAGCCACACAAGCCACCCCATCGCCCTCATCACCGCAGCACACAAAGGCCACTCCAGCCAGCACTAACATGAAGTGCTGCCCTGTGTGTGCAAGGAGGGTTTCTCTGCTTCACCCTGTGCTTGGAGAGCAGCTGGATGTACCCACAAGGAATGGGAAAGTTCCCACTGCAGCAGCAGCTCTGTGCATGAGGAGTCACTGAGCACATGACAGGCTAGGGGAGGCAGCGCTTCCAGGACTGTCACAGAATCACAGAATCACTGAGTTTGGAAAAGACCTTCCAGATCACTGAGTCCAGCTGTTAACCCAGCCCCACCATGTTCACCACTAAACCACAAACTCCAGGGCCACATCCACACACCTTTTGAATGCTTCCAGAGATGGTGACTCCACCACTTCCCTGCGCAGCCTGTTCCAATGCCCGACCACTCTTTCATTGGAGACATTTTTCCTAACGTCTAATCTAAACCTCACATTCCTTGGATATTCCTTGTCCTTGGAGTACAGGAATTAGAAAGGATTTCACCCCTCCATAATTCTTCTTTATAGTGCAAGGGTGTCAGCTTGTTGTCTTGGTAGCAGGAGGAAATACCAGAGCCAGGCATTTTTCTGTCTCAAGGGGTGATTCACGGGGGGCCACATGAGCCATGGCAGCTGAGCTGTCCTGTCCTGCAGAGGGGACAGCCAGGGGCGATGGCTCCAGCCCTGCCTGCAGCCGTCTCATCCTGACAGCACTCACAGCCCACCCTCACAGGGATTGCCCAGAAAGGGTCTGAGGGGCCCAGCACAGCCCTGCAAGGACCCACCAGCTCCTCCTCTGCTCATCAGCAGATTCCCCCTTGCCTGCCTTGGTCTTTCAATCTCCCCAGGGTATTTTCTGCTCCCAAGTTGATGCTCGTCCCTGGGCTGCTCACATGGAGAAATGAGAGTTGTGGGGAGCTGCTGACACAGTGAGGGTCTCACTACAAGCAACACATCACCTTCACAAGAGAACCCAGATGTTTCCCCTCCCTCCTGCTGGCAGAGCCACCCTGGGCCAGCCCCGCGGCGGCAGAACAGGAGCCAAAACCAGCTCCGTATTTTTGCAGCCAAGGTCTCCTTTCAGCTGGGCAGCAAATGACTCCTTAGGAAAGCAGGACAGAAGGGACTTCACACCATAACAATTGTGAAATTGGTCATTTGGTGAAGTAATTTGGGTGCATGGCCCCACATCCACAGGCAGGCAACACCGACACTTCAGCTCTCCCCGGTCGCGCTGCGATAAATGGAGCTGTCAGGTCGGAGCACACTGATCCATTCTCATTGAAGCACCTATTTAATATTCATCATGTTACAGGGGGACATTTTTATGTCTGGAAAAACACAAATGCTCTCCCAAAATGACTCAAGGGCAATAAAGAATAAATTGTCTTTAAACCTGTAAAAGGGATGCTGAAGTCACAAACAAGGCATAAAATAATATGGAGGTGGAAAGTACTTTCTCCTTATTAGGTTTATCAAAGTAAAACTAGGCTGGTAAGCTTGCTCTATCAAGCAAATGGATGTGGTAGAAAAAAGGAAATGAAAATTCTGATCCATATTCATTGTTTCGGTGTCATCAAGGGAGAAAAGCTCCACTTTAATTTTTTTTCCTTATAAAGCTGATCCAAAGTTTTACGTAAAAAAAAGCTAAGCAAAGCTGATAAGAAAATGAAAGATAATTAATAGAAACAAAGCAGCAGACAGTGTCTAATATTAAACAAAATGTGAAACACAGAACATGCTTGACTGCACCAAGGCACAGATCCAGGCACTGACAGCATCTTAGTAGGGATTTCTTTCCCAAAGCTCCCAGCACTGGCCCAGCATCACTGCTGTCCCTGACCCATGGCTGGCAGCCACCAGGCCCTGCATCGGCAGCAGAGCTCATCTTCAAACACAATAATCTTTAAGATTATCAACTCCAACCATTCCCCCAGCACTGCCAAACCCACCAGTAAGTCACGTCCCCAAGTGCCACATCTATGTGGCTTTTAAATACCTCCAGGGACAGGAATCAACCACTGCCCTGAGCAGCCTGTTCCTATGCTTGACCACCCTTTTGGTGAAGAGGTTTTCCCTGACATCCAACCCAAACCTCTCCTGGTGCATCTTGAGGCCGTTTCCTCTTGTCACTAGCTACCCAGAGAGCCTTGTCCTCACCTGGCTCCAACCTCCTGTCAGGGAGTTGTAGAGAACGAGATGCACTCCCCTGAGCCTCCTGGGTGTATTTTTCATTTCTACAGACTGGGCAAATCAACACATTTTCCTCTGTGAAACAACAGGATGAACAAGTTTCAAGTCATTCCCACAGCTGCGACTCAGGAGGGAGCTGGTCCTACAGCCAGCACTGCATCCCCTGTGCTCTGAGCTGCAACACTCTCATTTCACCTCAAATTTCACAGCATTTGGCCTCCACCACCTTCCCTCCCCCAAAATCCACTTCCTAGGTTCCCATGATTAGGTGAGACAGGCAGTTTTCTGGTTTTTCATTTTCAGAGACTTTAGAAGGAGTCCAGCAAAATCATTGCAGACGGCAGCTCTTCATTTCTAAATCATGCTCTGCTGGTACATCAAAAATACTGCACAACTTCGCAATATTGAAGAGGTGGGGGTTTTGTTGGTTTTAGAGGCTTTTTTGATCAATGAGGATTCACGCTGCATGCAGAGGACTGACAGAGGATCTCTTTGGCCTTTCTACAGCCCACTGAGGGCAGTGAACAGATCTGTTCTTTTCCCAGCATCTGTCTTCAGTCCCACAGGCTCATCAGCAGATTTTTGTGCATGTAATCTACTCCTGCAGAAAACATAGAATTACTGGAGAGCAGTTTATGTAAATATACTCTCTCCTCAGAAGAGAACAGTGTTTCTAATGACAAATTGAGTGAAATCTCACTTGGCATGAAGCAAATAAAGTAGTAAATACTTCAAGTTACCACTCTGCAGTAATAGAGACTGCATCTAAAATTAATTGCTGTGGGTCCACCGTATCATACAAAGAAACAGTGACAACGCAACTGTGATGTGACACATCTGCATTACAGCTTTTCATCTCAATTCTGTCTTCAACAGGCTCCATCAGCTGCTTGAATTCAGTATATGAAGTGCTATTTTCAGCCCATCTCTACTGGAGAAGCAGCAATCTCCTGATGCTTCCCAGCAATGAGAAACCTGCCTGAATGTCACCACTGTCACCGCAGAGCGCGGCCGTCAGGCACGGGGCGCAGCTTATAGAGATGTATGTGTCTGATGCTCCTCTGCTGAGCCCATCAGGCACAGCCTCTTGCAATAGAAACCAGAGCTAGGACTGGACTGAGTTATAAAAGCCCATTTTCTCTGCTCCAGGAGTGTCAGACACTGGGAGATGAAGTGGTTTACCCAGTTAAAAAGGTGGTGTGGGGCCCTTAGAGAAAACAAGAGATCTCTGTACATTGCTCTGGTGTGACCTGGCTCTGCTGTGACTCTCCCCGGCAGTGCCTCAGCATGTTTGTCACTGGGAGGGATGGCTCACACACAGTGTCAAGGTTTCAGCAAATGTCCTCTTACATCTCTCAAACACTTCATAGCTGTGCTACAACACCCACAAGTTCTGTGTAGTGTTTGTAGGAACAAAAAACCCTCTGTCACAGTGGAATCCCTTCTCCAAAGTCCTACTTTCAGTTGCTTGCAGCATAAGGCTTCTGTTTCATCAGAGGAAAGATTTAAAACATCCACTACAAATAGGAAAAGCACAGACGTTGACCGACACAAATGCTTTTCTCAAAGCATGGCTGACCATAAACTGAATGTCTGTTGCATCCCATCATTGAAACCATCCCGGATTTCCATCCTCAGGCACACCCCATGTACTTCACTTAGGGAAATTTGGATATACTTGGTGTACCCAGTGAACACAAGCCAAGAAGCTCAACCCTTCCACTACAGAAGAGCAGGCACAGACCATGTTTCTCAGGGAACATTTGCATCTTTCCCTGCTCTGACCTATCAATTGCTGGGATGTTCATCTCTAATCCAGTCACTGAGTTAAATTGACTTGTAACGTAGAAAGCAATTGCAAATTGTGTAATTAAATCACTTAATTTGCCACATGAGGTGTTTCAGGATCAATGCACTCATATTCACAAAGCTCAGTGAAGGAGGAAAACTCTAAGGAAGCAGCAGACAACAACCTATGAATGGTCTGATCATCTCTAAATGAAGTCGATAAGAATTGTTTACTGACTTTAGATCAGAGACATCCCTCCTTTGCCACCTCAGTTATGGGTTTGCCTGATGCTACAACAGTGACAGAGAAGCAGCATTAACTGTATGGGAATTCCTGCTAAACCCGAGCTCCAGAACAGTTACCAAAGATTATTTGCAACGGAGAGAGGAAATGTCACACCATTCCTTGGCCCAATCCTGCTGCTGCACAGTGGAGTGAGCACTGGGCAATGGCAGCATCCTGGAAACACCATTTCTGGGCTGCACTCATCTGCTTGGACACGTCTGCAAGAAAAGCTACTTGAAGCCTGCTCACATGGGGTAGGAGCCTGATTGCACCCAAAAAATATAAAATTATGAATGCCAATATAAAATTATGAATTCCTCATCTGCAAAATGAATGAGCCACTGCACCCACGTGCTGTCGGAAGATTCTTCACTGTTACTATGTCTGAAGAGTTTTTTCCAAATGTCATGTTGGCGTGTGACAGCCCCAATGTTCATAACATTCAGGTGAACTTTCATGAAGCAGAGGAGAATAGTAACACTTCTCCTTATTGGAGGAAACAGAATCTGATTTTTCATTCCATCAAAACATCTCTTCACAGAGAGGATAAATCCCATAAATTGCTTTAACCCATCTATCTGCCTACAGCCCATCCTAGACACAATTGTAACAAAGCATGTAATCAAAGTAAATGAGCGTAATTACCAATGACTGTAAATATGGGGGATTTGGGTTATTTTCTCAGACACTTCATATGTGACCATTTTACCACTGGTTTGCACTTAAAAATATGAATAAACTCTATTAGATTGCAGGATGAAAGGGCACACACTAAAAATTCACGCAGAAAGCATCCCGTCGCTGTGATTACTGTTATAACTATTCATTCAAACCTGCTCTTCTCCCCCAAACCGAAATATAACCAAATCACAAACCGTGGCTAAGTAGTAACCTGTTCCAAGGCAGAGCAGGGTCCCTTGCTGTCAGATTTCACAGCAAGACTCTTCTTTCACTTCTAACAGGCAGGAAGAAGAAGTGACTGCGTGTGGTTCCATTTATCCAGCGGCACTTCACGCAAACGCCTCAGGTTTTTTGCACTCATGTTTCTAGTCCTGGTTATCCCGGTGGGCCAAACAGATTTCTCTAAGGCAACCTCACAGCTGTACAACTTTCTCAAGCAGTAACAACTCCCTGACACGTCCCACCCCATCCATGCATCTGCGCCGGGCAGCGCTGGCAGGAAAGGCCAGGAGGAATTACCTGGGACTTCCTTAATCTTCCGCGTGTGACAGGAGCAGGAGGCACAGCCCGTCGCGAGCATGAGGGATCGGGTCGTGTGACATCTCAACAGCTTAATGGCACGGCGGGTGGCACAAGTCATGTCAGCAGCTAAGTGACAGTAACAGAGTCACCTGCCAGGTCGTGGCTCCGGGAATCAAGGAGCACATCCATATGGATGGCACGTAACAGCCCGAGCTCGGATAGATCTTCACAAAGGTGATATAAATCAAGCTCCTGTCCAGGACAGGTGCGTGTCACAGCTGTAAGATGGGGAAGTTCATTCATTTAAATTACATTTTAAACCAGACAGAACCATGATCTGTCCTGAGGCACGTTAATACATCAGGTAGCCTGATCCATCTTTCAAAAGGTCCCAAGTGAGGTAATTTTTTTCTGCATTATGACCTCCCAATTGAAAACAAACCTTAAAATTGTATTTAAACTACATTTCTCCTTCCACTTGCAAGTGCAAATTACATTATACATTTAGAAAAAATACAGAGGGCTGGAGCACCTCTGCTATGGAGAAAGGCTGAAAGAGTTGGGGTTGTTCATGCTGGAGAAGGCTCTGGGGAGACCTTAGAGCCCCTTCCAGTGCCTAAAGAAGCTCCAAGGGAGCTGGAGAGGGACTTTGGACAGGGGTGTGAAGCAATAGGACAAGGGAGAATGGCTTTGAAGAAGGTAAATTTAGACTAGGTATCAGGAAGACATTCTTCACCCACAGATGCTTTCACTCACAATCACACAACATACACGGGTGTTGATGGGATGCCTGAGCTGGGAGCAGAGGAATTACCTTCCTGAGGGACCAAGACCTCTCTCTTGTCTTCAGCACGGGACAGCACCAGCCCCAGCTACTTCAGCAAAAGGTTTAGAAATCCCAAATAGGCAAGAATTGGGAGTAATCCCTTCTCCATGTCATGACCCAGTTTGGACAATGAAAGGCAGGAAGTGACTCCAGTGCTCCCACCGGAGGCTGGGAATCCCCCCCAGCAGCATATCCAGGGCTCTTACAAAGAGCAATAACCTCGGTATCTGTCTGAATGACCAATTCCTGGGTTTTGCACTCTGCTGCATTCTCAGCCTCATGGACCCTGCAGGGCCACTGGCTCAATTTCACAGCTTAAATCAATCCCAAATTATCAAATACATGCAATTACCTTGTGACATTTGAATCACCATGCTGTCCAAGCTGGACGAGGAGCAGACAGGGATTCCCGTGCACACCGGCAGGCAGCGCACAGCCAGCAGCAGCCCCACGAGCCTTCCCCGCTGTTCTACTTTATTTTATTTTACCAAGTCAAACAGGTGCACTCATTTCCTGGGCATTTCTGAACAACTCCCTAAAGGGCACCACTGACCTGCAGCAGCTCTGCAGCAGATGTTGTCTCTTGTCCCCATCCACCAACCCACAAGCAACACCCAGCCCCAGCGGGAACCGTGGCCAGTCCCTCTTGGCCAGAAGGTGCACAGGTGGGGGACACAGAGCAGGAGAAGGGCACCAAACTGAACCACACCCCCTGGTCCATCTCTTCAAGATGAACACACTTTGCAGTGTTGCATGTGGAGCTCCTCACTTCCCCCAGGATCTGACATCTCCCACACTGGACACAGAGTCATTGAGTCACAGAACAGTCTGGGTCACAAGGGAACTTAAAGGTCCACTCCCCTGCTGTGGCCAGCGACACCTTCCACTATCCCAGGTTGCTCCAAACCCCATCCAGCCTGGCCTTGAACACTTCCAGGGATGAGGCATGCACAGCTTGCTCTGGGCAACCTGCGCCAGGGCCTCATCACCCTCACAGGAAAGAATTTATTCCTGATGTCTCATCTAAACCTGCCCTCTGTTTGAAGCCATTCCCCCTTATCCTGCCACTCTATGCCTCTGTCCAAAGGCTCTCCAGCTCTCTTGGTACTCCCTTTAGGTACTGGCAGGTGCTCTGAGGTCTCCCCAGAGCCTTCCCTTCATCACAGTCTGGACTGTAATTTACCCTGATGCTGAGGGCAATGACCAACATGTTGCAGCTGTCATTGTGGCTGTTACTACACCAACTTTCCCACTCCAATGCCTTGCTGAACAGCATGCTTAATTGAGTGTATTCCTTCATTATTCAGAGAATACCACTCTGCTGACATTGTATCCCACAGACAAAATATATTAAGATCTGTCAGTGTTGTTCCTAATGGTGCCAGATCATTATTCCCCTTGTAATTCTTCCTCTGTAGATGTTACTCAATGGTTCACTACAGGGCACTGTTAAAAAGGGGTATTTAGGACCCCAATGTTACCAGGAAACACCAGATCCTGCTTTATATTCCATAAGCAGTTATAGCTCTAAGGTGGAAAGCAGGGCCAGCAGAACATCTTCAGGGCCAGAAACACGTGAGACAATTTCCCCTCACAATTCCATCAGACTTTCTGTGCAATGAGGGAAGAGAAAAGCACATTCCTGACCCTGCCTGAGTGGCACAATACCATCACAACTTGATGCTGCAGGAGCAATGCTGGATGGATGGGTGGGATCCTGACCTAGGGAAGGAAACCTATCTACAGTTCCATCATTTTTCCAATAAAACCGCAACATTCAAACCACTTTACAAAGCTGTGAATAGCAACATGACAAGATGAGCAATGCCTTCTGCCTCAGTCGTGTTGTGATGATCCAGGTACCTTTGGATGGGGAAGGACCACATAGGTGCTAGGCTGGTAACAATTCTACTTTTTCTCTTCTGATTCTTGGAATAAGCAGCAGCATTGAGTCAAAAATAAGACCAAGCATTCTCCAGACCTGCAATTATTCTCTCGACTAAAATTTGTCTGTACTCTTTCTCTCACTAATCACTGCAGCACCAAATAATGCCAGGAGTCTGAAATCCAAGGCCAATCTCAGACCGAGTAAATGACTAATAACACGAGTTGTTTACACACATTTAATTCAACATACCAGAAGCAAATTTCTCACTCTCTTTAGCATTTTATTTGCTTATAAATACAAGTCAATACCACAAGATGGCACTTTCTTACTTGCAACACACACTATTATAAACACTTACCCTCTTCAAATGTTCCCAAATTTTTACGACATGTAACTTCTCAGTGGTTCTGAAACATTTAAAAAAGCAAGACCTTCTACAAACTGCATTGGTGTTTGATGTATATTAAATGAGGTCAGGTAATTAAATTCAAAAAAAGGAATTTATAAATATTTCAGATAAGAAAATTTAAATACAAAAGCAGAGTTTGTTTTAATTAAACTGAATAACAATTTAAGCTGGCCATGATGTATCTACATGGTTTAATTTAATTTAAAATCCTTTTTAAACAATCAAATCCTCTAGCCATTCATCAAAACACCTAACTACTCAGCTCTTTAAAAAATATTCTTGGTTAAGAAACCACCTATGCTTTTTCATAACAATCCTTATTCTGTCCTGTAGGTGGAAATGAAGCAAAATCATATTCCAGACTAGAAAACAGGATAAGAAGGAAGAAACTTTAAAAAACCTGGTAACTTCAGACACTTCAACTCATTCTTCCTTGCATTTCTCAAAATACATGATCTGGTTTTAAAGTCTTTGAACGAAATGTAAACACTAGAAAACTCATTGCTGAAGTATGTGAAGAATAAAGAACCCTGCACTAATATAGTGCATAATGATGCTGTGTCAAACTTGTCATTTACAGTAAATGTCACATTTTCCTTGGGATTGTCATGCCTTTTTTTTTAACTAATTCCTTTTGATGTCTGCAGGTTCTCTCTTGTTTGGTTATTCCCATTGTTCAACAGGAAGAGATGTCGTTTCTGGTCTCTTCAGAAAAGTTTCATAAGATCCAAGTTTTTTACTCCATTTTTTGTTAACAAAGAGGTGGCAAAATTTTCAGCTTGCAATACTTCTGTTCTGCCCAGGATATTATACATCAGGAGATTCCTCAAAAAACTGAGAAGTCGGAGAGTTCCAAAAAAGAAAGCAGTTAAGGCAGTCGATGTCTACATTTGGATTTCTTGTCTATGTTACATATCAATGTCTCCATCGTAGGCCAGGGTTAGAGGCTTCTGCTGTGGTGGAGGGCTTTGATGCTGCTTTGTTTTTTTGCTGCAAGAAAGCATTTCAGAAGACAAAATTACAAACTGCAACAAGCTCAGAAACATCATCAACCCCCAAACTTCAATTAAAAAAGTCAACTTTCCACAGTGGCCACTGAAAGCTGTAAGGGGGTGGCACCACACGGCCCCTCTGGAGTGCTCTCACGTGTGTGGTGTGGACACACAGCCTGCCAGAAACGGGCAGCCAGCTGTGCTCCCCACCTGCAGAGGAAATAAAGCCCATTTGTCTCCCGTCTCTTCTCACACCTCACAAAACAAGGAACACCTCGCAGACAAATCGGAGCATGAGCTGCCTGGGAGTGGGATATTCTCATTTTTCTTCGGCACAGTATTGAGGCAACAATAATTATTATTGAGAAATGCATTTCCTCAGCAGCCTCCAAGTGATGGAGAAGTGTGTAATGTTATTTAAAAAATCCTCTGTATCCTCTGCTGTGAAGCCACAGAGAAATGGAGCTACATGGCTTGGAAAATAAGGGAGCTGCAGCTCCTAAGCTGTTATTTGAGCTTTTAACCCCAGAGAGAGACTGAGAGAAAGACTAAGGGAGTGAGAGGGAATAAACTCCTGGATGAAAGAGGGCAGTGATGCTGTCAGGCCACAGCTGTGACTCTCTGGTTGCCTGCCCTGGTCTGACAGGGCCTGGGCCAGCTTGTACCATGAATGTTTATAAGTTCAGGCCAAATCCTTGGGAACTGCAGGACACCTGGATGCTTCCCACTTCTCCCTTCCTGTCCTCCCAGAGGCATCAAGGGCAGCGCCTGTCCAAATATTCAAAGCAGGGAGAGCAGCGCGAGCTCTGTCAGGCCGGGCTCACCTCCCCTGCCCGTGCAGGCTGCGCTGGAGGAGGGCAGACACCCCTCACCCCCAGTAAAACCCCAGACCCCTGGACTAAAGGTGCAGACCAGGCACCTTGTCCTTTAGAATGGCTGGTGGGAGCAGCTTTAGACACGGGACATGTTTTCACCTGATGTATTCACTGCAAAAACCTATTTAGGGATTTTCTGAGCTGTAGCAAACAGCCAAAAAACCACAATTAACACCAAGAGACCCAATCTCCCGTGAATTCTTATGCCATCTCTGAATTCCTTTATCTCCCTGGCATGCACAGCCCTGGCAGCAGCAAGCTCACAAGGTAATAATGCACTGTGTGAAAAATAATATCTTTTGTTTATTTTAAACGACCATTTCATCAGATGCCTCCTACTTCTTTTATTGTGGGAAATAAAAATTCCATAGCACCCTTTTCTCCCCCATTCACGATTTCATAGATCCCTATTGTATTCCCACATCAAACAACATTTTTCAACTGAATGTCCCTATTCTATTTAGTCCTTCCTTGAGCAGAAGCCAGCTCCTTGTTCCAATCACTCTCCTTGCCTTTCTTCAGTTTTACTTTATCTTTTTTTGAAGAATACAATAAAACCCCTTTCTAATCCCAGTAGAAGTCTGAATAAATATAAGGGCCTATTGATAACCAAAAATAATTCTTTCCCTGCGTGGCCACCAAACTTCTTCCCAATAATGGCTGTTAACATTTACAGTTTGGAGAGTTTTAATTGCTCCGAGGTAGGGGCCAAATGAAGACACTCAGGCAGTCCAACCTCCATCCTTTCCTAAAGCCTTGAGCATTAAATACCTGCAATGCAGTGTTGTGATGTATCTTGGACTGTTTAAAATAAAGCAAACTAGCTTTTATTTAAGGACAAAATGCCTGCCATACTCACCACATCAGGTAGGATGTAAAAATCAGGAAAACAATGATGAAGAAACCACCAGCTGATACTCCATATACCCATATCTTCAGTTTACCATCTGTTGGAAGACGAGGAAAAAGGACAGAGGTAGAAGAGGAGAGAATAAAAAACTTTATTCTAAAATACACAAAGTTTTAAGAGATCAACTGAAGAGAAATTAGGAGCATCATTGATGGGGAACACGGCAAGGACTGGCTGGGAGTAATCCATAAACCCCATATTTTTGATAGCAAAGAGGATTTCTGAAAAAAATCCATCATTTTAAAGACAAAACTTTAATGGAAAGGGGCAGGGGCATGGGATAATTGGGGTACATTCCCTCCAGAGCCCAAAGGCTGCTCTGGCAGAGGCAGTTCAATGCTGAGCTGACCCAGGCAGACATAGGCAACACCTGATGTGTTTAGCTGAGGGCTGAGAAGGGATGGGATTGTTCTCCATAAATACTTGGGGGTCAGCTGGGGTAAACACCAGCAAGCAGGAGTGGAAAAGCTGCTTAGAACTGGGAAACACTTGGGCTACAAATGGGAATAAATTCAGCTTAGAATAAAAACAAGAATAGGCTTTGTAATAGTAAGAGGGATAAAGTTGGGAAAGAACTTTCTGGCTGGGCCACAGGAGCAGGAGACAAAACTGGCTTTAAGACAAGGTAAGGCTGTGGACTGAGCTGTTTGGGCTGCAGTGACCCAGGACCCCTGCAAGAACCCCTCCGTGCACATGTGGGCTTGAGTCTGTTCAAACATTCCCTTGTCTCAGAACACTTTACTTGGACAGGTCCTTAATTACAAGCTTTGCATTAATAATAACAGCAATTTTTGCAAGATCAATATTTCTGTTCCTCGCTCTGCTCTGGCAGGACAGCTTTCCCTGCAGGGAGCAGCAGGTTTGGTACTTTTCCACGCAGCAGCAGTCTGAGCTGATTCACATCAACAGAGCTGCAAATCCACACTGGAGGCAGGAACAGGAACCTGTGCCGTGCCCACAGACACGGTTTGAGAGAGGCCATTTCAAATGCAGTCAAGTGAGAGGGACAATCACTGAGCCTGGTTTTCATTTTATGTTTGAATGACAAATTTCTTCAAAGGGAAACACATTTAATCAGATCCCATTCTTTCTCATTTTTCTTCCAGGCTTTGTGGAAAGGGTGACTACCTCTCACAGATTTTCTCTGCTCCTCGAAACCCTTGCAGACTATCTCCCACAAGAGAAGAGCTCTGTTCAATTCATCAGGTCTGGGTTGGTTTGTTTGGGTTATTTTGCTGAAGTCTAGGTATGAAATTTGTTGCCCTCTCAACTGGAGATGGCCAAGAAACACTTAGCAATCCTGCAAGGGGACTGTCACAGCCACGTAAAGGCGTCACAGTGTGTCTGCTGTGAAGGCAGCTCTGCTCTCCATCCCCAGCAGAAAGGCACTGGACCGTGTCATCTGACAATTTAAACAATGTTATTTAAATTTTCTCTCAAGTTGAAGAAAAGTTTCTGTACCTGAACTCTGGCCTCTCAGAGTGTGGTTAAGAGAGGAAAAACACAGCCTGATTTGAAATCAGTTCTGTGCACTCCTGTAGAGTGTTCAGAAGAACAAAAACATCAGCCTCATTAAATCAAAATAAAATTAGTGTACCAAACTGTAAACAGGAAGGGAAATCACAGATTAGCTGGAGAAGGCACACATACTTTCATTGACCAACACAATGTCAAGGACTGTGGTGCTGCAGGGTGTTAAATGCCATCCATACAGCAGCTCTCACCACAGACCTGCTATCAAGAACAGAACGGGTAGGTAACAGTGGTTTCCTGGCTCAGCCAGCAGTAACTACTGCAAACCCCAGACTAGTGAGCCTGAGAGCCTCTTTGAGGGGAATAATTACACATTTTGTCGTGAAGTTAGACAAAGGGGAGTGATTTGAAGAGCACCAGCCTTGAGCTGGGGTCTGAAGAGCACATTCAGACTGAAGAGTTAACTGCAGGATGCCATGGGGTCGGTGATACACTTGGAACACATGGAGCACCTTTATTCCTTTCCCATATATTGTTTCTGTAACATTTCTGCCCTAAAATTAAGCAACACCATGCTCTGTAAGAGCTCCTCAGTCACTATTTCTGTTGCAGACCCGGGGTGAGAGTTGGCTCACAGGTGCTGCATTGAGGTAAAGCTCTCCAGAAGCTTTTGGGGCTGCAGACTCAAATGCTGACTTAAAAAGAGAGGACTGTAGCACCTACCTACGCCTCCCTCCCTTTTTCTAACCCCATAAAGGTACCAGCCAAAGAGATGACACACAAGTAAGACAACCTACAGAG
This sequence comes from Lycocorax pyrrhopterus obiensis, assembly GCA_014706295.1. Classification (NCBI taxonomy): domain Eukaryota; kingdom Metazoa; phylum Chordata; class Aves; order Passeriformes; family Paradisaeidae; genus Lycocorax; species Lycocorax pyrrhopterus. Next base: position 33,791,285 of record JACSVZ010000009.1, on the reverse strand, counting down.
GGTCAGGGATGTTGACAAAAAGGCAATTAACCCCAAACCTGTGACTCAAACTACTGCTGAACTGCGTGGGTGAACTGGATGAAGGGTTTGATCGAAAAGCAGCCAACTTCAAAAGGCTTTGGACTGAGCTCTCTGAGCCCAGAGACTGTCAACGCAAAGGTTAACCACTGTCTGCAAATCAAATATGTAAATGTAACATTCAAAGTGTGCTCACATATATCAGACAGAATTATGGCTCCCTGAATCCCCTAACAGAACCTTTCGCTACATGTTTTCTAAAGTCGCGTGTTCATTAGGAACTAATTGCAAACAAATGCAATGTCAGGTACCAGAAGAGGGGGAAGAACTGCACTGCCAGTATTTTACAACACGAGGAGAACAGATGCGTTTCAGTAAAACCTGATGTGCCTGACACATTTGCTTCCCATCTTTAAAGTCCTATTTGCATTTCAGAAATTCGTTTTGGATGAATTCATCTTCCAAACAACAGTCAAAATGGGAATCAGCTACTGCAACAACAGACCAGTCTGGGCACATCCAGTCCATGGTTCCAAATGGGAAGGGTTTATGCTGTGGATGTCAAAGATCCACCTGGGATGAGCTGCTTGGGCACAGCAGCTTGTCTGCCTTTGTGGGACGCTTTCAATGTTTTAACTTCAACACTTAAGATAAACTCTACACTTTCTATCCTATTCTTTTAATATATTTTTGAAATACGGCGAAACAACCAATGTTTTCTTTAATGAAATCTTAAGCACTTTCTGCTCTGAAACTTCTGAAGTGCTAGTGATCAGTATCTTTCCTAGTCCAAACATATTACTTCTAGAAACATCATCAGATAATAGTTCTAAACATCCCCCCAAATCACATACAACTGTACTTCTGCAAAATATTATTGCTTCATTCTGTCTTTGCTATCTCTCAACATAAGAGATTGTGATTCCCCTGCACAGGCACAAAGGCATGAAAGACAGCACGCGAGCTGGAAACTGGGAGGTCGCTCTGCAGCTCCCAGACACAATCTCTGATGTTATGATCTACAAAGCTTGTACCCTTCTTCTACAGAAACCTTCTAAAGACAATCTATTCCATTCATATTTAAGTTTTTCACCTGGATTAAAAGGTTGAATAGACCATCCTTTGAAAATGTCATGCATTTTGGAGTTGACAGGTTTATTTTTTCCGGCAATGGTCTTAACATCAGCTTTCTTATCTTCTAAACCTGGTACCTTCACGCAGTAATCCAGGAAACCATTTGATCTCATCACTTCTGTATATCCCCGCTCACAGCCGCAGACTCCTCTCTGGGAGACAAAAGGGAATTCAGCGTTAAACCAAGCAGTGCCCTCCCACAGAACAGTGCACACCGTAGGGAAAGCATGAACAAACTGCAAGGCACAACCTGCACACACCAATTCACCACCTCCAAACCAAACCAGCCAGGAACTGCTGCCTGCAAGCCCATTTCAGTTCAAAAAAACCAAGTATGTTTGGGGAATTGGTTGAGAAAGAGTGAGTAATTATAGAGAAGTCCAACATACAAACATTTTCATCCCAACAAGCTTAATAACAGGAATTTGTGGCAAACTCCTCTTGTCAGTAACAATTTTCCCACTGACCCTGCTGGGCAACAGAACAGACAAACCAAAACCAATCTCCCTTCAGACCCAAACCCTTCTCACATGTTTCCACTCCGGTATTTCACAGGGAATTTCACTATCTACAATGAAGCTTTCTTATGACCAAATAGCCACTACCCTGGATCAGACTAAGCAGTTTCTTCTTGAGGTTTTTTAAAAGTCTGTGGTTTGCTAAATAGATACTCAATTTTCTGGATTCCTATTTTAAAACAGTTTTTTTATATTGTTTTCCTTTGCTAATTATCTTATATCTATAATGCCTGTCTGAGGGTCTGACACTCTTGATCCGAACAGGTGATTGATGCTCCTTTATCTCCTCTTTTACAGAAGTTTTAAAAAGTCCCTTTTGTACAGAAAAGTACAACAGCATTCAATGAAAATTAAACCAAGAAGTCCCAAAACCCCATCCACAGAACAAACCCACACGTGCAACACCATATAAATACTTCCTCGTTTAAATAACGATTTCGTAAATAAAATCACTCATTTGCACAGGTTCACAGTTTCCTTTCAGGATGAAATCCCCACAACTTCCTCCAGGTGGTACCACGGACACACTAAACTATTTTCTGAGTCCTGGAATGCAATCCAAGATGCAGTCTAATTGACTGGCTCTCGCAGCGTTAATTTCCCAGCCCTGCTCTGCAGCGAGCAGTTACCTGTGTGCAGTAGGAGAAGGGTTTCCTGCACGCCGGGCTGCAGCGCCGGACTTCGGCCGGTTTTGTCCGAAGAGGACACCCTCCTGGAAAAGAAAATACTGAGTGCCTTCAAGGGCATGTTTCTAAATGTTTTTGTCTTGGATCACCACAGTGTAAGAAGTGCGTGCTTGCTTATTTTATATAGTTAAATACTAGTCTATTAAGCATATTAGCATAATATCTGTAGGCATCACATTAATTAATTTGCCTTAACAAGGCAGGGAATTATTATCATACCCATCATGTTAATGGAGAACAGAGATATACAGATTTAAGCAATTTGCCACTGGCCACATAGGAAGTTTGGGACAGAATCGGGAATTAGATGCAGATCTTCTGTGTCCTCATTAATGTCTTATCTACATAAAAAGACATAATCCACATAACGCCCTTGCCCATCCTCACTTGGAAAAGCCTGTGCTTCTATAGGAATAAAAACACGTTAATGAGTTCTTAAATACTTGGCAACCTTTGCACATAAGACTTTTGTTATTATCCTAACTAGTCATTATAAATAGAACCAGACATGAACATCTGCATGTTCGTTTCTACTCTCTCCTCATTTACCCTGTGCATATTGAAAGAGATCCCACGGCTATGCAGCCCTACTGCCTTTGTCAATCTCTCACGGCGCTTCAAAGTTCTGGCCATGAATTTCCCTTTTCATCCTGCACAGGCAGAATTTGTAGGTCACGGTAACAGCAGGAATCTCACAGTTTGAGTGACTTGAGACTCCTGTGTTTTGAAAAGAAGAGGAGGTACAGAAGATGGGGTCTCTACCACGCGTGTGATGTTCTCTTCTGTTCTCCACCGCCACAGGAAGGTTGAACTGAGGGCTGTGCAAGCCAGCCCAGGCAAACCTTCAGTACATGTGCACTCATTTCTGCCCATGACCAGCCTGACAGTAAGGGCAATTACCCCAATTACTCCTGTGTAATACATGTGTGATGTTGAGCTGACAGCAAGGCTGGGGAGCTCCCACCGGTCCTTCCAACACACAGATCCAAACTGAAATCCTGGAAGAGCGAGGAAGGATGCCCAACTCCCTCTGAGCAACAGATGCAGAAGCAGAACAGCCTGTGTGGAGACATTTCATTCACAAGTGCGCGAGGCCATTTGGGGACGTACCTGTGACATTCACTCCATCTGAGCGCTGACACCACACCGTGCGCACGTTGTCTCGCCAAGGGCTGGCTTGCCACAGGTAGTCGTAACACTTCCCTCCTGCAACATCGACACCAGTTACTCTTCACCTTGCAACAAACCCAGGATAAATCCTCGACAGGCAGGAAGCAGCGCTGTGGCCGAGCTACCTGAGCAAGGCCGTGTTTCCATCTCCTGTCCGGAGCAGCTCTCCCGGTTCTCTGGAGACTGGATGATGAAGGCCCTGGATCGAGACTGCCGCCCGGTTGTCTCAAAGCTCCTGCCATTGATGCAGGTGAGCTCACAGGAGCTCCACTCCGACCACTCTGTCAGGTGGCAGTCGCCTGCACATCGAAAGAAGAAATCACAGGTTTTCAGAAAGAATTAGCCTTGAAGGATAAGGCCAACCTAAGCATACAACAGCTTTAATAGTGAAATATCCCTAGGATATCATGCAGTAGTACACAATATTTGGATTTTCCGCTTCATGGGGTGTCTCATTTTCTCAAAAAACAAAGGAAGACTTTCTCGGGTGATCTAGAAACAGCAGACTGAGCATTTACCTGATCTGCTGAAGCACAGATTTGTATTACAAAGGCTGACAGTACTCAGAGGTACGGTAGCATGTCCACCTCAGACAGCTACCACAGGCAGAAAATTCACTGTGACCTTCCAAAGCCTTTACCTGGGCAAGGCACAGAGCAGGGTAACTGCAGCACGCTTTCTTTCGATGGCAGCTCACCACACAATGCATTTTCTACTGGTCTGGATGTAGCAGAAATGGATGCATCATGCACTACACACGTGAGGTTGCGGACTTGCAATCCATCTCCACACTGTCCACCCTACGGGATGATGAAAGGGAACAGAGGCACACATCAATGACATTAGCAGATGACAGAAGAAACAGAGTAGATTCTACATGAAAAGTCTTCCAAGATACAAATTCGGTCTGCAACAGTATCCCCAGTTGTGAGATGACAGATGGAGATCTCCACTATACACCTCCCTACAGAAGCTCGGAGGCAGGGGCAGGGCCACACAGGGAAGTGTGTCATTACCAAAGGTGTGGAAGAGGCTACATTCATAAAGGATTAACACCATCTTTGGGGTCTGTCCTTCGTGTATTTTACTCAAATTAATGAATTTACTGATTCTTAATTAATGCCCAGTTACATGAACACAGACATTTTTGGCTTCTCTGAAGAAGCCAAGAGCAGGGCCTGCCCATAAGGAACAGACATTTCCTCTACCCTCCTTTGATGATACAGCCCAAGAAGAGCACTCACATGATTTAAACCCTGCCACAGCAAAAATCCTTACTGCACTGTGGGCTGTGTCATGTTCCAAAGGGAGCAGACAGAGATCACCAACTTGTGTCACACACCTGAGTCAGCCATCACCTGTCAGCACTAAACCCCATTTGAACAAGCAAAAGGAGGCTCCATCTGAGCCACTCCATGCCCATCATCGCAGTTCTGAAATACCCAGGCATACACTAAACTACTGACGATTGACTTCCTTTAGTGGAAAATCAATATTCCTTGGCTAAAGTTATGATCAAGAGCTGAGGATGCTCTGAGAGTTAAAGCACCGAGGCTATTTCTGGAGGCTGGAATTGTTTCACTCTCATCAGATAAAGAGCTGTGATGCTGTTGAGGTGTCTCATGTCTGCGTGATGCCTTATGAACATGTGCCTGAAGCCTTGAGGAAACGGCACTTTACAAAATCCAGTAAACAAAACTCAAGAAGAAGGAAGAAACATTCCCTTTGTATAACCAAGGGAAATGCTCCTTTGGATTTCTTGGCAGTGGATTCTTTTAAAATAATGGACTTCATCTGCAGAACAGAATGGCTCCTACTGAGTGCATTCATCCAGCAGCAGGTTTGCTAGCAGGAATCTTGAGAACGCCTCTCCTGCACACACCTGGCAGCTTTTGCATCCTCTCTCTCCCTTCTGCTGCAGATCCACAATAAAATGGAAGCAAGAGCATAACTAGCTGGATCTAGAGCAGCTGCTAATCTAAAGCATCTTAAAGAAGTATCAGTGTAGATTTACTATATGCAGCCAGATGCCAAGTTTTTAACACCGTGGTTCACTTTAGTCAGCGTGTAACTTAACTGTTCTAAATTGCTGTTTCATTGCTGAAACTTCTGTTGTGGTCTGAGATTAAAGGTGTGTGAAACACTCGTGCCGTGGGTTAGCCTGCTTAGAAATGGCTGGTGGGAACAGAAGATGATGGAAGAACATTCTCGGGGGAAATGGGCACTAATCAAACTGCACTATTTCCAGTTCAAAGTGACTCAAAGAGTGACTAAATGACTGGACAAGAGAGAAAGAGTTTTCAGAAAAATACTTCTTCTTCTTCTACAAACAGTATATAATTCTTTATATACATATCAATATATAAATAGCAATAAGAATACTGAGAAATAAATAGGTCAAAACAATAAATTTTTTCAGTACAACACTTTCCACTATAAAAGGCCACAGGCAACAGTCTTCATTTTTCCATCACACTATATTGGAACTACATTCATATTTTCTAATGCTTAGAATAAAAAAAAAAAATCTCCAAACCTACGAATTCTCAAAACAATCCCAAAGATAAAGATTTGCTTTTTAACAGTGGCTTCCACTTGCTTTCTTTATTTCAAGACCAGCAATGGGTTTTTACAATCGACTGAACACACTTAGAAGATAAAATGTCACCCTGTCACTTACAGTAGGAGATGCTTTTTGGTATATTTGAAAAGGTCTTAAGCAATGCAGGAGCACTGCACTAACTTCCTTATCAACTTCAAAATTATTCATGCCCTCAAAATTATACATTTGAAGATCTAATTAATAGGTGTGGAACCAGAGGAAGTTTGTGGCAGCAATGGCACACTGAGGATGCAGGGAATAGCTGCTAATCAGAGGAGAACTGAAAGGAAACCATCACATATTCAAAACTCAGGGGATCAATTCTTTACTGCAAATGCTCTTCTTTGGAAGGTGTGATCCTCTGAGGTTCGCCTAGAATCAGGATTTGCCTCTTGAGTCATGATCTCCTTGCTGGAAATACGCGGGAATTTGACTTCCACAGGGGATTCCTGCCATTTGTCTGCAAAAATTCCTATGCTGACCCTTCAGAGGATGCAGAACCCATCCTGGGTTTCCTAATTACAGGATGTACGTGCTCCTCCAGCAGCACCTGCATGGAGCCTCCACCTCTCACCCTGCTCACCCTGACGGGAAAATAAGCAGAAGGTTTGCACCTCCTGTGTCGGACGGCCAGGAATCTCTGGAATTCAGCACACTGAGGTAAGGCAGCATCTCCACAAGCCTTCTCTCACATCACATCTGATACTTCCCACATATAACACTCTAATAAGACAGGAGGTACCAGCCCTAATGAGATGCTTCACCCAGATATGCCTTCAAGAAGTGTTTTCCCTTTTTGGCTTTTACTGGGGTTCATGTGTTCACAATCATTTTAGGTAAAGAGTTGATTGGGCAATGCTTTCACAGGTTGATGAGCATTTAATCAGGTAAAAGTCTCCCTAATGAGGGAGTGTGGCGTGATCACATTTAAGGGAGTGCTTTTAAAACCGTTAGAAAGGAAAGGTTCTTAGTCTTGTTAGGAATGTCAGCCAGCTCGTGTTTGATAATGCCTGGCTATTCCACTTACATTCCCTTAATGAAAAAAATGATGAACAGTGTCAGCCACTGCTAATTTTTTTTTTAAGCTGATCAGGGTAAACCACTTCAGCTCCAGGAGGAAAACAATGTCCTGTAACCCTTTGAAATTGGATGTACTGACCAGTTCCCAAGTTCTGCATTCCTCTGGATGCAGGGGAAAAGCCTGCATGCTGCCACGGGTGTGCCTGGGATGTGTGCAATTACTTGGGGAGCTACACACTGATTTCCATACTGTGACAATCAGCAACACAGAACACTTAGCAGCCTCTATTCCTAACCATGAAGACACCTCTAATTATTCACATGAAGCCAATTTAGCATAAAATAGTCCTCCTACAACTAGGAATTGCAGTCTCAGTTATAATACAAGAAAAAAATAATTTAGCCTTATAATTAACTGTCCCGTTTCTATTGTCACAGAAGACACTTTCACACTACGCATTTTGGCCTTACCAGAGGATGCTTTACCTTCTTTCACAAAGCATCCTTGAAAACAGGACTTCTGAAAGCTTTCTTCAGAACGCAGGCTTAAGCTGCTTTTCCGGTAAAGCACAGGAATAAATCACCCTGTATTTATGAACTGCATTTAATTCCTGAGCACCTCATTAAAGAGAAGTGAACACAAATAGAATGGCTTCTCTCCAAAACAAAGCAGAGGGGAGAGAAACTGCTCTGTGGTAATTGAAGGAGAGAAGCAGGCTCTAACTCACTGAATGCAGGGATGGTATCTGGGTTACGGAAGGCTGTGATTACTTGCTCTGAGCCAAAATTTAGCTGGGTTTGGGATGGGCACACTTTAATCTGCACAATGTGTTATTTATCTGGAGTAAGCTGGGGCCTTAATTCAGCTTCCCTACTAATTCTTTTATCAGCTGTGTTAGCTCCTATGGTTGAAGGTCTCTTGCCTGATGTTTAACAGAATCTGCTTATGTTAGCTGGACAAGTATCAGCTGATGCTAACATTTTGTTCTATGTATGTCATACATATGTTATATATATATGTTTTACATGCTGAGTACAGCACATACAAGGACCACATTCACATCACTAGTTGCAATGAGTTGTTAATTACAGAAAATATAAATATACTTCTATTTCTCTGATCTTGGACTGTCACAATCCAGATTTCATTTGTGAAAACCTGGGAAAATTCTGGGTATTTATTGTGCCACTCACACATTCACTACACGTCCCTCCACCACACTGAGAAATCACGTGGGTGTTCAAGGCACTGGCAGAGCAGAAATCACAAGGGATGTGTGTCTTTATGTGCATTATTGGCTTCAGTCTCCTACATGATATAATGTGGAGAAGCAGCCACAGATCTGGCACAGGTCCTGTCCCCTGGGACCAGACAGGGCTCGTTTCCACCACACTTCTACCTCCGTCTCACCAAAGCCAGATTTAAGAAGCCTGATAAACCTCACTGTGAAAGATTCACCTCTGCTTAAACTGGGTTACCAACCAATAACGTTTTAATATTGGAAATGGGATCTAACAGATAAGGAGAGAAGTAAAAGCACAGACAGGAAGAAAAAGTCAATTCAAGCTTGATGGAAGTCACTGCCAGTGAAAAAATGATGGCCCCAGTGCTGAGCACAGGTGCCCAGGATAGGGACAGCACATCAGAACTGAATCCAGACATTTTAAGATCATTAAAAAGATAGCCAGGCTAAGCAGAAAGTAGAAACCAGCCCTTCATACAATAACTCACACTATTGTACTGGAGACCTGGGGGGCAAGACCTGCTGTACAGTCCTTCCAAAAAAAAGGAAATAAAAAAAGATAAAAAAGGCTAAGCTGCCTTGATGTCTAGTGTATCTATTTTCTTGTTAGAGATATTTTATGTAATAAAATTACAGGTCATCATGACTATGTCCAGTCAAACACATTCACTCCATAAATCCCCTACAGTAATTCTACGAGCTCACAGTACTTGAACCCATACCACTACTTATGGATGGCTGCTGATGGTTGGAAGATGAGGGGCAGGGGTTCACCGCTCCCGAACCTCCCCCTCTTCCCTGCAGACCTTCACTGGCCACAGAGACACCTCCAGCCCACGACCAGCAATTAATCCCACAACGTGACGAGGGTTTTGCCGTCGACCCCAGGCACGGGGCAGCTCCGGAGCCGTCGGGGAGTGCTGGAGAAAGCCCTACCTGGACCGTGCAGGGAGACCAGGGGCCCAGCAGCCAGCTGTAGCAGGGCTTCACCGGGCAGCTCCTGTGCTGGGTGAGCTGCTCCGGGCAGGGCCTGCCCTCGCCCGCTGCCCGCAGCACCACGGAGCGCCCACGCACCATCTGGCCTAGGCGGGGGGACAGGCAGCACACAGGAGACACGCCGCGAGAGAGAAGGAGAGAGAGAAAGAAAGACAGATTTTGTAATTTATCAGCACTCCTAGTTCATTTCCCACCACTAAAACCTGTTTAAAAAGCAATTAATTGGGAAGACTGTTTGGATAATAGGGGTGCGATCGCTAAGTCTAAGAAATGCAGTCACTGATATTTTCAAACACACTTTTTAAACACAGTTTTGTATGTTTTCCAAATATAGTATTTGTTTATGCAACACATTTAAATACTTGACTAGATCCTGATTATTAAATATGACAGGAAAATAATTCCTATGGTGGCAGCATTTCTACCATTACATATTCAATATGTTTCCAGAGATTTTTAACAAATGAATTTTCTTTTTATGAGCAATTATGTGGACCTAATTTGAAAACTGCAAACACTGTAGTGGCTATTACCGTCCATAACCACTTCTACCATTTCCATTAAAATCCTATTTATTATTGGTGAAAACTTCTTCAGCCACTGAATGGAAAAAGCAATTATGTTACTACTTTTGAACTAATAAAACTGAATATATTCATTAAAGTTACAGCAATTCCATTTCCGCCTCCTTTGCTGTCCATTTATGTCCAGGAATGTTTTCACTCAAAATATTTCAATTAGAATTCCATCTCCAATTAAAAAGAAAAGTGGAAAAGAAAAAGCCCTTATGCAGTGGGATGCAGAAGATTGTGCTGGGGAGAAAATTTCTGCCCTGTCTTTCAATAGGTGTGGATTTGAGTTAAAAACTGAAAGGTCTGGGCAATAAGGGCAGACAAATACAACAAGGCAGAGGCGAGTGGTAATTGCTAACCCAGTGCAAAGGAAGAGATAAGGCAGTGTGGTGGAGCTCTCCCTTTTGGATCACCGCCCTTCAGCTGCTTTTGTGAGCAGAGGGGAGTCTGGTGGGGGAGCAAACACCCTGCAAAGTAGAGAGGCTGCAATACCCAGCCAGATCCTTCTCCCAGATATTTATGCACATTATTTTTAATTAAGGATTCTGCAGGTGTAAGGCATATCTCTGATATCTGTCAGCACGATCATCCACAGAGCAAGGTTTCCAAAAACATTTTAGCAAACAAAAATTAAAAGCTGACACACTTGGAAAAGGCACTGATGGCACTTGGAAAAGGCACCTTAGCAAGCTCTCTTACCTTTATTCCCTTGCTCTGACCCACTGAATTCCATTTTTAAACCCATTAAAACCAATTTTAAGACTTCTTCCTTTCCCAGTTTTAATCCCCTAGACCTGGGGAGTTTGTAACAGAAGTGATGATAAAAGCTGTTATCCACACGACTGTGCATTCAGCCATCACAGAATCAGATACATTAGGAGATGGAAAAAATCCTACCAGCTGAGAGGAAAAAGGAAAGGAGAAGGAGGAGGAGAATGAGCAGGAGGAGGAGAAGGACAGGAGAGGAGAGGAAGGAAAAGGACAAAAAGAAAAAAAAAAAAGGAAAAGGAAAGGAAAAGGAAAGGAAAGCTCGTGTGGTTCACTGGGAGGTCAGAGCAAGGGAAGAGAAACCTCCCAGCCTGCTGCTGATGAACCCCACAACAGCTCTCCCTGGCCCAACTGGCCAAAATTAGCTGTTCCTTTCTCTCCAGCCAGAGACCAATTTTGCCTTAATGCTGAATGCTGAGTACTGGTGAGCAATGGAAAAGGCTCTTTGGGAAACAGGGGGAAGCCTGTGGCTGCAGGGCTCTGGGGCACCCTGCCAGGCACCAGCTCCCTGCATGGAGCTAAGGAAAAGGAGGTCTCCTAAGGTTAAAAGATCCGATTTCATTAGGAGGCACTTGAAAGCCTGAAGCATTCATCAAGCTGTTTTAATTAACTAAATAATTTCCTTTTGTACACTCTGTTTAACATGTTTCTAGCAATATGTAAATGGAAAGATCATTGAACAGAAAGAGGAACTAACAGCCTTTCTTTCCATTTTGGTTTCCTACAGTTGGTTATCCAAACTATTGAAACTCACTACAGTCCCAGTGGTCAGCTGAGGCTTGACTCAGTCTATCGCTTTCTTTTTACACTGTGAATGAATCATTGAAGAAAGAAACTTCATTGAAACCTTTCTTTGCGCAATGACTGCAGGGAGTTTCTTGAAGCTCTAATTTTTTTTTACTCCAAAAACATTATCTAGGTGTTTGATTATCAGTCAAGTAGCAGAAAAACTCAACTTTTTAAATACCTTATCTTTTGCTGCCTATGCAGAACAGAATCTCACTGCATCTGAAATTAATTTGCTTCCAATACAAACTCTAGATGAGTTGAAGCAATCCTAGTTACTTTTTAAATTTTCCTTTGAATTGCTCTCTAATTTCCCAAGGAATTGGCCACATTGCTATATGATACAAAAATTAGGACAGAAAGGGTGCTGAAATTGAAAATAAACATTTCTTCAAATCCTCAAATTAGTTTTAAAAGAGAAAAAACAAAAGAGGCCAGTCTTGTTAATGCTGGTCACTTAAAATTCTGTTTTGTGTCAGCAGCAAGAATTGCATCTCAGGAACACAGGATTATATTTTCAAATTAGACGAGTAAGATTTTTTTTTACCCCCAAGAAATTCTTGCACTTTATCCCCACAAAGTGATGTGTCACGGCTGAAACCAAGAAGATTCAAATTCCTGCTACAGCTCATCCCAGTCACAATGACCAACATGGTGTACCCAGTTTAGTGAGTTTGAGCAGAGCACACAAAACACAGCTCTATCAAGGAAGCACAAGACCAGAGCAGGGATCAAGTTATTTAAATAAGCCCTGGAGGTCAGGTTAGGTGCAGTCACAAGCAAGTGGGACAGGTGACAAGCAGGGCTTTTCATCCACTTCCCACTGCCAGTCCCTCCAGCAGGCACTGGGGCATCCCCAGCAACACCTCCCACGGTCAGACGGGAGCTTGCCAAGCTTGAGTAGCAGGCGAGAAAGCATCACAAGAGGTTCTTCTTCAGAAGACAACACCAAACATGTTTTCCCAAATTGGTGGTGATCCAGGGAAGAATATAACCACCGAAGTTTTCGGTTGTGTGCATCCTTGTGCCCCTTCACTTCTATCCCACAGGTCACTCTGGTGTTGGGGTTCTGTCTCCGCAGTCCGCTAAGGTCCCGTTGGGGGTCTGAGGACTAAGGCACAGCAACATGTTCAGCCCTGGTAAATCCTGTAATTTCTCTGATGAAGTCAGCTTTGTCAGTGCCAAAGCACAGCTGGAGGTGGTTTTATACAATTTAGCACTCCTGTTAGAGAACTTGGGAGAAGCCATGTGGGACTGGAAAATGTTTATGTAGAAAAATTCAGTATCTTCATGTATTCATTTGCCTTAACAAAGGAAATTCCATTTGCTGGGGATTATCCTCACCAAACATCTTTCTAGTAACTTTGATTCAGGCCACGGAAGCATCATCCATTAAGGCAGTGCTATACATCTTTTCATAGTAGTACAGCAACTGATATAAGGAACCCTTATATATAACCCAGTATCAGCCTAAAGCCCCATGCAGCATCCTGAGCAGAGGCTGTCCAGAACTACAGCTGCAACAGGCAAACATCAGTTACACATCTCCACAGGCTCAGCACAGGCAGGAAAGAGAGATCTGCTTTACTCATTATCATTTATAAAAATCAATATATTTGCCTTTGGCTGCTGTGTACCAGAACTGTGTTAGATGCCAGTGCCACATGAACAGAAACACCACTTCATGTTTAAAAGCATTATACCATAAAATAAAACCTGAGTAAAGGTACCATCCATTAAAACATATCACATCAAACTGTTGCTGGAAGAGAAGGACAGAATAAAAATGTTAGCAACAATCCTTGAATAAAAAAACACGTGTAAACACATATCCAGCAACACTAAATTTTGATCTGAATTATATTTAAATTATGTTTCTCCTTGAAGTCCTTTATGGTGCTTCTGCAGGCCCTTCACATACTCTCCAAAAAAAGCCAGAAAAGCAAAATGTTGCTGTGAGCTGATCCAGTAATGCTGCATTCAACTTGCTGTGAATTATTTCTGAGCACCGAGCACCTAAGCCCTGCATTTCAGCTGTACCAGACTGTGGGCAGGTCCTTACTGGCAAAGGGAAGCAGTTATGAGGTCTTACTACAGCCAATTCCCACAGCTCGTTTATTGTCACCCTGTGTTTTTTCCTATCTAATTGGAGGCTTCATCCTACTCCCACGAATGCCTGTGAGAAACTCAGGGTGACTTCAAAGGTGTCGCAGTCCATGACCCTTCTGGCTGGAAACCCTCGCTGTTTTCCCCTGGAGCACCACCTGCAGATGAGTGCACAAGTAAAGTCTTCTCTGCTATTGCCATCGTGCAGGAGTATTTACAACCCACTGGAACTCAGTGAAGCAGCTGAAGTGATGGTGTATTTACAACCCACTGGAGCTCAGTGAAGCAGCTGAAGTGATGGTGTTTGTGCTGTTGGAACCACGCTAGGGCCACGGCCACAGGACTGTGCCAAGGCCCCTCCACCAGGGATGTTTGGTACCAGGGTAGATCCACACTTCAGAGTTGATACAGCAAAAGTCAGACCAGGACCGAGGCTGCAGGAAAATCAACCATGTGCTTGGAATAATCTGGATGCAAAGTATTTTTGTTTCACTGATGCTCATGCTTTGGCATGAGGTTCAGAAGACTCTCGGGTCCCTGCAAAGTTGTTCAAGTAGTAGAGAAGGACTGAGCAAAACTCTGCTTCTTTATAACACAATTTTTAAGAGAGTTTTCCCAGCTGCTTAGCTGCCACAGGTCCACAAAAGAGTATCTCCAGCTTTTAAGTCCGTGTTAAACCACAGCAGTAGTACAGTGGCCTGTACAAGACAGCTCTCTAGCCAGCAGTGTAACAGAGTTATGATCTTTGAGGAGCAGGGATGATCCATAAACCAAGCTGAGCTTGGGCTTGACTGTGTGGTTCAAGCAGCCTCGATGAGGTTTGGCACCTAAAGCCAGGACACTTACTGGAAGGTCCCTTTCAGCACGGCACAGACACTTCCAGCTTTCCTCTGGGACAGGACATGAAGTAACTCCCTGTATCCACTGGCAGCCATCAACTCTTTAACCAGTCTTTGGAATGAGCACAAGCGTTTCAGGATCAGGGGCCAAATACAAGACACACCTTCACTCGAGTACATCCTTTTGCAAACTATGCAATGTAAGAGCTCAGGATGAAAAAACCTTCAGGTACTATATAGGGTGAGCTGCTCCCTGAGCATGCTAAAAGCCATAAAAACATTGCAACCTGCTTTTGCACTGTACTCTGTTTAAGTTAGTAAGTGATTGAACACTCAGAAAATTAAATTAAGTTTATTCAGCAACACGAGCATTAACACTCCAAAATGGATTTTGAAGGAAAAAAAAAATTTGGAATTAATAGTACTCCCAGTGTGGTGTTGTTAAAACACTGTACATGAATTATTCACTTCTGTTAAGAAAGCACTACTTCACAAACGGGCTAAAAGCTCAGCAAAGAAAGAACAGCACTAATCCAAATATTAAGCTTTTTCTGTAACACGCTTTGATCTCTGGAATCCATCTGAAGGAATCACTTTATGGAAGTTAAGAGCTTCTTTCTTTTTTGACCTTAAGTGAATTTGATTCAAATATACATTATGGCTTTTGAATCTTAAAGACCATTAGCTGTACATCTAATGCACATCAGAAGCCTGGGAAATAAAGTCCCAAGTTTATTGAGAATAAAACCTTCAATGCATTTTCTCATGTCAATACTCAAAGGATATTTTAAATCATGTAAGTTGAAAAAGGTCCTAATCCTTTCACTTTTTATATGCTGGTGAGCACCACTGGCTATATAAAGTGTTGCTGAAGTTACTGGGTCACAGAAGTGCTAAGGGACCTGTAGATGCAAGATGGAGACAGAGGTACACACTAAACAATGAAAACCAGTCTTTGTGCGTTCTCTTCAATGGGATGCAATTATGTTACTAAAAGTTACTTCACCCGAGGATTTGTATTTATTTATTAATCTCTTCAGAATCCTGTAACACTCCCCCAGCTCTTTGCTAGCTTTACATACTCCTCATTTCCAGGGTTAACATTTGCTGTGACTGAATTCTGAGAGTTTGAGTTAACTGATAAATAATCATCCAGACATCTGACTACTTGTTCCCTAAGTTGCATTTTTCACTTTAGAGTACTTCGAGAATAGCCTGCTTTGCTCAAAACACCCACCTCCTCAGGACCTCAAGAGTGTCCAAAACCACCTCCGAAGGATTCAGGTGTGGCTCGAGGCTATCCCTGAGCTCTGTACCCTTACTCAGGGACTGCCTGAGCCCCCCTGGGGCTGTGGGTGCTGTCTGTGCTGCATTGCTGAGGTATGGGGGGTCAGGAGGGCAGGTAGGGACTCACCGCCGGCGCCACACGTGTGGGAGCACTGCGACCAGGCTGACCACGGGGAGAGCTGGCAGTCCACGGCACACCCCACCACGCACCGGCTGCTCGTGGGCACGGGCTTCTCCAGGCGCAGCTGTGACAGGGAAACACAGGCATCAGCTTCCCCAGGCCCCAGCCACCTCCTGCCACAGCCCAGCACCCAGCAAGAACGGGCAGCAACTCCGCAGGACACCTGCATGGTGCTTACAGGGAGCTTTCCTGAGGGTGCAATGGGAGAATGCAGTTTCAATGCTGAAGTGTTGCACATCTAAGCATCCGTCAGTGTTTGGGTCTTATTCCCAAAGGACAACCCCAGACTTCTGGTAGGAGGACACAATCTCCCCGGTCCCCAGCTTTGGGACGGTGCAGGGTTGGCAGCCATGCCCCGTGTGTTCAAGTCAAGGCGTGATACCAGCCACTGACACCCCTCTGTCTCCCAAAGCCCCCAGCTGTGCGCTCCCAGCACCAAACACAACTTTTCCACCATTTACGGGGGACGTCTTGGCGTGGATCAGAAGGCACCACCAGCTTTCTGGAAACACAAGGAGGTCTGGGTGTGGCCCAGCCCTGCTCACCCGCTGGCAGAGCTGCATGCTGACGGTGGCCCCGTCGCTGCGCCGGCAGCTCAGGAGGCGGCGCCGCTCCCCGTGCCCACAGGTGGCATTGGCGCCCAGCTGGCACCCGCTCCAGCCTGCAGACACAAAGCAGAGGGTGCACTGCTGCAGGTCACCTTTGTACTCAACACAGAATCACAGAATGGCTCGGGAGGGAGCTTAACGATTGTGTAGTTCCAATCCCCTGCCGCGGGCAGGGACACTTTGCCCTAGACCAGGCAGCCCAAAGCCCCATCCAGCCTGGCTCTGAAGCCTTGAACATGGGTGTTACCTTCACCTACAGCAGCACGTCCCCACGTCAGGGCATCCCACACCCAAGAACAACTCCCCACAAAAGAAAGTTGTTCTCAAAGCCAGGCAAGTCTCAGAGGAGACACCACTCGCTTCACAGTCCAACACCGTATCCCATTACGACACAGGTACATCAGAGTGCACATGCTGAACACTGATAAAGGGTATCAGTTCAATCCAGTTGGCACAGGTACAAGACTCTATTGTCTGAAGTAAAATTCTGCTTTGATAAAGCAGCTGGGGAAGTTTCTGAAGGGGAACTCTGGTTTAACCTGTTTTTGTCTCGAGGCAAAGCTATCCATTATTTAAAACTAAACTCTAATACTCATGAAATAAAAGCAGTATTTCTAGTGGAAGAAAATTAATATCTTATTACTTGTCTGAAATTACGTTGGTCAGAATACAACTAAACTGAAATAAGCTTTAAAACATCATTTAAAATAAACAAAAAGCATAACAGAAGCCACTAAAATTTCCATACGCCACCAATAAATAAGAAGGATGAGAAGAAAACCTATTACTTTGTGTCTTCCACCTCTGATAAACACGAACACATAAATGTTCTGCATTTCTGAAATGTGATGATAAAAAAGGCATCACCCTGCTGCCTGTGTTTCTAGGGCTTTTATTACAAACAGGCTGAGTTTATATTCATATATTTTATCTTGCTTTGTTCTCCCTTCCCACCAGCCCCCAAACTCCTCTTAGATCGCTCCTCTGTATGCCTCTCTCATTTATTTCAGCTGGTCAAAACAAAAGGAATTTTTTGTTTTTGTTTTGTTCATTTGTTTGCAACAGAACCAATTGCTTCTAAGGTCCTAAATAATGCATTTTGCTGTGAATATCCTATGCCCACCCATATAACCCATATTGCCTTCAAAGCAGACTTCTGTTGGTATTATTGGCTTCACCAGAACCACACAGATGATACTCTTTTAATTGGAATTTTGTAATTAATCCTGTTGATAACCCATTGAAAATCCCACTTAGCATGCTTTATTTCCAGTGTACCTGCAATGACAACTTACATAAAAGAAGAATTGTGCCTTTGTACACTAATGTGTAAAAACATAAGCGTGTAATTAACTTTATTGAAAGCAACGATGCCAAGGCTTTAACCAACACCCCAAGCAAACATAACTAAAAACACCTACAAAGGGTATATTGAAAATTTGCACCTACCTGTTAGGTTGTACTGGTATTGGAAGCAATTCTGGTTAAGAATACATGGCTTCATTTGTGAATCTTCAGGGCAGGGCTTCGAACTGACAGGAGACCGCAGCACTTGTCGGGTTCGGGTTTGCATAATATTCGGGTCACACACCTGGGCAGAGAAGGGATGGACAGGACAGAGACCCCAGTAAATCACACAGACACCACTGACCCCAGAAAATCACACAGACACCACACACCAGGGCTGTTCATGCACACCCACGGCCACATGGAGGTAGGATACAATCTCACTCCTGCTCTAACAATACTTAAAAGCATATGAAGGAAAAGAAATGTGGTTCAAAGTTAAGAATCCAATATTCCTAAAAGTCATCTTTTATCCAGCCTGATTTGGCTATTTTAGCACTCCTATACTATTTTTTCCATGTTTTTTGGTAAGGATCCATGGGGATAACAGGATAAAGACTGCACCATTTTGCTGTGCCCTGCTTTGCACCTCTTCCCAAGACTTCCAATGAAATGCCACAGTACTGAATAATGGGACAGGATTTCTGCCACAATTAATGCGTTTTTAAGTAATATCTGATGTTACAGCAAAGCACTCATTTCCAAGAAGGACATTTGTAATTGCATATCAGTTATGATGCTGACAACAAGACGAGGTGACTTTTCAGAGTATGTGATACCAATACTGATGTCCGGCTGCCTATAAACCAGGATTTGCTTGTTTACATTTTCACAGGAATATGAACCAACTCAGGCAGGTTTTCATTTCTGTTTGTGCATCATAGGCACGAAAACTGTTTGTTTTTAGCAGCCCTCGATCCTCGCTCTCACAGCACTGCAGCACGGAGCTGTTTTCCCACAATCCAGTAAAAGGAATGGGTGAGTGGAAGTGGTCACGGCAAACCTAATGGAAATAAATCCCTTATTAAAGGTATTCACCACCATTTATTGAACAGGATGACCCATTTAATTCCTAACAGCTTCTCATTAGGATTGCTCGGGAACAGCAAAGAAAACAACAAAAAAGCAATGCATATAGAAATAGATTTTCATAAATGCTTGGGGATTTAAAACATGATCTTTCTATAGAGTGCTGTAATTACAAAAAATAACTAACAGTTTAAAACCACTGGCTTATTACCATGCAGCAAACAGCCTGCAAATACTGAACCCTGCACGGGGGGAAGTGTGGATAATTCCTGTATTGTGAATATTAAAGGGAAATGTAATGGCTTTGCAGCATAAATCTGGATCTCAGACTGCTGTAAACTGGATTAGCTGCACAGATAATAGCAAAACTGAACAGAATAAATATCAGGACAAATGGAAAAAAAGTCTGGTCTTGTCTTAAAATACATTGTCAGGGCCTATTTTCCTTATGTTTACACTACGTGAAGGAAAATCTTTTATGTTTTTATTGCTGACACACACCTTGTCAAATCATTTTAAATGGTAATCTTATTTGAATACCCTTGGTCAGCTAAAACACCCAACTGCTTCTAATTATCTGAAAATTAAACCTATGCTAAGTGTTTACCAATAGTTTACTGCCTTTTTCACAACTAATCTGATTATCCATTCTCACAACTAACACTAATAACTTAAATGATTTGCCAATAAAGCAAAATGACTAAGGAAAAAAAATCAAAGCATGTATCTCAGTAGCTACTCCTAATTAATGTTTCTCTGAATTATGTTACCAAAGAGAAAAAAATCAATGGATGCTGTGACAGAAATTGTCTGTGCCAGCTCAGAAATACCAGCTTTTGCTCCCTTCAGAATGAGAACATGCAGACAGAAAATACGCACCATTTGTAGATAAGTAAATTCTTTTAATAAAATAGTATTTTCCCCCTGTCTAGCATGCCCCCCGCTGTGCTCGATTATAGGACATTGATGCAGCCCAGTGCTGTCACAGAGCTCCACAGTTTTCCTGGCTGGCACAACCATTTTCCCTCTCACATATCCTCCTGGTAGGCAGCAGACCAGTCTAACAGGTCAAAATCTATCTGGTGTTTGCCAGGATCCAAACAAACAACTGGTTTACTGATGTTCTGAAGCCAGAATTCTCACTGTGTTGATGAGCCACGGTGCTCAGAAGCCAGAGCTGATGCAATAAGGCCCTCACTTTTACCAGCTTCGAATAATAAGGAACCTCTGTAGGAAAAGCATTCATTTAATCAAGCTGAGGACACGGGAAACATGCAAAAATTCAAAGTCGGCAAACTGTAACTAATATCCTGTCATATTATTTGTTGAATTTCTCTTAACGTCAATTGAGAAGTCAATTTAGTTTTATAATTGATTTTCTGCCCTTACTCTTTCAAGTTAACCACGTAAAAAACTGAGCCAAATATAAATGGAACTGAGTGAGCGGCAGGAGGGAATGACTTGCAAAGAAAAAGATGAAAGCTGGAATTTTCAAAGGAGCAAGAGGGAGCTGAGTATCCAGCTACCCTCAAATCTCAATGGGCTTGGGTGCACAGCTCCTGCAGGACCCCTCCAGAAACCCAGGCTGGAAAAAAAAATGAAATATTGATGACATGGCAAAGGTTGAGGAATGGATTGGCAGGCTCGGTGTCATTAGGGGATGTGAACAGTGAAAGCAAAGAAGAGGGATTGTTTCCAGTGGGGAGATGCTGAGGGTACTAACAAGCAATGCCTACGGGGCATGTCTAGTCCTGAATGTGGATCTTAAAAAATACTGAGAGCAAAACCAATCACCATCAATGGCAAACCACAGGTTTAGGAGGTAGGACAGAAACGGCAGTCAGTAGTTTACAGAAAAGGCAGCAAAAGAAAGAAATATTCCTTGAGTACTTAAAGCAAGAAATTACCATGGGACTAATCAAGATTTGGGCAAGATAACAGGTTGATTCTGAATATTCTCACAAATGAAGAAAATGACAAAACTAATTTGACTGTTCAAGTAATCTTCCATACAAAATAGTAGTGAAGGTGCCATCCAGGTACGTGGACCAAGACTGGATCTGCCCTGGGGACCCAACGTTCTAATCACAGGCATGTAAGAATCTATAGTTTCTGGGGTTTTAAATAAATAAAGCCCACTGTGATTCAGCAATGCTTTACTGAGTATCTTCATTTACAGCTCCTCTCTTCCCACTGAGTGGATGCTATACTTCCAAAGACATTATTTTACTTCCTACTGCTCTATTAGTAACTAGTGCTTTCACTGATGACAGCTGAAGCTTTTTAAATTATTTTTTACATTAAGCCAGCCATTACCTCCTGTAAGGCTATTGCAACTGGTTTGTGCTCAGCATAAGCCAACATTTCCACAGTGGAAGCATAAGGAAAGGCAGGTGCCTACAACAGATGTGTTCAGGAGTGGGAGTTGGACTTGTATTTCTGAGATCATCTCTTTATGCTCATGAAACTTATTTTTATGCCTGTGGTTATAAATCCCTTAACTGGTTTCCATAGTTGGGAGAATCGGGAATGTAACCATGGGATGGAAATGGGCGTAACAGCAAATGTTCCCTATTCTGGGAAACTGAAACCCACTTCTGACACCACCCAGACTAGAAATAAAGATTTATGGATCCAAGAAGGACAATGATGGGTGCCCACTGGCCATAAATAATAGGAGAAGAAACAAGTCCTAAGAAATGGAGGCAGCAGTGGTACACGGAGGTAGAAGGTCAGAGGCCTGGAGAACTCTATGTACCTTCAAGATCAGGTGCAGATCAGTTTGGCTATTGAGTTTTACAGAATATGCTGTTCAGATTCCTTGCTGATGACTGTAGGCAATGGGGGGTGTAATTCTGGCACACGCATCCTTTGGAACTGGTGATAGGAACAGAATTAATTTCTGGATGAAGATAATAACGGGGTGCCAGCTCAGGTGGCACACTAATAGCCTACAGCAGTAGGATGTCACACACAGACACAGTCGGTTTCTTTATGGGTATAACTGCACTGTCCCAGCCTACTTTATCATACTGAATCTCACCATTTCCATTACTCTTTTCCATCAAGTATGAAAAAGTTGAGCTATAGCCATGGATCTACAGGCCAGATTATATAAACCACTACAGAAACAAAATATTCTGAAACAATGAGAAGTTCATAAAATGTTAAGGCAGGAATAAATCAAAGTTTATCTCAAAGGACCATTTAGAAATTGTAACAGCCATCATCTTGATTCTGTGGGGGGAATTCCTGGCACTATTGACTACTGCATTTTTAAAATATTTCTTTTAGCCAAAGCAATTTTTTCACCATGACCACTTGTCACTATTTAAAGCTAACATAAAAAGCGAGGGACAAAAACATACACAAAGGATGCACCCAGCCTTTGCTTCAGACAATCACACAACTGACAAAGCACAGAAAGTTTGTTCTGGAAGAGAAGGGTATTAAATAAAAATAAGCTACAAGGTTATGAAACTAAGTTCCAGCTTAAGAGCTGTTAACATATCACACATTATTATACGCTATTAGACCCTCTTTGTGATGGAATTTAAGAGCTGTCCATTGATCCAGGCTTTCACATGCATCACAATTGTACAGCACAGAGGCTGTAACCCATTACAGGGCCCTTTAAGCTGTTTAATTTATCAAGCAGCTTGTATAATGCATCCTGCACTATAAATAGCTGGCTGCATTATTTTTAACTGGCTATTCATAAGGAAACATACAACCTCAAAATAAGGTAAATACAAAGGCAGCAACCGTATTTGACTATTTTTAACAGAGCAATGAACCGTTATATTGTTCATGCCAGTGTGGATGTTTTGTAACAATTTAACAAGCCATTTACAATAACACAAGCAGTCTTTTGAAATGAAAATGCATTTGCATAAATTTTCTTTTTCAGACTCATCCAGCTTCTGAAACCTTGCCTGCCTCCACACAGAAACATTACTTTTAAAAAAGTGATTGTTAACAAAGATCAATAAAAATAAAACAAAAAATCTAAAAAATACAGCAGTTACCAACTTTTTTGGACAAAGCTATACAAAAAAATCCAAGTCACAGCTATGCATAAGGAGCAGTGCATGTTCTTCCAAAAAGCCTCCACCAGCATAATTCTCATGCTTGATCTGAGTAAATCATCTCTTGGGCTAGAAAGACAACTCTGTGCAAGCCTCACTCTTCAGTCCAGCCTTCCCACTGCAGGTCCTCAGCCAAACTTACGTGCCAAACCCAGAGAGGTTGGGGAGTTTCCTCTGGAGATATCCAAAAGCTGTCTGAGGACACAATTCTGAGGAATGTGCTCTGGGAAATCCTGCTTGAAAAGAAAGGACTAGATGACCTCCCAGTGGTCCCTTCCAACCTTGCCCGTCCTGTGTTCAGGTACCAGTTGTGATGAAGACTTTGGTAATCCACACAGTGACTCCCAGCGTCTACAGGAGTCCACAATTTCTCTTCCAGTTGGCATTTCCAAACTGCAACAACTCCCAACTTGCATCGACAAAGAAAGCCACTGCAAACCTGAGAGCTCGCTGTATCGCTTGGTGACACTTTTAATCCGGTCAGTTGTGGCAGTACCACACTCCCCCCGCAGATTCCAGGGAATAATAACTCAATTGTCGCCAAGTCCTGAGCGCGGCACATCGCCATTGATCCATGAGGAAAACGCTCGCTGAAATGGAGACAGCTGTTCTCACTCACTACACACGCAACCTCCTATAATTAACTAATTTCAGACCTCTTGGAATTTGCTGCTAGAAATGCCAACAGCTGAGGCAAGCGAGGAGGCCACTCCAATCCACAACGGGGGCTGCGACAGCCATCCACCACCGGAGAGCTAACGAAATAGATTTGAGGTAATTATTTCAGGGACTTGTAGCACCACTCGCATATTAACTCTTTTTAAGAATGCTTTGATGAATTCAATTGAAGTCAATTAATTACATTTCCAAGTCAGATGAATACAAAGTCGAGACGCCGCAGGAAGTGTGTGTTATTCCATCACTGAATATGTAACAGAGATGACAGGATTTCAGTTCCCAGATTGTTTAGCTGGGTCTTTGAGCAATCAAGTGATGATGTCTGACTGAACAGGCTATTGTCCCTGGAACAAATACGAAATCTCTGAAGAAAAATGCAAGTCAACCTAATTTCCTTGTGGTTTTTTGTTGGTTTGTTTTGTTTTTTTGTTTTTTTAAACTAGCAAGCTTCAAATTGTTACTTAAATGGCTTTAAAGGCTTGATATTTAAGTTACGTGGATCTTACTTAGTGACGAAGAACAAAACATTATAAGCCAAAAAATAGCCTTCAACCACAGGGAAAACCATTTTGAATTTACTTCTCACAATAGAAAAAGTGAGAATAATAGGGAAGATTTAAATCAGTAACTATGCTTTTCTTGAATCCAGTATGGAGACAAAACCTCAAAGCAACCTTGAGGCATTATATTTCTGACAGCTTCATTTCTGACCATTAGATGAAATATTAAAATTTACCTTTGTGTAGCAGTGTTACATAGCACCATAATCAAGATGCAAAATAAGTAATTCAGTTGAAAAACACACATAAAAGAATTGTGGGAGCATCTGAAATTACAAAAGACCACAAAAGTGTTTAAAAGCAAAAGGGAAATGCAGCCAAAAAAGGTAGAACAAATACAGTGTTTTAGCAGAAAAACAGTATTGAAGAAAATACTTTCCATTGACAAAGCAGTCGCCACCTTTATGATTCATTGATTTCAACGCAATTCAAGACCATTTACCATCCTGAAAGTGGAAAATTCCCATGGGAAGAATATTGCTACAAGATAAAACCAAGTAATACCCCAGAAAGTACCCAGAGTACAATGACATATTGACAAAAGGTACAACGGATAATCTAAAAGGCCTTTTTATATTCAGCTGATAAGAGTTAGTTATTCTGCTCTCAGGATGAATTTATTATCAACACTGTAAAACATGAGCAGAACACCAAAGCAACTGGGAAAGAATTCTCATCTGACCAAAAACTTAGGTAAATATCTCAAATCAAAGAGCTCCTCAGGCAAAGATGAGGCTGATATTGTGATTGTTCATTTCTTACAAACTAGAATTTGTCAGGTTTCATAAATCCTCTTTATCTCCAGCAAGCCAAACATGACCAGACCTACAGGAAGATTTCCTGGAATGGTCTTTGGCAACTGCCTCATGAGAGTGCCAACTACTGTGGTATGAAATGTAAATGTGCTTGAAAAAGAGCAGCCAGGATGCACAGTTTTGCACTTTCATTGCAATATGATGTGATCTTACAAATTTTTTGAAATTTTTGACTCCACCGATTTGTAGCTGTCCTTAGTGAGCACCTTTCCTACTGGTGACTCAGAAAGTGGAGGGCTCATTAATCACCCTGGTGCTGGCAGTGCCTCACTCCCAGCCACCACGATTCCCTCAATCCCTGCCCCACACACACCACAGTGGCCCAGCAGAGTCATTCTGCACTGACAGCAAGCCCAGCACTTGCCTTGGAGATGTGGAGCATGTGCAGCCGGGGAGGGACTGTGTTGTGTGGTTCTCTCTCAAAACCCAACACAAACAGCCAGAGTAGCTGTAAAAGGGAGACAGCACTGCTGTAAACTTATCAAAGGGAGGGTTTTATCTGCCCATAAAACTTCAAGCTGTTTATTGCCTCATATCTGGACAGAACTATTGAAACACATGCTCCATCGGCACACAGTCATCTCAGTTTCACAACAAAGCATTGCAGAACAGCTTGTGGAAACATATTGTTCAGTTAATTGCACTGGCATGCAGATGCCCTCACATTTATGAATTAACATCCACCATGGCAAAGGGATGTGCAAGGAGACACAGGGACTGTGGCATGTGGCCCTGCCCCTGCCAAGAGATGTGCTGCCTGATGGAGAGCAGCCCACGAGCTCTGGGCTTCCCTTCCCTGCTTCTGTGGGCTACGGAGGCTTCACCCGTGCCAAAAAAAGAAGCCTTCAGGCAAAAAGTCTGTGTGTCTTAAGGATATGAGGGTGCTTAAAGTTTCAAGCAGTCCTTCATAACCACATGACTGCCATCAAGGTGCCTGAGAAATCCCCAATGGTGTCAAGGATCTCTGCATTATTTCACTGCATGTGAAAATGAAGAAAATCTATGTCTGAAAAAGTCAGTGGCAAAGAAACAGCCCAACCACAGTGGGACTCTGAAAGGTATCCAAGCATTTGTATGGGTTGCAATAGTGTTACACTTCATCAAAGCCATGCTGCTCAGCAGGAGGTGAACGCAGGAAATGAAACACAAGATTTTATTTGACATGTTCTTACCGAGTATATTGATACGCTACACAAAATATTATGGAAGGAAATTACCTGTGTCAGCACTAGTATAAATACCTGTCCAATAGCCACTCAACTTTCGGTAATGGCCCTGTTAACATGGGGGCAATGAATACATGTTTGTCACTTAAATACATCAAGCAAGTCTATTAAAAAACCCCTCCGAGATTAAACCTGGCACCTATTTCAGCACTGATCAGGGAGAAACAATAGATCTGAAATCACGTGATTTTAGGCCAGAGGCTTTTCATAATACAGAATTTGCAACTTCTTTCCATATTGCACACTCAGGAAAACACAGAGCACTCTGCAGTGGCTTGAATCCCTGCATAACTCACAAAG
Organism: Lycocorax pyrrhopterus obiensis; assembly: GCA_014706295.1. Classification (NCBI taxonomy): domain Eukaryota; kingdom Metazoa; phylum Chordata; class Aves; order Passeriformes; family Paradisaeidae; genus Lycocorax; species Lycocorax pyrrhopterus. The sequence goes on along the minus strand of JACSVZ010000009.1, from coordinate 33,764,707 downwards.
TTTTGAGTATTTCATGATATGACAAATTGTTCAGGCACCTCGCTGTCATACCCTTCTGCTGCTGTTGCCTCAAATCTTCCCCCGAGGTTTTGAGGAGGAGGAGACGCTGGACAGAAATAGTGTGTGTTGGGAGGGGAGAGCTGTCATTCCCTCAGGACTGAGACCTGTCCAGAGGAGTGTCACCCCCAGGGTTTACCAGCAGGTTGTCACGGCAGTCATGCACCACTGACAAAGAGGTCTTCCTTGCAAACATTTCCTAAGGCAGACAGCCCTTGCTGAGGCTGGAATACTGTCCCTTCACCCACTCTGCTTGTGTGGGCCCTCTCCCACAGCAGGCCAAGGGGAAGGATGTGTTGAATCAACTGTCACAGTAATAACTGCGTGTTCCACTAACCAACTTCCTCTAGCTCAGTCTCTGTAGAGACATAAATATCTCCAGATTCAACCATGCTGGCAGGATCCATTAAGCCTGACATCCCTCAGAAAATAATTTACTTTCCTAGAAAATAACTAGGCCATGAAGTAGTTGAAGGACAGGTGAAGACTGATGGGTGAGGAACACTGCCAGGGACACAGGCAGGAGAGCCTACCTGCGGACACGGGCTCCACTGTCCCCAGTCAGACACTGCACACTCACTGGGGCAGTACAAGCTACACTTCTGCACGGTCTCTGGGACTTCAGCCTGATTACACAGGGCGCTGGGCACAGTCTCCATGCCGTGGTCCTCAGCAGTGCTCACACACCTACACAGAAAACACACGTTTTAATTAGAGTATCACACACAAGATGGATACCAACAAGTTTTCTCAAGCCCATTCAGGACACAGACGTGACAACAGCTACAAGCAGCATGGCTGGTCAAAAAGCAGAATTAATATGTTAATGCAAATGGAAATCAGCTACGTGCATAACGTGCTTTTGTTTCTTCATACAGAGGGATTTTAACTTTGATCGGCTGACAAAGGAGCAAACAGAAAATGACAACCAGCGAGAGCAAATCTTAGTGCTCCTGCTAGTAACATCTGAACATTTGGAAATAACTCAGCATTTCTCCGTGCCTGGGGAATGAATACTCAGTAATAATGAATGCCACTCTGGTGCGTGCAGTGCTATTACTTGGGGAAAATGTTAGCAAATCAAAATATGGAGGCTTTGCACCTCAGGGAGCTTTATGTATACATGGCATTTAGGTTCAAGAATACTAATTTAAATATCATGCCGTGTTCCTGAAAAAGCAAGGCTGCATCTCTGAAATGCTTTTCCTGTAAACCATGGCACATAAACCCATGTTTCTTTTCATTTGAAATACACTGGACTCAGCAACACACTCACTGTCAGATGGCCAGATATTGCAGCTTTATGCAAGAACATACCAGCTCTTTTTGATCTGGAATACACGAGCTTTTGTCTTCACGCACCTGACCTTCCTCGTTTGTATTCCTTCTCCACAGTGGAGGGAATTTTGTTCGCTGTTGATTTTGCATGGAGACCACGGTTCTACTTCCCAGGAATACTGATTGCACTCGCTGTAGCATGGGACTGCCTCATGCACCTGCCAGGAGAAAGAACCAAACTCTTCAGCTGAACTGTCCAGGTTAGCCTGTCTGCAGAAATGCCTTAGCCAAACCCACAAAAAGGCACACTGAAAAGTATCCTGGCTTACACTCCTCATGCTAAGGCTGTTGTAATGGCTTTAAGTTCATTTATTCATTATTGACTTGCCAAGGGATTTTTAAGTATATAATGAACAGCAGTATGCATGCAGCATCTTAGGAAGCAGGATAAATAACAGCTATTTCCTGCAGCCAGAAGAGGAACTCCATTACAATTTCATTTGCTCTGCCTGCTCTCAGTATAATCTATCACGTGTCATTCACCAGGACCGTATGTGCCACATCCTTTTGTGCTTCAGGAAGTACAAACTTAAAATCAGCACTCATTTACCTTTGCTTCTAATGCATTCTTATAAGCCATTTACCATAAAAGAATGAAATTCCATGCGTCCAACAAATTTCATTTTTATACACAAAAACGGTAAACGCTTTTTTACCTGCAGGTGACTTTTCTCTAACGTATCTCCTAATCAAACATGACAGTGTATTCACCTGAACTATGGTGTCTACATAGAGAGAAAAATACAGCCAAAAGCTTAATAAAAGGTGCCAGATATTCAGGTTGTTAAAAGCAGCACACTGAGATATAGCACTTCAGCAGATTTCTAGGTTTAAATAAATGAATGCATCAACAGTTCTATTACAGTGATGAATAAAAGTTATTTATTTTGAATCTGGTTTGTCTGCAGAAGCTGATTTGAAGATACAGTATTCCCTGTTGCTTTGCATGAGGCATAATGTGCTGCCCTGAAAAAATACAGTGCACCTAAATTTCTTCTTACACACACCAAAACCTCCTCAGCCTTGCTGCTTTGAAGCCATTTCATTCTCACCATTAGAATAACTATAAACCAACAGCCTTCCTCCCAACAACCCCCAAAAAAGATTCAGCCACATGTTTAATAATTAACTGCTTCATTTTAAAATAGCAGATTATGACTAGACATGCTGTGGCCACAAGAATAAAGAAACCTTCTTTGTAACATTTTGGAGGTGGGAAGACAAGAAAATTGAGATTCCAGTCTGAAAACAAAACTGGTGTCCCATCAGAAAACCACCTTCATTTCAAATGGAAAGAAGACAGCTTGCAAAGGATAACTCCTCAGAAACAGAAAATGTCAGAAACTAATTTTAACTGTGGGTCTGCCTATACATAGTGCATAGGTTTAGCAGAGAAGGAAGAATAACAGATGCTGAGAAGTGCAAAATATGTAAAGGTGAAAAGACAGGAAAGAGGGAAATCAACATCTGAACTGGTGAGGGCAAGGACAATATGAACTAGTAAGGGCATCACGTTCCACACAGAGGAGGGGAAAGGGAGGGGAACGAAGCAGGCAAAGGCAGCCATACCATTAGCACCACTTCCCCTGCATATTATTAAGCACAAATTACAAACCTGGATGTGGCTTTGAGCAACCTGAACTAGCAGAAGGTGTCCCTGCCCATGATGGGGGGGTCAGAGACGATATGATCTTTAAGGTCTGTGTGAACTGAAACCACTCTCTGGTTCTACGAGGACTGTGCCCCGAGGCACTGGAACCTGGCCTAACTCCAGAATGTACAGGTGTCTGTGGATTGCACAAAGTGCAAAGCTTCCCACACTGAGCCAGCAGCACCACAAGCACTGCTAATTAGCTGAGCAGCCAGGCTCGTTATCATTAACTGGTGTACATGGAAGCACAGAGAAGAAGCACTCACCAAGCCTGGGCTCAGCACCAGCCAGCAGGGAGCCCATGGATGCTGGGACACAGCAGAAGCCACCATCCTGCCCCACCAGCCTGTCACCTCCAGAGAGCCACTGACTCCTGAAGCCACAGCCCTGCACACACTGGGGACAGCAGCAATCCCTCTTCAGGCACTGCAAAGCCTTTGTGTTCCCCACAGACATCCATCCAGGAGATGGATGTAGAGACAGAACTGCATTTATTAGTTTCCCTGTTCCACAGTGGGAAGGAAACACCACAGCCTGCCTATGTTGCCTGACAAAACATCCTGCCGCCCACAGGGGACGATTAGTGAGGGAAACAGGTGCTTGAGGCATGATCAGTTCTTTCCTCATCACAGAGAGAGTGAGCAAAGAGCCAAACGTGGACAAAACTGGCTGCCAGGGGCCAGCCCAGGGAGGAGGTGCCTCGCAGGGCAGTGTCAAGGACGGTAAAACTTAATCAGCAAGTTTATTAAGAGCTGGGTGGCCTGCTCCTGCTGTTTAGACTTCTGGAGAGGAAGCTGAGGTTGGGAGCAGGTGGGAGGTGATGGGGCCGTGCTGCCTCCCTCCCTCCACAGGCACAGCGGGGCAGCCGGGGCAGTCCAGCACAAACAGCAGCTTTGGGGATTTAAGATTCTTTTCCTTGCTCTATTAAATAACTCTTCCTCAGGGTTAGAAGATACCACTCTGAATCCTGCAGGTTCACAGCACTGCCAGCCTCTCAGCACTCGCCCTGCTGCCCGAAGCCAGGACGAGGCCAAGAGCTTGGGAATCCCATCTCATCGTCTCAGTGACCTCTGATTGCTCTGCCTTAACATCTGTTAAACCTCAGACCTCTCCGAACCAGCAAAGCCCACCTGTGGATAGCAGCAAAGGCTTCACATCAAGCATTTACCATAAATGTGTTTTAGTGGTCAAAACCTCCTGTGGCAAGTACCTGTTGTAGTAACTGTGTAGGAAAACCAGACAAGAGTCGGGCAGGCATGGGATGCCACGTGAACAAAAATCTATCTGAGGAATCCTGTGAGCCAAAACAGAAATCCCACAGGCACTGACACAAATACACATAGCGTGAAGCGATACTTCAAATGTGCCCTTTCAAGAGCAGGAAGGATCACAATAACAAAGCCATTAACAGAGCACTTCTAGCCTGCTGTCTGATTGTGTCAAACCAGTTCGATCAGCTCTCTTCCTCCTCCAACAGAGACAGACAGACAGACAGACATCCCACTTTGTGCTGGACAAGGGAGGACACACAGCACTGGCTGCATGTCCCTGTGGTACCTCAGACCCCTGGTGATCTGCTGCTGATCTGTGCAGTACTTCCTCTTTGGTCAGGATCTCCAGCCTACACTCACCACCAAAAAACCGAATTATAACTGTCACAAATAACCTGTTTTCCTGAGTGATTGTGCTGACACCACAGCACATCGTTCCTGTGAACAAGCTCTCCCCTCTGCCCTGCATCAGAGCTGAGCAATGCCGTCTCTGGTAGCACCTCTGGGACACTGGGGAGATGTAAATAATCACCTGCGTCACCAGGAGGGACACACTTCTTCAGAACAAGTTACAACAGGCACCAGTGGATGCCATTAAGCTTTTAAGTGGAAGTCTCAAGGAGATGCAAGATTTCCATGGGTGGAACTCTGTGGGAATGAGTTCAGGAAGCTGTGAATACAATTTGTAACTCCATCTTTGCATTTAAAAACCACAGTGATGTGGCATGTGGTCCTTTCCTCCACAGGACAATGTTTTCCTCTCATTTCTCTCTCCTGGCTTGCCATAATTTGTTTTCAATCAGCTCCAATTCCTCTTATTTTTTGGAATTTGGAAAAAAAAAACCTACAACAAACCTTAAAGCCTTCCGCTCCTGTTTTTGCTAGGAGCTGTAGTACTCAAGGAGGTCAAACAGGTGTGCTCTTGATTTCGCATTTTCAAAGGATTTTGACTAAGCATTGCTGTTCTGTGGGCCCCACAAAACAGAGGACTCTAGGTTCACTTCTCACCTCCTGGGCCCATGGGGACACCCCTGTCCTGACCCTGAACAGAGGCTGGGACAGGATGTGGTGTCCTCACTCCCTCACTCCTCACCAACCCAGGGACCCCAGGTGCCCAAGCCTGGAGGGGGTTGGGATGTGCTCCCACGGATCCCTGGCTCTAACACAGAGTACATCCAACCTTCAAATTACACACGGTCAGGTCTCCTGGCCCACATCAAGTTTGCCATCCACTACCTCTGCTGCAGATACAGAAGTCCCTCCTCCAGCTATGCCACTTCTCTCTCCAAGCACAAAGACAACAGTTCCTTTGAAAATAATCTGCTTAATGCTCATCCTTCCCCAAGCTTATGCAAACCCACTATGGACAGTGCATTTACAAAACCCTTCACACTGAGGTCCCCAACACATGTACGGAGCTGCAGTGCCACAATCCACGTCCTGAAGAACAAAAATGAAATTAATTCCATGTAATAGCCACAGGAACCTGTTGTTCTGCATGGCTCAGCAGGGATAAAGATGCTGGAAGCTGCTGACACCTGACCTGTGAGGAGCTGCAGAGATCAGTGCCCAGGGTGACCAGCTTGGCTTCATCCCTTACTGCCTCAAGAAATAAACACAGTCTTCTGGCATTTTAGCAAATTAACTGCTTTCCTCAATTTTTATCCATATTTACATGCTGGGTTTTGGGCTCAGTGAACCAAGGGCTGAAACAATGCCTGACTGAAGCCAAGGGGAGTTTTGCTGCTGCCGTTCACAGGATCACTGTATCACTCTTTGTAGTCAGAATTAACCTGGAACACTGCTGTAACACCTGAATCCCAAAATCAAGTTGGTGGGCACAGTTCTCAATAAACTAAAAGGAAGAAGGACAAAAGCTACTTGTTAAGAGACAGACTGCTAAAGCTTGCCCTCATAAAAGAACCCAGTTCCCATTCATTCAAAAGCAAACCCTGAGCCCTTGCTAAAGCATATTGATGTGGACAGTTACTTCAACAAGATATACAAATGCTAATCTATTTATTTTCTCTTTTAATAGCTGATACTTGCATTTTAATGAAAAATCCAAATATCTAACCACCAAAGAGCTTTGGTGGGATTTATAATGTTCTCTAACTTATTTATTTAAATGTAGGTCAGGAATAATAGTGACCTTGCAAAGGACTTATAGAAACAAATGCACTTGCTCAGCTGATGTGATTCATTAGAAGAAATTCATACCTATCCTTCAGGTAGCCTGTCTGATGAGCACCTCCAGAATAAACTAGAACTAGAGGTTCAGTGCTTCTGAAAATCATAGTGACTTCATATTTCAGTGAACATCAAGATTTATTGTCCCTCAAGGTAAATATTGACTCTGGTTTTCCCTCAGTCGATATTTTAGCTTTCATGACAGTAAATCTTGGTGTTCAGTCCAACTAAGTCAATATCTGCTTATTATATTAGAACAACCAAACTGATCACTGTAGCAGTTGCCTGAGACCCTGAGGACTACCTCTGTGCTATTCACTTCTAATACAAATGGGCAAAATCCATTGCTAACATAGGTTCATTTCACATGGCTGCCCTTATATCAAGGTTACATTAGACCTAATACATTGAAACAGCCAGAACCGAAGAAATAACAACCCATTTTTAAACTATGGAGACCACCATGAGTAACACTAAAAGTAGAAAAGATTTCATATAGGAAAGAGAGCTGACTTGCTCTGTTTTTCAAAGAGACTTGCTGGTAAGGGTTAAAACCACTCCTACTGAGACTGGACAGCAATTTGCTCACTTGTAGTACTTTCTGCATAACCACTTGTACGTTCTCTGCACATCCAGGCTGCAAGAGGAGGCAGCAGTGGGATGCCACCATGCAAAAGGGACCTCTCCTCCTCTTGAGCTTATGGCCACCAGCTGGTGACATGTGGGCCACAGCCAGAACCTCTCCTGCAACCAGCCTGACATGAATGGATCCAAACTATGGTGGGAAACACATCTCAAAAAATGTCCATTCATTGTAATAATCTACAAATTTGACTTCTACATTGACTCCACCTCGTTCACCCAAATCTTTTTTTTGGCTGAAAGATGCCCATATATTAGCTGAATAACTTTTATAATGTTCCAATACTGCTTTCACGTTCTGTTTAATACAAACCAGATAATTTCTAACAATGAATTTCTTCTATTTAATTCTTTCGAACTGAATTAAAAATGGAGTACTTGCTTTGTTAATTACTTAACTGTGTGTTTGATTTGGCAGATCTAAGCACGCACTTAAAAGCTTTACTGAATTAACTGTATAACTGAAGGACAAGTACTTGCACATTAACAAACACTACATCACAGAAATTATCTCATTCAAATTTCAACATTAAATAGTTCTCTTTAAAATAAAATTGATTTTACTTCATGCTAGTTTATATATTGATCACGATTGCCAGAAATATGCTAACTGCTCACCACTATTAAACCTGGTTGAACAGTTAATTTTCAAGCAATTTAGATTTTGCGAAGCAGCAGCTTCACTGATGAATACTTGTCTTTAGGTATTCGGACGCTGCAAATAGCCACCAAAACTTAAAAAAAAAAATTGCTCAAAATGACTTAGAGCACAAATGTTTGAACAGATCTTTATGTGGTAAGACTTCTAAATTATTGGAATTCCTGAATTTTGTATGCTTGTAGCAGATCCCTGCACAAATACTTGTGAAGCAAATTCAGCAGTTTTAGTTTTCATTTATACCCAAATCAAAGGAGTTTGTGTTTCTTACCTCCTTTGTGGTGCGGAGAAAAGAAAATCAATTAGAGCTTTGCTAAGGATCTGAAAAGCCTTCACTGGCGTTGAACCAAAAAAACCTGAAACTGTCTAAAACTTTGTTATCTGGCAAAAGGATGGGATCCATTTTATTCTAAGTTCAGAGCCAGGGCAGTAATTACAGCAGCACAGACACAGAGTTTCACCATGGAAGCCCCTACAGAAACAGACCCCCTCACCATTACTCCACTACTTCAAAAACTGCTGAAAAATCATTTTCTCTGAAAGGAGTGAAAACACTTACCAAGCCTCTGAAGTTTCCCCTGCTCTTGATTATCTATTTATAGACCAATCCTCAAAACTGCTCAACTTTAATCCTAATTTACACATGATACAACTGAGGATGAAGAGTTGAGTGATTTACTAGAGGGTGGCAAGGGAGCCCTCGGGGAGTGGGAGACTCAATCTGGTAATGCCCAATTTCTTGCACTAACTGGATGATATCTCAGCTTAAAACCAGATCCTGGAAAGTTCAGATAAAGACATTTCAGGATGAAGCCATCAAAAAAAGCAGCACTGTAAAATTCTGGCTGCAAAATGAGGAAAAGAGGAGAAATTAGGAAGGCAGCAGGGTGTTCTTGCTATAAGACATCTGGATGTTCCACTTTCCCTCACCATGGCCTTTAGCTGCTTCTACTGCATCTACTTTTTTGCTGGCCTTTACAAAATGCTTCTAGTAAATTCCTTACATTCTTCTAATGGATAATTAAATATTCAGACACTGATTTATTTCAAATTCTTAGAGTGCAATGAGTGGAAAATGCCTTGTTTAAAAAGTTAATTGAGGCGACTGTCGAACCCCAGTCATTACAGCTCACTCTGACAGAACTACCATGCTGCTCAGCAAGGTTTATTAATTCATATCTATAAGTGGAAAGTGGTTTTATTTTCTGTGAGATTGGTGCAGGCACTAGAAACACCAAGTTGTAACATGGTAAAGAGATTAAAATAACAAGTTGGCATCAGTCAACATGAGTAAATAAGGAAAAAATATGCAACTCCTGGCCCCAAATCTGCCTGTCTGGTTTTAGTCGTGGTTTCACCGTCACTACAATCTCTGAGGAGCAGGACATTGCACAAAGTATAACCTTGCACATATTGGGTACTTATTTCTACCTGAAATAATCAGGCAAGACAATTTAGCCTCAGAGTTATACAAAAAAAATGGAGGCATTAAAGTGGGAATGGGAGCTGAGAATACAGTCACAAATGGCCAGTTCCTGTGCCGCTGCTTTTTATCTTACTTTTTAATTATGTTTCATCTCTATCAAGAAAATATTGAATCCAGATATGATACTAACAAATGCCATCTTACTATGTTGTCAAATATGGATGTTTAAAACCAGGCAGAAACTCATTAGTGAGAGTTTCAGCACATTTTCACAGATTTCAGGAGCTGTAGGTGCTGCTGCCTTCCTGTCACAAAGCTAGGCAAGCATAGAAAATTTAAGTAGATATAAATAAATCAATATCCCTTGTTTCTGAAACAGCACATTTTGCTGCAGCTGAAGTTTCAGGGGTAACAAACCAATGTGGCACCTCTCTGGACAAATCTGTTATGTTATAATAATGTTGGATCCAGTTTTAAAGAGAGGAAGAGGAAAAAAAAAGCTGATTGATGAAGAAAACATTGAAGCCCCTTTTTACTGGATGAGAACAACAAGATGAAGACAGATTGCAACACCAACCTGAGCCTTCGTAGATGTCCATGTTAGCAGGGCATGATAAGCAGAAAGGAAAGAAAATTATATATTCATTAGTTTGGCTGCTGTATGATAATATTGAAAAAAAAAGAAAGAAAGAAAGAAAAAAAGCCAGAAAATCTGCTTAAAATAAAATTGCCACAATGTAATGTTGCATTCAATCCTTCGATTTCCCCATCTTTAAAAAAAAAATTACCTCAAGTGGAAATCAGGCATTTCTTTGTGAGCGAATGAAAAGCACTACTATGCTGAAGAACAAAGCAGAGTTCATTCAGCAGGATTCATTCAGCAATCCTCTGGAGAGCCTCACTGTGTCTCACAATCAAAGTTTAGGATAATAAAAAAATTTTTAAAAATCGATGAAAATCTATGAACCTGAAATCTGGTAAGACACGCCCCAGCTACGGAATATCAGTCGTAACAGACCGGAAAGGCTTTCGGACATTTCAATCCTAATTGGGTGGCTCTGCCATCAGTGAAGCCTGCATCTCCCCCTCCTCTCACCTGACTGAAACACCCAGCGAAGCCCCCACAGAGGTGTGCCAGGAGCCACCCTGGCCGGGGGACACGGGGCTCTGGAGCCTGTCACGGCCACCACCGCGCTTCCCTGCCCAGCCAGCCGGCGCTCCCAGCCCCAATCACGGTGCTCCAGCAGGTCAGAAACCTGCCCCGGCGGGATGTGAGCAAGTAATTACTCGATCCGGAAGCCAAGTCATCTGTCACATGAAATGAAATGAACGCCGTCACTAAACACAAACAGTCCCACAGAAGCACTTTCTTTGTAGGCATCTGGACAATAGGCAATTTAAAGAAAAGACCATCAGAGCTTCCTGCTAAGTTAAAAATGATGCCTCGGAGACAAAGCTCAGCCCCAGCCTTTCTTTTAGGAGATTTTAAATCATTTCAAGGTCTAAGAGCTTCAAATTGATATTCTATCAGTTTATTTTCATGTCTTAAGCAAGAATGAATTAACGCGACAAGAGCAGTTACATCTGTCCTTACCATAGTATGATCTTGAACTGACAATTTTTTCCACACGAGATTTAAAACCAGTTAACTGACAAGAACAATTTGATTGATAGCACTATAGACAAGAGATAGAAGAGACTGGGAAGTGTCAGGCAGTTGAAAGTTATGTTTTTTGAAACACTCTTCTATGAGGCTACACCAAAGGCTGGGAAGCAGAGAGAACTGCAAACTGCTCCTGAGGCTTCCCGCAGCCACAGCAAGAAACAGCCCAGTTTATGTTCCTGCAAGAGCAGGAAGAGAAATGCAAACCAGCCCACAACCCGATTGTTTCATTAGGATGAGACTGTGGCTCTCCCCCCAGCCTGCTCAGCAGCAGGTCTCATTCCTCCTCAGCAGCATCCAGACAGAAATGGATGCTCGCAGGGAGAGCGGGGCAGGCGCTGATGGATGAGTGATAGATCCCACAGCTTCAGAGCTCGGAGAGATCACCCACAGCCTGATTAGCAAGTGGAGCTGGAAAAATTTTCCTAGAAGAGCGAGATAGTGCAGCAGGCAGGGTATGTGACAGCCTGTTGCAAGGCCTGTTTGTGGGAGCTGTCTTGCTGCCAGGACAGGCAGACGTTAGTACCGCGTTTAGACACGGCATTAACTCCCGTGATTTCCTCCCTGTAATTACAGCTGAGGCAAAGGCAGCAGTGCTGCACAGAGCCCAGCCTCAGGACCAGGCACACAAATGTGAAGGGAGCTATAACCACACCACTGCACACTTAAAAATCCTGCAATTGTTACAATCTGACAGTTTTTATTGCTATTTCTTGCAGGTGGATCCAGACAGAAAAGATTTAGGCACACAAAAGCCGAGTTTTCTTCCCCAAATGCATATGTTCAAGGAAAGTGATGTGCTGCAGAGAGAAACCATGCTTCTACCTGAAAGAACATCCATATTTAATAAACTAAAAGCTCCCTTGAGCCAGAAGTTAAATTCTACCCAACCTACTTCAAACATCAGAGTGCACATACACTGTCCCCAAGCCAAAAGATAAGAGAGAAGTGCTTGCCAGTCACTACCTTGTGGGGTAGCTGATGCCCTGTAGTTCTGGGTATCTTTCTTCTATGCTTCTGTTCCTTTCTTTCAGGGAATATGTATTTTCAGATTCCTACATTTCTATCACTGACATGTAGTTTGAGGTTAAATGCTCGACATGGACCTGCACAAATCCCCACGAATCAATGCAAAGACTTCTCCTGAATTCCTCTGGGATGTGCTGCAGCAAGCAAGAAACATCTGAACATTTATAGGTGCTTCACTAAAATTTAGGGAAAAAAAGTATTGATCATGGTGAATTTTTGCTGCAGTATGTATTTATTTTAAATGGACATCAATACTGCCTATATATTGCTGATTAATGAGAAGCTATACAAAAACCAAATAGATGGTTTTTTGAATAAATCTGACAAGGAACACATCCCTAGGGGTGTGCAGGGGGGGTTGGACTAGATAATATTTAAGGTCCCTTACAAGCCAAAACATTCTATTATTCTGTGAGGGAACAATAGAATAATTCTTCATGCACACACTGCCCGTGCTCTGCAAACATCAGCATCTAGCATATAGCTGTATTTTCTTGGTTTGAAGGAGTTTATGAGTGTCTGACTACTGGAACCCTACCAGAACACTGAACTCCTCATTTGTTCACATACCACAGGGTACTGTGCCCTGTAAGAAGCACCACCAGGGCACCAAGTCCTGCTCTGTACCACCATTCAGGATGGGTATGGCAGGGCACGAGTGATTCAGCAGTTCTCACACCTCTGCCATTCCCTGGAGCACCACCTTCACGCATCCATGATTCTGGAAATAATGGAGTGGAAAAGGCTGTTTCCCAAAACAGTAAGTAAAAGGAGGAAATAGAAAGCAAATGCTTATGGAGACTACACAACCCAGCTGTGCTTTGCAGTGTGTTGTACACATGAACGACTCTACATGAAACTTTTTAGAGAATTAAATTATGCAACACAGCAAACAGCATGTGATATAAATTAGAGGACACAGTAATTTAAAGATCACGCGAATGGTCTAAAAGAAAGTATTCACTCGGCCCATAGTTGAAGAGAAAGTAAGGAAAATGAACAAAGCAGAGACAAGAAACTGATGTTGAACAGTAGATCTGAAAGGAAGTGAAGAGTCAAAGAAATGAGGGGAAACACCATTACCTATCACAGGAGCCACACACAGAGAAAGCCCAACACTAAAAAATAGTCTATTTACAATAGAGGGAATGGCAGGAAACAGAAGATCACCAACAGGGTGAAGACAAAGAAAGATGAGAGGAACTTTTTATGATAGGCACTGACTCAGAAAGTTTGGCCAACAAGGAGGGCAAACTTGAAGAGACACTTGAAATAACTTCTGTGTCAATGGGGTTATCTAGGGATGACAAGGACAAGATGCCCAGCACCCTTCAGAAGATGCAATGCAAGAGAGCTGGAGGAAGAAACAGGAAAACAGTGACTTGCACAGGAGTCATACAAACTTTTATTCTTGGGAAAATATTTTCCTACAGCCATCATCTATACGCAGCAGAAAATAACAAGGAGATGAGTAGCAGGCAGCATGTGTTTGTCAAGAACAAACTGTGTGAAATCATTCTGATGTTCTTCAGTAACAGGATAAGAGAAGCTGTGGATAGGGATGAAATGGCAGGTATAATGTCGACCTTAGTAAGCCTTTCACACACCTTCAGGCTAAGGAAATATGGCTTGGATTAATCTAATACTCTGCAGTACAGTGCTGGAAAATCACATTCTGAATAGTAAAGTGTGAAACTGGCAAGAAACCACACACATGGCTCGGCAGAGCTTTATGTTTTGTATCCAGTCATACTCCTTGTTTTCATTAATTTGGGGCTGATGGACTGAAAATGATTCTTACTGACCCTGTAGATGCTGCCAAGGTGAGAGGGACAGTGAGGAAACTGGAGGACAGGAAGAGAATTCAAGATGTGCTTTATGAATTGGTGACATGGAATGAAAAAAATAGGTTGAAAGAGAGGTACAGAACTGCAGTGAGCAGAGACTGACCAGAACAGCGAGAACACAGGATGAGAAACAAACAGCCCCTCAGTGGTACCACTGTCCTGGATCCAGAAATTGCACAGAACCATAAAGAGAATGTGATTCAATAGTATAGTAAAACGATGAGACAAATGCAGAATCTGTAAAACACTGAGGTACCACTTCAGCTGTGGCGCGGATTCATCTCAGGAAGCATATCCAGACTCAGGTACCCAACTTCATGAGAAAGCCGAAGGATTTGAACCAACTGGGGAACAACTGATGACAGTAACACTGTAAAGACCAGAATCAAATTGCCAAGGTGAGTGGTGGCATTTCCTCTGTTGCTTTACAGGCAAACATTTAAAACACCAATATAATTAGTTACCATCTATATGATGGCAGGTCTGTCAACAAAGCACGGTATCACTGTCAGATAAAATAGCAATGCTGAGCCATAAAAAGAAATAATTCTGCTGTATCACACCAGATGCAGAGTAGCAAAAAGACACCTGAGAGAGCTTTAAAGAGATCTTCCAGCAGCTTGAAACCATCTATCTGCAGCATCACTGAGCTCCGTGCTGGCTTATTCACTGCTGCCTTGAATAAATCACAGATTGCCAGACTCCATTTTGGAAACCAGGGGCTCTCTTATACCTCATAGAGGAACAGGGGGGAGGAATTGCCATTCTATTAAATATTAACAACACTGCTGTTGTAACACTGCCTACAGTCCCAGCTCCTCATTGTGAAAGTACCATTGGTAATGACAGAGCAGTTAAAGGAAACCCAGGAAAATAATACAAAGTCTGAAACACTTGCCTAAAAGTAACAAAATGAAGAAACCTACTTTGGTTCAGATGAGAGACGGGAAAAAGGAAATTCAATTATTTTTGAGAACATACAGAGAGAATTTCTCTTAGAAGACCTTTTTTTAAGCTAGCAGGTAAAGATGTACGTTCCCAAGGCTGAGAGATGTAGTTAGACAATTTCAACTAAAATTACGAAAAAAGAGGGAACTTTTTAAGTATGAAGGAAATCAACTACTGGATCAGTTTATCCAGGGTTATACCTCCTCCAGCCAAAGAGTGTGCCTTTCCACAAACCTCCCCAACTAGACAGGGATTTGACTGCAGACAAGGAGCTTATCCTGTACAAGAGGTCAAAGCAGACCCCCATCATCATCATCATCATCATCATCATCATCATCATCATCATCACCATCATCATCACCATCACCATCATCATCATGTACCTCTGGTCTTAGGATCTCTAAATGAGGAACTCCACCGAAGACTTCTAAATCATGTATTAATCATCCAGTGAGCACCACATTTACTAAGGCACACTACATACTTTAAATATAAATTGCACATTGAAGTTGAAGGGATTCTTGCGTGGATTTCACGCACGTTTTGAGAGGCTCTCAAAAAACCACAGTTCTACATTATAGATCAGAGGCACACTGGAGTTCAGCCAGTTCGTGTATCATCCCATAAATGTTGATCCCCAAAAGATGACAATATTTTATTTACTGCATCAGCTCTAGCTACTAAATTTTAAGCAAGACAGGAGCTGGAATTCAGCGGGAGAATACAATTTTTAGCTAGGTCACGATGGCACCAATGGCATCGGGATGGAGCAGGAACACAAAAAAAAGCAATTATTTAAATAAAGCAAACACTCCCTGGCCTGCATCTATTCATCAATGAATTCTGCCATTTCTCAACTGTAACTCCAGGGTGGGTGAAATAGATGGAATACTTGGAAATGCAAGTTGGAGTCTCCCGTCTCTGGATAGAAGCTTCCAGATCTTTGGTTTGCTTCTGAGACAGCTGCTCCTGCTGGTTTTTATTAGTAAGACCTCCTGCTTAGCAATGCATCTCTGATCTTCCTGCAGGTCAGTGCGTAGTACCTGGCACATGGACAAATATATGCATGTATGCATGGATATCACTAGGAATAAACAGGAGCTGATTGACAGGGAAGTGAAAAGAAAGAAAACTGAGAGAGAACAACTGGCAAAGAAGGGCAAATATTCACTGTGCAGAAGTGCATTGCAGGGGAAACAAGAATAAGAGGAGAAATACGGTAACAAGGAATACTGGCAGTGACACAGTGAAGGATAAAGGCAAAGAAAAGACAAAGGAAAACACTAGAGGAAGAGGCTCACTGTGTTTTATAAAGGCTTGACAAAGTATAACACAAAGCAAAATATGTGTGAGGCAGGACAGAGGCGCACAGAGAAGCAATGACAAAGTTATTCGCAACAGGGAATACATGGAACCCTGCTGGGCTTGACTTGGGTCATCTCTTTGTGGTTTGGCAAGTCCTGTAACAGCTTCTGATCATGTGAGACACATGCAATAGACAGAAGAGCTGGAAAAGCAGCAACATTTAAA
Source organism: Lycocorax pyrrhopterus obiensis (assembly GCA_014706295.1). Classification (NCBI taxonomy): domain Eukaryota; kingdom Metazoa; phylum Chordata; class Aves; order Passeriformes; family Paradisaeidae; genus Lycocorax; species Lycocorax pyrrhopterus. The sequence continues at coordinate 33,748,457 of JACSVZ010000009.1, read as the reverse complement.
AGGCTAACACCTGTATATCTACTGACAGTTTGACAGTGACCTCAGTGCCATCGTTTTCTCCATTGGCAACACTTGTGTGGTTATTTTCAGCTTAATTTACAAAGCCACCTTTGGAAATCTTTGCTTCCAGCAAGCAATGCAGGTGTTAGAATCAAGCTCCATTCGGTTTGTACCAAAGCCTCTCCCAGTGCAGCTGCACACCAGTGTGTGTGTCCAGACACACAGATTTTAAAGAACCATAGAATCAGACAATACGAGGTCGTATGGGACCTCAGGGATCACCTGGTCCAACTTTTCATGGCAAAAGTGCAGTCTAGACAATGTAGCCCAGCATCACAAAAGTGTCCAGCACTGGGGAAACCACCACCTCCCTGGATTATTCCAATGGATTGTTCTCACTGTGAAAAAATTTCCATGTGTCCAGCTGGAAGAAGTAATGTTTTTTTTACCTGTTGCCTTTTCCACAGAACTCCTTGCAAAAAGGGGGCCTCCATCTTCTTTGTAGCTTCAAATACTGGGACATGGAACAAGCCACATTTCACTGCCTTCTCATTTACACTTAGACATGAACACCACACAGCAAGGAAAGGAACTGCTCACTCGAAGAGCCATTTAAAAATACTTGAGCATAGCAGTAAATTCCTCTCAGTGTTTATTATTGGGACATCAGACAGTTTTTGCAAATTACATTTTTAATTGCCAAATGCTGACAAGTCTAGACTATGAAGGACCAGCATAGAGCACATTGCTTCAGATGGGTATAGAGAAATACAGCCTGGTAGAGATCACTGAAAAAACCACTGCATTTGGAATAAATAATAGTTTAGGTTGGATTTTTTTGGTTGTTTTGGGGTTTTTTTCCAGATTATCTAATAGAACAATTGAGCTGCCTTCTGTTACCTTCTATCATATAAAAAAAAATTGTCAGAGAAGAAAAAGTGCCAAACAAATTCCTTCTTTTGCACCATGCAAATGAAAAAAAAGTAATCAACTGTTATTTGTGCTTGTGCATGTTTAGACATGGAAATATTTTTCTTAATAAAAACAAAAGACATTACAATTTTGAGGAAAACAGAAACCTGAGGCAGCATTTTCCCCTTCTAAATACAATGAAAGATGCTTCTCAAGGACAATGCCTGACTTTCTAACTCAGGCAACTGCTGGACACCAACAAAACCAAACCATATTTCTCACTGTGATGGTCAGCAAAACAAGATATTCAAAATAAACAATCCAAACCACAAAATTTATGCCTCTCTGTTCCTGCCTGGCTTCCTCAAGTGCTGGACAGAGGTCTCTGGAGCAGGATGTGCTCCTGTTAAACACAAGGAATGCGAGCAGGTAGCTGTGGTGCACTGCCAGCCAGAGGGCCCTTTGTAAGTACTTCTGGCATCAGATTCCCCACACAAAAGGAAAAAGGATTTATTTTCCTCACTCATCCAAACAAAACGATTATGGCTGCACCTGAGCACTGCAGAGTGAAACCAAAGCAACTAAAGGGAAAAGCCTAATGACACACTGGGCAGGAGCTGCATGGTTTCACACAAGCAGAAGACATCAGAGAAATCCCTATTGCTGGCACTTGGGATTTCCACCTAAAATCAGGAACAAATCCCATCTCTCCAGTGGGGAACACCATCGGAGCCACCCAGCACTGTTGCTGCAGCCCCCTACACCGGCTGCAAAACCAGCAGCAACTCAGAGGTGTTGGCATGTGCACAAGAGCATGAGGGACCCCAGCACTCACCTGAGAGAAAGGCAACTCAACACTCCTCCCTGACTACTGGAAAACTCACTTTGATGCTTTCCAAAGATTACAGTCTTGGTGCTTTTTGCATTCCTGGAATCACCAAGACACACCACCAGTGGGGAGGGCCGGGGCAGAGAAAATGCTGATAACAGACTCTATTGTAATGGCTATGCTTTCAAGACCTCCTGGGGATGAGGTGAGACGCCACAGTGGGTAAAATACACCTTTCCTCGGGAAACAATTATGGGAGGCTTAAAGAAAATTAGGTGAAGTACTGAAGGAGGCCCCTGATGGTGTATACAAGGGCAGCTCCAAAACAGAGAACAAACCAGGATACAGTGAGGCAAGATTATCTTTGCTCGGTACAGTTTATGTGCAAACTTCTTCAGAGCACATCTACTTACAGCAAGCAACATTTTCAACAATTCTAATGATAAGAATGCATGCTTTTCTTGGGAATTATGCCCTCAGACTGAATGCTTCCAGGAGCCTACCTTGTTTTTTCCCAAAGCAATGTGATACTAGGCATTCAACTTTTTTTCTGCTATATTGTCTCTTTTGGATTGTTTTCTTTGTTTTCATTGCACCACAAGCACGTCAGAAGTGCAGACACAGCAATAGCAGACAGGGGATGCAAGCACATCTCCAGTGAGGTCGTGTTCTCCATCAGGCTGGCACGGCAGCAGAGAGGCGAGCGCTGCTCCGATACGGAAGAAATAACAGGACCATGAACGTGGTTATTCATCTTCTCCATAGCTCACTCCATCAGCAGAATTACACACAGCAGGAATCCACGCCCAGGCCTCTGGTACAGCCTAACAAACTTGAGAAATTCTCATAGGAAGACTTAGTTTGGTCCTGTGTCAACGGCTCTTTCCCTCTGAAAAGGGCACTGTGGCATTGGTTGATTAGCTAGGAAGACTTTTCCTTACAGTCAGCCTCTATCTCCACTCTTTTAATTCCACCCCATTAACCTCACTAGACCCCTGGGCACTACATTGCATAACTGGTGTCTTTCCTTGATATTTACACCCTTTATGTGTTTGGGAACTGCTGTGAATGCCTACGGACACCGCTCAGCCCCAGACGCCTTTTCACGCCAGTATTTGCCCTTCCCCCTCCCCCAGCCATGGGATGACACAGCTGTGTTAAGCACAGCCCAAACTCCCATTCAGAAGCAGCCTGGGCAGCACAGGGGGCTGGATGGCCCCAGCCCACACAAGCCCTTGAAGCTTTTAGCTTAAGCACACACAGGCTGAATCCAGACTTTGGTGGAAAAGGGGAACGTACCATTCAAACATCACACTGCTTGCTCTCCCCTGGCTTCTTGGCCCATTTACTGTGCTCTTCCCAGGCATTAAGAGGGAAGGAAAGCTCTCTATCTATGTTTATTACGCAATTCAGTTCCATATCAGCATATTTAACTTGTTTACACTGAACTCTGCTGCCTTAGCAAAGAACCACTGAGCAGAGTCTTAGGGGACTACGTTCAGTATTTTCTCTTAATTAGGCTGCACTGGCTCCTAAGATGCTCTGCGCTGCTTTTATCTGCATCCTCCCACAAACTGGAATTGTGTATCTCAGTATTGCATAAATGTTTTTACTCTTCTCTGAGATAAACCTAAAGAGATTACACTGCTCGGCTTCTCTCAGGTTCTTGCAGATTATTACCCATGACCTCACTGCCCTCATGTACATGTTCCTTATCTCCCTCCAACACTTCCTGGTTTTGAATGCTTCTGATTATGTGATAGAGCCTGAAAAATGGCCAGGGGCTCCCTCTGTGATTTCCTCTTTCTGAAAATGCTCTCATGTGTTCATTCTTTCCTTCACCTGTTCCTTTTTCAATAGACCATTAGGGACAATAATCCAAAAGCATTTATTGCAATTGGGATGGTTTTCCAGAATCATTTGGTTTGCCAACTTTTAAGATTCATCTCAGCGCTGGATTTCAGAAACCTGGAGGCAAGGGAATGTCCAAGCTTTCCTAGAAGTCATAAGAAAGCCAAGGACTAACCTCTGCTGCCTGACCTAGCTCTCCTTAGGCTGCAGCACATTTGTCTGCAGAGATGATGACTATTTAATATGAACATCAAGAAAATGTGAGGCTATAAATCACCTCAAAATCTTAAATCATACTTTCAGAGCAAGCACTGGGAATCTAAGTGTCAATGGGACTTCACCCTGCAGACACCTTTAAGCCCAAAACACCGTCATCCTGCCTGGGCTCCCACATCAGGCAGGTCAGCTGGCTGAGGGGTACTTTATTCACGTTAAATCTTTATTTAAAACATTCATCCTTGTATATGTAGGGCATGGAAGCTCCTGCAGGAGAAGCAGGTCGGTGAGCTGGCCCTCAGTTCATTGGGAGGTAATTTCTGAGAGCAGACATCATAATGCAGGGCAGGGAAATTATGGCTATTTCAGGACAACACAAGCCACTGACAGAGCCTGCCAAGATCAGCTGGGGGAGTTCCCAGCCTCTGGCACAGGGCAGTGGAGCTGTCAGGTATCGAATCATAACAGCAGGCAAGGACTGGGAGAGCTCAGTTTCCAATTCAGCCCAGGATCCCTGGGCACCAAGGGTCTACCTGAATTATTTATTTGGTTCAACAGGTGATCTTTGGTCTTTAGATTATCTTATTCTACTCAGCCACCTCTCTAATGTTTTTTTTTTTTTCTTTTTCAGCTTCTGCCCAACTTTCCCTATGAAAATTAATTTTCTCTCTGCTTCCTTTGCTCAGCCATGTGCTGAATCCCAGATGACTGCCCCTTCTTAGAATAATATATAATAGGTGTCCATTTTCCCAATGGCAACATCTAATAAATGCACAGCTTAGAATCACAAGTACTAGAGATAAAACATTCTTGAATAATGTCAATGTAACTTTCCAACTAGTTCAATAGCAGTATTAGTTCCAGTATGACAATGTCTTATTTTCAAACAGTTATTTACAGGGCTTTCATCAAGTTACCTAGGATTTTTTTTTTTTTTACTGTGCATAGCTCCTTTCTCCTTAATATTCAGCATAAAACCCCTCTGAAATCAGAGCTGAAAAACCTCCTGGCTGTTTTGATGTTTCAAGTGTCAGTACAATTTCCAGAAAGTACAAGAATTACCGAGGTCGAAAGAATCATTTCAACTTACACCTCAATGTTCATTCAGAACGAGTTTTGAGATGCTCTTCAGGGATAAAATGTTCTAGCCCCAGTTTCAGTAAACGTAGCTTTGAATTTGGGTGACCACTCACGATTACTTGAGCTCCTGTTTGAACAGTTTAAGTGACCATCACCACGCCACTGGATTCTGTTCATTATTCTGCTCCTTGTTGTGGTTCACACCTCTTTTCCCATTCTGCCTGTGAACAGGAGCACACCCACCATCAGCAATACATCCCCACGAGAACAGAGCTTACAGCTGAAGGCTGGTGGGTCCATAAACCCTCTCTAGATACTCACATACAGCACATCATTAACACACTCCGAGTGTTGTAACTTCAGAGGCTGAAGGAAGCAGTTCCAAAACTGGCACAAGGGCTAAAACCCACTTTGATCTCGATTTTCACTGTGGGAACCGAAGGAGCCAGTAATTACCAACTCAAGTGAGGCATCATTTGTTTAGTAACCGCTAACTCATCATCCTGAGTGGACTCCTGCCTGTGCAGCTGTCCAGGAGACACCCACCGTAAGCGCCGCTAATTGGTCGGGCGCCAGAACGGCTGTCAGAAACGTGCTCCGTCAGCATCTCCTTATCAAATCCATCAGCATGTCAGCCAGGAGCTTAGCCCTCCGAGAGGAAAAGGAATGGGAAAGGCATTTATGAGCTTGACAGGATTTTAAAGTTCAGGGAAGAGAGGACGGTTTGGGAGAGACGCACCAGAGGACAACCGACTGCTGCAGGTCCAGGACGATGATATCGGGGGCAGCCACCACTGAGGCACCTGAGCTGCAGCGCCGCACTAATGGAAGGCACTCACTTCCCAGGCCTCACTGTGACATATTTGAACACAGAAGAAAATGGTCAAGCTGTATTTGGATGCCTCTGTGAGGATTTTTCTATTTCCTGCTGGCTTTCTATGAAAAATGAATTCAGACCTATTAAACGCTTACTGCGTTTGCGAAGTTTTGTAAGTTGCCAACAAATGAGAGCTGTGTTTGGGTGTGCAGATTTTTCTGCCAGGTGTATCCCCCTGCCAAAATTCCAGAGGTTCAGTAATGCAAAAATACAAGAAAATTCAGCAGCTCTTCTTAAAATTAAGATATGTGGCCAGTAAAGGCAGCACTGTACTTCTTAAACAAACCAGAATTAAACAGCTCAAAAAAATGGTTTTGGCCGCAGACACGGACAAACCCTTTAAAGCAGTAATCTACACTTGAGGACACATCTTTAACAAGCAATAAACTTACCTAAAAAGGTTCATGCATTTATGCAAGAAACTGCGTTACAGAGATCAAACCACCTCTGCAAGAGAAGGAGCATGCCATCAAATTTATTTCCAAAACCAGTTTCATGCTAAGCTACAATCTCATTTACCTAAAAATAATGAAAGATGAAGGGAAAAAACACCCAAAATTATTATTAAAATGAACAGAACAGAACATTTACCAGATGTTCAGACTCTCCACCTACCCTTTATCCTTCTTGACGTCTGACACTTCTTTTCACTTTAAAAATGCATTAATAAGATAATGAATCACAACAATAAAACAGGTGGCATTAAAACCCTCTAATTTAGGCTTCTAGTTAAGGCATGTTATAGGCACTCACCTCCTTCCACTGACTATGTAAGGATGTCAGCCTCCCAGCTTTAAAGATTAATAGGAATAACTCTGCAGTGTCTTTTTTTCCCCAATTTTTCTTTAACCTCCAACTTATCCTACTCTAGAAGCTAAACCATTCCCATTCATCCTTTCCTTGTCATGCTTAGCGCTCCAGTCCCTACTTTAGCCAGTCCTACACATTCCTGCTGTCAGTGACGAGTTCAGTGAGGTTATTGCTTCTGTCAGAGCTGGAAGGTGCACAGAGAAATTCACATGAGAGGCATAATACTCAGCTACCTCCCCTTTTTCCACCTCACCCTTACCTGAGTGACACACAAAGCAAAGTCAGGAGCTGCTAAACTGCCCCACTCTGGGTAATTACTCACTTGTATAAACAATACTGCTGCCTGCCCTTTCCAGCCCCTCCTTGGTGTGTTCCTACAGCCAGCCCTACGCCAGTGGTAAATAAGGTGCTTGGTTTAACTCCATATGACATTCCTGGATTCATCACAAAAAAGTGGGAAATGCCATGCCAGGTAACCGATGAGGGTCATCAATTGGCCATATTTAGCTTTATGGCAAATGAAGGAAGATGGGGGGCAGAAAGAGGAACCAACAGCTGAAGAACCACACATGGAGTGGGGGAAAGGACCCTGTACTTGTGGTACTTCAAGACATGGACAAGACCAGCTAAGCCATCAATAAAAACAACACTGAAATAAAGAACTATTAACACTTTTTTAGGAAGAATGGCAAGACCACAGCAGCCTTTGCCAAGAGAAAAACAGGCAAAGAGGGGATATACGGGAGAGGACATCATGAAAAGAACAAAACCAGGCGTCTCCTGAATTGCCAGACTAATACCAGCAGGGCTATCGCCTTAAAATGGCATATGGAAGAAGGTAAGGTTGGGCTTTAAGGAACTAGAGAGAGAAGCTTTTTCCATGCATTGAAGCAGTGTGGGACATCACCCAAGGAGCACAGGGACCAGGGGACCATGGGGGTGGCTGAGGCTGCCGTGGGAGGCAGCACAACCCCACAGCACATCCAGAGCAACAACCTCACCCTGGAGGGAGACAGAGGCAAGGACGAGCTCAGTGGGCCGATGCAGCCAAGGAGAGGCAGAGCTTGGGGGGCTGCGTGGGAGCGCTGTCACTCCTGCGAGACGCGATCGCACACAAGAAATTCCCTTAGACAAACCGCCAGCCCCGGCAGCTCCCGGGCTCCAAACGCGGCTCTGCGCCTTGCTGGGACCCTGCACAGGCACCGGGGGGGTCTTCTTTCCAAGGCAAGGTTTGAGCTCACACTCCTTCGACTCTTAACACGGTTTACAAAGCCACGATGGAGAACCCAAAGCAACAGACTTACAAGCTGGGGGAGGTGAAAACGAACTGCTGCGTGCAAGGTATCACCTCTGAGGCAGGAGAGGGGAAATGTACACAAACATTTCTTGCTTCTGTCAAGGATCAGACAGATTTGCAGAGTTGGAGTCTGCTCTCATTTTTATTTTTATTATTTTTTTTTTTCAATTCTATTAGAAAATCACTCCTGATTTCCAATGGTGTGAGATATTGCAGAATCAGATCTGAAACACACTAATGTCACAAGAATAAAGATTACAAATCTTGGAGGCACTTTGTATGCTACACAGGTGCATCTCAGATTACAGCCACCCTGAATCTGAATTTGTTTTCTGATTTTGATGCTTTTACTTGTGCTTTCTGGTATATATTCCACTACATATTTTTTTTTACTGCAATATTTCAGTAACTCCTTTTAACAAATTATAGTCTTTTTTTTTATTTATGAAAGACTTATTTTTTAATTAAAGTTCTTAAAACTTGCTGCCAAGGACTTTGAAATTCAAGGATTTGATTTAAGCTACCAGAAAAAGGCATTCACGATCACATTGGGATCCTGGTTTCTTCTTTTCAACACCAAAGCGCAATTTTATCTCTGTAATAGTTATGCTGAATATTAAAGGAAGTGATTATTACGGGACATTTTAACTATCTGAACATTAAAAACCTAAAAGCACTAATCATAATTCTTTCGCCATATTAAAACATCATGAGTAAAGCAGGAGCTGCACTGAAGCAATAGTCATTAATCAGTATTTAAAATAAGCCTGTTGCCAAATTATCTCTTAGGCTAAATTTCCTTGAGCAGTATCATCCCACAGAGAGAAGTCTGCAGTATAACCTGTCATATTTCTGTTCTTCATGAGACCAGGCCAACACTGGCAATTGCTCACCTGTATTAGCTGGCCCCCACGACACTGCCAGAACCTTACAGAGGTGCAAATGTCACACTAAATACCCACATGCCCTCTGAGGCAGCCCACGGCTGCTCAGTAATGGAGGCAAAATTGAATGAGTTATTTTGCCCTAAATCTGCAGGCTGGAAATCTGAATTTGGTGCCACCAGCAGAGCTGGATCCAAGGGAGGGCACAGAGGGCTGAGAGAGAGCCAGTGAGAGTTCTGGGAGGCAAGGCTGAGAGGAGGGGAACAACTGTATTTTAGAGGCTGCTGATTTAGGGCACCTGAAAGAAGGGAGCATCCACTCTTCAGGCACCAGGGAATGCCAGTTCTGGCTCCCTGCAGGGACTCTGCTGCCTGACCCTCATGCAACACTGTCCTGGTCCCCCACAACCAAGCAGCTGGTTCCTGCTCCCACAGGCACAGGGAAAGCCCCACAGACTGGGGAACAACCCCCCCACCTCTGTCTGCAGCTTGACCATCAGTCTCACGTTCCCACTCCTCTCCACACTCCATACCAGTGAATAACCTGGCGAGAAAACACTTAATAAAACATAATTAATCTAACCATTCTAATAAGAAAAGCTTCTCTGAGAGGGTGCAATGTTACAAGGCAGAGCATATGGTCATGACACAGGTCTGTGCCAGGCTGGGCCAAACTTCCTGAAGTTATGAGCTAAGTGCCAGTAGCAAAATCTCCCACCTGCTGGTGATGATGAACTTCTTCCCTCCCTTCTCCTTCGAGCTGGAAACATTCCCTGCGGAGGTACTTCCATCTGCAAAGGCAAAAGCCGTGCACCCTTGCCTGCTGGAGAACACTCCAGAGTGGGAGGATCATCAGCAGGCACAAAGCACCAGCCAAAATTGCCGTCCCAGGCCGAGCAGACGGGCAAGAGCACGTGCCCTACTCACCACCCAGATGTACGGCTCCTGCCAGACACACCACCGGTGATTTGTGTTTGTGAGGTGTTAAAAGCCTCAGGTTCAAACAAGGAACAAAAAAGCTGGTCTCTAATGCAAAGATGTTACATCCTGTTTTATATACACTGCACCAAGGAATAACTGTATCGAGAGCAGGAGTTAGCTGTCTCTTTGCTATGCCTTTCATAAGTTTGCTCCTTCCACTTATCCTCCTTTTTATGGGGCACAGGAGAGCTATCCCTCAGCTTGCCTGCTCTTCTTTCTCCCTCCCTGGTCCACAGCTAATTTTATCTCCCCCATGGCTTCAACTTTCATTTTCAACCAGCACTTAGGCTGTCATAGCTGAAGCGTTCCTCTCCAGTCAACACATTATTTTAGCTCATCTCTCTCTCACTTCAGTTGTCCCCACTTCGCTCCATCAGCGACACCACTGAGGAGCACTCACGTCCGTTATACACTTCTTTGTGTTATACATCTCTTTATGCCACCCTCCTGGAATACTTAACTGGAATTAATATGAAATATCATTCTCTTCCCCCGCTTTCAGTATTTTCTCGAGATCCATTCCTGCTGCAAGCCTCACCTCTCCCTCCCAAAACTGGCCAGATGCAACATCTTGGTTGCAGGACCCTTGGTAACACTGGCTGCTACTTATTGTACTTTTTCTTTCAAAAAATGACCTGGCAAAAACGGCATCACCATCCCATTGTGTCTCCTGTTAACCTGCACAACCAAACAACCTCTGCACTACCACCCTTTTCACTGATCTTTGATCCTTCCCCATTGTTTTGTGGTTTATTATGCTTTTTTACATTTGGTTCAATACTGATAGGCTTTCCCACTTTGGGGAAAGAAATCTGCCTTCTGTGTGCATACAGCAAATACATCAGTGAAGACATTACCATAAAAGTGATAAGAAATAGTGCTAAGAGCTAGTTCTACTTTAATCCATTTATCCCACTGTGCCTGCCAGTAGTCAAAATGAAGATATGTCCATGGGACCCAGCAAAGAATCAAATTTACATACCACAATAAGACATGAAATAGTTACAACTGCAATTGCTTAAGGATAATTCAGCCTATTATCCCCTTCTGTGTTATGGTGAAGTGTCTGGGCTATGGGTAAGAGCTGATGCACATTAATAAAAAGTGGATTTTATGTGACTAGCAGAAGAATGCTTCACTAATTTTGAAGAGTCGCAAAGAATAAAAGGACTCTCAAATTAAAAAAAAAGAAGGCAGTTGTCCAGGGAATTTGGATATTTGTACTGGGACCAAAACAATGCTACTTTTAATAAAGCTGCCATCATTGCAGATCATATAAACAGCCCCTTTTTAGCCCAAAGCACCAAACAATGAGCCCAACCTGGCAGTCATTACTTAGGCTTCACGCTCATTAGTTTTTTATCTAAACCATTCTGAGCTGATCAGATTTTCTCATGTGCTGTTTGGGTAAGGATGTGAATGCATTTTATCAGGGTATATCCATTAGCTTTGCAAAACAGTTTAACAGTCTCTCTAACAGTCAATATAAACAACACTGCAATACACAGGTTCTCTCTTCTAAAGGAGAGAATGTTCCTCTGAAAATGGCTTTTACTTGCTGATTAAAGAAGAAATAAGTCCTACAAAGCATCTTTAAAGTGAGGAATAAAAGAAGTGTAACTCTTAGGTTGCACATTGATGATTTAGAAAGCACTTTCATAATCATGGTCTCTCCTATTTCAAACTTGTAATCCGATCAGGAGCACTCACTTCAGGAATGTCACTGCTGTTTAGCAGTGAAGCCCTGTCGGGGTGTAGCTGGAATTTAGTGTATGAGTGTCTTTATTGAAATCCATCACTCTACCAAATGACTGGGCTGGCTAATGACAGTCTGAGGTAGAAGTCCAGAGGTGAAACAAATATGCAGACGGGACCACAGCTCCAGCTGCAGACAATTTGTCATCTAAGCGTATTTGGGACAGACAGACAGGTGAGACAGAACAGAGACACCTCCACTGACAGTGTCCATTTTGTTCTGCTCTGACACCACATATTCCCAAATGAGTCCATCAAGCCTGACCTTTCAACATTCTACAGCTTGGGGTTTAAGTGGGAAAAAAATGACAGTGGTATTTTCCAACAGGAAAAAAGCTCTTTTTCCTAGATTTGCACTATTGATAACTGAAGACCTTTTTGAAAACTGTTCCTGTGGATCTGTCTTTATTATCTTCGAACTCACAAGCTACCATCCTCAAAGGTGATTGTTTCCAGCAAATAAACAGGACAAACTAATGGCTGAAAGTTCTTTAACTTTTCGACACTCTCTCTTATAAATCTATATATATTTGTATTTGCTTGCTGTATTCAGTAATTGCATCCAGGCCACTAACTGGTGCCGTTAATTTTTCCACAGTACCTCTGAGAAAATTTTTCTCACCATTAATTTTCTCAGTGACCTGCTGGCCAGCATCACACACTCCTATTTATTTCTCATGTGAAAAAATATTCACGGATAACATTTAATTACAAGGTGAAAAACATCAATCACTTGTTAAACATCTCTGCACTTCCCACGTGGCACCTGCAGTTGCATACTCAAACTTGTGTTTAAGGGTGAAGACTGGCAAGACTGAACAGAGTATCAATGAATCCATGACCAATCCCTGATCAAAGGGCAGTACCACACCACCAGAGGAGGAGGGCACCTTCAGCCTCTGCAAAGCTGTGAAACCAAACCAAACTGCTCTGTTGATTCCTGCACATGTCAACAGGATTTAAGTCATCTCAGTATCTTACATGTGCATTTCCTTCCAAATGACCACTGGAAGTTCTTACTGAATTTATGACATAAATGAGTGTTTAGGTCCATCAAAACAAGTACAGTGTATGTTCAACTTAGCTCATAATTTCATTTTTTCTCCAGTATCTTCTCTGCGTGTATCTGCGTACATACTAACACACACACATTGCAAGTCAAAATTTTTACTAAAATACTTCTCTAGTTGTTCTACTGAAAAATCTAAACTCTTCCTAGAAAACTAGAGTTCATGCAGCAGGAAGCAAATAGAAACGTTTGCGTTTCCTGCTGAGAAGCAGCACAGTGCAGCTCTGTAAGGCTTCAAATAAAGATGATATGTAGCTACCTCAAGTTTCTTCTTGCAGACGTATAAATCAGAAGGGACTTACCTGATGTCACGTAGATTCATCAGAGTGAGAGGTAAAAGAGACTCACTGAATTAAATTATGGAAGAAGTTTATCAAAACCAGGCTGAAATTGTCACAGGACCAGGAAGTAACACTGGGATGGTTCCACTGTGATAATACTGTCGAGCAACACAGCACAGCCCTCCAGAGGGGGATTTTAACATGAAAACAGTGTTATTGCACCACTCTTTTTTAAAAAGACGTCTCATTTATTGTGGAACAAATGCTGCTAATAAAAACACTAGAATCAGATATTCCCAAAAGCAGTCACTGACAGTTTCATTCAGCTACTGAAACAAGGTGATGCTATTTTAGATTTTTTTCCTAGGGAAGAGGAATGAAAGAGCTGGTTATAAAAATAAATTTGAAGCATGTGATTATATGACAATTCCAAATTAAAGCATTCACAGAACCCTTAGAAAAGACAGGCTCTTGGCTTCAAAAGGGCAACTTGTGCACAGTGAGGGACCCAGCTGGGAATTCACTGATCACGAGGCTGAAAGATCAGCCGGCGGAAGGAGACTGGAGGTTTTCAGTCAGAGAAGCTGGTACTTGCAGGGATCCACATCCCAGTAAGAAATAAAAACTCGAAGGCAGCGTGCCCAGTGCTCTCTTGCCGAGGAGATCAGAACAAACCCTGCAGAGATGATGCAGAGGAGGTGAAGAAAGCACCGAAGGGAAGCCCAGCCTAGGGTTTGGAAATGGCAGAGGAGGAGAGCAGCGGAGGCAGAGAGGGGCAGCTGCCACAGCCTGGACAAGGGAGCTGTTCTCAAGTTATTAACAGAAGTGATGAAAGATGACAAATGCCACACGAAGAGATAATCTGCATAGAGCAGAGCTGCTGCATGCTGAGGCTGGAGTGCAGACCAAAGGCAGTAGGTAACTTCAAATTACACTAAAATATGCTTCAATTCTCACTGATGTCAATGATGATAACCAAACAGTGAGTATCAAGGTTGAGATGGACACAAAGCTCAAGAAAAAAAAAAGTCCAGAAATCAAGTAATTCCATTCAAACCAGTGAATGAACTGGCATACAAAATTTCATGAGGGGTAGCACGTTTAATAAATCTAACAAGACACAAACACTGTCATACAATCAGAAATAATACATGTCACATCTATATTTATTGAGGAAAAAAAGTTTTCAGAGCAACTAAAAGCCCTTTCTTCTACACTTAGCAGCAGCAAAGCCTCAGAACAATTATTAAGGAAAGAATAATCCAAGCCCGTGAAGTTAAAAGAATTTGGGGTGGAGGGAATACCACACAGATTTAATACAGGTAAGGCACACTGATCTGACATCTTTCTCAGAGGAAAAAAACCCTCAACTTCCAGAGAAAGGAAATTAAATTGATCTTGGCAGTCTGATTTTGGGAAAGCTTTAACGTTGTGCCACTTGGGAAGTTATTAGATAAATTGAAGAAGATGGGGGATTAGTACAAAAATCTTAAATTGGCCTGAAACTGCTAGAGGTAGGACAGCAACAGCACCACGAAATGGGGAACGTCAGGCTGGAGGGAAGTTATTAGCATCACTGCTGAGGGACTGCTCTGACAGCCAGCCTTGGATAACATTCCACCAATTATACTGGCACACAAATAGCTACAGCCCTGTTAAAATCTAACTGAAGAGAGAAGCTAAATGACATTTTTATACAAGAGGAGTGGGACAGTGTGGAGCAAGATACACACGGAGCTGGACTGGAGCGTGGGAGAGAGGCTGCAGTTCAGGAGAACAGAGTGTGGGTCACTTATCTGGAGACTAAAAACCCCTGAAAATCAGCCTTGGGAAACTACAGGGGGGAATCAGAAGATGAAACATTATGTGACGTGGCTGTGAAATAAACCACACAAAAATGCAATTCAGGAAGGTTTTAGCTTAGAATTTCCCTGGAAGATGGAATGCAATTACCAGTGTTTTGCAAAGCCCTGCTAAGACCCTCTCTGGTGTGGTGTGTACAAATCTGGACACTTAATTTCCCAGATTCAAACACAAAGAAATGCAGAAGAAAAACAACAGGGCAATTTTGAGAATGAAGCTCACATTTTACAAGGAGTGGCTAAAAGGTTTCAATATGTCTAGAGACAGGAAGCTGCAAGGGATGTCTCTCTTATCATTTGAGAATAGAGATGGTTTTTTCTTATAAAGAAAATACCAGACAGAAGAGCTTTTAGCGCTAATGGAAACTTCAGCAAAGATGAGACAGAAGAAAATACTCATCCACTCAGCCTGGGAATGATTTTTCAACAGGAGAGGATGGGCCAGGCTTTCAGGAGTAATGCAGATTATCTGCCCAGTGCCCAGGCAAAACTTAATAATGTTTTCAACTGGAAAATACGGTTGCCTGCAGTTTCTGTGGCTGTAGTAAGTCCCGTGTCCTGTGAAAATACCACGAGTGTTTCATGTGAGAACTGGAACAGGCAGTGTGACACCTCCCCTCTCCCTCGGCTGATCACACATTCATTTTCCTTGCAAACCTTCAATTACAGAAGTGAACCAATAGACAATTATCCTAATGAAACCTCGAATTAAATGCAAATTAAATTCAAGACCACTGAAAAAGTGATCTTTGATTGCAAGTAGGTAATGAATTGGGTTTTGTCTTTAGCAGCTCTTAACGGGTTTTCGGTAGTTCTGGGGTATCAGAGAAAAGATAAATTGGCTTAAGTAATGACTAATGTAAAGCTATTAAGATAAACACTCATTTTTTACAGTTTGTTACAAAATATAATTAAAAAACCCCCACACTGAACCAACATATTTGTTCTTAGTAACTGCCTTTAGACGAAAAATGCTTTTTTTTTTTTTCCAATCAGTGCTGTTTTCGACAGCTTCAGTTTTGGAACCAAGCAAGGCTGGCGTGGAATCATCACAGAAGTGGCCCATTTTCATTTCTATACAAGCCATTAAGAGTTTTAATCAATTGAATTTAATAGAAATAGGAAAAGTCCCATTATTTAACGGAACAATTTACCTCCCAGCAAACTAGGAAGGACGGGTTAAGTTCCATGATTTAGTTACCCTTATACACACCAAACATAATAACAAAACCAGTAAGAGTTTTACATAGTAAAACTGAAAAGTGGAAGTCTTCCCTAAACAAAACATATTTACACACTGCAAGTTACACAACACAAGTGAAAAGAACAGAAAACAAACAAGTCTTTTTCCCCCAAAGCATAATGGAGGGACAGAACTCTAACAGAAGGAATTTAAACTGAGGGAACAGAAAGCACAGACCTCTGACAATATTTTTATTTTACTTTAAATAGAATTACGTTGTCTCAGGTTATTCTGGCCTCACCTGGCTCTGTTGTAATCAATTTCTGGGAAGTCCTCCTTTCCCTTGGATGCTTGCAATACAATCCTGAAAGCATGTCATATTTGTGTGACTCTGAGACATGCTCCAAACATCTGGGTTTTTTCCCATTTGCAACACATGAATCCTTTTTTAAAAAACAAATGTTCCTCATTTCACCATTTCAGTGATGCTCCAACAGTGTTGCAAATACTATTGGACACATTTCAGGGAGGCATGTGGAGACTGATTGTTTCTTTCATTATTAACTCCATTGATAAACATCAGCTGGAGCCAAAAAAATTATCTTTTAGTTGTTTGAATCAAACGTCATCTGTTGCCCATTCTGCAGATTGTATCACAGTCCAGTAAAAACATGAAAATTCTTGGTACATGAAATGATTGACTACTCTATAGGGAGCCCACCTTTCAGGGCTTTACAGCTAACTTGGATCCAAGGTCTCACCTTCACTGAATAGACCAAAAAAGGGGAAATATTGTTTAAATTAATACTGCGTTATAAAAAAAAGCTGAGCCAATTCCAGATGCCCTAAAAGTTAATTGGAATTTGCCTTTATTTAATCAAATGATGAGAGTTGGGCCAGACACATTTGGTTAGAACAGCACAGTAGTTAGAAAAACACTGGGAGGAAAACAGGACATAAAACTGGTGTTTGCATCTGCTGCCACAGCAAATGCCAGGGATTTATGGGAATGTTCCAGGAGTGAGGAGCTGCCATGAAGTGCCAGCACATCCAGCAGGCACGTGGGGCAGCTGGAGAGCACGTCCCATCTCCCACCAAGAGCTGATCACCGGTTCAGGCACACACAATTTGCTGGGGATTACAAGGGGAGGTGGAAAATGAGCCATGCAGAGCCTGGATCCAAACCCAAACTTCTCACAGCCGAGTTTCAAGCACAGCCTTTTGGATGTTTCAAACACTCCTACAGGAGGCTGTGGGAAGAACTGCTGCCTGATGCTGCTCTGCATGAAGATGAAGTAACTCCCTTAACACCATTAGGAACTGAAAGAAAAGTGTCCCATTCTCAGTTTTAAACCAACGCCTGTCAGGCACTGATTATTCTTTGGATTTAATCACAAATTAATTTTCACTCAGGTGCAGAGAAATCAGGGGCACAGAATCAGCATCGCTAGACTAAAAGAGATCTGCCTAAAATGAACGTTTTACTCCCAAACAAATAAATATTTTACTGTTATCAGAAGGACTTCAGAAATCACCTGTGTTCCCTTCCCTTGCCAAGCTCTCAGCTACCCTGGTATGCTACATTATTATGACAGGGTGAAAACAGGGAAATGAAGTTAAAAAAAATATTTGTTCTAACTCTAGCTGGGATTAATTTCTGAGGTTAGCATGCAGATATGACCCAAATACAACTTGTACTTTGAATTTGCTATGTGATAAGTAACTAGGCTGAAATGTTGCTGTTTGCATACAACTCCTGTGAGGATTCTTATTATGCAAAAGCCAAGACGTGAGAACGCTGATGAAAATCTGTGAGTCATTTATCAAACACTGACCTGAAATGAATATTAAGAAAAACCTCTTTTATATGCAAATGTTTAATCTGACTGAGTTTAATCAGGACTTTCCTTTCTCAGGCCCGATGAGTAGTGCATGTACTGTGCACTGTAAGATACAATCTTACACATCTCACTCTCAAAAAAGCCCGTTGTTGTGTCAATGGTTGCTCTGGGAACATGCAGAATAGAAAATTAATCTTTTTTCACTGTTTTACTCACCTGTGAGACTCTCCATAAAGCCTGTTTTGTCTGCCCACCTGCTGATCACCGGAGTAATATCTCCTTTGAATGGACCGAGTACTTCCATTCTCTCAACAAGACAAACTCAAAGCATAATTGATTTCTCCAATGGATTTTCTAATGAATATCTATTGTTACTCTACTTGCTAAAGTACTCACTGGCTTGTGTTCCAACAAATACAAATCTGTTTATTTACTGCCCAGCTTCACAACCAGCTACAAACTGGGGAAAAGCAACATAAAAAAACCCATCGGTTCCCAAAGAATCTGAAATGCTGGCTACAAACTGGCAGAAAGAAAAATGTATGTTCCACATGACCACTTGAGAGTACACAGAATTCAAATTAAAGAAACATACTGGTTTTATTTTGAGAAATTTTGAAAATCTGCACGTTGATAAAGAGCCATATGTTGGATACAGTGACCACTGAGCATTCCCAATAAAACCAAAACCAACTGAGGGGGCTCAGGAATGTCCAAACACTGCAGCTGCATGACCTGGAAGAAGGGACTGAGGAGCAAAGATCTAATATTGAATGAAAAACATGAACTCCACATATTAAATACAACACTGTATAACAGCATCAACAAACAGACATAAATTCTTTTCACCAGTTAAATATATATACAATAAGAAGTTACAAAAGTAGCACATGACTAGATCTTCATTCCTTTTCAAAGCCTTGCTTAGAAGAGACTGCTAAACCTTTTCCACCTTATTCTTTTTACTCAGACTCTTCAGAACAAGAATGAAGTATCTTTATGCCTGGTAGTTAATTAGAAAGTTCATGAACCTCATAATGTCACTTAGAGAAGTAAAAACTCTCACTTTTACTTAGTGAAGTAATAATTTAAAATTCAAAGTAATGACTTAAATCTAACTTACAAGAGCATAAAGGACATTTAAACCTAACAGATACTGGAATTTGAATGTAGACTGACCAGCAAAGCTGACAGATATTATTTGGTTTGGCATTTCTAGTGGCCAAAGTTCATGCTAACTAATATTTGTCCAGTCGTCTAAGTTGAACAGAATAGCCTAGATAAAAATCTTTCTGACTGCCCAAAAAACATTTACAGTTTTTATCTAATGTGATATATGACATTTTCTACATGATTTTATAGCAAGTCACTTTAATGGGTTTTATTAATGATTCTAAAATATTATTTCAAAGAAAAGGCTTTAAAAAAAATAAATCGAGGAACAAATTTTTGTTGAAGAAACAATGAAGCCTGTTCAGTGACAACACTGTAATTACACATGGAGTTATGTAGGAAAAAACTTAAAGGTAAGGTTAAGAGCAGCTGGGTGTTTGGTTACACCTCACATGGAGGAGAGGGGGCTCCTGGAAGGACCCCACTGGTCTCAAACAGGACTGGCAGCTGGGACTCAGGGAAGGCTCTTCCCTTCCATCCCACCAGAAGTCACACGAATCACAAATGAAACCACAGCCAAGCTGAACTAACCAACAGAGGGCAGCTGACTCACAGCTAAAGGGAATCCTCATTCCTGCCAAAACCCATGGCAAAACCCCTGTGCCATCAGTGAAATCCAAGCTGACCTCAAAACCTTTTACCTGAAAACTATAATGCCAGGACTGGACAAAGCTCTGCTAGTGAAACTAGCACGTGTTTTCAAACAATAAAGATATTTGAGAAAGAGGGAGACAAACTGACTGCAGTTCAAAGCAGATGAGTGCTCTGTCTCAAGCCAGCCACCCCTGTTACCACTACAAAAACTGAATTTTGTATAATATATTTATTCTTCAACAGTAACTCATGTAGAAAAAAAAGGTTCGTTTTTAAATTGCATACTGGTTATAACTTTAATTAAGGAAGAAACACAGCAGCAACCTACCAACAACAACAACAAAAAAATCCCCCAATGACTAAACTAAAACAAAACACTAAAACTGGATGTTCTACTGGTTTGACAACAGCATGTGGTCCAGCACTAGAACCAAATTAATCCTCCATTAAAATCTACATAACCATTTTAAGCCTGCTTTTTAAATTATTAACGTGTAGCTAACATCTGTTCATTGTGAAAACACACGAGCTGCATCCCTTTTAAAATTAATCTGTAACTCTAAAAAACATGTAGACTACATTTGCCATCAAACTGTAATCAATGCTGGATAAACTTTATTAAGTGCACTAGTATTTCATTATCTTTGGCTCTGAGTTGGAACTCCAAAGTCAATCTGGCACCACCATGGGCCACATCAATTAGCGAATCCAAGGGCTCACAAAATGCTCCCTTCATAAAAGGTTGCAAGTTTCCTGGTTAAGTTGCAATATGGGAAACAGCTGACTCAAAAATAATATAAATTATAGACGGATTAAAAGGCCTCATAACTTTTAATTAAGCAATAAATCACAATAAACTGCGCAGGACTGCTGATTTATGCATTCCTCCTGTGAGAAGCAGTAAATAAAATTAGAATGGACAGAATATACATCTTATTGGAGAAGAAGAATCTATTCTTTGGCATTTCGTTCATACATAAAAATCTGCTCACCTTTGGTTTTTCTAGTGGTGCTACAGCCTGCAAAGCACTTATTTATAACTCAAAGACATGTCATGATTTATAGATAATGAGGAAGGACTAGCTGAATTTGTATAAACCCATATTTACAACTCTTTTCCTGGTATCCCTGCTAAAACAAGGACTTCAGGAGGCAGGGAGAGCCCCAGATCGCTGTCCAGGGGAGATGGTCTTGAGTTTTTCCTTTCTCTCCCCAAACCCACCTGAATGTGTATTTCAACTTCGGTTAAACAGCCCTTGCAAACAGCCCTCCCTGACACAGGAGTTGTATTTGACAACCACCCAGAAAGCTGTAATTGGGCCTTGAGATCTGAAATCTCTGAGTGGTTCATATTCCAGCCAGCAATCTGGCAATGCTGATGATCTTGATGCTGTCACTTAAGGAAGATGCAAAATTCATGTATTCGACTCGCGGTTCAAGTGCACACATTTAGCTGACGGCAAGCCCGGCACAATCCTTCCAGTCACGTGGGGGGACATCAAGAGGAGGACAGAAGGTCATCTGCACTTTTATTCTGCTGTCTTGGAGGAAGAAACCAATTAAACAACATAAAAAGAAAATGAAGTTCATTCCTGAATCTATCAATCAGCTACAGAACACAAAACAAAGCAAACCCAACAAACGATTTGGTTATAATTTCTGAGCAATGGCCACAAGAAACGTCTGCAGCAGAAAAAATATTAACACTTGTTAAGCATTAATCAATGAGAACTGCTCTAGACAGAACAACACAGCAATATTAAAGACTTCAGAAGAGGCAAGAACAGGGTTATTTTAATGACCATCATGCAAGAGGCACCTGAGAGTTCCTGGGCTGCTCAGAAGCTCTGACAGATGAATTCACACATCACGTCTTCATGTCCCTTCTCCCTCTTTGAGCAGCAACTTCATGTCCAATTATTCTCTCTTATTCATAAAGGAGAGCCAGAAAAGTAGAAATTTTCTGCGCTGAATGCTCAGGGTATGTTCACAGCATGCAGGTGAGTCAGACCATGTTTAACAAACTCCTGCTCCTCTAAGGAATAAAGCCATCCACTGGAATGGGGTCAGCTTTAAACTGGGGGGACACAGAATCTGCTAGAGACAAGAAAATTCAGTCCTTCTGAAGATGAAAGAAGTGGCCAAAATCCTCATTAATAACCAACAGCCTCACACTGGTTTCTGAGGGTAACAGATGCTAAATCAGGCCAACACCAGCACTGAATTTACCAACTCAGCCCAACCTTTGTCCATGCTGGGTGCTCTGCACCGTGATTCAGATTTACACAGCAGCTCCCTACGTTGGACAGATCCAGGCTGCCTCCTGCTCAACACACTCCTGTCCAACATCTTGCCAACATCTTGTTGCATTCACACTTCAAAAAGTTTTGAAGTTTTTTATGTGGCAGGTTCTTAGAACTATAAACTACTGTCATGAATTTCATGAATTGACTTAGACTCTATTTCAAAAGAAATTTCCACATTCGTGTCTTGCGTTATAGCAAACAATGTTTTGCAATCAACAAGATCATCTTTTGGAAATTAATTTTGTACAGAAAGGAGTTATAAAAGGGAGTAAAGAAAAGAAAAATGTGTCAAAAATCTTCATTTAACTTGCCAAAAGCAAGAGAGGAGTACTTCTGTGTAATTGACTCTCTCTGAAGACTAAGTCACATGTGATAAAATGCAAGATGCCAAATAACTGCTTCTCACATCTTCTACCATATGAAAAGGTGAAGATGTACCAACATTTTGTGTTCTGAATATTCTTGGGTTTGTTCCAATTAGAATAGAAGCTAGGTCCTCATTTTAACTTATGCAGCATCTCTCCTTCCTTAACAACTGCAAACCCAAAACTGAGAACAAATTACAAAACTTTGTAGAAAAGAAATAAAAAAACTTCCTAAAAGGAGGAAGGAGAGGGTAAAAAAAATTAAAAAAACAAGATTAAATCTGCTGCCAAGGAATAACCAAGGCATCAATCCTTCTTGTTCTCCTGCTCCTAAGACAAAGACAAGCAAGAGTAAGTTCAGTCTCAGTGTTAGACGCTGTCAAGCTGATTTACGGCACACGCAGTTTGCAGGTCCTCCAACATGACATATTGGCCACGAGAGATTCAGCACAAACCACACTCCTTTCCTTAAAAAAAAAAGTATTGCCTACACCAATTGAACTTCAGTTCCTTAGGTGAAATGCTAATACTTTCTCCACTGGGCCACCCAACTTTCTATGGCTGATTTTCCATTTAATTCCATCTCCTCTGCCAAGAAATCCACTTTGGGTATAATTCCTGTCTTTTCCTATACTTTGCAACATGCTATCACATTAAACAATAAATATTCCTTTCAACAACAAACATAGGAACGCCATCTGAATCAGAAATAATTATGGGTACATTCCTAGTTCCAGAGACACAAACATATAAATTTCATTCAAACCAAAAGTTCCTGCCTTGGTATATATTTCATTTAAAATTGGTAGGGGCTGTAGTAGGCAGCAAAAATGTAGTTTAATCAATTAGCACAAGGCTTCTAATTCTTGTGGATTTGAAAGTAATGTCAGGAAGGAGATTGACGTCGTAACATATTTAAGTTCACAAAGTACAAACATTCTCTCACAATTACAGAAAGCAGCATTACACCATGCATCAAGTTGCTTTTTTATTAAAGACAAGTTTAAAGAAGCTATCTAGAAAAAAAAAAAGCCAAGTGAAAAATACTTTTGAAGAAGTTGTTAAACAGCTCCATTCCTGGAGCTAAAGCTTTTTATGAGTGGCAATTGTGAAAATATGTTTATATGACTCTTTACTCAACAGAAAACCTGCAGGAGGAATGAAAATCAAGTGTAGATAGCTATTGAAGCTGAATATAAAATTAATACATGCTGGGAATTAGAGTAGACACTACAGGTTTATTATCCTGGAGGAGAACATGGGAACTGGCTCGATTTCCCTTTGGAAGTGAAGCAACACCCACCCATGTGGGGGACTCACTTCAGGCAGGTGAGATACTGCTCAGGCTGCACAGATTTGGCTGCTGCTTCTGCTCATTTAACAAACTAAACTGCAGTTTAGTACAAAACTTCCAGTCACAGCAAGAAAAGTGTAAAGGGAAACAGGAGGTTCTTGCTGTTTTTTGACACTGAAAACTCTCTCGCATTAGTGCAGCAGGCAAAAAACTTGTCATTTTTATGATACTGTAAAACTGCACTAGAATCAGAGGACAGATGTGTTTTAGGCTGTAATTCCTTCCTTTAAGGCAGAGTAGGAGGAAATCAGACCTTCTGAAGGTAAAACTGAGATTAAGGACAGGGTTTTTGTTTTCCAGAAGTTAAGTTGCACTTGAAGCCAATGAGTGCTGATAGACAGGGCCAGAGAAAAATGTAAGACAGATGATTCCCTGCATGGCACAGGAAGGGATCTGACACAGCTGATGGACTGATACAGGACTGGGCTCAGGAATGAACTACTGGCACCTGAATTCCATGAGAGGAAGATACTCTGAGTGCCTCAAAAATTTCCATGACTTTTCTGAAAATTAGAAATCTGTATTATAAAAGAAGTGATTTGAGCAGGAGCTATTTACAGTTAGTACATTAATAATGATACTCTTGAAGACTAATTTCTAATGCTGGAAGGAGAAGGCTAGAAATGCAACTCACCAGCCAGGGGCTGGATGGAAGCTAATTCAGTGACAGCAATGAAAGATACTGGGTTAAAACTCAACTTTTAACACAACAGCCTAAAAGTTTTGAAAATGCTGAAAATAACTGTTTTCTCTGAAGTGCAAGTAGGATTAAAGCAGCCACTTCCTGCGAAAAGTTCCAGAAATTCACACATCTTCACACCTGCTTCTGAGAGATCTGGTCTGTAAGTGCACCAGCACCCTCCTTTCCCCTTTCCTTAAACTCCTGTATGCAATTTCAGGAGAAGTACTTGCAATTCTAATGTGCAAAGTGTCTGTATTTCTCATATTCTACAGTGAACACCAGAAAATGTCATTAAGAATAAAATATTCATTTTAGTGAAAGCAGTAAGTTTACATTCTAAATACACTACATTTTTCTCCTGCTATGCCTGCCATTACAAATACTCCCATTCCTTTAAAAACATTTGCTTAAATATATACAGCACATAGAGAGGGGATAAACTACTTGCTATGATATTTGTCCTTTAGCAGTACTGGCTAAGAGAGAGAGGGGGAGGAAGGAGAAGGAGGGAAAATCTTGACAAGAATATGTATGAGAGCAATCAATAAAAAAATAATCCTTGGAATTCATGAGTCTTGAAAATAAGACACATTTTCTCCCAGTAATCCTAAAAACCTATAAAAGAATATTCAAGCAATAAACCCCCCTTAACTCATATTTAACCTTTCATCATGTAGAACTACATATTAAATAGCTTAGCAACTGCACGCTGTGCAAGTGCATTCAAAGAAGAGCAGGGATAGAAAAATGTAAATGCTACACCTCTTTTAACATGCACGGCACAGCCAGGAACATCTGCCAGCTGACCCCCTAATCCAATCGGCTGTTCAGAAGCAATCACATCCCCAGATAAGAGCTGCACAGCCCCTACATGCAAAGCCCATTTCCTTTAAGAGATGGAGCAAAATGTAGTTAGCCAGCTCTTCAACCATTTTCAAACAGAGCTACAAGGAGAAAGTAATTCTGCATATTACATGGAGCTGCATTAAAATACTGTCATCTCTTCCCCCCAGTATTGTAATTTATCCTTTAATTTCACAGGGCAGCAACACAGACAGGGTTTCAGGCTGAAGGGACTACATCAAATCACGTGATTTTATCAGAATACCAAGAGCATTCAGCCCGTGCAAATGTTTGGCACCTCTATTAGAAAACAGCCTGGAATAAAATCTCGAAGGGCTCAACCTTGTCCATCGCCTACGATGAGAAGAATAAATACAAAAAACCTGAATTAATTCTCCTAACTCTGCGTTTACTTCTCACATCTCTTGCAAAAAGAGCGGGCTGCTTGAGAGGCTCTACAGGCAGATGAAGATATTCAAAAGAAAGGCTTAAAGATACTCCAGAAGAGTCAAACTCTCTGTGGAATAAGGAGCATAAACCCCATGCAATATCATGCAGCAATGGGTCACGTCATTATTTCTGTATAAAATCAAATTTCTGCTAAAATATTCTATCTTAAATACACAAGTAAGCTGCTTTACACTGACTGGACAAACTCCTGGGGGACAGTCTTTTACAAAACAGTTTATGTGACTCAAATAACTACTTATATTCATAAAATAAATTGTTTTGATTGTGCAAATTGTCCCTCTGTCCAAAACAGCAGCTTTACTAAATATCTGTATTGGCAGATGTCCAGACATGGTGGGAAATGGAAAGAAAGAAAGAATTGCTAGAATTGTGTTTCAAGTAACACTGTAGTTAGATTTATGTCAAATATCTGAAAAGCACTGAAGAAAAGGATATACAGAGGTCTGCCAAAAAGCCTGGACAACACCCCGCACAAAAAGAGGGTGAAAAGATTCTCTGGCTTAAGAAAAAGACACAAACTGAGTGAGGGATTTAATTATAACACACTGGAAAAATGGAGAGTTCTCCAAAGTAATTGATTAAGCAATAGCAAGACCCAACTTCAGAAGCAATAAACAAAACCAAAATAACTAAAGATACTGGAGAAAATAAAATGGAAATCGTAAGTGAAATCTACTGGCACCCGGAGGAATTAATTATTTGTTCTAAGTTATCTAAAATCTTATCAAATTCATAAAACACAACATAACACAGTAGCCAGTGGAAAGTAAAACTCAGCACCACAGTGATTTAGCTTTCCCATATCTGATACCAAACAAAAGCCAGTATTTACTGCAGGTATTTAATCCAGATTATACAAAATAATTAGGATGTCACATTTTTATATATAATGAATCTGTAGAGCTTTGCTCTAGGATTTAAAACCTGCCCAGACCAGAGGGAACAGCAGCAGACAATCTGCCTGGCAGTGGATTAACGATATGTGCCCAGCTCAGCTAAGCAGCAGTGCCATCAGCTAATTTACTTCACCATCTGGGTAGGCAACTTGTGCATCCTGTAACGTGCCCAGGGACCTCAGTGTGTTAACTCTGGGCTGGAAGTCCAAGTCCAGTGGGCGCAGAGCAAAACTCCTTCTGAAGCTCACAAAGAATTGAGAAGCATTTGGGGAAGCAATGAACAGAATCACGGGCACAATGTGTGTATTTGTGTGCACGTCTAATGTAATACATGTACATAAACACACTTTCCTTATTAGCACAACAATTTCTTCTTACCCTAAAAGCTCTGAAATACATAGAATTGGACTCAATCCTTTAAATTTGAATTGGAAGAAGATAATCCATTTGTGTGCTAAACCAGTTAGAAATAGTTTCTGTTTTATCCTAAAAAACCCCTCAAACTCAACAGGCAAAGAAACAAAAGCTTCAAAAAAGCAACCAACCAAAAAAAACCTTGAAAAAACAAGAAGTCACAAACCTAAAGAAACAGACCTTAACACAATTCTACGTTATTTCTACTACAGCCTGCAACAGAAAGCCTCTAATGAATTCAGTGGGTTTTAGATCACGACGTGTGTTCCTGGTAAAGAGGCAGAAAGCACCAACCACGTTTATATTAATACCAGCCATGGCACTTTGCAAGCACTGTGCACCAATAAACTGCACAAAGACATAACTTCCAAGTTTGAACAATTTCTTTCCTTTAATATCCTCTGAAAGGCTTTTGAAACTGGCAACTCTAATGTGTGTGGGAATAGGCAACACATGATAGCAATAAGTTTGCTATTAATGGAAGGAGTCTGCTGTGTCTGTGGGTAACAAACCCCAGTATCTTTTCATTACAAAGGAGCTTATTGTTACCTTATCACTTACTGTGGGATTTCACTCTGTCTCTCTGGTGATCTGTCTGATCTATTAAGAAAAGCACTGAGCTATGGACAACATACACTTTATAGCAGTTTTATATTTCTGTAGTCCCTGCTGCTTCTCTTAGCCTACTTCCGATGAATTTCAACGAGAAATAAGGAAAAAGAAGAAGGGGAAAAAAAATCCAAGGAGCATTTACCATGTTTCTCACAAGAAAATAAAATTAACTGTGAGGAAAATGAGGCAAGTTCATAATCAGGAGTTGGAAGTGGTGTTGCATTCCAGGACATGACTGCTGCAGGAATAGTTGTGCAGAAAAACAACTGAATCCACCAGCTCTAGCACCTACCAAATAAATCTCTGTATGATACCACTGAAGTACTTCTACACGTCACATATTTTATACATATACATATTCATACCATTCATAACATACATATGAAGTTCCTTCAGCATGACTGTTTCTGTCCTATTAATTAATTTTCATGGCTGAATCTGAAATGCAGGGCAGGCAAAACTAAACAGTACTTCATCAGTGTTAATTAGTGCTGAGAATTAATCAGCAAACGCAGGAGATCACTACGCACTTTGCAGAAATGCATACAGCATTAACTAGCATTTAAATAGATACTGATCTTCCTTTAAGAGTAGTAATTTAAAGATTATTTTCCTCTGATGGGATACTTCAATATTGAATATACAGAGATTAATGTTCAAGGGAACCTGTGCTGTGTTGAAGGGAAATGTTGCTAAAAATAGCAATTTTTATTTAACAAATGTTTCTACAGCAACCATAGTCTCAGAAAGAATTAAAAAGTTTTAAAATATCCATGACATCTGAGCTCTATGATGTCTACACACTGTCCAAGTGGGATTATCAATCCAGGGCTTCCTGTGCTCTGGGAGATAACAATTTCTTCCTATAAGAAATAGGGTGTTTCAGGTCAAATTCTGCTGATCCACGAGCATCTCTCCCTCAGCCTTCAGGAAGGTCGAGGATTGCCTACAAAATGTGACTCAAGGTGTGGTCCCAGAGATAACTCCCATCTTTAACTTCCTCACCAGCACAGTAACTTTGGATCCCAACTCAAAACACAGCACAGAGAGATTTCTGTTGGCTATCGGAACGTCGCTCACCTGATTCTTGAGATCCAGCTTGGGGCAGGGACGACCTCCATTGTAGGGCTTCTCCTTAAGCCACTTGGATCGAACTCTCACCCCCGGTCCACACGAGGAGCTGCAAGGAGACCAACTGGACCAATCGCTTAATTTGCAATCAAACGGGCAAGGGACCGTGCAAGGCTCTTCAATGTAACCTAAACCAAAAATTTAAGAAAGGTTTTAATCACCGCAACCGACGAACTCTGATCCTCTGATGTAACCTGTGCAACCAACACAAAGGGAGAACTTCCTACGGAGAAGGCATCTGGCAGACTGACAACACCGTCCAACGCGAGGTTATGGCATTATTGGTGGAGAACAGCAGTGACTAAAACTCATTTCTATGTGGTTTAGTCCAATGAAGGCAGCGATAAAATGGAATGATGTAGAGGACACACACTGACAAAAGCATGTGTTGTGAAGCTGATGGTCACCAATATGTGGTAATTACCTTCCCTATTAGACTGTGGCCATGATAACTTCTGGAGAATTAAGTGTACAGCCCAGCTCTGTACTCCTTCTGCATTACACTGTCCATCTCCACAGCTGGCACAGGCAGGAGACAGACACAAGTTCTCTTCCCAGCAGAGAGAACCAGAGGATGGTGGAGGCAGCAGAGCTCTTCTCTTAGCAGCTCCCACCAGATGTGTGAGGCACCTGCCTGCCAGCTGGAGCAGTGTGGGATTTGCTCTTGGGAGAAGCAGATGAAACCTTCTTCCCACATCTTACAAGTTCTCTTTATACCTCTTTTGAAATGCTTTGCTTTTTCTGGGCTTCAAAAATGGCATTTTAAAGCTTTGCTTTCACCTTAAGCTGGTTTGACACGAAAGTCCTCACAAGATCACCATCACTTAAAATCACAACACCAGACATCTGCAGGACCAGCACCTTGTGAATTAAAACCGAACAGGTTCCTCCACAAAGGCCCAAGCCCGCAGCTGTTTTAGGAGCTGGCATATGGGAAGAGAGATTTTGCAGAGCCCAGCAGCGGCCGTGGAGCTCTTGGTGTGCAGAACAGCAGCAGAGGGTGGCTGAACCCTGGGGGTCTCCAGGGAATTAGTGGCACCAGTCCTGGGTTGGCAGTGTGGAACAGCTCCTGCACCTTCCTGCTTACCATGCTGCGTTCATTCTCCCCCGGTTCCTATTATCTGCTTGTCATGTCTGTATGTATTACTTTAATTTAAACAAAAAAGAGATTTCATGTTATATCATGAAAGCCAGTGGCTGCTCAGATCAACCTTTATTAGAGGCAGCTTCATCCCTCTGACAGCTCTGGCAATGATGGTTATGGAAATAACTGAATTTCACCCCTACCACATTTCTGATGTTTCTCATTTTCATGCTCTTTATTTCTGTTTGGTTTTCAT
Organism: Lycocorax pyrrhopterus obiensis; assembly: GCA_014706295.1. NCBI lineage: Eukaryota > Metazoa > Chordata > Aves > Passeriformes > Paradisaeidae > Lycocorax > Lycocorax pyrrhopterus. Next base: position 33,718,549 of record JACSVZ010000009.1, on the reverse strand, counting down.
CACGCGAACGCTCCCTCTTGATTCCTCACCTACAGAATACCAAATTAACTCATTTCGTGACTCTTTTAGGAAGGGTTTCCCCCCTCTACCCAGGTGAGAGTCACTGCAGCACAGAGGGAAAAAACACCCAAACAACAAAACTCAGCCCAGAAGCAGCTGCTATCCAAAACCCCCAGACAACAGCCCCAGACAACCATGAAACACCAAGGTGGAGGCGTGGAGATTATTCTGGTTCAGAGCGGGATTTACTGGCTGAACCATGCCCAAGCCTGCTGCTCACTCCAAACTAGAACTGTGTTACAGCCTGGGCATCAACTCACAGCAGCAATTCACTGCCTCCTTCCTGCTCTTCATGCTGAAGTCAGTACCAAGAAAGGTTTCAGGCTTATTTAGGCATCCATCCCCCGGAAAATATCTTCCATCTAGAGGTACAAGAAATACTGATGTTGCTTTTGTAAACAGTGCCTTAAAAAACGGCAGCAGCAACAGCTCCTTCAGCTCAATGATGCTCTATTTCTCCTCTCTTGATTCCCTGTGATGGTGCTGTTCCCTGTTTCTTTACGGCGGCCACCCCGCAGCCTGACAGCTGCAATCATTTCCCCACGTAACTCACGCTGTAACTCTTCCCTAACGCCGCAGACCTGCGCCCATACAGCGTGCCCTGGTTTCCTCTGCTGCCGCTGATCTCTGCCTCTTGTGGTGCCTCTTCATTTGCAGCTCCAACGCCACTGGAATTGGGTGTCTTAATTATTTCTGACTGAATCCATGCCAGTGATATCGGAATGTTCGAGATATTTCAACTTGGTATGCTTTGTATGCTCACCTCGGTGAGATGACATCCACGTACACACACATACAAATATTTCTAAAACAGACTCACTTTTTTCCCCCAAACAAAACTCCCAAATATGCCACTAATATTCTGTTCCATCTGCTTAGGTTGCCACTCAAAGCAATTCGTAATACATTATGATAAGTAAAAGAAATTTTCTCATGATAGATTTATGAGAAGCATTTCTTAGGCAGCTCTCCAAAGAGTTCTGTTCCACCACCGTATGAAATATCATCTTTCCTTGGGCTATGTGACAGCCTGGGTAATTAACTCTCAACAGAAACAAAGAAAAGTGCCTTGTTTCAAAGTAGGATTAGTCAGAGGGGTTATCAACTTATCAGAGAAGGCAAAATGGGCTAAGTCTTTAGGCAGCTCAAGATCTACGTCTATAATAAAATAAATATAAAAAAAAAAAAAACACCAAAAAAAAATCAAGATGAAGGAAAAGTTGTAATAAACAATCTAGATATAGAAATAATCTGTCTAATACATAAGAAAGAAGTTTTTTTACAATGAAGGTGGTGAGGCCCTGGCACAGGTTGCCCAGAGAAGCTGTGGCTGCCCCATCCCTGGAAGTGTCCAAGGCCAGGTTGGATGGGGCTTGGAGCAACCTGGGATAGCTCAATGCAGGACGTTCACCTTTAAAAGGTCCCTTCCAACACAAACTGTTCCGTGAAGACTGAAGAACCTGTTGTATCCCATCCCCAGGAAGTGCTGTGAGCTATCCCTCAGTGAACCATCCCGTTGCTAAGAGGCCGCTCTTTTCTTTTCATGTTTCCTCACCCGTATTTCTTAATTACATTAAATATAAACAAATCCTGGCCAGCTACAAAGCACTCCATTTCCATACTGTCCAGAGGAAGCTGATTCTCCACATTGAACAATGCTACAAAATCAAAATGGGAACATAACTTTCCTTCAAGCGCTTCTCACAGGCTGCCATTTCTCTTCTACCAAACACTTAAGGTTAATCCTATGCTGAGATACTCACGGAGCAAAGATTTCATTCAACCAAAATTCTCCTCCAAAAACATTCCTGTGATGTACCCTCTGCTCAGACAGAGAATGCCTTTATGGCTATCTTTTTATGATAAGCAGTAAATAACATTGTGCTTAGCTCATCCATTCCTGTGAGACCAGGATATTTTATTTTTCTGTAGGACCCAAGCAACGACTTGCTGTTGTCAGGGGAGTAAAAAGACCCACAATAATCCTAATTTTGGCATCCCTAAAAAACTTGTAGCTTTGGTGTGATGTACAATACCAAACAAACAAGAAACCCCAAGGGCAATATGCTATTAAAACAATCCATTAATAAAGAATTCTACATTCAGGCTACTATCCAGAGAAATATTCTTACTGTAACAGAATATGAATAAAGGAAATAACATTTCTGAGCTACTGTTGCTCAGCTTGGGAGACCAACTCAAGGCTGAGTTTACACAGCTGGTTTTGTCAGTGTCATCCTTAAATTTCTCACTCATCCATCACATCCCCCCATTTTTCTCCCCTCTGCAAAACCTGGTACCAAAGAATTGTTAAGTTTCCAAAATCTTCTACAGAAAAAGATGTTCTGTGCTCCCCAACCCTATTCAGCCTGCTTTCCATTTGTTCTTAGATTATTTCTTGAAGCTTCCTTTAACCTCCTTTTTTTTATTACTATTATTATTCCTCAAAATCTCAAATACTGTTAAAATAAAGCTCATTTAATTCAGACAAAGCAGATGAGAGCCTCTGTCCTACCTGAACCAACAGCAGGCTCCTGAACACCACAGAGCTGGGGCTGCACACACAGATGTCACAGGAGGTAGTGACAAGAACACCGGGTTATTTAAGTGGGCACTTTGAAACAGGCTACTGGGAATTGGCAGGAAAAATTGATCTGGATGACCAAATAAGCCTTTTCTATGTTTAAGTGCTATTGTTTTTCTACCGAGACACTGTCAACATAATGGGATGAATAGATGCATTTACCTAGGCTGCACAGCTCATTTTACTATGATTTATTCATTAAGAACAATGAGCTTGTTGCTCAACAAGGCACAACTGGAGTCTCTCTTCTAAAGCGTCTCTAACAAACAAAGCGCCCACAGGTCACACAGGATGTCCTGGGAAGGCTCAGACACACAATGCAGCAGCCATGACTCACCTCAATTCTCCTGTGCAGCCCAGAGACCAAGCAGCAGCAGGTGGATGAAGTGAGGACCATGGTCTGGTGGTGTCATGGAATCACAGAATGGTTTGGGTGGGAAGGGACCTTAAAGCTCATCTTGTTCCACCCCCCTGCCATGGGCAGGGACACCTTCCACTATCCCAGGTTGCTCCAAGCCCAGTCCAACCTGGCTCTGGACACTTCCAAGGATGGGGCAGCCACAGCTTCTCTGGGCAACCTGTGCCAGTGTCAGAGAGGCACAAATACATGGTGCAAAAGCTATTATTGTCCCATTTTCGCTGTGCCACCCAGCAGAGCCAAGGCCAAAGGAGGCAGTTGGGTGATGGGCTGGGGGTGTCAGTGATGCCACATGGGGCTGTGCTGAGAGAAGCAGGACAAAAGATGCTTACAAGCAAACATCAGACACGCTTCCACCTGATTTTTGCACTTCCAAAAGATAAATTTGCTGCGGGTGTGAGGTCTGCACACAGCGTTAAACAACAGTGCCAGCAGCATTCCAAGAGGCTGGCTTAAAAGTGATGTGAAAATAAACATTTCTCCAGCAGCTTTGGAAACAGATGCACCTCTAATTGAATTGGCTTTAAACTCATTTGTATCCTCTCTAACATATTTCATGGTTTCAATTAACAAACTTGTAGCAGTTCTACCCTTGTTAGTAAACCTTGAGGTGCTTCATAAAACTCAAGGTCATTACTGTGAGAGGGACAATTCTGTGCATCACCACAGCTGCCACTGGCAATAACACTGCTAATTTCCCTTGGAGTCTGTGGGACAGGAGAGATCACCCTCTAACACACCAGGGAGCAGCAGCGTGGACAGTGACACAGGAGAAATGCTTCTAATTACACAGACCAAAGGTAGAGGGGGAAAAAATTGATTCATTTTGCAATTAATATTTACATTCACTTGGTTACTGACTGTGAAATATCACAAAATAGCATCAGTAAATCCAAGCAGTGCTAAAAATCTAATAGCTAAAGACTTTATAAGGGACACCTGGTGGACCACAGCACTTGGTGGGCCAAATTCTGCTCAGCTGAAGCTTTGGGATCTCCTGCAAGGCAAACCTCTTGCTTTTCCTCAGGTTAACACTCAGCATGGAGCACACACTGCAGCTCAGAGACGTAACTGCACCAGCTGATCATAGTTCTACAGCTGAGGCTTTCCCAACGTGCCAAGAGCAAGGCAGCTACTGGCCATGGGCCACATGGCACAACCAAAGGCTCCAGAAGCTTGTGATCTGCAAGAGAAGCGCCTCATCCCAAATAATCCCCGTTCAAAATCTAAATCCTGCCTCAAGGAAGCAAATTATTAACTGAAGGGAACTAAGCATAGTAAGTCTGGGAGACTTATGTTGCTAAAAACTTGAGTTGCAGCCGAAAAGGATTTAATCTTGCCACAGAACAAATGTTTAATCTTCTTTTTTTATAGTACACAAGGATTTGAGAGATTTTACGCATTATTAGTTTGCTGAGAAATTTAGGAGATAATCTAATGAATACACTCAGTAAATGCACAGCCACTAGCAAAAATAACTTCCACATCAAATATTTTGCAAGGCTCAAATAATGGACCCTTAGCGAATTTATTCCCACTTGCTCAACAAAAGACGCACACGCTCATGTTATCTCGTAGCAGACTGATTAGAGATTCTAAATAGACCAGAGAGGACTTGCAAAAAAGGCTGGTAAGTTTAACTCAACATTATTGTTATTGAAATTCATCCAAAGGTTGGTTTTATTGCTCAATTTCACAGTCTCTATAAATCCCGAGGAGGCAGTTGGGTTGATGCTGACTTTGCATTATGATTCCTAATTTCTTTTGATTTTGCATTACAGTTTCCTTCCTTAAAGAACTTGCGAGCATACGCTTGGTGTTAGATACAAGCCCTGGTGGTTGATATATTTAATCTTTTAACTCAATAAGGAAATCTCCATTAATTAGCACTTTCCTTGTAACAGATTGCAGAACAAGCTGAGAACTCTTCCGGAGAAGGAGCCTCGTCTGCTGCCTTCTGCAGGCAAATAAATAGAGCAAATAAATAGGACTTCACAGTGTACATTCATCTCCCAGGGAACATGTGATGCAGGAGGGCAGAAATCCACTGCACAAATCTGTCCAGGCTCCAAAACCAACTGTGGGAATGATGCTCCCTTTTCCCAGGGCTGCTCTCCCATGGTGAAGGGCTGGGCTGGCTGCTTGGGAGCCCTGACATCTTAACAAAGTCCTTACTCAAATAAAAAACCATCCACTGGGATCAATAGCAGTTAGGGGAGTAGCTCAGCTGTGTTTTTCTGTACACTTTGCTCATCACTCTGCCACTGGGAAAATCATCTGCTTTCTTTGAACAAAACTGAGTAGCTTTTTTTTTTTTCTTAGCAGAGATGGAATCCTCTATATATCAGAATAGAAACCCATTGTACTTTATTTTGGGTTGTTTATAACATATATTTTTTCAGGCTACTCAATTCATAGTACAAGCATGTTTTTAAAACAAACCCGAGACTGTGTTTATTTTTCATTATTATTACGATATTTATATAAGAAAACAAGACTTTTTAAAGCCTCAACACAAACTGTCCGCAGACTATCAAATTCTCTTTTCTCCTACACCTGGCTTCTCTCAGAGGCCTGATGGCACAGCAGCTCTGAAAATAGATGTGCACTGCAGAGTGCTCTGAAGATCGATACAGACTTGGGCAATTTGGACCAGGCAGGAAGCATCTTCCAGAGCCAAGGGTCCATCACTGGGAGAAAGCTGCCACCAAATGTCACTGAAAGTATCTACCCCCCTCAGTAAATCATATATGACCTGAAGGTCAATGGTTTCAGGCTCTGCTGGAGCACACTAAGAAACTCAATTTCAGAGTTTGGGGCCCTCCGTGGAGAGCATCTTTCTGCCAGTTTCTGAAGCCACGACATGGGGCACTGTCAACACAATATGCCACCTCATTTCTGCTGCCAAGCTGCGACCCCAAGACACAGGCAAGCCTCATTTAGACAACTTGTCTTGGACAACAACGTGATGGTTTTCATTTGACAGAATGGGACTCGCTGATGCATCTCCCTGCATCCTGATAATGAGGATGTATTCTGCATTACAATATTGCTTTTATTTCAGACAAAATAAACCACCAGATGACTCTGCAGAACACAGGAACACTAATTAGATCAGTGTGCAATTAATATAATCAAGGGGGCTCACAGCAGCATGATTTTTTTTTCTTTAAATGTACATTCCTAGGTCTTTAATTTACAAACTCGAGGGGGTTTACCCATTGTAAGGGCCTCTGTTCACGAGCAGGTCACACAGGCACTGGAAAGGCAGGGGAAGGTTGTGAGCCAGCAGTGACCTCCACAGCCCCCTCCCCAATGTCACGGGAGGTGAATGACACAGTGACCCCTCCCTGCATCAGCAGGGGAGCGACACAGTGACCCCTCAAATCAATACACTTAAATCGATACTCTGCCTCAATTCCTTCCCCCATCAACACTAAATGAGAAGCCCAACCGCACACTTCAATTATACAGGTGCTGTTTTAAGGATGCCACTGACCATTACCAGCACCAGGAAGATCCATGAGTGCTTTCCCAAAATCCAGGTAGCTGCTGCCAGGTCCCATCCGCTTGCATAAGGAGTTTCACCTATTAGAGGTCACCTTGCTGCAGAAGCATCTGACCTTAAATAAAGCTGTACTATAAAAAACATCTGACAAAAACATGATTTTAAGAAAGGGAACAGTCCTGGTTTGCACAGCTCAGCCACAGGGAGAGCAGCGACTCATTTAGATGATGGAAAACCTTGAGAGGGAAACAGGACGTTTTTGTGACACTAGCAGGCCCCAGCACAGAGTATTGATGTACTGAATTTCTGATAGACTTTTGTTTCAATTTTGCAGTGTGACTTTGAGCTCTCTGCTTGTGTAGTTCAATCTCCTGTGCCGGAGGACTTCAGTGAATTCAGAAGCAGAAGGCAACGTAATCCTGTTAAATAACATTATTTTTAGTGGTCACTCCCCCACGTTACCAAATACAAATGAGAGCCAAGATTTCACTGTGGGAATCTGTCTGTAGTGAGGGGTATTAGAAGATTTGCAAACCAGGCTCTCAGTAATTTAATTTACACCATCCTCATTTGCAAACCTTGAAGGACAGAGATTAAAGTGTATTTCAGGCCCAGGAATAGACGAAGGTAGGATAAATTCTCAACTACCCATCAGTATCACTGGGATAATCCTTAGAGTAGACCGAGATGAAGTTTAAGTTTAATTAAGTTGCTTCTGAAAATCTTCAGAATATGTCAGACTTTAAACCCTTTAATGCTCACTGAACTCCACTACACCACCTACTAGCTGCCACAGGGCTCCTCAACGGTGGTAAAGGTATGGAATTGTCACTCTTCACTCAAAAATGATTCGTCATCCATTTACTTGCCTGAAAGTCCTGCTCATCAGAGCCATATGAAAGGCAAACAGGTTAAAAACCCTGCAAAAAACCCAAGTAAGACATGAGAGGAGTCCTGTGAACTACCACCACGTCACTTCCCCATGCAGCCACACATCTCAGAGGGATCACAAAGCTCTCCATGAGCAGTGAAAGCACAGAGGTCTTAGGACTAGAATATATAATTCACGAACAGGATTAGGCTAAAAGGGTATTTCTTCATATTTCCAATATAGCGTATTAAATGGAATGACACGCAGGGAGAGAAAAATGTTAATTCTAAGTCTGTCTTTGTATGGTAACATTTTATTAGAGCCTTGCCTCATAACAGGCTGTATTTGTGACAAATGTGTTATTAAGGCCGAAGAGACGGGCCACATTTCAAGGAAATTCTCTTTCCAAAGCCTGCTGCAGAAATTGGGGCAGGAGATCACCCAGTGCATTAACCTGCTATCACAGCTCTCCTAAAGTCCCATAGACTATTTCCACACTGAGTTACAATTTCTACACTAAAAACATACCTGAGCCCCATGGAAGAGCTTTAACCAATCTGTAAAAAACTAAAAAAAAAACCCCTGAGCCTAATAATAGAAACAAAAAGGATGGACACGAGCAAGGGTGGGCAGCGGTGGTCCAGCAAGAGGCAGCTGACAGTGAATGTCAAACATGAGAAAGTCTGTTTGAGGTCAGCAAAAAGCCATTCCTTCATAAAGTCTGGTACTGCCATCTCTTCAAAGGGGTCATTTTATGGAATGCAGCAAAAAGCATAAAAGAAATTTGGGCAAGAAGATAAGCAATAAAGATGTGTATGTAGAGGCAAGGAGTAACAACAGACATCACTCTGACTAAATGCAGCACTTACAGAGGATGCTACTCCAAAAGCCAAGTCTCTAAATGTTTTTTCTTAAGATGCATGCTTCCTTTCTGAAGGAAGATAAAGACCTAGAAGAATGTGCATTTCTGTGTACTAATGCCTGAGGGGAAGTCTTACCTTGCTTTAAATAAGCTTCTTTGATAGCCAGTTTGACCCATTCAGAAATAACTTTTTTGATGGCTGTTCATCTTTGATTCTGTTGCCAGGAAAACACAGAGAACTCAATGTCTGAACAGTTGTCCTGTGATCCAATTTCATTTGATAAGTCTTTTAACATCCATAAAGGAAGAACTGTGGCCAAATTTTCTTATGGTGAACAGATTTTGAAAAAAGAAAACAACCAAACAAAGGAAAAGATAGGGAGGAAACCAACGTTCTTCGAGCACTGTTGTGGGAGCAACATGTAAAAACCCTGTAGTCAAACAAGAAATGGAGGGCAGGTCCTTCCCAGGCTCTGTGTCTGTGTTACAGCTCCCCTGGCAGCCACAGCTGTAATTAAAAGTGTCACCACACACCCAAGGAGACATGTACGAATGTCGGAGAGAGTCCAGAGGAGAACCCAGCCAGGATTTCAGAGCTAAATTTAGAAGCTATTTAGCTGTGAGAGAGCAGAAAACAGTCAAAGGTGGCAGTGGCTTTGAAGAGTCCTGAAGTGGGGACTAGAGGGCAGGACAGTCCTGTGATCCAGCCTTAATTCCCATGACAGGGGATGGGATAGGCAGAAAATAAGGTGAATTTTTAGCTCAAACTTCTTCCTTGAGCAGTCTTTGAAAAGCTTTCTAGTAGTAATACAGCCATTAATAAAATCCAGCCATGTAATAAAAAGGCCACAGAGAGAGACTGTGCTGGTTTTGGCTGGGGTGGAGTTAATTTTCTTCACAGTTTCTGGTATGGGGCTGTGTTTTGGATTTGTGCTGCAGTATTGATAAAACAGGGATGTCTTTGTTATCTCTGGGAAGTGATTACAGAGAGCCTAGCTGGGTTCTGAAATTAACAGGTTGTACTAAAAAATGAAATTTCAATATAAAATGTCACTCAGACTAAGAATGAAATTAAATTTTGGATTATTTTCAAAAACACAGGGAAATGTCTACTCAGAAAAGTTTCTGTTTCTGAAGATTTTCAAAATCAGGGGTTTCTACAATTTCACTCTTCAAAATAAAATTTACTAGATGTGGAAAAATGTATACCACAGTAATTACAACAATTGATACACTTCCAAAAATAAACAAGCATCTATTCAATGTTGCATTTTCAACCTTTTTTTAAATTTATTTTTCCCCCAAAATTGCTACCTTGCAGGAGCAGCAAGTTTGCTTTCAGGTCAGGATAGACCTGACTCACATTCCTTTAACCTAATAGGCTCTGCTTTTGGCTTTTTGAGCTATACAAATACAAATTTGCAGAATGCCTATTAAAATCTAGTGATTAAAAACTACCTGAAAACAGCTCATTTTCTCCTAAAATAGGGGATGTCAATCCCAGTGTTTTCATTTTAGGATGGGTTTGTCCACCAGCAACTGGAGCACATCCAAGGAGACGCTGCACTGTTGAAAGCAAGGAGGTATTTGAGCATCCCTGCTGTGCCCTTCATAAATTCAGAGATAATTAAAGCTGTTTAAGGTGAGTGCAGGTCGCAGCTAACCACTCTGTGATTTAAAACCAGGATCTATGTGTCTGTTGTGTCTTTTTCTTCCAGGTTCCTGTTGTTGTGAGCACAGCAGAATTTGAATAGGATAAGCACTCTTCATAAATTCCTGCTTTCCATAAATTGCCCGTTGGATCAAAAGCAGAACCTCCATGCAACAGCACAGAAATCTCCAGCCTTTGATTTGGAACAGATGAGGCACCCTATGTTCCTCTAAGATTAAAAAAACCCTGTTGGCATCGCACACAAGAAAGAGAAGCAAAGGGATGACGGGAAATCATTCAAAACAAAGGAGATGGAAATTCAAAAATAGTATGAGCAGCTCAAATGACAGATTGAGAAGCGGATGAACTGCAATTAAAAGGACAACTTCACGGCCAAAGAGGATGCTCCAGACACCAGCTGGAAAACAGAGACCCTCTGGACCAGCAGTGAGCTCAACACAACATAAGCAGTCTTCTGATGGGAAGGGAAATTAGGCAAACTACCGAATTTTGTAATGTAGCTAGAGACAGTTACCTCTATCCATGATTTCCTAAGTGCATTTCCAAATTAAAGGAAGAAAAACAATGGTGAACCAAATCTGGGAGAAAATCACCACCTCAACTGGACAATGCATATCACTCACTTCTCAAGCTTATTGAATGGGTGATCAAGGAAAAAGGTGACACTACCAAAATAAAGCAGTTTACAATAAAAGCCAGCCATGAAAAAAAATAAAAGTGTACTTTTTTCCTGGATAAAATATTAGTTATAGAAAGGAACAAAATTCAGAAAAGCCTGTGATTTGTATTTTTAAGCTTGTCATATCTAATGATCATGAGCTAACACATAATTAATAGCAGTGAGGGTGGGTAAATCAGTCAGTTGTGACCAGTGTGCTGACCCAAAGTGCTGACACCAGGCTTGCTCAGCTCTGGTGGGTCAGGGCAGAGGTCCCTCCCCACAGCCCAGGTTGCAGATCCCGGCAGAAGAAGCTGTAGACCCCAGGGAAGTTGATAGAGAATTTCCAAAATGGAACAGCTGGAATGCTTCTGTCTTCACTGTTTCTGGACCTCAAGATACTCTGCATGAGGTAACTACACCAATGGGGACAAAATATCCATTTCCAGCAGATAATAGGCTCAGGATAGCTGGAGTCTAGACTGCTAGGAAACACAGACAAACAGACTGAATTGGGTTTTTGGTTAGGTTCCCCCCTCGCCCTCCGAGTTGAGAATGCAGAATCAGTCAGAAAAGTCAGAGTAAGAGCAGGGCCTCAGGCCCTGAACCCTTCTGAGCAGTTTATTTCCACACCAGACTCAAACTCACAGTACATTCACTTGACAACTCTGACGCATTCACGTAATAGGTCACATTGACCAAGTGCAATAAACCCCACTCAAGTCTAAGTTCACAAGGTTTCAGTCAGGGAAAATGAAAATCACTGCAGCAAGAAGGCAAAAGCCCAGAATTTGCCCTCCAGAAAAACTACAAACTGACCTATCCTGTTCTACACCATTTTTATTGTCCTACACCGGGTACTCAGGACATTATGAAATCTGGGACAAATTTACTCCTACTCTTGAGGCACAATTTACATCCTTACATCTCTTTCTACATTTTGTAGTTCTTCAAAAGGACCCATCAAAGAACTGAGGTCTAAGCCTTAGAGCGTCTCACTTCTGTTCTGGCCCAAGGGAAAGGAAGGAAAAGCACTGTCCTGCAGAAGGAAAAGGGCAGGCAACAAAGAGAAGTCAGAAGACCTGAAAGGAGTAAAAGAGGAACCTGCTTATCCCCACCTCATAAAGCAAGAACAATGCCCAGATATCACAGTGATTGGCATTCAATATACAAGACAATGGATTAATTAGCCACAATCATGGCCAGCTAGCAAAAGTTAAAAGGTCACCTGATACTAATTGTGAGCAAGACAAACTGAGCTGCTTAGAAAAAACACTGTCATGAGTAATTTCTCAGGGCTTAGCAATTCTGCATGCTTCTGTAAATTGCTCTTCTCCATTATGGTTGAAAAGCATTCTGCTAATTATTAATTGGATAATGATTTGTTTCTATCACTAATTCAATAAGGTGTTCAGAAGTGCATTTTGAAAGTTCCCAGCTCCAGAGACCATAAATATCAGACTTGTCTTCATGTAACCTTGGAAGGCAGGCAACAGGTGACGGAAGAGCAGCCTATGGAGCTCCTGCCCATTTTTAGTCCCTCTATGCCCAGAGTCACTGACCACCCCTCTGCCTCTGACGTGGGCCCTGTGCCAGGGCAGTGTCACAATCATTTCTGCTCACATAAAAAGCTGAAGACAAAAAAGCCAACAATAATCCCCTAGAGCTACCACTCCCTACTACCTCCCTAAGAGAAGCCAGACCATTAAAAATGCCACATAAATATCACTGACAGAAAACAGGCTTCAAGGTTATTTAGAAAAGCCCCACGCACAGACAGCCTCCCCTTTTTAATAGTGATAAAAAACCTGAGTTTCTCAAAAGAGCAAGTCACGCCACAGGCAAACCCACCTTCCAAAACCCAGCAGCTCCCTTTTGGCAGAAGAAAAGGTAATGTGGGGGAAAGGTATACTACTCCTCCTTCATGGGCCACAGAGGCATAATCAATTGGTACAAAAGCACATTGTTGAAACACAAACCATGGAAAGCTGCTTTATGAACCCGTGCAGCCAGATGGAACAGCCATCAACAGCTGCAAGAGGAATTCACTCCAGGAGTGAATCACTTCATTAGGGTGGAGGTTTTTTCCTTTTATTACACGCAGCTCAGGCTGCTGATCCCCATCATGAAGACCCTCCAGAGAGCTGATTTCTCTGCTCCCTTACACCCTCAGGAACATTCATAGTGCCCACTGTATTATTTAATCTCCTCCTGAGACATCATTTCTCTCCTCCCATCATACAGCTCATCAGCTCACATCCTGCTCCGCGGTGTCCCAAGCCTTCTGACTCTAAGTCAGAGAGCAGCAGTGGTTTGGGGGCAGCACAGGTACAGAACCGGTTCCTAACATAAAGCTTATGTCTGTGGTAAGTGATAGGACAAGGGGGAATGGCTCCAAATGCACAGAGGGCAGGGTTAGATTAGATACCAGGAAGAAATTCTTGACTGAGAGTGGTGAAGCACTAGCACAGGTTGCCCAGAGAAGCTGTGGCTGCCCCATCCCTGGAAGCGTTCGAGGCCAGGTTGGATGGGGCTTGGAGCAACCTGGGACAGTGGAAGGAGGCTGAAATGAGATGGTATTTAAGGTCACTTCCAACCCAAACCATTCTATGACTGCAATGAACTGCATATCATGGAAACTAGGAGAAAATATCCAAATGGAATGGAATTTCCTGCTTGCTCTGCATTTAATTCTGCCCTCTTTCTGTTCGATACAGGCTACTTGATCATACACGAAATACAGGTGGCAGCACCCCAGCAAGCAGTGACATGAAAATACACTCTATGAATTTGAGCTTAACCCTGGCAGATAATTGCAAGGAGGAGACCACTGGCTCCTGAAGCCGTGTGCGCTTGGCATGAGGGACAGCAGGTGATGTCACAGGGGTTTTGTAATTAAATACAATTATCTCTAGAAAATTCCGAATTCCTTAATTGAAAACAACAATGCAAACTTCCAAACTTACTGAAAGGGAATAAAAATTTCTAGACAAGTAAAAGCAGAAGTAGGAGATATCTTCAAACAAAATGCTGATTGAAATAAATATACCTCCTCCGAAGCTTATACTTTTATGGAATTTTCAGGGAAATAAAAGAAATGCCTCTGGTGTTCTGGCAGCGTAGCCAACTTTAGCCCTCTTGTGCTTCATTTCCATTGCAGAAACGCCAGCAGAGCCCTACACTGAGGAAAACCTCAGTATCAAAGAGCAATATGAAGATACTCAAAGAACCGTGTTCAACACCCACAGCAAACTTGTGAGAGCTGTTCCATCAAGCACACGCCTCAGATGAGCCCCACAGCGAGCCACGGAGCGCAATTCACACGTGCTGTGGGCTGTTTTACATCTCCTTACCCGAACTGCTGCAGCGAGATGGCTCCACCAGCGTGCCGCTCCTGTCGTAGCAGGCGATGGCTCGCAGCCGCACGCCCTCGCCACACTCCCTGGCCGCTCCCTGGGACGGCATTCCCGGCTGCAGCTCGGATGGACCCCCTCTGACAATGCAGTCAGACCAATTTCCATGGGGCTGGGAGGTGAACACCTCGCAGGGGCACGGCTCTGTTTCAACTTGAGGATAAATTTCTGTGTTCTGGCATCTGTCTCGCTTTCTGCTTCGCCCTGTTCCAACCACAGAAATCTGCGCGTTAGCTCAACATCTGCTCCTCCTGATAACAACACGTCACATTATTTATACTTGCATGAATTCAACACATTAGAACCAAGACAATCTGAATGTTAATATTCAGGGATGTTTCTGAAGCGTCTATTAGCTGCTGCCAGTGCTCTGGTGTGCAAGGACAATGTACTTATCTCCAGGGGCAACCAGAGAACTTGGAAATACCATTCTGATGGGTAGATCAAGGAGTAAAATACAAAGTCTTACTCTAGGAATGGTCTGCCCAGAAACCGCTTTGTAATTTCATACAATATCATTTTCCTCTAATTATCTGATGAAAATAAATTGATTGTTTTGTCTCTATTTGTTCACAATCAGTGGTTGCCAGGATAACTTCCAGAGGACTCTACATTAGCTACAACTTCTTTGAGATTTCTTTACAAATTAGTTAGAGATGTGATGTGCACACAAACCGTGCTTTGAAGAAAACAGAAGAAGATAATCCTCAGTAAATTATTAGGGCTGGGAAGCATTTCAATGGTTGTATTTGCTTTTATGTTTTCCTTTGCTCTGTTCCCTCAACAGGTTTTAGAAAAAGGCTCTTTCCATAGTTTTAGGAAGCAGCAGCATCCAAATAAACCCATAGTACAGCTCTCTGCAACTGCACTCTCCATGCCCTGCTCCTGCAGGACTTCAAGGCATGAGAAGGGGTCCCCAGGGCAAGAAGAAATCATGCAAAAAAGAGAGTTCATGTTCCCTGCATCCCTACAACTGCTCAAGGGAACAAATGTAGGTACACAGCCTCTAAAGATAAAAATCAATACTTTTCTTGGCACAGGTCAGCCAGCGTGCCGTGGAACAATCTTGATGCTGGCTGAGCTCAGGAATGTCTTTGCATCTGGAATCTGCACAGAAGGGAGAATTCATCTTCAGCAACAAACTGCATCTGTATTCCATCCTCAAAACGTTCCTTGGGGATCTTGGATGCACTAAAAACACTTCTGCAGAAGGGTTTTAAAGCTTTGATCCCAAAAGAAATGTTTTCTCTTTATTGCACACAAATAAGATGCTAAAACCAAAAGATAAGTTACATAACTCAACAACCCCCTTTCAAGTCTGGAACCAGGAGTCATTTCACCACGCACAAGCTGGGTGTTGTTGATATCTGTTTACATATAACCATGTACCTCCCTTAATACCACCACCCTTCAAGCCCCAGCTCTTTCCAAATTGTATTGCCAGAGTTCTGGGGAATGCAGGATTTGCCAGCACCAAGGGATGTTAAATGCAAAGAAATCAATTAGTGCCAGCATCTTTATAGTTTGGTGGATAAATCTATGTTTACATTTTTATGTACATATTTATGAGGAAATTCAGGTACAACTCCCCATATCTCAAGGAAAGTCTTTTAAGAAACTTTAAATACTGGGAGCTCTCTAATGGCATTTCCAGCATTTTCTGTTTGACACGGCATGAGGAGCCACAAACGCTGTATGTTCAGTTTTATGTTCTGCATTGTGTTGGTAAACATGGGAATTTGGGCTTTGCCCGTGTTTTGCCATCATGACATGAAGCACAACAGACTGGGGTAAGGATGCTAATAATATCACGCTGATGTGACTGGTTTTTTCCAGCTTGCCCTGCCATCTGTTTTGTTGGAATCTTCCCCCTAAAAGAAGTTGCTGTGAAAGCCTTATTTTGAGGGAAAAGTGATGTTGATCCCATACTCTTCACAAAGAAATATTTTTAGAATTAGTGCTAGTGATATTTTTATCATCTTCACAGACTGCTTTAAAAATCGCTGCTAAAAATACCATCTCCAAATTTTTTTTGAGGACATAAACCCATCAATTAAATAGTATTTTCTTTTTTAATTACATATTTCTTTTTTAATTACATTTCTGAATACTAACAAACAATATATATGTTGAATATTATCAGGTAATACATACTGTACATACAAATTATAGGAAACATTAAAAATACAGAAAGTGCTTTGTATCCATAATACAGTGATTTAACTGACTGTATCAATTAACTGAAGACTCACCTAAAAACTGTGTTTTCATTAACATGACTTTGAATTTTGATATGTTCTGTAATAAGTCTTTCACTTAAGTAATGACTAATTTTATATGTAGAGTCCATGATGAATTACAAAGTAAAATGAATAATACTATTAAAAATTGAGTGGAGGGCAAGCAAATACTTAGCAAACAATTAGAAGATTTCCACTAAATGACATTGTTAATGAACTCTTATAATGAAGCCAAAGCATTCACTTGAGCAGAGACACACACAGTGATGAACAAGAGGTACAACTCATTCACACTCACAGAGAGGTGAAATGCAAATGGCACTTTCAGCATCACAAAATACTTTTGAAAACAGCAATTTCCTTAAATCTTTGGACTGAGTTCCAGCGGATGAGATTTCTTTCCAGACTTTTGTCCACCTCTATTTTTCAAGAAGCTTTTATGCAAATACAAGTTGGCACCAATCTCACTGACTTCCCCTTTTGAGAGGTGGCCAAACCAAACCCAGTGTCTGATTTGGTTGTCCCTTGCTGCTCTCTGGAGCATTGTCATGTCCCCACCTGGGACACTCACTGCATGTTCACCACTTGCTTTTCAGGACACCTTCACTGGGCACGGGCTGAGACCGTGAGCTCCATCCTGGCAGGAGAAATGGAACTCAGCAAGGTCGGATAGGGAGAGACTGGTGGTGGTAGGTCACGAATGCAGTGCAGGTGAGGAGACAAACCAGCAAAACCTGGGTATTACAAAGCATTTTTGGTCCACTTACTTGAACAGACCTCCATCTGATATAGAACAGAGTAAGAAAGGCGATAGCTAGGGGTGTACTGTTTTGTAAGTTGCACAACGTTCATAAAGAAAAATCAGATTTAAAACTACCTGTAAGTAATTATTCATTATTTTTTACATGTTTTTTGTAAGATCAGGCACCTATTATTTCGCTGGGGATCAAGGATTTCTCTGACTATAAACATACAGGCATTGGTATAGAGAACATTTTAGAATATGCTCTTTGCCAGAAACTACAGAGCACTGTATAATACTGGGTTTTTATGTAAAAGAGAAATCGTTATCCTTTAATGAGCCACACTAAGGAATGGCAGCTTGAAACCAGCATAAATGTGCGCTGTAATTGTTAGTTAGTAAAACATACAGAACATTCCAGCAGTAACAATCTGCGTAAGAAGACAGCCATGCAGCCAAGGACAAGTGAGTCTAGGAGGAAGGAGCAGTGGTGGCAAACATATTTTGCTGCCCTTCAGATCCCAGCTTTTATCTCGGCAGATTTTTTACAGCAACTTTAGCACTCTACTCCACAGTCAGAATCTCTGACATTTCACCTCTATCAAAGGAGCAAACTCAAGCCAGGTACACCACAGCTCTCAATCGCAACACAGAAACATGAAAAGATGTGAGTGTTGAGAACAACAACAACAGCAAATTCCTGTAAACCTTCTAAGAACAGTATAATTCATTTTTATTTGATTTAACTACACACGTGGGGGAAGGCAACTCCCAGCAAAACATGCAGTTCCAAACTATTCATGTTAAGGAGTTTTAAAGCTTTTCAGTTTGGTCAGCATTCAAACAACACAACAAACCTCAACAGCAAGTACGGGAGGCTGCTCCATCAAACGGTTTGAACCAGTGAGTTTAATGAATACATATAAAAGATCAAACAAAGCTTTTCTAATAGTAATGGGTTTGCTTTATTCATGGTACTAATTTGCCCTGTTGAACTAGGGCACACTGCTGAGCACAGAACTCCCAGTTTAAACTTCCTACAGAAAATCACACTGATCTGTACTCTTGTATATGTATTTTCTGCATACTTCTCAGATTAATAGGCCAGATAAACTTGCACAAAGCCTGGTCACTGTATCATTTGGTTTACATCTAAAACCAGCTTTCCACCAACGAGTTTTTCTGCACTGTTCTTGTACTGGAATGTGTGTAAGGCTGGCAATGATCAGTACCAGACCAAAAACCAGTTAAGGCTGGGAACTGCTCCCACCACGCCACCATCAGTCCACCAACACCCCAGAGGCATTATCGCAATGAGACAAATACTGTAAAAGATTATACCTGTGAGTGACCGCCTCCTGCTTCTGGTTGTGCCACAGTCAGAGGAGCACGCTGTGAACTTAGACCAGGGGGTAAATGTGCAGTCATCCTTGCAGGGCACGAGGCACTCCTGGACGAGGGCTGGCATTGCCCCTGCCCACCGCACGCAGTCACCGACGGCGGCAGAGCCGCCCTGCTCCGACACGCACGTCACAGCTGCAAGCAAAGGGACACAAATCTTTATATTCTATATGTTGTATTACACTCCAGGCAGTCAGTCCTGCTGCTCTGTGTGAGATTCACTCCCCTGGATTAACAGAATAAAGCTGATTTGGTTTTAGGGCAGTGTTCATGTGTCACTCAGTGATGTGCTGGAAGCTTCACAAAACCATAAAGACACACTCTTATTTGACCAGTGTGTTATCTAAATGATGATATAAGTTCAATATTCGCAAGGAGGCAGTCATTTTAAAGGTTGTGGGGACAGTTTAACCAATGATACATTGTACAACCAAGCAACAAAACACATAACACTGTGGCCACGTGTCAGTAAACATATTTGGTCGAGGCCAGGATTCACAAGCTGTGATGCACTTGCTACTCACGGAATTGAAACGGCTTCAAAGTGGTTAAAAAAGCCCCTAAAAACCATTAAAGAAAGCTTCTTTCTCCAAAACCGTCATCTTTTCCATATTTCAGATGAAGGGGATGACTGAGCAGATGCTACAGATAAATGCTTCTTGCAGCGGGGTATAAATACCAGGTCTGGCCCCTCCAAACTGAGCTCCCTAAATATTGTGATACCTCTTATACTCCCTCACTTTGTCTGTTGTCCTTTTTTAGAACCAATAATTAATTTTTCACAGTGAATATTGGTACTGTATAGCCATGACAGAGAACAAAAGTATTTAATGTATAAAAATGAGTCACAGGAAGCCTAGGATAAAACTTGCTAAATTCAGTGAATTAACAGTAAGTAATTATAATAAATAAAAATAGCCTGCACATCATGGAGTCTTTCATTTCATTAATAATAATTAATTCTCACAAAGTCCCCAAGATTATAGGCTATTTATATCCTCCAGTGTAGGTTAAACAAAGCAAAGGTAGGTCATGACTTGATTAAGGTAATAAACTCAGGGACAGTAATGAACTGAATTTGGCCACGAGAGTTTAGTCATCTCGGGCTCTCTGATTGCAGGCAACTCCACACATCGCATCATAAAGCTACTGAAGATGAAATTATTTAATCCAGATTTTATTATTTAACTTTAACAACCTGTGATATTATTTTATGACAATTGCTAAATAATTCAGGTTTTTGAGGATGCACATATTTTCCTTGTTGCCAGCATTTAATGTGAGTAGGAGTGCATGAAAAGAAAGGGGAAAAGAACTCTGTTTTCTTAGAGTTAAAGGATTTACTGGGATGTAACTCTGCCATGAATACACATGATTTTTTGGGTTTTAACTACAGTACTGTATGGGAGAAAGGAATGGGTTGGCAACCACCTGGAAATAAAAAAACATCTTATTGAAATGCAATTAGATTTCTACGGAAAAAAATCAGCATTTTGAAGAGCATGCAAAAGGCAAGCAATTGTTAAAAGTCTCTTTAGACTCAAGTGACAGCAAATCAGCATATTAATAACCACCTCTAAAATGCTGATCCTTGCCTTTCCCTTCCAATCCCGTGACCCTTCCTAGTTCCCAACTCCGGCTGTCAGACTGTGAGCCCTTGCCCTCCTCAATTACGGGAGGGCGAGGACAGAGGTGGCCGCTCTGCGCGGGGACACGGCGTAACTGCCCTCCTCAGGAAGGTTAAACAAGTGCCAGACTCTGATGCCCAAGGTTTGTGCAGCCTCGTTACCTTCAGCAAGGACAGCCCGGGTTTGGCCACACAGCTGTGTCCACGTGAAGTCTGGCCAAGGGGATGCAGAGCATCTCCTCAGCATCGCGACAGCCGCTGGCAGCGGCGTGAATTCCACCCTCCGCTGCCAGCCCCACGCGGCAGGAGTTGTGCTTGCAGAGCAAACCACCCCGCTGCAATGTTCACTCGGCGCTGGCAGAAGAGCACAGTTCATTCCTTGTAGATGCTGAAAAGCTTTAGCAGAGAAATTTTCCAGCTTTCTGTAGCATTTTGTGAGAGCTCTGCGTTTCTCACAGAAACGATGAAAAACATTGCTACGGGTTCTGTAAACTAACTTTATCTTGCACCTGCTGTTATTCAGCAGCAGGGTTGTTATGGTGTATACTGAAGAAAATATTTTCAAATGAATGTTTTGTAGCCTCCATCAATCATTCTACGAGGTGGATGATCAGTGACCAACAACCTTATGCCATGCTGGCGACCCAAGTTATATAAATCGATTTATAATGAATTAAAGAAGCCATTATAAGTGTTACTGCTCCTAGACTTGGACTTTGCGTCGTTATCGTTTGCGCCGTTCGCGGTGCAACAGCGACAATTCCTGACATTTATTAATAATGGCAGTACAAGTGATGGGAGTTCTAGGTATCGATGTCAAAGCAGACATCCCATTGCTGTGATCAGTTATTATCTAACCGCCCGATCTTCTGCAAAAACCGCCACAACTGTAAGCACACAAATAATTCACCGAGTTCCCTAAGCCTATCTGGGTGCTTAAAGAGATGGATGTATAGGTAAGGACATAAGAAATCAGGGCAAATATTTGACACAGATCACGGAGCTTAAAGAAATTAGTGACAATGGAAACATGAGTAAAGTTAAACTAAAATAACAAATAATATAGTGGATTAGATATGTCTAAGCATGGAGACAAAGAGTTGAAAAGACTATATAATGGATAGAGTAGTAAGAGACATAACACCTAAAGGAGGGGAGGAGGAGGATCTCCTGTGATTCTTGCTACATGCCAAAAACCTCGCTTGAGGTGAGCAGCATTACCTGAAAAAAGAAATGAAATAATAAAGCAAAAACCCCTTAGGGCATTTTAACAGATTGGGAAGGGGCAGGCAGAAAGCAGCATGATGGACCCACTCTGGTGGTTCCATCAGGAACCAATCCTCTCATTTCTGCTCGCTGCAAACTTCCCAGTTTACTTAGCTTTAACTTCTAAGAGAAAAAATATTTTCATATACAGGCACTTCTGGAAGGAGAATGAGAGAAATTTGTTTTCAGTGAACCTTCAGGAAAGTAAAATTATTTATCCTCGGTGGTTTCAAACTACTGATTGGTTTGGCTCATATGTGGTTTATGCTGCATAAAAAATATTTCCCCTTAATCCTCAGTTGTGTCACAATGGTTTTAAATAAACTCACACCACAAAGCCATTTCTGTTATGTCAACATCTCTTTTGTTTTTTCAAGTGGGATACCCCAAGAGAGCAAATGCAGTCCATCTGCAGCCCTATGCATTGAGAAAAAAAAATCAGAGTAATAAATTCCTTCTAGGCATAATGTGTGATTTCTACCATCTCTGCAGCATTTAAAATGGACACAAACATATGAATAAAACAGCTAATAATAGGACGCTGCCAGATAAACGCTTTCAAATTATAATATTGATTCCCACAAAGAGGGGAAATGTAGGATTTCCTTTTGAACTCCTGCTATTCTTTTTTATTACCACCAGTCAACCCCACCAAACTGGAATTAAACACTTGGGGCCAAACTGTGGGATGACATTTTAATGCAGTTCTGTTGATATAAAAAGAAAACTGCTGTCACAAAAATAATAAGATCCAAACCACCTTCTCTCGTAACGATAAACATGAGATCAGGAATTAAACTGAAAGGCAGCCAGGTTTAAGAGGCTGAAAGAAAATAACTTTTTTTCAGGGAAGGGCTGGAATTGTTTAGCAGACTGTGTGGATGCACCTGTGAAGGTGCCAACGCATCACAGCGATTAATACGAGCAATGAAAATAGCTGCAGATGCAACTGCTCTGCTTCAAGGCATAAGTCAAGTGTTAAATGTAGAGCTTGGGGAGCAAATTTCCCTTTCTGCTGCTACAGGGCCCCGCCAGGAGACTGAGCAAGGACTGCTAAGGGGATATTCAGTGTGACAGTCTCTGTCTTCTGGCTTTGCATTCCCACCCACAGGAGCGTGTCTGCGTGCCAGCATCTCAGCATATGGTGCACAGAAGCATATGGGAGCTACATTCTGTAACTACATTTCTCCTAAATTGAAAGTAAATAACAGACACTTCTCCTATAAACTTTTAGATGGTGAAATCAAATGTTTGCACACTGTCAGATTGCAGAGGCACTGAAGGTGTCCTTAGATGATGTTACATCGCCACCAAAGAAGTGTGTCAGCATCAAACTGAGGGAACTCAGGTGCTCTCAGGTGCACGTGCCTGACTTAAGAGCATTGGAGATGATCCTAACAAAAGGAATTGTATTGAGAATGAAATATTACAGGCACAGCATTGCATCCAATGAGGAAACATAACATAAATTTAATTCCTCTTAAGTAAAAATCCAATTACGGACAGCCTCTGTAATCATATTCATTTACCAAAGTTACAATCAATTCTCCTTTAAAAATGCATTCCAACAGGTTCCAGAGGGTAAAAAGCTGAGAGTATCAAATATGAACCAGTAAAATTATACTGCACCACGGCACTTTCAATTTGAGAAAAGTAAATTAGTGTTTTCAAAACTCTGGAATTAAATGTCATTAGAACATCTGAAAACAATGACTGATAATTCCAGGAAGGTACACTCAAGCCAAACACTAAAACTAAAGCTATGCAGTAGTGCAAATCCAATGACTGGAATTAGTACATGAACAACAGGATGAGCTATGAGGCTACACAAGAGCTTTAACGCCAAGAGGTGTAGGCAAAACAAGGTAATAATATTCACTGTCTTCAAATTCCAAGAATGTTTGAAAAATCAAAGCCAGCATGTAAAGTCAAAGACATGGTTTTAATACAGCTGTTTACCCTCTTGTTCAGAAAAATCCTCATTTCTGTTGCATAATTATTCTTGGTATCACTAAATGTAATGAGAGAACATCATTTCCTACACATATCATTAGTGGTAAGTGAAAAAGTTAAGGGATAATATATTAAAAAAATAAAGAATAAAATAACTTTAAGGGTCTAGACTTGCTCACTGTCAGTATAGTCCCATAACTCATGATGCCTTCATCTATTTTCTGTATTGATGCTCCTTCATACTTACAACAAGTTTTTTCAGAGTCCCAGGTGGAACATTCACTCCGTTCTTGGTATGTTAATGCAACCCCTAATTACAGGAGGCCAGAAGCACACATAATAGATGACATAAGATAAGGCTCTGCTGAGACTCAGGTTGAAGCTTAAAGTCCTGACTCTATAAGGACATAAATACACACTTAATTTCATCCCTGTGCAGCCCCCTTGGATGCAGCAGCACTCCCTGCAAGGAAGTGTGGCCAAAGTTCGGGACTTACAGAAACACACCGTAATAATATAACCATTAAAAGTAAGTCTGGGGAAAAGAACAAATGATGCCAGGAAGGACATCACAGACACAAATCTCGTACAAATAACCGAGGAAGAGCTGGGACAACTAGTTATTCAGCGGGAAAACAGTCTCCGAGGTCACCAGTCCCCCATTTTGTAATTATTAATGATATTGACAGTAGTGCTAAAGGGCTGACAAATGCCACCGAGCAAACAGAGCGCTGAATAAACACAGATCCCGACCAACAGGCTCTATAAACAAACAAGGGGAGCCCGAGATGAGCTTGGGATGCAATAAAGATGGTAAATACCAACTGAAAAGATAAAGGAAAGCAACTGAAATCATTTGCATGAAAAGGGGTGAGGGAAGAAATGGGCAGAAAAGTTGGGTGCAGAGCATTAGCATGGAGAAGAGGTAACGGGAAAGGGGAGAAGTTTGGGATAGAATTAGAAGGGAAGGAAAAAAGCATGCAAAACTGTGAACATCCTTCTCAAGGTAAAGATCCATGCTGTAGCTGCTCTTTAGGTTGGTTTCTCTCTGCAGCCTTTCCACAGTAAGACATGTGCATGGGGTTAATGTAGGCACAGGAGCCTCAGAAGGAATCCCAGCTGCAGCTTTCTCAGGGCCAGCAAGGTGGGAGGGCACCTCCAGTACCATTTAATGCCTTCAACTGGACTCACCTCTGTTCCATCTAAAATAACTCCTCAGAGCACAATTTTTCTTTGAATACTCATGGATGAGGTGATCAATTATTTGGTTTGGAATACAGGACTGGAACTGCTGTAAGAGCTGAGCTGCACATGTCAATTTTGTCAAGCTGTGTGACTTGAGGTTTTATTCTTCCTCATCTGTGAGCCAAAACTGCCCACTGTTTGGGAAGAAGCAGGAGAGAAGTACATCCCTGTAAAGCCCATTCCTCCTCCCACCCACACACTGAATGCAGAACACAGGACCGATATATTAATGTCGAGCACTATTTTCATACAAGTGTTTTCTTATTCTAAGTGGTTCACACTCTGCCTGGCCAGAAAGGCAAAATAACATGAGTTTTTAATGTTTCAAATTTACTTTGACCAGAGAATAACTGCAATCTGAGTGCTTCTACATTATGCAATCAGTCTAAAGAATCCTTCACAATTTTTCCCTTTTCTCCCTAACATTATTATAGGTTTTGAATTGTTTTTACTTTCATTTTCTATTAAAAAGAAAATCAATGGAAGTGCATTAGATGATTAATGATAGAAATTATGCTCCTTCCAGAGAACATAAAATACAAAAACATGCTAATTTTTTTCCTCTTTCTGTTGTCCACAATTACCAA
The DNA here is from genome assembly GCA_014706295.1 of Lycocorax pyrrhopterus obiensis. Classification (NCBI taxonomy): domain Eukaryota; kingdom Metazoa; phylum Chordata; class Aves; order Passeriformes; family Paradisaeidae; genus Lycocorax; species Lycocorax pyrrhopterus. The sequence goes on along the minus strand of JACSVZ010000009.1, from coordinate 33,693,442 downwards.
AATTACTCGAGTTCAATTTCTTTGTAGCGCCTATCATCAAGTTATATTTAAGATGAATTATTTATTGCACAACTTGAAAATAAGACTATGCCAGCCTGCTATAAATACACACATTGAGATGACAGCAAATACAGAGAATCAAACATGCCAAATAACACGAAAGAGAGAAAATGGAAAATAAACACATTTACAGTATTTCTAGTAACTCAAGTCGGAAAATTACTTAGCTAATTAAGCAAGTACTGACTTTCTTTGCAGCGAAGCACAGATACTAAACCCAGAACACAACACTAACACACCCACATATTCACAACTGCCCCAACATTATATTAAAAATATGATAGCCCAAGTAACACCTCAAGACTTGGATCCACCCTTCCTCCTCATCTCCCCATTCCCACCCCCAGCTCTGGCTCTTCTCATTTTGGTATTCAAAACTCCCACTGCTCCTGGCCCCTTGCTCAGAGACCAGCAGCTAAAAGCTACTGGGACATACACAGGCCCTTGAACAATGTTTCAACCCATCCTAATCTGTATTCCTCTCATGGAAACTGCTCTCAAAGTTTTCTAAAGTACCAATGGATTTTGTATATATGGTCCTGCATAAAACTTTCCACTTTAACTATCACTTTTCTACCATAAAAAAACCAGATAAGAATACTAAATGCTTTGAGGTCTGAAGTCTGGCTACTCATCTCCCGCCTAAAACTGATAATACAACTGAAATTACTTTGACTGAAGCTAATAAAAACGCATACTCAAATAATTCATGTTATCTAAATTAAGTATCTTTCAGCCATCATACAATATTGTCCACCTCAGGAGAGAAAAATAAAGATACTGGACTTGAGATTCAAGGGTCAGCACAATCCAAGTACAGTAAAGACACTGCACTTAGATTAAAGGTAAGAGAGGCAGAAAGAGATTGTGAAAAATTTCCCACCCACAGCCCTGAAAAACGAAATGTTTGAGGTTTTTCAGGAGATTTACCCAGTGGGAAAGCTAAGTACACAGACTGGAATCCCAGTAAGAGCAAAGTCACTCTGATGTGTGGGAGTTCCATACATATGTACATCTATATATAAATTATACATCCAGAAAGGCTTTTCATACTTCCTCCTAAACATTCCTACTGTGCAGGGGGAAAAGTGTTTTTTGGAAACCCTATTTCAGGACATCCATTCTTTGGCAGGAAAATAAAAAAAAAAAAGAAGACCAAACAAAACCAAAAAAGACACCCAAATTCCCCAGAAGAGACTAACAGTCCAAGAAGGGTGTATTTCTAAACTGGCCATACAAAAGACTCTGATTCCCATAAGTATAAGGAGTGGTATTTCCCCTGGCTCCTGCTAAATGAACTTTTTCTTTGTGTGAATATAGCAGATCCAATAGCTTTGCCTCTTAAAAATAAAAAAAAATAATTACACCCATCTTTCCATAGGTTTGCTGTTCAGATCATTCTCACTGCTAGCACATTCCTCTTTACTCTTCTTTTGAAGCTAATAGATCTAAAGGGACTATTTGTTTTTTCTTCTAGTCTCTTAAAAACAAGCCAGAAGATCAGAGAAGATGCAAAGGGAGATATCTTACAGGACATTGTGGTTTTCATGCAGTGATCCTCTCTTCCTTTCTTACAAGCAGGAGAAAAGAGAAACATTTCTTATTTGGCTGCTGCTACTCATCTTAAATTTGCACTGAATTGTTATAATTGGGGAGGGAGGTTATAAAGCACATTGTATTCCTGATGAAACAACTGGAAAACTCACAATTATTTCAACTGGAAAACAACAGATCCTATTACACTTTCTTTTTAATGATTCTTCTACGAATAAAGCATTTGTTTACAAGCATTTGTTTCTAAGCAATTACACAACCCAAACACTGACTGATCACAATAGGATCGTTCATGTATAGCAGATACAACATTTGGACACAGAAAGCTCTCTACCATGATTCCTTTACCCTTGCTTCAGATCATATAATTGATGGTTTACTTAACTGAAAAAAAGCAATCAAATGCAATAAAAACAAATTAATACAATAGAACATAAATTGCATCAGCCCTAGAAACAGTTTCCACTCCGCTGAAAGATTATTAGTATTTTTAGCTAATCTTCACTCTGGGAAACCACAGGCTGGGACACTGCACTATGCACTGCGCTGCATTTTCTTTTATTACAGTCTTTCCAGTACAAATCATTTTAATCTTGGCTATAATAAATCACCAGTTAGATTCTCAGCTTACACCCTCTTTTCACCTGTGAAGTTTTGTTCATCTTTGTTGGAGCTCAGAGCAGTTTCTCCCATAAAATTGCTCTCTGTGTGAATCTTTCTTGATGCAGGAGGTTTCTGCCAACTGCCATTACAAGATCAGAGGTTCAAATTGAGGAGCACTTAAAGCAGGGGAAGGTCATCTTTGGAAATTAAGTTGGAATAAAATTTTGTAGAAGCGGAGGTGGCTATTCATACCGCGCCACTGCAGCAACAGCGGACCCACCATTCACCTCACACGCGCCTCCCGGCTCATTTGAGAGTGGCTGCTGGGCCACGAGGATTTATCACCAGCTTCCACCTCCTGTAAGAGCAGAAATGCCCTTCACAGCCCTGTCCACACACAGCAGCAGGGGCTGCGCTCACCTGGGGAGAGGCAGGACCCAGCCAGACAGGGAGGGCATCACTGAGGAGCACATCACTGACCCAGACCTCAGTGACACAAAGCCCAGAGGAACATCCGACCCTTCCAATCATGCCCAGCACTACCATAACCCTTAAAGCCAAGGGCACACAACCAGAGGGACTTCCAAAATTTCCCAAAGCGGTAATTACTTCCTCCACTTTAGAAAAAGTTATTTAAGAAATAAAATTCAATGCAAAACCAACTCAACACTTTGAAAACCCATCAAGATTCACATCACATTTCCTTTTCAGAAGCGAGAACTGATATTTGGAATTTCAAGTGTGTATTTCAAAGAAACAGTAAATAGCAGCTTTTTAATTCATCAGAAGCCCAGAGGAAAGGGAACTTTCCATACAAATGTGCTGTACTTGGGAGACCAACTCTTGCTGTTGCTATAATGAAAGTATAAATACAACATAGCAGGAATTCATAGTAATTTGTTTCTATGAGCAAGTTTGACATGGCACAGCCAAATAAATTCAGATTATACAGCCACACAGAAGTGAGACATTCTCTGAGCTACTGCACTGGCATTTCGCCTTTCCTCCATCATTCATCGCATCAGACCTTTGTCTCGATTTCTCTCTAAACCTTTGTCTTGTCCTATTTGAAGGCCCACGCTCCAGGGTTGTATCTTATCAGTTAATTAACTTTTAGAATGGAAACACAGCAAAAATGACTACATAAACTTTTGCTCATATATATATCAAAACCAATGTCAACCAGTGTGGTTCCTGTGTACCTAATCCAGGAGACTTATAATAAAATCTCATCTTCCATTTATAGCCTGAGGCAATAGTAGGTCTTGCAGAGAGAAATGCGAAGTGATGAGGTTTAGTAGAGCAATAACATTGCTCAACAGTTTAAATATTGGTCTAGCCACTGAACTTTATGCCAGGAGGTTCTGGCATTACATTATTAAATGCCAATATTTCATACATGGTTTTCACTTACTTGGAATAATGCATAATTCATTTCAGAAAAAAAACCCCTGAAATTTAAGATTTTTTTTCTTCCCCCACCACCCCCTCAAAAAACCCCCTTAAATGTAACACTACTTTCAACAGATCAAGGCAACATTAATGGGGAATTATGGAGATTGTGTGTGTGTATAATATATGAGTTCTTCACTGCAAATTAAGGAACAATTTAGCAACAACATCCTAGAAGCAACAAAAACCATTGCCTTCATTCGGGCCTATAAGGTCAGTGCCAACAAGGAATAAAGGAGAAATCGATTAACCTGAAAGTTTGAATCAACAAATAAGAAAAGAGGAGGATCCTCAGAGGCAACTTTGATTTTTATTTTATTGACTCTTCACCTCACATCAGCAGATCTCACTGATGTGTACTAAAAAAAATATGCGGTAAGAAGGAATTGAACAAGAGCCAGTGTTTGAAAATCATTTTGCCCACAGTTCAAAATTTCAGTGAAAAGCCCAGCAGTGGAAAGGATGAAACACAGAAAAAGAATAAAGAATCTGAATGGGAATTGTAGCCTGACAGGCTGGGAGCATCCAGCAGTCCCTTGCTCAACTCCAAGCACTCCTCTTCTACCCAGAGAGGATCACACTGACTCCTGTCATTCCAGAAAAGCTGTGGGATCTGGCATCAAGATAGATAGATAGATAGATAGATAGATAGATAGATAGATGTACACATCTTAAAATTTGCTGCCATTCTTGATTTTTTAAACTATTTTTTAAGGGCAGGGTTAAATCTAAACAGGTTTATTAAGACGCTTTCTAAAGAAAGTTTCATCAAGACCAGTTTTTAAAAGTCAAGAAAACTTCTTATCATTTTGTTTCAATAAAATGCAAGAGAACACGCTGCAGATTTAGATTACCGTATCAGCACTTCTGATTTACTCACCTTTTCAACTTGAAGACAGGCAATTCCCATATATAACTTTATTCCAAAGCTGTGACCTTGACTTCTACCAAAAGTTCAATTGTATGGGTACCGGTTTTGAGGCAAGATGAAGGAAGAAAGGAGTTCTCACAGATAAGATAATAAACTGTCAGCTGTGGTTTATGAAATACTACTGTTTCAAATAGATGATCTGATTTAATATATGTTGACTGTCAATTCAAAAATTATGACTAGGTCATTACATAGCACGGTGACTACAGAGCTTGAATTACTGTGTTTGTTTCATAAAGCATTAGCTGTGTGAACCAAAGACATCTTCACAGCCTTCCATGTAAGGATCCAAAGTAACAGAATAATCCTAAATTCAATTAAATACCACGTATTGAAGGTGTATGGTTAACATACACAAATTTGGACTTTGTCTAGAGGTAAAGAAAAAGGTATTGAAAAGTACTGTTGGTGGAGTTACTGATTACATCAAGATGGAAAAAAAAAAGGTTTTTCTCTAGTTGTTGAAAATAATAATGGAATGCATAAAATGGCTATTTTAACTATTAACCCACTGTCCTAAGTACTCATACAACTGTAAAAACACAGTGAAGTTTAAAAAAACCCCATCCCAAACCACATTATCTCCTGAGAGTGATGAGAATTGTGTACTTGTATAAACTACAGGATGGAATCTCTTCCTTTTTCTCTACTCGACTTAGTAAATGCAGTTTTTTCTAATAAAAAAAAAAAAAGATGAGCTACCAACACTGATGTATCTAACAATAAATGAGAAGTCTTGATGAGATTCCCATGTTTTCCAATACAGTAAATACACAAAAACACCCTGAGATTCATATGTTGCTTTGAACAGTTTCTTGTATTCTACAGCGTCCAATATAACAACAGCTCGTTTCACATTGTTACATGAAATTATTCTAAAAAACATAAGTGTTCACTGGAAGTAGGGACACAGGTTACATCTGAATTAAAAGTGCAATACTGGCAGTTCTCTCATAGCAAAAGGATGAGCAAAGATTGTGAAGAGGGAAGGAAAAGTTTAACTCTCTAATGTTTCAAATGCTTATCTACCTTTCCATCACTCATGCCTAAAATGCAGTTTAATACATTTCCCATCACAGTGGGAGTCTTCAGCAATAACCTCAAACAAACATGGTATATGGAATCATCCCCCAAAATCAAATCATTCTTTACCAACCCAAAATCTGCTACACCTACAAAAACACTGAATAAACAGAAAACAAAAGTCACCTGCTACCAGTATTAAACAACTCTTTTCAGAGTAATTTACATGAGGAAATAAAGAAGTGGGACCTGATTTTTGTCCCCCACAGGCTGCCCAGTGTGCCTAAGCTCTGTGAAATACAGAGGCAGTGCCTGATGAGACACCTAAGGCCCTCTCCCAAGTTGTGATGGCTCCTCCATCATCTTCACATCACATTTCAGCTTAGATAACTAAGGTGTCACAATAAGAATATATTTAAAAACAGACTGAAAATATTTACACAGTTATCACACTAACATATATTTTGGGGTGAAACCCTGCTGTAGCCAATATTTAACAGGTGAATTCACAAGACTGGAATGGAACATAAAGGGGTACAGCTCTTCTGTAAGGGCATGTAAACGATGGTGACATGTTGTATTTTATCTATAAATTTTACATCTTTTCCATCTTTGGAATGGTCTATAGAGAACAACTGGTAAAATTTGGCATGTCAGGGTGGAAACAGAGGAAATTCCACTCAGCACAGAGCGTAAGCCATGAGCAGGAACCAACGGGAAACAGCTGGGATGGGCAGGTAGACAAACACATTCCTATACGTGTATTTGCATTAAAAGCTTAGTAAGGCGTCCTGGAAAGCTGGCAGGACAAAGGGAACTGAAGAAAGGTGCAGCTCAGAAAAAAGAGAAAAGCCAAAGTGCAAGCTCTCCTATGAGGGAACAGGCACAACCACACTGGGGATAACCTGGAGTACGAGAGATCAGCTGAGCTCAGTCAAAAGCTGTTCGCTGCCCTCGGAACAACAACAACAACAAAAAAGGTGAAAATTAGGTCAGGTTCCTGCAGATTAGCAGAAGGCTGCAGCACAAGCATGAAAAATCAGAATTAGCAATGGGCATTAAAGGTAACAAAGGATCCTCCTGCAAATGTCCTGGCAAAAACCAGGCACCCTCCACTCTCCCACCCACCTCCTCAAAATCTGGCCCAGGCTCTCACCACCCTTCACGGGGCGGGACAGCTGCATTCCTGGGAGTGGATTTCCTTTCAGGGAAAGGGCTATCAAGGATAAGCCAGCTATTTCAAAAGTGTCTGTTCTCATGAATCCTGGCTCTAGCAAACTTAGAGAAACTGATCTTGATGTGTCAAGAGGTGAGCATCAGCTTATTTTTGATTTGCACAAAAATGTTGGAACAAATAATCATCCAGCAGGGATAGCTATACCAAAAAGAGATAAAAGTTAAACACATCAACTTTCTGTAATAGATTGATGGACACAGCAAAATAAAAAGAATGGAATATTTTAGAATAGTCTGCTTCCTTGAGGACAAAAATCCTAAAAATGCTCAGCACCGTGAATCCTAAATGACTTCCTTAGTAATTAAATTATATTGCATCAAAAAGCACACGCCGCCAGCAGTTTGATTCAGATGTGCACACTCTAACCAGGAGTAACTGGGTAAGCAAAGATTGGGTGGAGTTGACATAAAAACATATAGAATGCTTAGCACTAAAGAAAACCTCTGAAACGGAATAGAGCCTTTTGCTTCATGATAATCTCTGGGACCGATTCACCACTGTTTTATTACTGACTTTTGTTATTGTAGCTGAATACAATTTGATTTTATGAGATCTTAAATATTACCTTTATAAACATTTCATGGGATGTTGACTCTCTATCTGCAAATTGCTTATTTGCTTATTGTATCTGTTCATTGATGCCACTGCAATAGCTTATTTTTGCATTAGCTTCTTTGTTGAGTCTAGTTTATCTTCTGAGAAAACCCTGAGATGAAATTTTTAATAAGAAATCCTAAAAAAAAAAAAAGATATAACTGTAACTGGTAAAGACATTTTCCCTTATAGTGTTTGCAGCATAATTCAATCAGGGTGTTTATGCCAGTAACCGAGATTTCAAGAAAGTACTTTGTTTATCATTTAATCAATATGATTTGAGCAACTCAGAGAGATTTTTAAATAGTAAGCTAAATTCTGTTCACTCCTCCTGCAACTTTACCCAAGTTTCAGACTTCTGCTCAATAAAGGCTCTCCACACATCATTTCTTTTGCTTCCACCATTCTGACTGTGCAAACTCAACACCAACAAAAACCTGTGGCTGAATTCCATCTGTGGAACACATTAACTCGTTTGCAACTAATGGAAGATGATGATGACTGCACTGGGAGAAAATACAACAGGATCATTGGGCTCCCCTCATCAACCTATTTGACAGCTCTACTCATGTACCCATCACTTATTCCAGTGCAAGCCTGAACATTTACATTCCACAAAGCATATAATCAAATTTTATTCAAATACAGCCCAAGAACTAAGTGTATTTAACTTCTGGAAACACATTAGGTGATTATTTCATTCACAGCAAAAATGTAATACTTGCAAAACCACAGAACCAACTGCAAATTGCTAATATGTTCCATTATTATTAAGTCTGCCCCTTGGAAACACCAGCAATTAGGGTCAAATGAAACTCCACAATCCTTCTAAATTTCTTTCATGGTCGCCTCCAGTATTTACATTTACCTGTGAAATTCATCTCACTAGAAAAGACAGGCATCTTTGAAAGGCTTCAGATAAGACAATTCGAGCAGACACACTTTGCCCTGTTTCTCATCAAAGCATTTAAAATTACAAAGTTTATGCTTTTATATCAGATTTGCAGAGTATTAACATTTAAACAAGCTTAAAAAAGGGGCCAGATACATAATCTAAACCCAAAAATTAATAAAAAGCAGCCATCTTCCCATAAACGCTACAATTAATCATTATGATGAACAGAGAGGAAGCAATCCATCTCGCCATGCCACAGAGCTGAGGTAGCTCTTCTTTTCACACACCACACAAGTTAATTATTACGAGCAGATGTGCTTCGATTACAGGAAAATTTATACTCCATGAAACCAGGCATTAAAGATATCTATTTATTTTGAAGCACAAATTTGTCCCTGTTTGTTTGGAGGAGGTTTGCTCGCATGCAACTTCATCAGCAACGTGGCCCGCACAAAACCCATCCAATCTCACAGGACTGAGTTCTGCACTGCTTTTGGTGTGTTACACTAGCCAAACATTTCAAAAACGTACTGAAAAAGCATCTACTGACCAAAGCAGCTTCTCACACACAGGGCAGTTCTGATTTGTCCCACAAATTCTCCACTGTGCCCTGAGCAGGGAATGTCTGTGACCACACTGTGTGTTCCGGGGGTTACAATGCAACAGAAGAGATAATTGCAACTGAAGAGATAAACAGAGAGCCCAAACTCTCTCAAGAGTTCACGTCTGCAGTAGCTGCTCACTTCTGCGGGCCCATTTACGCTTGATTTTCCCAAATGCTGTTAAGTGCCTATTATGAAGATGCCCTCCAGGAGCACGAGGAATAAATAAGCGGCAGCGAAGGCCCGCGGTCAGCGAGGGCAGCGGCTGTGGAAGGCCACGGGTTCCAACCACTCGGCCGCGGCTGGGAGCGCTGCCCCGGCACGTCCCGCATCCCCCGAGGATGTGCTCATCTCCTTCACCCCGAGTTAAATGGATGCTGAAGTAGATGGCCTTGGACAAGCCTATTACATTTTAATAGGTTGGTAAGATCCCCTCACACTGCCTGCCTCGAGTTCAGGCAGTTCCTCTGCCTACACAAAGACCAGGATAAAAACTAAGATACAGAAAGTTGATATCTAAAAGACAGTACAAAAGAGATAACTCGGAGAAATTTCAATCACCTTGGGGCACATCACAGAAAACAAATATATGATTGCAGGGCTGAAACTTCAGTGAACTGTCAAAAAGAAACAATAGTACTGACCAGAATTGATCAGAAAAGCAGTAAAAAGTAACATTTGCTACAAGGCTTCACATCCAAGATCCAAATTTAACACTACAGAACACCCTACTTCAGGAGAACTCTGTCAAATACCAGAATATATTATTCAAAACTGTCCTTATTTCACAAAGCCAATATCAGCAATCCTTTAATAAATGATGCACGCACCTGGCAAAACCAGCAGCTGCCAGCAAAAAAATTGACTTTAGAAAAATCTTTGTTAGAAGGTGACATATTTTTCATTACTATCTATTGCCATCAAGGTATAGAGATGGCTTTTTCTTGTGTAGTAATTTTATTCCAGGGGAATTCCAATTTTTTGGATGAAGTTTCACTTGATCTATTATAAATAAAGAAGACGGAATCTTCTCCTGAGCCTTTTCAGAAGGAAATCAATGACGATAAGGAAGTGGAGAAGGGTTGTTTCCAACAGGAAAAATGTTTGGACGTATTACTACTGCAATCATCAGATTTGGTTTAGAAAGTGCTAAACACACCACTCAGCATTTCTAATATTTCTGAACGTATTTAGAAACAGCGCCAGCAGAAAAGAGCACCACTGGACAGCCAAAGCAAGTGTAATATTGACCAGTTCACAGGCACCTGCTGTATTCTCACACGTGCGAGCACTTCATAAGCATCCCTGTCACTTCCAGTTACTCTCCCGTCACTTTAGTGCACCTGGTTGAAAGAGAGATGCTGGGAATTTTGAAAGACAGTTTGAGTCAAGGTTATTCATTTATTCTGAAATTGAAAATTCACGTCTAAAACCTCTACTGCAGACATAAAGCAATCAGAGGAACATTAATATACAAATTCTGAGTCAACAAACATGACATCAGGATTCCTTTTACACTTTTGTGGCATGTCACTTCCTAAAAAATCTTGTGCTTCAAGACTTACAGTAAGCCATACTGATGAGCTCTGTCATTTAGGATGCTAATATTCATGGTGAGTATTAGTTCTTAATTATTGAACGGAACTTGACTCAATAATTTCCATTAAGAAGGGTTTTCTAAGTAATGCAGAAAAAGGGAAAACACAAACTGCAACTTTTATCAAGCTCCTCTGAAGGAAATTCCCCAGACAGGTCAAACCTTAGGAGTCTGACAATGAACAATATATGCTATAAATCAAACTCTGCATTCCTTTCAACATCTCCATTTTCCTTTCACCAACAGCTGGGTTTGTTTGTTGATTTGTTTTTCTGTTTGTTGGTTTGGTTTTTTGTTTAGGTTTTTTTTTCTGGGCAGGGGGACGTTGTTTGCTCGTTTGGGTTTGTTGTTTTGGTTTTTTTTCCAGGAGGTGAGAGGAGGAAGTCCAAACAATTGACAGAGTCCTTGAATGTTTCATTGAGTTAAGCAGGACCAGCATTTCAACCCAGAACTGCCTATTTCTCAAACTAAACCCTTTTGGTACTACCATACTGTAAGAATAAACAACTGGTCTTCATCCTTCCATGTAATGGCTCTGGAATGTCTCACAAGCTGATAATCCACTTGACTGAGATCATTACGGACAAGAAAGAGGTTATTTGGGTAAAGACTGTGAGAGTAACATCTCTGGTGTTTTCCTGACAACTAACAGTATAAAAGTGTTTTAATAAACTTGCTACAGTACAAAAGCTTTTTAATAAACTTGCTTATTTTTGGTCATGCTTCAAGCTTTCCTATTTAAAATGCCTGTTTGAAGAAAAGTCCTCTTTAAGGCCATTTTCAAGAGAACCTGGATCTTATCCTGCTCAGCTCAGATGAATTTTTAACAATTTCCCTATGAACCACAGCAGTTTTGGCATGAATTGTCTTTGGAGTTGTAAACAGCACAACTGTGACATGCAGGAAATTAAAATTTTATAAAAGCAAAAGTAGATCTAAATCAGTACTGAATGAGCCTGCCTGCACATGGAGAGCTGAACAAGAGGGATGTGAAAGTGTTATATAAAATAGCAAACAAAAAAGGAGACCAACAGGACACAAATGCCTCAAGAACAAAGGATGATTCAATTAAATAAAAAATCATCAAAAAACTAGAATAGTTCACTCACGGCAGGGTTACCCCAATGAACTCAGGTATGCCAGACACACAGAGGGGCTAAAAACCAGCAACAGTTACATGAGCTCATTTAAAATACTAAGGATTAGAAACCCTCGTGTTTCAGGCTCTAAGTGAAGAAAACAAGAGTTTTAGGATGAAATGGCTCCTGTATTTCTGATACACAGCACACAAGACTGTGTGAGCAGGTCTGCTTACAACCATCCCGTGGCCACAGAAGAGATTCCTGTTCTAGTCTGTAGCACCTCTGCACAAACCGTGACGTGTCACCACCCAGGCCTACGGCTCACAGAACACAAATTTCTCAAGATTTGTCTGCAAAGCCTGAATCAACTGCTCATAACTAGGATTTTAAATCACTGGAAGCTAGCGGTAAAAACAAGTCATAATTGGAAGGGCCTGTCTCCAGTTTGAGGGAGACGTTGCTCTTCGTTATGTCTCTCATTATGCCTTTCATCCTCCTGAGTAAGTCTCGGCACAGTTTGGTTCTCCTTGGACCTCTTTCATCTACTATACTCTGTTTAATGACAATCCATCATTTAAAAAAGGACCCCAAAAACGACTTTCACCAACGATAGTTGCTTAGATCATACAGACTCCACACTAGATAAAAGAAATCTTGGGAGGACCAAAGAGAGCTCAACTTAATCAGAGGGATGAAAGACAAAATGAAAATCTATCTACCCTTACATTTAAAAAAGGAGTTTCCTTCAGATAAGATGATCTCAACTCTCTCCCTCTGTGCCTGTTAAATATGGTGTGAGCACTGTCAGATCCCGTGGGACTTTTATGATTGAGATGCTCCAGCAATTCCTGTAAATTGTACACATTTGGATGGTGCTGTCTGAGGTGACCCAGCCACTTCATATTGATCTAAAACCCTTTCCCCCCCCTCTTCCCTCCTTCCTCCTAATCAAGGCAGAAATACATAGCCTGGCAAGCTTTGATGTCCCTCTGCTTTACTTCTCATTATTTTGATCTTTTAACAATCTCTCTTATTGGTACATGCCCTTAGCGTGCATTTCCAGTGTCCGAGCCTTCTGGCTTCAAAAGACTGTTCTACTTGATTAAAGCTTTTTGTTCCTTTCTCCCAGAAAACAAATGCTGTGTGTGGCACTAAGATGCTGATATTTGTTTTGTTTATCAGATAAGAACAGTATACAGTTAAGCCAGAGAGCCTGCTTATTCCCTTCTACAGAGTGGAATATACTGTCCTGGTTTTGAAGGAAATCAAATACATGTAATTTATCTGATGCAGTCTTCATCATCTTTATTTTACAGGAAGTCTACAGATCATTGAGTTGCCTTTGGATAAAATGCTGCACTGTAGATTGCTGTCAGGACAAATTCTCTAAGAGTCTCCTCAATTTTTATGTTGCTGGCATAAGGCTACAGTGACAGAAATGACTCAGAGTCTCTCCTGCTATTAGTGCACGTCTATAAAGTAATGTCATGCCAATTCTCCTCCTGCCTATGAAATACTCTCAGAGCAGCTCTACCTGAGGTGGAAGCTGGGCAGACCCAGGCTGAAATATAGTTTTAAGTGTCCTCTGATGCCTACTGACATCCTCCATTAAAAACAGGAGGGCAGTCCACCATTACTCTTCTGTGAACAACCTGTCACTGGCAAACCAGTATCAATCTTTCTTCCCCTTGTCCTATCAACTCACACCCAAAGAAAGAAAAATTGGTCTAGGGGAACACATTACCTGCAAGATCAGTGGGATGTAATACAATATGAGGACAAATTTCCATGTCCCACTGCAGTGCCCAGCTGCAGATTCCAGCCGAGTACATTTGCATAGACACCTCTGCTACAGCACCAGGTTTTAAGAAATTGGCCCAGGATGATTTCTATGCAAGCAGGTGATTTTATTTCTCATAAATTAAACTGCAGGAATATCAAAGGCAGCTGAAATGCTCAGAGAGATTGATCCACCATACCTCACATAGCCCCATCTGTACCCTCCCCTCCCCTCCTGCTCCCAGCCAACTCTAATGCTACAAAACTGAAACTAATCCCATGGAAAATCTCTCTGGGAGAGGATATCTTCCTCCTGCCACTGGTGCAGGGAAGGCTAAGAATGCATATGTACATGCATGCATGACATTAGCATGGCATTTTTGTCTCCTCCTCTGTTTCTCCTTGTTTCCTCCTTTGTGAAACACTGTCACACATTTTTGCATGAAGCAAATCTACTATCAAATCTACAGTTAGACTTTGGGAAGTAATTTAAAGATCAAAGCTAATAGGTAAACTGATAAATATCTGACACAAGCAATCTGGACTCATGCAATCCCACATCCATACTGCAGTGATCATTCTCTCCATCTCCTGTGTGCAGATATACACAGTTCACCAAGAATGAAGATTAGTTTTAAATGCAAAACCAAGGGTAAATGTTCATTAAGCTCAAGAGATTTTAATTTGTTCAGTGCTATTCACCAGAGGTAGACTTCTAAATACTTAATTTCTTCCTGTTAATGGAATTTGGGTATTTTGAAAAAAAAGGCTCCTAATCTATTCTGAATCTATTGGCAAACCAGGAATTGGAATTACTCAAGAGAAAGTTTTGGTGTTTTTATCTGACCTCAATTGCTTGTCATTACTTATAGTGGCAGAAGGTGTTATGGAACAAAAATAAAAAGGAGGATTGCCTGTTGAATCTATTCTGTTCCATGAAACAGAAGAATAAATTTCAGGAACTTGGAGATGAGAAGGAAAATGTAAGCAAAACATGATTTTATGATGGGTGCTTTTTTCCAACAGGATAATGCCACTCATGTAAGACTGAATTCCAGACCTTCCTCTACAGTACTGCTACCTGCCTTTCTACAGTGCAAGTGCTGCATTTAACTTTTTTTTCTTTAATGAAAATTTCACTTTTCTGATTTCAGAGCACACTCAAATTTATCCAACACATATTTTTGGTCTGCCCTTCAAAGTACTCACGATTTGCAGTTACCCAGATGTGTTACAGATGGGCTCTCTCGTTCATCATCCAGACTGGTAGTGGCAGCACTGACGACAGTCCAGGGTGCGTGTGCCCCGTGGGAAGCTGTCAGGATCTGATCAGAAGCCACCTGAAACAGCCTTCCTGGCTGACAGCAAAGAGCTGATAACAGGGCTTGGAATGGGTCTTCTCAACAAGTTGCACAAGCAACTCGCCCTGCATTTCTCTAGGTCATACTCTCTTACTGCACATGGGAGACTGTCATGTGGGACTGGACTCAATGTCTTCCTGAAGTCAAGAGAATATTATCTGTGCTGCTTTCCACTTACCTTATTGCCTGACCTCCAGCCCACTGCCTTGTCAAGGAAAGAAATCAGATCATCAAAAATAATAACAGTGAATCAATTCTGGTTTGGTTGTTTCTTACCACCTTACTACTCTCCACGTGTTTATAACCTAAAATTGCATTACCAGCAACAAGAGGGTAACAATACAACACAATCCTTTGTGAATTTGCAATATGATGTAGAGTAATTATATCTGTAAAGTGTTGGTGGAGCCCTGGGCAGACATGGCTGGTAAACAGACCAAGGCTCTTCATCCTGGAAAGGCAATCTCCTTCCTGAACCTCAGTGCCGCCCTAGACAAACTCTGCTTCACAAACTTTCTTTTCAAACAGATCACAGACAAGACTCAGCTCCTGTCTTACCCTGGTAATTACTTTTCCCCTCAATTATTTGCTCCCAGTGCCACCAGCTGCCAGGTAGGTGTCTTCCAGATCAGGACTCTGGCTGGGACCAGTCAAGCTCAGCTTGCTGTGCTCGTTTGCGTCCCTGCAACCGCCTGTTACACTCTGGACTAGAACCACCAGAAAAAGCACTGACCAGCTAATGAACGCCCAGCATCACTCAAAATAAGGCTCAAGGTGCCATTGTCCTGCCTGTCCTACCTCCTCCCTAATACTGGAGGGAGCTGCTGATGACAGGTAAGCTGTTGTCAGCTGGACAAATTGACACAGGACTGCACCACAGAGCCCTGCTCAGAAAACACCACCAGCAAACTGAAGCAGTCGATTCTCTGCCACGTTTACTATCATAATTGCATTCCTTGAAAACTTCAGGTTATCACATCGCCTTCAGCCTGTAAATTGTCACAGGATTCTAATATGTACCTCCTGAAATTGGTAATTCTGTGCAAAAAGCATTCTGCAACTCAAATCACAATGATGTGTTAATTTAGCTAATCAGCAGTTATATTAACTACCTACAAAACAAACGGAATAAGAACTGTTGGGAGACTTATCTTATGAGCAAAAAAAAAAATATGGTACCACTGATGCTTTTTTGATGGCACATCTCATTATAAAGAGGTTACCATAAAATAATTGCAGGAGAAACAACAACAGTGTACATGGCCATTACTGGGCTACTGATGGATAATACAGGAGATAATCCACCTAAAGGACACCTGCTTGAAATATTTGTGCAGATGCAATCTTAACAGGCTGTATCTAAACTCATCCTTTCGTCTTGCTTAATATGATGCATTAACTTGGTCACTATTAGACTTGTGATCACAGTACTGCCTATATTTTATATAAGATTTCACTGGAACTATCACTGCATTTAGACCCACTCAGGAAACTTACATAGAAGATTGTTACCATTTTTTTCTTATGATGATAAGCTCTTGGTCTGAATCAGTCTAAAACCAGTCTTGCCTGCAACGTCCCTACAGGTATCAGAAAGCTCCAGAACAAGAGCCAGAAACCTGCAATGAAGGAGACAGGAACCTTGAATTGCTCGAGTCTGGTGCTGCCTGCATCCCACATTTTCACTGTCAATTCATACATCAACTTTTCAACTGTAACAGATTATATTTAACACTAACCATCCTAGCAAAGTCCATGTGGTGTGAATTTACAACCCAGCTAAAGCAGGAAAGGAAACACATCCTGTGTGGTCTGACAGCAGAGCAACCAAAAGAAATACACCGAGATGCTCAATGGGGCTGTCCAGGATCGATCCACCCCGTGCCCTCTGGTGAGACACGGAGAGTTCTGTTCTCCAAAGCAAAGGAGTAGCTTCTTATTGTTGCATTGGTGAGTCTGCATTGTTGTTTTCCTGTACATAAATCAATAAACTATCTCTAAAAATATTTCCTGCTCTGTGTCACAGCATTTCTGTATTCTTGTGATGGGGAGCTACAGCTCTGAGAAGGACTTACTGTCTCATTAACAGGGGGAAATATGGCCAAATCCTCCAAATGAATCAAAGCAAAGTGGCAGGAGCAGGAGAAATAAGGCACGGCATTTTCCATTGCTGCAGCTTCTCCTTGCTTTTGGAAAGTAACTCGTTTTTTTATAATCATGTTGTCAGTGTATTTCCAG
Organism: Lycocorax pyrrhopterus obiensis; assembly: GCA_014706295.1. Lineage (NCBI taxonomy): Eukaryota > Metazoa > Chordata > Aves > Passeriformes > Paradisaeidae > Lycocorax > Lycocorax pyrrhopterus. The sequence goes on along the minus strand of JACSVZ010000009.1, from coordinate 33,676,434 downwards.
GACCAGTTTTTAAAGTGGAGTCTCATTAGACCCGTCTGGTCTTCAATACATGTCTATTTACGCTACCAGTGGTGTTTGAAGCAGCCTTCAAAGACACTTGCTTAAAACAGGCTTTCCATCCACTAATTAAACCTTAACAATCCCTTGTAACGAGCAACACATTTTTTCCCAAAAATTGTGTATGTCCCAAGTGGCTCTTCATGTCAGCACTGAAAAGAGAGGTCATTCCTGAAGGATCCTCCACCACAAACATCTGAGAACACGAAAGTCACCAAAGTGCCCCTGCAGAAGAAGTGATTCTCATGAAATCATGGAATGGTCTGAATGGGAAACCATCCAACTCACCTCATTCTGATCTCCCTGCCATGGGCAGGGACACCTTCCACTATCCCAGGTTGCTCCAAGCCCCATCCAGCCTGGCCCTGAACACTTCCAGGTATGGGGGCATCCACAACTTCTCTGAGAAACCTCTGCCAGGGCCTCACCACCCTCACAGTTAAGACTTTCTTCCAACTCTACTTTTTGTCACTTTAAAGCCAATCCCTCTTGCCCTATCACTCCATGCCCTCTCCAGGCCTCTCAAAGCCCCTTCAGGGCATTGCAAGGGGCTCCAACATCTCCCTGGAGCCTTCTCTGCTCCAGGCTGGAAAACCCCAACTCTCTCAGCCTACCTCCATAGTAGAGGTGCTTCAGCCTTCTGAGCATCTCTGTGATTTCCCCTGGACCTGCTCCAACAGGTCCACATCCTTCTTACGTTTAGGACCCCAGAGTTGGATGCAGAGCTCCAGGTGGGGTCTCACCAGAGCGGGGTAGAGGGGCAGGGTCCCCTCCCTCACCTGCTGCCCACGCTGCTTCGGATGCAGCCCAGGACGAGGTTGGGTGTCCGGGCTTCGAGTGCGCGCTGCCAGCTCACGCTGAGCTTCTCATCAACCAACCCTCCCACGTCCTTCTTCCCAGGGCTGCTCTCAATCCGTTCTTCACCCAGCCTCTATTCGTGCTTGGGATTGCCCTCGCCCCCATGCAGGGCCTTTTCTCACAGTCCTGACACCTTCCAGTAAATTAGGCCCTGGTGGAGGCAAATGACAGCTGTACAGCAACACAAAAGTTTGCAAAGCTCCTCATTTACTGTTAGAAATGTTGTCTTGTGTAACTGTCAAGCAACAGCAACATCCCCACCCTGTTTTACTTGACTGCCCTGTCTTGGGGGCTTTTTGCCAATCATGCCTCAATTAAGTTTAAATAATAACTATATTTATTAGTTCTAAAGGCTACCTTTCCCTTTCCTATAGGACAGCTTGCTGAGTAAGTTAGTCCACTGAAGCTGATGTGAAAAATGAAAGGCTACTGTAATTAGTGTAATATCTTTCCAAGATAAAACCATAAAAACTGCAGCTTCAGACAGCTGTCATCTGGATATTCTGCTTACTATTCACAGACAAACTCTGATACCTTCTGCATATTACACAGTACATTTACAGTGAATCTCAGTGAAAACACTCATGGAACAGGATCTCTATCTCAGCATCTAGCTGAGAGAAAGAATGGAGCTTGAAAGTCATTTCAGACCTCATTTTCCCTCAGCACAGTCATTGTCCTAAATAGGTACACATAAACACATACTGTTTTTCTTTAGAAATAATTTATATGAATTCAGTGGTCTTATATAATTGGCTACATATGACAAGTCACTGAAAACTAAAATCCTCTTTTTTACATGGCAGTCAGGGTACAGAGAGAAAAAAAAAATCTAAAAAATGGATGCTCCAAGGAATAGCGAGCCTGATTATCTTCAGAGGTAAAAGGGTAATTGCTGTCACATGGTAAAAAAGGAACCAGGCAAATTCATATGCATACTCTTTGGAGAAGAAGCCCTTACTGGCTAAAGATGCTGCACATTATGTAAGGCAATTACTGCGTGGAGTGGTGGTGATGCCTCGAATGCGAGCTCATTCACAGATGCCTGAATATTGCAGGAAGGCATCATCTATCTCTTACACCTGGGATTCTTCTACTGATGGCACAGATTCCCCTGAAAACAGACTCACAGTATCATACAAGAAAATTTGGGATGGAAGGGACCTCTGAAGATCCAAACCCTGCTCTAAGCAGGATTGACCTCAAAGTTAGAAAAGGCTGCTCAAGACCTTTTTTTTGTTGATTGTTCAGTATCTCCAAGGAATCTACAGTCTCTCTGGGCAACCTGGGAGTTTCTCTCACTCCAGCCTATGATTTACCTTCTCTTTATTCACTGTGCACCTCTGGGAAGTGTGGCTCCATCTCATCTGTGAACTCCACACTAGACACTCCTCCAGACTGAACAAGCCCAAATCTCCAGCCCCATCTCACATGGCAGTTCAAAAGTATATCCAAAACCCCCTTCCCAGTGAAGAACGACAGGATCAGAAATCCCCCGGTGTCAAGGTTTATAAGCTGAAGAGCCCCTGCAAAGCATGCAAGCAAACACCTCCCTTGGCTAAAGGGCTACTCCCTGACAGCACAGAGCACCTCTGCACTCTCCTGAGGAGTTCAAGCAGCAGCAAGGAGAGGTATTAATAAAACCTTTCTGAAAGTTTCCCTTACTGAACACTTCTATACATACAGAATTGCTGAAAACCCAGCAGATTCTTTTCCAGATACAGTATGGTCAGAGCTAGCAGCTTGGTTTGATCTCTCTGTGGAGATCACTCCCCTTGCTCATACAAAATATCTTCAAAAATCTTCTTCCATGGGTTTCATCTGAGAACTCATTTTCCTGAGACCCCACTCATCTTCAATAATACCCAGCAGAGTGG